>OX463809.1:10027500-10661428 GCA_949825045.1 Argyresthia goedartella
ATTTCGTCTAGAAAAGTGTCGTCTCCTTCTCACTTGTTGGCGATATAAGACCGTCGTCAACGTACAGGGCAAGGATTATCCATTCTGCCCCTCGCTTTCTTGTAAGCATGCAGGGATCCGATTTACTTTGGTTGAAGTCAATTTGAACTATATAGTCTGTTATGCACCTATTCCAACATAAGGGCACTTGCTTTAGCCCATAGAGGCTCTTTTTCAGCTTGAATACCGGCTTTTTATCATTCGCATAACCTTCTGGGGGTTTCATATATATTTCTTCATCTAGCGTGCCATATAGGAATGCCGTCGATACATCAAATTGTGCTAGACTTAGCTTCTCCTTAGCTGCAACACTCAGTACTGCTCTTATGGTGCTACTTCTCGCTACGGGGCTGAATGTCTCGTGAAAGTCAATGTCCTTCTTTTGTGAGTATCCCTTTATTACAAGTCGGGCTTTGTACTTGTATATTGTACCATCCGGATTCGTTTTTATTTTGAATATTCACTTGCAAGGGATTCAAAGTCAAAGTCAAAGTACTTTATTACTGTAGATATTTACATATACATAGAAAACGTCGTTTTTTGCCCCTTCTCTACATTGGACCACTGTGGTGGAAGAAGAAGGGCGTAGAAACTCCCACAGATTGATTTTAGATCTCTTTTAAAAATAGGCTGTGCTTAACTAATACAAATATGAAAAATTTCATAATTATGATTAATAAGCAGGAATAATTAATTAAAAAATTATTAACAGCAAGGTCTGTGTTGAGCCAGATTAACCCCATACAGTCCCGTCATTTAAGTAATCTTGAACATTGTAATATCCCTTTTTCGACAAAGTCGCTTTAACATGGTTTTTAAATTGCTCAAATGGCAATTACAAGATCTCCGGAGGTATCTTGTTGTAGTAGAGAATGCATTGACCCTTGAAAGAACTGCTAACCTTCGCGAGTCTAAACCGGGGTGCACATAGTCTGTGATTATTTCTTAGGTTAACATTACAGCTATCGCTAAGTTTGGAAAATGTTGTGAGGTTCTTGCGTACATACATTATATTTTCGAAAATAAATTGACTAGCTACAGTTAGTATGTCAATTTCTTTAAAAAACTCTCTTAAGGAGTCTGATCGTTTTAAATTATAAATTGCTCGAATAGCTCTTTTCTGTAAAATAAAAATAGTTTAAATATCCGCTGCTTTCCCCCACAACAAGATACCATAGGAGATGACACTATGAAAGTAAATTAAATATACTAGCCTAGATGTAGCCACATCCGTGCTTTGTCTGATGTTCCTAACAGCATAAGCCGCAGAACTTAATTTACCAGCTAATTTATCTATGAAGGGTCACCACTGCAATTTGCTATCAATGGTTATTCCAAGAAACTTAGTATCATTTACTAATTCTAACGTGCTGTTGTCACTAAACTGGTCTCAACTTGCCTGACATTTGGAAGTGAGAATTTGATACACTTGGTTTCAACAGCGTTTAACAATAAATTATTAACTGTGAACCAATTCAAGGTTAAAGACAATACACCATTAACATCATCAAAATCTCCTTTTTGTCTTTCAATTTTGAAGATCATTGGAGTATCATCAGCAAACAACACTATGTCAGTCAATTTCTCCACGATGAAAGGCAGATCGTTTATATATACCAGGTATAAGAAAGGGCCTAATATGGAACCTTGTGGAACGCCAATTTTTACACCCGATCCATCAGATTTAACGCCGTTAACTTCTACCTTTTGAATTATATTGCTTAGGTATGATCTTAGTAGATATAACGATTTATTTCTAATTGTAATGATTTAATTGAATTAAAAGCGCATTATGATCAACACAATCAAACGCCTTCGAAAGATCGCAAAAAACTCCGATAGCATCCTGCGCGGCCTCCCATGCAGAATAAATATGAGATATAAGGGTAATACCTTCATCCGTAGTCGATTTACCGTTAGTGAAACCGAATTGTTTAGCGTGGAGTTGTTTTGTACGGTTGAAGTGTGAGAGCATTTGATTTCAAATATTTTACTTAGTGTTGGAAGAACAGATATTGGTCTGAAATTTGAAAGATCACCCTTATCTCCTGACTTGAACAGAAGTATCAGTTTACTGTGTTTGATGTGGTTTGGGAAAGCCCCATCGTCAACACATTTATTGAATATATAAGCTAAGTGTGGGGCTATAACTAGAATAACTGAACCAATTACTTTGACTGATATACCCCACAGGTCTTCAGTATTTTTTAAGTTAAGTGATCTAAACGTTTTGACAATGTCCGGGGAATATACACGATGAATTTTTAAATATACCTTACTGACGCTAGTGTTATTTTTTAATAAAGTCTCTGCTTCATATGGAGATGAATTTAGATGATTTGTTGTGAGTAAGGGTACATTGGTTAAGAATGTTTCAAAAGCTCGAGCAACATCAGCGTTGGATTTAACAACATAGGCAGAAATCATTGTCCCTTGGTATAACTTTACCAGGTTCACGGTTTATTATTTGCCAAACTGTTTTCATTCTATTGTTAGAATTTTGTATTTTTCTATTAATGTGTAAAGTTTTTGCAGTTCTAAAAACCAACTTGAAAGTTTTGTAATATTTTTGAACATAGTCATGAAATTTTCGATCAAAGATATAGGTTTTTTGTTCATAAAGGTCATACAAGATAACTCTACTTTTACGAATTCCAAACGTTGCCCAGTCATTAAATTTAGATTTATCGTTGTAGTCACTGACTTTCTTTAATTCAAAAACTTTATTGAATTCTGTCTGAATAATGTTGAAGAAGTCTGAGTAGATTTTGTTTGAGTTCTGTTCATCCGGTACTGGCAAATTGCTTTTATTCCTTTAGGTAACTCCACTAGCTCCCAAGTTTTGTTGTCTTTTAGCGAATTTATTTCACTATCTATGGCTTGTAACCATTTTTCACGCTCTGGAGAATTCATTGCCTCCTTGTAGGTCGTAGGCTCAGCCATACTGTTAGCTTCTAGTGCCATCACATAATCTTGAAATCGAACTGGTGGTCTCAAGGTAGATCTGTCTCTCAATGTCCTCTGACCTTCTTTTTCAATCTCATTATTAGAGATGTTCAAATTCAAATTATTGGCAGGCTCTTCAATAGGCTCTTCCTCTTCATTATCTGAATGAGTTGTTTCATAGTTTTGATCCGAGTTTGCATTCTCACTTTGATTTAGATTGTCACCTTCCTGCTCATCAACATCATTGTCATCAACATCTCTTGATGATGAAGGTTCCTTGTCATTCAAGTGTATGTCACTCTGATCTTGATGGCATTCTGGATTATCTTCATGTCTCTGATCATTAACATACCTCTTCATCTCCGGCTTGTTGAATCCGTGGAAAAGTCTTCTCTTTAGAAGTAATCGGCTTTAGTAAAATAATTTTGTCATCTTCTGCAGGTTTTTCTAGATATGGCCGCTCATCAAATGTCACGTAGCTAGACCTAGTCAGTTTAGAATTTTCTTTGTCTCAGATCCTGTAGCCTTCGCTTCCTTCGTAGCCATCTAGTATACCCAGCTCTGCTTTCTTTTCACGCTTCTCTGTTAGTTTCTTTCCTAAACACAATTCGTATGGGGACTTATTGTTGTACGCTTGTTGGTCCAGTGTGATCTAGCACGTACACAACAGCTTCTATCACTTCTGCCCGCAGCTTCTCTGGAATCTTTTCACGTGCATGGATGACGACACGCGCTGCTTCTACTATTGTACGATTCTTTCGCTCTACACGTCCAGCTTGCTCGTGAGTATATGGCATTGTCCGCCGTTGTCACTGAGTACTTCTTTTACAGTGAGTCTCGCGCAACTTTAGCTGCAGCTAGAAATTGCCTTAGCTTTGGTGCTGCTTCTGACTTCTGCTTTAGAAAATAAACATGTCTATGCCTTGTGTAATCATCTTTGAACAGAATATAGTATCGATTCTTCCCATATGGAGTAAAAAATTTCCCCAAAGTAGGGAACTTTTTAGGGGATTTTTTTTACTCCACTTGCAACATTTTTTATGTGTTTGTGTGCGTGTCAAGGACCGTAGCTACATGATGTTTACGCCCACATGAATCCTGTTTTTGCCTCACTTTGGAGCGATCGCTATAAGGGAACTGTCATTCTAGGCGTTATTATTCTAAGATCCCATACCTCTTTAGCGGTTTCGAAGCGCATAAATTGATCAAGTACTTCATTTGTCATGTTGTTCGTCAGTAGCATTAGTACAAGCCTGTCTTTAGCTTGAAATTCTTTCAGTTTGTTCTCATAATCAGCCCTTATTTATGTTGAAGCTGTACTCTTTAGTTCTATGGGAACTTTAAGTGTCCCAACAATGATCTTCAAAGCATCGGGATAGCCCTTGAGTACGTTGCGGGTTCTGTATTTCCTTTGCTTGCAGTCTTTGCCATCACTTAGCCACTCGATCTTCACTTTTGATGCAATTTCAAACGACTTGTCTTCCATGGTGAATTTTGCACTTCACAGACGATTTTTCCACTTTCCTACAGTTCACTTTACTTTACTTCAGTAGTATGTCAGAGTTGACATGACTGAAGGCAAAGGCACAACACTAAGGAGATCATAATACAAGAATATAACCACTGAGTCTTCGCTCATTGATTCTCAACAAAATTGACTGATTCGCGATGATGAAAGACAGTAGTGCTGCCAGTAACAAAAAGTTGCAGAAAAAGTGATAATTGTAAACTAAAAAATTACGCTTTGTTTATGAAATAAAATAAAATAAAATAAAATAAAATAAAATGAAATGAAATGAAATGAAATGAAATGAAATTGAATTGAATTGAATGGAATGGAATGGAATGAAATGAAATGAAATGAAATGAAATGAAATGAAATGATTTTTTTCGAGAGCTTTTTTAGTAAATGCAGATTTCCACAAAATTTGGTTCCCAAGATGGCATCATTTTTTATTACGGAATATTCTTTTTAATTTTGTTACCTTTCAGACGACACCAAAACTGTGTTTCTAAAAATATAGTTTATTTTTTAAAATCATTACGTCATGATACCTATTTTCACTTTGCGGAGGTAAGCTTAATCATAAGACCTAGAGATTAGTGATATACTGTGAAGTCATAAGGAAGTAAATAAATTAATTTAGTCCACATTAATGCCCCCACTAAGAGGCACAGGCCTTTTATGGATATGCGTAAGATTGAGCCATACCTCATTAAGCTGGCAAAGTACTGGTGGATGGGCGAAGTTAATAAATAATTGTGTTTTGGGACACATACTGGCTTTAAAAATTCTTGATTAAATACTTACAGTGAAATTAATGAATGAATGAAGAATGAATGAATGGTGCTTCTCCAGCCAGGGTTCTAAACCTGTTCCGGTCTTTCGGCCGGCATACCAGAGGGCACAAGTTTTGAGGGGGGGCGGAATGACCTGCTCTATAGGAGGGGAAGGATAGTGAATTCCATCGACCGACTCTTCAGCCTGAAGCCAATATAGGATATGTGGAATGGGGAGGATGTGGGATTTTCAAATCTTGAACTTGAAGAAAATAACAGCTGCTCTCCAGAGCAGCTGTTATTTTCTTCAAGTTCTTGTTTTCCTTCTATTTTCAGTTATTGTTATTAATTGAGTTTCCTGAGTCGTGTTCGTTTGGGTTCCGGTATGTTCCCAGTTTCGCTTTCGCTCTCTGTTTCTGGAATACGGTATATTTGCCTCTAGGCCATCCTGACTTCGTCCCTGTTGTGTGATGATTCTGTCCAGTAACTGTGTTCTTCACCGTAGTATTTGATGTCATGCTTAAGGAAATCTTTCCAGGTGTATATAAGTCGGCCGTCTTTCTTCTTCCTTGCTTCGTATTTGAATGGAGCGTGTAGTAAATGCTGTTGTGGGCGTCGCAGAATATGTATTGTAACACATCCGGTGGTTTTTGATTCGTTTGGTTATCGTTTTGCCCTGTAGTCAGTCATGAATTTTGTGGTATCTTGGAAAGCTTCTGGCGTTCTCACACATGTCTCTGAGGATCAGGCGTTCATATTTTCTTAGTCAAGAACTGACTTTCAACTGTTTGCTTTAGTGAGGGTTGCCGCTTTTTGTCCGTATTTTATAAACAGTGCAATGACCATTTTGTAAATCAGGCGCACTATATTCCAGTCCATGTTGGCTTTCATTATAAAATGCATTAAGGCCTTGGAATTGCATATGGCTTGCCGGCACCTCTTTTTTATTGTGTCCTATGTCCTGCCGTAATATATGTGCCGAGATATTTGATTTCGTTTACGGTTCGTATTGGAACTCCGTCCAATACACTGGTTGTTTATGGGGTCTCTTATAAGAATTTTCGTCTTTCTACTTTTAAGTTTGCCATGAGCATTTCTCCGATGATATTTAATTATTCACTTTTAGCTACTCCGCGGCATAGCAGCGCTGCGTATAAACGCCCTTTCAGGTTGCGGGCGGTCCGACTCTGGAATGCAATTTTTGCACTCTTTGCACTATAAGAGACAGTCCGACTCTTTTTTCTTTTAAGAAACATATCAGAGCACTACCTGTCTCTTTCGTAAAAGTTATTGTATTTATATTATTATATGTAAAGTTTATGTATATATCGGTAATTATTTCTATTTGCTATCTGTATTTTACAGATATTTTAATTTATTCCTAGAAATTTTAGTTATAGTAATTATTGTGCACTGCCTACCCTTTTATGATAGCAATTCCTGTAATGCCTTGTTTTGCTGGAAGAAATCTCTTTTTAGAGACAAGATCGCCCTTGTACATGCATTTTCTTTTGATGTAACTTTTAAAATATTTGTGTGCAATATTGTGAAGGAGGTTTGTTCCTATAATTCCCTTTTTCCTGTATTTTTTTATAGCGTCTTGTCCGATGCGAGCATACAGATACCAGAGATAGTGTTTTGACATATGTATCATGTTTGTTTCCTGTATATAGGCTATGTGTATGTTTCTGTTAGTCAATTCCGCATCAATGTTGAGTCTTTTAGTTATTTCGGCGCATCCTCTAACGTTCCAAGTAGCAATGCGCATACGCTCGCATGTGACTTGTGGTTTAAATATGGGTCTGTTTCGTATCATCGTATATCCGGTGTTGTCTGGGATGTCTTCTGTTGATGTTATGGTTGACCCTGAGGAGGTCATGGGTGTTGCATTAAGTATCGGGGAAAGTATGGTGTTATCAGTTTGGTTATCGGTTGCTTGATCCGTGGGTAAATTTGGCAATTCAAGCAAGTATACGCTGTCGTAGTGGTGTCCTGTGCCGTTGAGGTTGATAGATTTCACTGCATCCGCTGGATTCTTGGGCGTGAATGTGAGCGATGGTGTATTTTGCTGGTGGATTGTTACGTTAACTAGAAAGTATTCGGCAGCTGGTATTATAATCTCCTCTCCAGCCCAAGTACCGTAATTGCGCAGATTTTCAATATTGAGTTGTTGAGGATTTCAGGTTCAGTGATTGCGAGCTTTGTTCTGTTCATCGCCGTTTTCTTCTACATATTTAACTAGGTCCTTACGAATGTGGGTGTGGTTGCATGTTAATTGACATAGGTGATTAATTTGGTCAGCAATTGCGGTGAATAGGCAGTTACCATCTCAGCATTGGTAAGGCTTCCATTAGGTTATCTTCTTGCGATGTTGTTGAAAGGAAGAACTTAGAGATAGCGTGATTTATTTGAACTACCTTTGTCTACGATTAACCTTGTCAAAAATGAATATGATACGGTATTTAAATCAAAAACTATAAAATTTAATAACAAAGCTTTGTTTAGTGATTGGGCGACAGTTGGAATTCATAGGAGCAGACGAAGATTATATGAACTCTATGAAGAGAAATCATATAACAAAAATACGGCCTTTCTAGATTATGATCGTAGTTATTCAAAAATGTTTAAACGCGTTTGTGCCGTAGCTAAATCTAATTTCATTAAAAACAAAATTGAATCTAGTAGCAATGTAATGAAAACGACTTGGCAAATTATAAACAGAGAGACTGGAAAGGCCAAAGCTACACATAATAACTTCAAGCTTAAGATAGATAATCAATTGCTAAGTACAGACCTAGAAGTAGCAAAAGCTTTCGAAAATTTCTTTACGGACATTCCAGTTTCAACAACCAAGTCTTTAAATTCATCTCCCGCTGCTGCTGAATCTATACTTAAACAAAACTTTGAGGAATGTAAAACAGATTTTAAATTTAGGCACGTAAATAATGAAGACATTGTAAAAGCGTTTAAATCCCTGGAAATGAAAAAGACAGCTGACGCCCATGGTCTATCAGTAAAAATTATTAGTTCCATTGTAGATTGTATTGCACCTCACCTTTGTTGTATATTTAATCAATATATAGATAGTGGTGTGTTTCCTGACTTGATGAAACTAAGTAAAGTTATACCTTTATTCAAAGCTGATAGTACATCAGACCCCACCAATTTTAGACCCATATCGATACTACCAACGCTTAGCAAAATATTTGAAAAACTCATACTTAATCAATTGCAAAGTCATTTTTATCTCAATAATTTAATTCATATTGCTCAGTTTGGTTTCACAAAGGGTCGTTCAACAGACGATGCTGGTGTTGAACTAATCGACAATATTTTTGATGCCTGGGAAGACGCAATGGATGCAATAGGTGTCTTCTGCGATCTATCCAAGGCTTGTGATTGCGTCCATCATGACACTCTTGTCAGGAAGTTACGCCATTATGGTGTAAAAGATCAGGCACTTGGCCTTCTGGAGTCATATCTAACAGATAGGGTTCAGATGGTCGATGTTAATGGGAAAAGATCACCTGGGTCTTCAATAAGTATGGGCGTACCGCAAGGTTCAATTCTTGGTCCTTTCTTGTTTTTAGTATATATTAATGATTTACCTTACCTTGTTAAAGCAAAACATGGGTTCGTATTGTTTGCCGATGATACTTCTTTGATATTTAAAGTTAAAAGACAGCAATCAAATTATGACGAGGTAAACAATGCTATCTCTAGTATAGTGAACTGGTTTACTGTTAACAATTTATTACTTAATGAAAAGAAAACTAAATGTATTAAATTCGTGTTACCCAATGTGAACCCGGTAACTACAGACATATTTATAAAAGGACAGAGATTGGACCTTGTGCAGTCGACTGTCTTTTTGGGCATTACTTTAGACGCCAAACTACAATGGGATCCTCATATAAATAAATTGTCGAACAGACTGAGTTCGGCAGCGTTCGCAGTTAAAAAAATTAGAGCTCTTACCGACGTAGACACCGCTAGACTAGTCTACTTTAGTTACTTTCATAGTCTAATGACCTATGGTAATTTATTGTGGGGTCACGCTGCGAATGCTAATAGTATATTTATTCTGCAGAAACGGGCTGTTCGTGCAATTTATAGATTAGGGCCTAGAGTGTCACTGAGGGAAAAGTTTAAAGAAATCAATATTCTGACATTTGTGTCTCAATATATCTATGACAATCTTGTGTATGTAAAAAGAAATATAACTAATTTTCAGAAGAACAGTGATATACACAATTTTAATACTAGAAATAAAGACAAGTTGGTTGCTTATGTAAGCCGACTACATAAAATTAGTAATTCTTTTAAAGGCAATTGTATACGCTATTACAATAAGGTCCCTACTGATATTAAAAACTTACCTTTAGACAAGTTTAAAATAATAATAAAACAGAAATTGTATAAAAAAGGTTACTACAGGATATCTGATTACTTAGAGGACAGATGTCCATGGGAATAGATTGTTTGAGTAACAGGCTGTTTCGATATATAATTAGCATTCATTTTGTAATTTGACAATATTTTATTTAAAAAAGGAAACGCAAAAGATGCGACGACTGTGGAGTTTCTTCGGTGAGCTCTTCTCCACAGATTCCGCCATTGGGTTAGTGAACTCACCCAAAAAAATGTAATGACGGATCTAAGTGATGTAACAACATCCTATGGAAATAAATGATTTTTGATTTTGATTTTGATTTTGATTAACAGATCGTACGGGTTGCGATTGTCAAAGTTTGTGCGTATCTTCGTGCGCCCTTATTCTCGGTAGAGAGCCGCTTAGGACAAAAAGTCTCCGATTTTATTGTTGTTATTGTTCATCAGTGGAAGTCTTTTGTTAATTGCTTTCTGGAAGATGGTAAAATGATCCTTTTATGATGGTAAATTGTTGGCTGTTTCTCGCTATTTCTCAGAATATGCAGTTATGTAGTAGACGGGCTTGCATTATTGTTTTATTTTTGTGGGCTTGTCGGACCGGATAAAGTTAGAAATAGTTAAGTTTTGTTTTACTGTTATTGGG
The DNA here is from genome assembly GCA_949825045.1 of Argyresthia goedartella. Taxonomy (NCBI): domain Eukaryota; kingdom Metazoa; phylum Arthropoda; class Insecta; order Lepidoptera; family Argyresthiidae; genus Argyresthia; species Argyresthia goedartella. The sequence continues at coordinate 10,037,801 of OX463809.1, forward strand.
TAGGTTCCTGCCTAGTTTTGTATTTAGGTATACCTATCTCCTACCTACTAGTACGGCACTGTGCCTGTGGGATAGTTTGGAGTTGGCGTAGTAATTTGAAGCGAGCGTGGTATCTGTTTATGAAATGGTATTTAGCATTACGAAGGGGATTACCTGCCAGATATAGAGTTCGTTTTGCCTTTTGATCTGAGTTAGGGCTATCATAATCGCAGCGATCTCACCAGGTTGTTGCTCAGCTAGTGAGACTCATTGCACTGATATCACCTACTTCAATTCACTTCATTAGTGCATATTAGTTAGGTCCGTGACTCGGGTCGAGGTTCCAAGGTGAACAAGGCCCTAAAGTACCCGGTTGTATCTGACCCGGCGGAGGGGGATGCATGTGTTTGTGGCGTGTGAGTGTATGTGTCGGTACGGTAAGTATCAAAGTCATTGGTCATCTGATCTTGAGTTCTGCATTAAGGTAGGCCGGGGGAAGGTGTTTAGATTTACCGCTATCATATTATCTGTTTTTGGGGCGGGTGGAACTTGAGTGTACTTTGGTTGTCGCGCTATATTTTGATATGGGAAAAGTGAGATGCTGTAGATTTGACTGGTTGTTGATTACGTTTTGGTGCTCTATTATGTATGCGCTGTCGTAGTGGCTGTCGGAAAAGGTCAAGTTGATGGTTCTTTAGAGGATATATTGATTGCCTACGGGTGTTGATTTCAATAAAACACTCCACTTACAGTTTATCGTTGTATTGTCCCAGTAGGTACACAGAATCCAAATCAGAAGGCACAGAAGAGCGAAAGGCACAAACACAAGCACAGAATTAGTTCATAGGCAGAAGTATAGTTTATAGGAAAGCACGGAAGTAGCAAAACAAGCAGTAATTATAATAAACAGTACAAGCCGCGTAAGCCGGAAGCGAGAACGTCAAGCGTGCGGTTAGCGTCGCATCTAGGCTGTGACTGGCTTGACCTCTGTCCACTTTGCGCGTGCGCGGGCGCAGCCATAGAGAAACTTATTAATACTGTAGACAGCGCCGCCGCCCGGCCGGTGCGGACCCAGAGGTCAATTAATCTACGTATCGATAAGCTCATCGATATATCGACACTCAACCAATAGGTAGGCATTATGTTTGTAACGCGGTTACTTGAAATAATATGTAACTGTATGTATGGATGTATGTATGTTGTATGTAATTATAAATTGTGTAAGTATATAAATATTATGTAAATGTAAATATACATTGTGTATATAAATGTTATGTATTGTGATTGTAATTTGTGTGTAAGCATAATATAAGAGTAAGTAGGCCACAGTTCCGACTGCGTTATATTCTTGTTTGGGGCTATATACGATTGATGGGCCATTTTGTTGATGGATCGCTACACTTATTACGTAGAACTCTGCGGCTGCTATGATAATTTCTTCACCTCCCCACGTGCCCTGTATGTGGAGATTTTTTATGTACTCAGTGAAAGCTTCTGCGTTTGGTGCTTCGATCGCAAGTTTGATGCGTGGATAATTGCTGTTAGCTTCCACGTATCTAGCTAAGTCGCTTCTGATGTGGGTATGGTTGAATGTCGCTCCAAACAGATGGTTGATTTGGTCTGCAATTGCATGGAACAGGCAGTTTCCATCTCTGGGCATTGGTAGAGTTTCCATTGTAAGATATTACTACAGGAGAGAGCCTCATGCTGTTTTAGCTAATATGAATGTGTGTGTGGGTTGTTTCTAAGAGGTGTACGGCCGGTATGATGAGAGACGCTGTTTGGCCTTTTACGATCTATTTTTATTCTAATGTTTCCCGGTATTTCCAAGATGGGCTGACAATATAGAATAGGTGCCAGATGTGTGAGGGAACGTTGTGGGCCTTTTGTGCTTCGAAGCTTTTTCAATTGTTCCTAAATAGCAGTCAATTGTTTTGTCTAGTTTCTGGGAATTTGGTGAGATGGCCTTTTTATGGCATGCACGTGTTTAGTTTTTGTTTATTGTCGGGTTTAGTATATTTGCAGTTTACCTACGTAAAAATAATTCTAGGATTGCTAAGTTTTGGGTTGGCTTATTCATAGAGTTTCAGGGTTTAGTGGAAGGTTATTGTTAATGACTGTTTTGAATGGTCTTTCGAAGATGAGGAGAAAAGAAATCTCGAGGAGAATTATCTCGAATTTATTTTCAGGCAAAGCAATATAAGTATATGTAGCTATAATAATGTTTTATTAGTTGATTTTGCCTATGACGCACCTATAAATGTGATTATGCCTTAGTCAATAGGGGCAACCGCGGCCGCGGAAATGGTGGTTTATTATTGTCAGGCGGCGAGTGGTCCTGAGAGAAATAAAGTTAGAGATAGGAAATCACTATCAATGATGTCCTAATCGGAATGATCTCACCAGGTTGGTGTGTTTAGCGGCGGTGGTGGTGGAGGCAGTAGCGTTGAGGGTGTGTTGCGAAGGCGTCGCTCGCTGCCGGCCTGTCGCTGCGTGGCTCAGACGTGCACCTGACCTAGAATTCTAGGGCTTGCACAGATGGGATGCCTAAGAGTATCGCGCAGTTCTCTGGGCATTCATTACACTTGACCGCACTAGTATCATCCCAATCACTGAAATGCGCGGTATTGCACAGATGGGGTGCCTAGATGGATCGCGCACATTCCCCAGGTAACCCTTACAGTAACACGCGGTATAAGCCAGCCTATAAGCCAGGCTCGTTTTCGGGCCTCCGGAGGCAGAACAAAAGGCGCGCGCCGGGGATGAAAACTATTGTTTGTTTAAATGCGTTTGCGAGATCTCGGGGGGACACGTCCGTTCGGTCCGGCAACACAAACGCCACTCCTAAATACTTACAGAGAAATTAAGTTACGTTATTACAACAAAGGCAGATAAATGCATCAGTTTTTCAAAGTACACACACTCTTGTAGTTAAAGGTACAGGCAGAGCAAAACACAATTTCCATGATAGTAAACGTTTTTTATTTGAGGTTGCAGATCAAATACAACTGGCGACAAGCACGCATATTTTTTTGTTTTGAATGAGTCAATTTCGCTACGAAAAACCCTTCCAATCTGAAGTTATAATTTATTTTTTTGCAGTTGGTACCCAGATAGCGCCTTTCAATATTGGCTATAAAAATTGGGAGGAGGGAGAATTTACATTTTATTTTTCGATGAATTTGGATGTTCTTCAACTCTTCTACCCAGATCGCTAAGTGCACTTTATGAAGATTCACACTGTATAGCTCTGTCCCTCACTTTGCTAAGATTTTATATATAGTAGGTACCGTTGAAGACAGGCGAATTAGCTTTATTCAAAAATTGCCTCCGTTTCCGTAAATTCGTGAAATTCAAGCCAACAAGGTGGATTACCTCCAAATCTTACAGCGGGACCTAAACTGAACTGTCCTGCTTTTTGGGACTATTCTTAGTACGGAAAAGCTTGGCAGTTCAGTAAAGGTCCTATAAGAGCTGGTAGTAACCACCCAGTGGTGTTCTGGGGGGTTGGTTGGGAAGAGTTGGCAGTAACCTCCCCAGAACACCACTGGGTGGCTACTACCAACTCTTGTAGCAGGACCTTAATTGAATCCCTACTTTACGGGTGTTCGTTATGGTAGCGTACACATGGTTAATTTACGGTTCGATTTTATGACCATAAATAGAGCATAATTAGTGCAAGTTTAAAAAACAGTGCCTTATTAGTTTGAGAAATAATTACCATAGTGCAAGCGTACTCCAAACCGTTTGCATAAACGGCAAACATTCAAGATACGAATTTAACACACCAATATAGTGCATAAATGTGCCCTCACAGTACAAATCTTCATTTTAACAACTCACGAACAGGTGTTTACATAGTATACACGTAATAGTGCAAGTAGATGGTGACCTTTTGCAATTATGAATGCTAGTTCAAAAAATAGTGCGTCGAATAGTGCCTCAACCAGTCCCAAAACATTATGGAAATTCGCAGAAGAACATAATAAAAATAACATTTAATGTTCTAGGAACCAACTTAGTGTCGTACAACCGTATAAAAAAATCTTACACAGTTAAATATTAAACTGTGATTATTTGTTTATAATTGAAAATGTAATTCTACTGCGATTAGATGTAATATTATTAGATAATTACCCTGCCATTAAAATTGTAAGATAAGTAAATGTAACCTGGCTAATATAATGGCTTGATTAGTTAGTAAGTTAAAATATTTGATAATAAGTACTGTGATCCGGTCTACTAACGCGCCTACGCGCGATGCATTGCAATTTTGAACCTTATGCCATGGTAATAAAATTCAAAACCATTTCTAGAAATACTAAGAGACTTTAATAAATAAATAAACCATTGTTGTAGAAAGTACACATTGAATTTTATTGACAGGTAAATCTCAAAGTGACAAGCATAGAAACTCTTTCACAAAGTAGGTCAGTAACTAACAGACCAATAAGATTGAATACATGCTTCACTTAACATCCCGTCTCGTTTTTCTTATTGGTGATGGTGAGTCCAGCTCTTGTGCCAAGCTCTTTAAGTCGTGGCCAGAATAAGGGCTTCGTCAGGAAGTCCGCCAACTGGTCGACCCCTTTCACTTTGAGAGTTGACAAAATTCCTGTCGTGACACATTCTCTCACAAAGAAGTGCCTCAATCTTATATGCTTTGTCCTTTGATGGAATTCCACTGGAGGATCATGTGCAAGTCGAATAGCTGACTCACTGTCTAGGTATAACAGTGTTCTGATATCTTTGAGTGGCAACATGAACTGCAGAATTCTTTTTAGCCATATTAATTCTCGGGCTGCTTCGCTAGCGGCCACTATTTCCGCTTCGGTAGAGGATATGGCTACTGAAGTTTGCTTCTTACTCTGCCATGCAATAGCTCCTCCTGAGTAGAGACAAATCATTCCAGAAGTTGAATGTCCACTTGTGTTATCCCCCCCATGATCTGCATCGCTGAAGCCTTTCAGGCATTTCGATTTGTCAGATGAATGGTAGGTAATACCAAAATGTTGTGTGCCTTTAATATAGCGCAGTATTCTTTTGACTTTGGCTATATCTCCTGGCAAAGGGTTATCTAAAGTTCTGGAGACTACGCTCACTGCGAATGTGATATCAGGGCGTGTCCCAACTGCTAGATAAGAGAGTGCGCCAACTGCTTGTCTATATGGAAATGGATCACTTTCCATCTCTTTTTCTGTAGTAACAGAGTCTTTCACAATAGGTGTTACGGCAGCTTTGCAGTCGTGCATGCCGAATCGCTCCAACAGTTTCTTTGCATATCCTTTCTGGTCTATGGTAATCGATCCATCATCGTTTCTGGCAATCTCGATGCCTAAGAAATATGAACCAGGTTTTGTCGTGATCTTGAAGTGCTGACGCAGCTCATCAAGAAAAACTTGCGTTTCAGACTCCGATGCTGACGCCAACAATCCGTCATCAACATATAATGCTAGGATTAACTTTTTGTTACTATCCTTGTTTCTTATAAAGAGACATGGATCACTATGGCTTTGCTTGAATCCGATTTTTAGTATGTACTCATTTATACAGTAGTTCCAGCATCTTGGTGCTTGCTTTAGACCGTATAAACTCTTTATGAGTTTACATACTTTTCCTGAATCATCACTAAACCCTTCAGGTGGCTTCATATATGTCTCTTCATTTAATGTACCATACAGAAAAGCCGTTGAAACGTCAAATTGGGACAACGTCAGATTTTCTTGAGCAGAAACACTCAGAAGTGATCTTATAGTGCTGGTCTTTGCTACAGGACTAAATGTTTCGTAGTAATCCACTCCTTCTTTCTGCGAGTAACCCTTCACTACGAGTCGAGCCTTATATTTATCAAACGTACCATCAGGATTGGTTTTAACTTTGTAAATCCATTTGCAAGGGATTGCTTTCCTTCCCTTAGGCAAATCTACCATTTCCCACGTATGGTTCTCGTTGAGAGAGTTGATTTCGTTTTCCATAGCTTTTATCCATTTTTCAGATTCACCACTTTGTATAGCTTGCTTAAATGTAGTCGGTTCTATTAGATCAGTAGTAGTCTGGGCATGACAAATATTGCAAACATAGTCCCTGTATCGACTTGGCTGTCTAAGGTTCGCACGGCTACGAAGTGTTAGCCCTCTCTCATTTTCTACCTCAATAGCGTTCAGTTGATCAGGTTCAGATTCCATTACATTGTCATCATCCCTTTCAAGCTCAATGTTCTGTTCCATCTGCTCATCTGTTTGTTCTACACTACTATCAACTATGTTCTCTCCAACTTCATTATTGTTAGCAACTTCTTCTGATCGCTTATTCTCTGTTTCAGGCTCCTCATCATGTTCAACTGCAGGTGATTCTTCCACACTTGGATCCGATTGGGTTTGAGGATTCAACGTAAAACCCCGAAATTTTAGTTCAATCTGGCGATATGGCTCTAACTTCTGACTTGAACTATCTTCCTCAGTTCTGGTCTTGCTTTCAAGCACTTGATCAGTTCTGGTCAGATTTTTGACATCTTCCAATAAGAGAGTTTCATCAAAAACTACGTCTCGAGACCTTATCAGATTGAAATTTTCGCAGTCCCAAATTCGATATCCCTCTTCAGAATCGTACCCAATGAGAATACCTTTCTGAGCCTTTTTGTCCAATTTCTTACGTTTTTCTTTTGGAACGTGCGGGTAACAAATGGTTCCAATAATCCGCATGTGACTAATCCTTGGCTTCTTGCCATGCCATGCTTCATATGGTGTTTTTCCTTCAGGACCTGGGCCTGTCCTGTTAAGAATGTACACGCTCGTCATAATCAGCTCAGCCCACAAGCCATTTGGAATTTTCACATGGGCGTGCATCATGGCTCTCGCCATCTCCACAACAGTTCTATTCTCCCTCTCAGTGGGATTTTGTTGTGGGGTATAAGGCATCGTGAACCTCTGTTTGATACCTTCTTTCGCTAGTGTAGCACGAACCCTTTCATTATCGAACTCGCCACCATTGTCACTTTAATAAATAAATAAACCATTGTTGTAGAAAGTACACATTGAATTTTATTGACAGGTAAATCTCAAAGTGACAAGCATAGAAACTCTTTCACAAAGTAGGTCAGTAACTAACAGACCAATAAGATTGAATACATGCTTCACTTAACAGGAGAGTCCTCAATCATTAATAGTATACAAGGACGTAACATTTTTCGTATTTTTGTAATAAGTAAATATAATATTTGAGACTTTTACTTGATGTTTGAATTGAAATAAAAAAACACAATTATTTTATTGACCGAGCGTGCGAAGCGTCTCCGTTTCAGGATTGGGCAAAAGTGTTTTCGTATGTCCGGATGCTATCCTCTACAGGCCGCATTTCTTAACTGATTCTCGTGAATTTTTGTGAACAGATTAGATAGTTAAATAGTATTTTTTTTCGATTCAGTTTTTGGAAATTTAAAAAATGGCGGGGATATAGGGTTGAAGATTCTAAAAAAATGCTACACCCAAAACGGCTTCATAGATTTTAACAAATGAGATGTTGTTGGATTTGTGGAGATCGTAAAATGGCAGGCTATTTAAATTTAGTAAAAGTCAATAGGACGGATTTTAGATAGCAAAATGTAGTTTTCAAAGTTATGGGTTCGGCTTTTTCACACTCCATGTGGTGCAATCACAAATGTGTATATTGAAAGCAAATGTATTGGAATATTTGTACATATAATAATTTCACTTGTTCACCCGTTAAACTTCAAGGTGTCGGGGGTATGAGGGGTTGAAAAATAATAAAAAAACGCAAATTTCCAGTATCTTCCCGAAGTTTACAGCTCAGAGCCAGAGCTCAGCTAGTTTAAATAGGATATTTTGTAACAGCTAATCAGAAACAAAAAGTGTTTCCAAAAGCTGCGATCGACTTCTTGGCAGTTTTTAATTTCTCATTGTGGACGGTAGTGTCCTGAAAATGGAATGACACAGAGCTATACATATGTATAACTCTGTCAAATAAAAACAGCTATTCTCATTCCCACTAATCTATCGTCATTCGTTTCTCCTGTGGTTACGCGAATGTTTGCTCTCCTATTTTCCGCTGTTAAGTGGTTATTTGTTACGACTACCCTGGCTATTCTTTTGGACTTTTGTAATTTTTTGTGGCATCTATCCACTCTAGCTGTCAAAATGCGTCTCGGAGACTACTGCCATAAAAAAATAAAAACCATCTCTCGTCAACAACATCTAGTGATGTTTAGAACTACTTTACATATTTGAGTTGGCAAAGATCCCCTTATCCACCAATTTTGTAAATATTTACATACAGGCTCTTCTATCGCTAATACATTTATAATATGTTAACGTACCTATGGTATTGTAAAGACGGAAAATGAACCAAGGAAATTAACACTCAATGCACTTCCATTCATGTCTGTACTTTTTATATGGTTAGAAATGAACTTATCTTTTTATTGTGTTGTACTATGAATTCCTATAATGTTTTGGGACTGGTTGAGGTACTATTTGACGTAGTATTTTTTGATATAGCATTCATAATTGCAAAAGGTCGCCTTCTACTTAGCACTTTTATGTGACCGCTATCTAACCGCTGGCTCCTGAGTTTTTTATTTGTAATTTAAATGTAGAGTCCGATATCTCCATTCCTATAAGAGCAATCGCTCTGCAACTTTGTACAGTGAGGGTACTATTTATGCCCTATTTTGTGCGTTTATTCTTATCTTCGCCGTTTATGCAAACGGTATGGGTTACACTAGCGCTACCGTTACGGTAACGTACATACAAAGAATGGTCATTATTTTCTAAACTAATGAGGCACTACTTTTTATATATTTGGACTAGAACAAGAGAAGAAGAGCTCAGTGAGTTGGACATCCAATGCCAGGATCTCAGTGCCCAGAGAGATGAACTACAACACCAAGTCGACTCATTTTACAAGTGTCATGATGTCCACCACGTAGCATTGCAACACATAAAATCACTTGAACAACAGCTTGCAGAGGCACACCACGAGCTTCAAGTTTTCAGCGAGCGGGAGGAACAGCGAGACAGTGCTACAACCAGGGCCTTATATAATGAGGTCATGAGCCAAACTGGCATACCAACTATTGACCTAAGAGCTTGTGATCTCACGTGTGATAGTCCTAATAGATCGCAATCAGTAACCACTATGAGCTGTAGTAAAAATAAATTAAAGAAATATGTTAAATTGAATAATTATATAAAAAAAAACACAAAAACTAGCTAATAGAAATAAAATATTTTGTAAAAATGTAAATTGTAGCAAGGAACGTGTCGAATTAATTAAGGAAATCGATGATTGTAGATTATGTTTGGAAAAAACTACAGAAAAGTACGAATGTGACACACGGCGACTCCAGTCAGATATGCATATTTTAAACTCATCATTACAAAGTATTACACGTAAATATGAGTCAGCACAATACGAAATTAAGGAACATGTGTCGGCTATGAATAGTTTGTTGGAGACGTGTAAGTATAATTATGACACTTTCATATCTTTGACCGACAATCACATCTGTGATTGTAAACAAGCTCCAGCGGACTGTTCCGTGCCGACCGTGTGTCCCGCCGAGCAGCCGGCCGAACAGCTGATACTGACCCAGGCGCCGCCGTCAGTCGACTTGAGTACTAATAGTGTTATCAATAACGCCTCCTTCTCTCGGACAAAGGATAGGTATATAATGTACAGCGATGAACTTGGAAAAAAATGGGTTTACAACTTAGTCAGCGCGTGGGCCAGGCAATATTAAATAACTGTATGCCTGGCGCCACATATTCACAAATATTAAACAAAGTGTTGTCATCGCAGTTTTTAGAACCAACCACCCTAATTATTTTAATTGGTAGAAGGGAAAATGTATCTAAAAAACTAATTACTAAATACTTTTCCAAATTAAATTCTTTACAAAATGTAGATATCTTGTTTGCGTTTCCCTTCAGCCAATCTTTGTCACAACATGAAAATCGTATAAGACATGATTATAATACATTTATACACACATTGACATGTCGTCATACTGAAAAATTTCATTTCATAGACACCAATATTTGTATTGGAAAACATTTTTATTTGACTAAGGATAGGTATTACCTATCTAGGTTTTATACAAAACAGATAGCACAGTCACTATCTTATTTTATTTTGAACTCAGTCAAGTTTTTGACTAATGAAACGCCTGCTTCTATTGAGCAGTGTAATAATAATGACATGTACTCCTTGGAATCTGTTCCAAGCTCTTGAAATTAACCCATAGGACAACAGAGAGTAACTCTGGCAGTAATATTAATATTTGTATAAATATACCTTCATCTTGCCCATTAAATCAAGTTACTAGTAATGAAAAATGTAAAAGTAAGAATATTTTAAACGTGGTTCATCAAAATATACAGGGCATGTTAAGTAAAGAACTGGAAATTGAGTTATTCATGAACTGTAATAATATTGATATTTTATGTATAACAGAGCACTTTTTAAAGAGTTATCAGTTCATGTTCAACTTTAATAACCACCACGTTGCTAGTTCGTTCAACAGAAAAACAGCTGATCGCGGTGGCTCCTTAATACTTGTAAATAATAGTTTTAAATATAAGGAACGAGTTGACATAGTGAGCCTGTCTGTTGAGCGTACCATGGAAATAGCCTGTATTGAACTTGAACAACTTATTGTAATGAGCGTATACAGACCACCAGATTCATCCTTTGATTTATTCGAAAAGAAAATGGATGAAGTGTTGATTAAAATCAGCGATAAAAACAATTTTTTTATAATTTGTGGTGATTTTAATGTTAATCTGTTAGAGGATAATAATATTTGTACTAGATTAAAATCTTTATTTTTATGTCACAACATGAACTATCTGTTTTTGGAGCCTACTAGAATTACTGCAACATCTGCTACCTGCATTGACAATATATTTACTAACATTACGCCCATTTTCAAATCGGTCATCAATAAATTAACCTCTGATCACTCTGGTCAGATAGGTATATTCAATATTAAAATAAAAAAGGACCAAAAAGAGGATATTACATGTGTGCCCGTTAGTGACACTCGGCTTGAACACTACAGGAATAATATTTTAGATAAACTATGGGAAATACCATATTGTGACGATCCAAATTTGTTGTACAACTCAGTATTTAACCTTGTCAAAAATGAATATGATACGGTATTTAAATCAAAAACTATAAAAGTTAATAACAAAGCTTTGTTTAGTGATTGGGCGACAGTTGGAATTCATAGGAGCAGACGAAGATTATATGAACTCTATGAAGAGAAATCATATAACAAAAATACGGCCTTTCTAGATTATGTTCGTAGTTATTCAAAAATGTTTAAACGCGTTTGTGCCGTAGCTAAATCTAATTTCATTAAAAACAAAATTGAATCTAGTAGCAATGTAATGAAAACGACTTGGCAAATTATACAGAGAGACTGGAAAGGCCAAAGCTACACATAATAACTTCAAGCTTAAGATAGATAATCAATTGCTAAGTACAGACCTAGAAGTAGCAAAAGCTTTCGAAAATTTCTTTACGGACATTCCAGTTTTAACAACCAAGTCTTTAAATTCATCTCCCGCTGCTGCTGAATCTATACTTAAACAAAACTTTGAGGATTGTAAAACAGATTTTAAATTTAGGCACGTAAATAATGAAGACATTGTAAAAGCGTTTAAATCCCTGGAAATTAAAAAGACAGCTGACGTCCATGGTCTATCAGTAAAAATTATTAGTTCCATTGTAGATTGTATTGCACCTCACCTTTGTTGTATATTTAATCAATGTATAGATAATGGTGTGTTTCCTGACTTGATGAAACTAAGTAAAGTTATACCTTTATTCAAAGCTGGTAGTACATCAGACCCCACCAATTTTAGACCCATATCGATACTACCAACGCTTAGCAAAATATTTGAAAAACTCATACTTAATCAATTGCAAAGTCATTTTTATCTCAATAATTTAATTCATATTGCTCAGTTTGGTTTCACAAAGGGTCGTTCAACAGCCGATGCTGGTGTTGAACTAATCGACAATATTTTTGATGCCTGGGAAGACGCAATGGATGCAATAGCTGTCTTCTGCGATCTATCCAAGGCTTTTGATTGCGTCCATCATGACACTCTTGTCAGGAAGTTACGCCATTATGGTGTAAAAGATCAGGCACTTGGCCTTCTGGAGTCAGATAGGGTTCAGATGGTCGATGTTAATGGGAAAAGATCACCTGGGTCTTCAATAAGTATGGGCGTACCGCAAGGTTCAATTCTTGGTCCTTTCTTGTTTTTAGTATATATTAATGATTTACCTTACCTTGTTAAAGCAAAACATGGGTTAGTATTGTTTGCCGATGATACTTCTTTGATATTTAAAGTTAAAAGACAGCAATCAAATTATGACGAGGTAAACAATGCTATCTCTAGTATAGTGAACTGGTTTACTGTTAACAATTTATTACTTAATGAAAAGAAAACAAAATGTATTAAATTCGTGTTACCCAATGTGAACCCGGTAACTACAGACATATTTATAAAAGGACAGAGATTGGACCTTGTGCAGTCGACTGTCTTTTTGGGCATTACTTTAGACGCCAAACTACAATGGGATCCTCATATAAATAAATTGTCGAACAAACTGAGTTCGGCAGCGTTCGCAGTTAAAAAAATTAGAGCTCTTACCGACGTAGACACCGCTAGACTAGTCTACTTTAGTTACTTTCATAGTCTAATGACCTATGGTATTTTATTGTGGGGTCACGCTGCGAATGCTAATAGTATATTTATTCTGCAGAAACGGGCTGTTCGTGCAATTTATAGATTAGGGCCTAGAGTGTCACTGAGGGAAGAGTTTAAAGAAATCAATATTCTGACATTTGTGTCTCAATATATCTATGACAATCTTGTGTATGTAAAAAGAAATATAACTAATTTTCAGAAGTACAGTGATATACACAATTTTAATACTAGAAATAAAGACAAGTTGGTTCCTTATGTAAGCCGACTACATAAAATTAGTAATTATTTTAAAGGCAATTGTATACGCTATTACAATAAGGTCCCTACTGATATTAAAAACTTACCTTTAGACAAGTTTAAAATAATAATAAAACAGAAATTGTATAAAAAAGGTTACTATAGGATATCTGATTACTTAGAGGACAGATGTCCATGGGAATAGATTGTTTGAGTAACAGGCTGTTTCGATATATAATTAGCATTCATTTTGTAATTTGACAATATTTTATTTAAAAAAGGAAACGCAAAAGATGCGACGACTGTGGAGTTTCTTCGGTGAGCTCTTCTCCACAGATTCCGCCATTGTGTTAGTGAACTCACCCAAAAAAATGTAATGACGGATCTAAGTGATGTAACAACATCCTATGGAAATAAATGATTTTTGATTTGATTTGATTTGACTAATTATGGACTATTTATGTTCTATTTATGGGTATTGCAATGCAACGAACCGTGAAATCACCATGTGTACGCGCTACCATAACGGACACGCTTTCGGTACTATTCTTAGACGATAGACGGGAAAGGCAGCAGTCACAAAATAGAAACACAGACTAATATAATAATATGAAGTACCTAAAATAATTTACTCTGTGCCTATACCTAGTAGAAAAACTTAAACGTCAGAAAACGATGTGAATGGGACATGGGATGGGATGTGATATGTGACTGCTCTTTCGTTTAATTTACAAATCCAGTTTCGATTTAAATATAAATTAATTTATCGTTAACTAATGCCACGAAGAAATCCTTAATGCCTTCATTATAATCGTGAATGATTTCTGAATAATGGGCAACGAAGCATCTCAGTTAGATGGGCTGGAAATAGCAGACAAGGCAACTGAGATAACAGATTTCTGGGCTCAATATCAAGCCACAATAAACGATAGTTGTCGATATTTTAGCTTGAAGAGTGATGGATCAGTGTCTGTTTTCAAAGGGGAAGCAGTTCTAGGACCCTTGTGGTCTGTATCAACACCTCTTGAGAAGTTTTCTAATGTAAGTTTACTTTATTTTACGAAGTCGTGCCTTAACGACGACGACGACCTCTGTGGCGCACTAGGTTATGGCTCTGCCTACCATGCGAGAGGTCCCGGGTTCGATCCCCGGCTGGGGGTAAAGAAAAGAAAAACCGGTTGGAGTGCAGATAAGGGGGCGCGGTCAGAGTGTCGATAAGGGGGAAAAAAAACAGTGGGGGCTTCCGCCCCCTTATCGACACTGACCGAAAAATCCCCGGTCTTGGATGTTTATATGAGTGTGATATCGCTGCGGGTAAGTTTTCCAACAGTGACAGTTTCGTACGAGGTTAGGAGGGGGAGGGTAGGTAACCCCTCCTGTAAAATATCCAGTCTAGGAAATGCATGGTTTTTTGTTATGAATATTCAAAAATCCATTTTGAGGTTATTTTTTACTATAGGATTTTTACAAAAAGTCATTGTTTGTAGTATGATGTTCGAAATCGCCTTAGCTCCGGCTACTAGGGCTCATAAAAAACGCAAAGTATTTAATTGCACATCAAAAATACTGATTTTCACAGCAAAAAAGGATCAGCAAACACCTATTATGTTTTAAGTATTTTTGTTGTTCTTACATGTTCAACCTAAAACGAAGGATAAAGGGGGCTTCGCTTCGCTAACCCCCTTACCCTACACCTAAGCTACCGCAGTATTTTGCCCTCCAGTCTTTGCCCTGCAGTCCAAAAACACAGCAAAAGTAGTCGAAATAGCACAAAACAAGCAAGAGAGAACATTCACGCAACTTGACGAAAAACGGAATAACTTGACACACACACACTAACCCAGCAACATTTTTTTACGTTCAAACAGCCGTTCCACACATTCTAAGTCTAATTGACATTCATCTTAGCCAAAATTTTACGAAAAGCGTTTCGTTTCTCCTGTTAATATTCGTAAGTTTAATTAATTCATAATTAATTAAATAGTTAACTCCTAATATTAAAAACTGGATAAATGGTTCAAGGTAAACCCCATCTACCCCCTAGTAACCAATTTTACTAAGTATCAAACTGTCAGTGTTGGAAAACCAACCCATCGCTATTTCTGGTTCCCACAAAACAGGGTATCCTAGTGTGGGGCCAGAAGGAATTTATGTGCCTGTATGTAAATTAGAGAATGCAAACCGGTTTCACCGAAATCAGAAACACCAGGTTTTCGGTTTTTTTTACCTCCAAAAATAACCCGGTTTTTAAATTCACAAAACCGATTTTTTCGAGTTTTCGGTTTTGCTCTGGCAACACTTAAAAAAAAAGGCACAGCCGCCATTTTGACTTACTCAGTTTTGTTTGTCACCTACTTTTCTGTGAATCGGGCGTGTTGTGTTACTTGTGTTGTGCGTGGTTATTTTAATGAGCAGGTAAGTCAATTTTGACTTTGATATTTCTTTGTTTTACTTTTAATTTGGTTAAGGTCTTACGCTACTTGTTAGATAATTAATAATTACACATTCGTACGAGGTCGTACTTTCTATCTGAAAAGCATTGTTAAATAATTTCTTGTGTTCATTCATAACATTGATTTTTTAGATCGCATTTAATTGTTGTAATTGACAATAATAAAAGATTTTTATTATACTTTGTCGTTTTTCTTTGTTAACATTATTCTTTTCCTAACATGTTTTTCATTGAATATGGTTCTGATTAAGGTTTTCATATAAAAGATACAAAAATATATGGTTTTAAAACAAATAATTAAATACAAAAAAAATCTTTGAAAACCGAAACCGAAACCGAAAAAACCGGGTTAACCCAAAACCGAAAATAAAAACCGGTTTTTATTTTGCTCCGGTTTTGCATTCCCTAATGTAAATGTTTATGAAAATAAACATATAAACTGCACACTGAGGTTTCCACCCCCCTTATCAAAAGTCTGACCTGTTTATGTTATAAGTTTTGTCACATACCTAAAATGATACAAAAATCTCTGTAATAGAAATATTTATATATCAAATTAACCTCTCAAAAGCCGAGGGTAGTTCGGACGGGTCGCGATTTTGAACCTTATGCCATGGTAATAAAATTTAAGACCTATAATGGAAAAGTGGCGTTATCTAATGCCGGTGGTATTCAAGAGGTTGAAGGATACAAAAACAGATTTAAATGACATTTAAACTATTCAAAATGACCTCCTATATTTTCGATAAAAACCTTTAACCTAGGCCAGTCATTGATAGAAGCACGCCAACATCCATGCCAACATCGGCCACTGCTTTAATCAGGGATGCTTTGAGAGAACCCAAATTGTAATGAGGTTTAGCGGAAACCTTCTCCTCTAAGTACTGCCATATTCTATAATCCAATGGATTCAAGTCTGGACTTGAGGAGGTCCAGTCTTTGTGTCTGATAAATTTGATTCCAAGGGAGGGGAGCCAATTTTGAGTGCTTTTTGCGTTATTAGCTGGTGCATAGTCCTGCTGGTATAACCAGTGTCTGTTTTTGAACATTGTCTGTGCTTTCACAGACAATGTTTGAAAAACACAGTCCTAACAAACCTCTTTAGGTTCTATGAGGTTTGTTAAGACTGTTTTTTGGTACATAAGTGCACTTGTTTTAGCTCCTTTTTCACAAAAATACACCTGAGTTGGGCCGAATAGAAAACCCCAAGCCATGAATGACAGAAGGATGGTAACCACACTGCACACACAAGATACGTCTGCTTGCTTCTTCACTGTTATTATACACTCTATTGTCCAAAAAAGGTTTTCACTGTATTATTTTTTCTCATACCGATTTAGATTTTCATCAGTTGTTTGCAACGTCTGGAGAGCCAACAATTTTTGCTTCCGAAGGGGATGTCTGTATTCGCGCCTTTACTGCTTTTATCACTGCTGGAGTCTGAACAGTATGAGTATTAATGACTGTTACTGTGTTTATCTTCTCATCTCGAATCTTCCCTGAATTGTTTGATAGTATGTATAGTATGTAGATAGTATCAATGAATCTCAATGTTGTTTTAAATTTTTTCACCACTGAAAATCTCAGTTGGCGCTTGACCGCAGCGATGCAATGCGCTTACCGCGGCTCTGTCGTCTTTTTGCGTCCAGTCCATTTTTTAAATAAAGAAAATTATAGAAAAACTAAGAATTAAGTTTCAATATTTGTATTTCGAACGCCCATATATACTTTTTGGATAGCATTTTAAATTCGAAGTTTGCGTTATGTGACAAAACTTATGGTCCCACTACATTATGGTCAAAAATGATACTACTTATATGTATGGACACAAATGGACCTAATAGGAAAATGTTTAATTATGAGTAATTTTTTTTCATTGCAGAATCTGCTGAAGTACCGTCACCCATGTATCGTGCGGTACATATCTGCGTGGCAGCAGAGGTCCACACTGCACCTTGCCACAGAGTTTGTGCAGCCCCTCTCACAAGTGCTGAGCTCGCACAGTCCTCTGCAAATATGTATTGGACTCAATAACATATTGCGAGCTCTCGTATTCCTACATGAACAGGTAAAACTCAGTCCATTAATCATCCTATTTTTTGCTCAGTTATGCTGAATATGGCTATGGGATCGAGGTTGGTGAGTCAAGTTAGGGCCTAACCTACAGAACACATAGGTTTAGATCTAGCTAACCATTATGTGAAATACGGCCTAGAGATGTACTGTACT
Organism: Argyresthia goedartella; assembly: GCA_949825045.1. Classification (NCBI taxonomy): domain Eukaryota; kingdom Metazoa; phylum Arthropoda; class Insecta; order Lepidoptera; family Argyresthiidae; genus Argyresthia; species Argyresthia goedartella. The sequence continues at coordinate 10,055,441 of OX463809.1, forward strand.
GTATTATTGTATTTTATTGATTTCAGGCAGGGATGTCTCACAACAATGTCAGCACATCGGCCATCTATGTAACTGGAGATGGACAGTGGAAACTTGCTGGACTACAATATTTGTGTCCATTCTCAGAATTGACACCTGCTTACTTGAAGCATGCTCAACTACATAGGTAATGTTTTAAATGATTAACATTATTTAAAATAAAATTTAAAATTAGGAAAATTAATGTTTTGGTCTGACATTTGACCTGCATTCAACTAGATTAATTAAATTTGGCAGTCTAAAGAGAAGAGAAAAAAAATATTTCTATTCTGTCTACCATTATTACTCTCAGCAGATCGGCTTCATCAAACATACAATATAATTTTAGAGTCCTCTTTAATTGTTTCCCAACCATGCTTAATTGAATGATAGGAATAAACATTTACTGTCCGGTTATTCAGGTATGATAAAGCAGTTGATCCAAATGAAGATGCACATGATGAGACAAGCAAAGTGGACCAGTTTGCTTTTGCTGTTTTAGTTGAGGATATTTTTAAAGATTGCAAAGATGGTAAGATATCGTTTTATTATTATCTCCAACCCAGTAATTCTAACATAATATTTATATACTGTATGGGGTGGGAGATGCACAGTTGTGCCCACATTTAGCAAGTAATTCAACAAACTAAACTAAAAATTAACTAATAATTGAACAAAAATAATAATACTACTAATTAAAATGATAGTGTGTAAATGATTCCAGGGGCTGTGCCACATCTACGAGAGTTTCAAAGATACTGCCAGGAATCCCTGCAACACCCCGACCCCTTGCAGAGACCAAACTTATCCGAAGTACTGCAGCACAACTTCTTCAATCATGAATTCATCTCCATATACAAATTCTTGAATTTCCTTCCGCTCAAGTCTGAGGAAGAAAAGAATAGTTTCTTCTCTAACATTTTGGAAACTCTGAAATGTTATGATGAGGAGACTGTTGCTAAGCAGCTCAGTGGTCTGCTGCTCTCTAGGTTGACCATGTTGGATCAAACAGCGAGAAAAGATGTGATTCCGTTCATATTCAAACCCAAAAATGGTAAATGTACAGTTGAATAAAAAAAGTAGGCCTTTGAAGAACCCAACGTCAAGCACAGGCCTTTACGTGGATTCAAGTTAGTTGAGTCATACTCCACCACACTGCCGATGCCGCCTCGATTAAAGTGAAATTTTCATACCAACATATAAAATCAGACAGGTTTTTGTGGCTTAGTTAAAACGCTTATCTTTACAAAAATAAAACTAAATATTTTTTTGTGATTTTGGCTAAATAATTAATTAATGTTATTATAATTACAGAACGATTACAAAACGGAGAGAACACTGGAGTTTTCAGTCTGCCTGTCTTCAAGGTGCATGTCAAGCCCAGGTTACTGCAGATGTTTGGAGTGAGGGACTCACAAATAAGGCTATTGCTACTTGGACATTTTTCGAAATTTGTTCATGTTTTTACACATGACGAACTTTCACAACACATACTGCCTGAGGTAAGTCCGTAAGATTTAATTTCATCATTTTCATAAATCACTTTGAAGATAATAAAATAATTACATGTCTTTATTTTCAGCTGCTGTTGGGTATCAAAGATATAGACGACAACTTGGTGGCCGCGACGCTGGTTTGCCTGAGTGAACTGGTCCCTTTACTGGGAGCTGATACTGTCGTGGGCGGCAAGAGATCCAGATTATTCACTGACGGAAGGCCTTATTCGAAAACTAACTCAACCGGGTCAAACAAAAGCCACGTAAATATGTATTTACCGTCCAAATCCTTGAAAGATTTCCAATGCAGTGAGCAAACTTACCAAGACGACAATGCCCCAATCGCCTTTCCGATGAACGAAAGGCTTTCACCAGTTGGCGGAGAAGCGATAGATGACGAAATCAAAGTTGCGGAAACAACACTTGTTAGTCGCACGATAGACAGTGAAGAAGACTGGAGTGATTGGGAAAATTCAAATCAAATTAATATGTCCCATGCAGAGGAAACTAATTTGCATGGTGTTCTAAATGACGTAAAACGGCACTCACAAAGTAGTCTTCAAGAAATTGTTAACGACGATTTAGTTAAAAACTCAGATATAAGAGATAATTCAACAAATAAGACGAGTCTTTTGCAAAAAGCTGCAATAACCGCAAAGAAAACTATGGTTGATATATCAGATTTAGATATTAAGAACCAAAAGTTTGATTTTACCAAGAATGAAGGTGATGAATTTGACTTCTTTGCGGATATGACCCCTGTTATTGAGAAGCCGTCAGTGACCACCATCGAGTCTTCAGATTCGCAAGGTTTTAGTAGCAACTTGAATTTTGTGCCCGAAGACGAAACAGAGGATAATGACGCTTGGGGCGATAGTTGGAATGAATGATAACACTCTGGAAATGTTAACTTGGGTTAAAATTAGCTGAAAGCACATTTCAATAGTAAATAGTAGTGAAACATGATTTTGTTGAAGATTCTAAAGGGTCATACATAGTATTTATTAAATACGTAAAATATAACGGTGTGCAACTTTAATTAGTTCAGAATGTACCTAACAACTAAATTAATAGTTTGCCATTTTCATTACAACTAAACGTCCGTATAATAAATACGGACGTGACACTTAGAGTTGATATGGAACTGTAAGTGTATTTATATTTAGTGTAGTTATTTATTTGTGTACCCATGCATGGTGGTGGCCATCAGAGATGTTACCATTTTAGTTGGTAGTGTAAGGATCGTAAATAAAAAACAGCAATAGTATTTTTAACTTGTAATAGTGAAATCAATACAGTGGAAGAGAGCGGGAATATCTTTATTTATGTGGAAGTAAAGGCTTATCTAATGTTAACTAATAAAAAATAAAAAAGGTGAGATCTTCAAACATTTTTTAAACACTCATGAGCTAACCTTGACTACAGGTCTTTTCTCATGTGAATTGTTCATGAAAAATTTCATGATCTTTCTGCATGAGAAAATGAGCTAGAGTTGATTTGGTTGCTAACGAGTGGCGTTTGCAACTATATTTAATAAAGCGATTACTCTAGAATTATATTGGTCTAGTTTAATAATACTTAGTGCTTCTACAGGAAGGTTTTACAATGTATCTCTCTGTACATTTACAAGTACACTTTCTCAGTGCTTTCAGACTCATCCATCTCTGGATTGCACTCCAAAGATTTCTAAAGGACTATAAGTGTAAAGTCCAAACGAAATCTTTGTGGTTTCATCATTGACTAACATCAGTTGATGCTTCTCATCGAATATTTGCACAAATGACGGATATACCGCGGCATCATTTGATCATCTAAGATTCAGCAGACCTTAGGATTTCACCTTCAGCTAACTTTTAGGGAAATAGGAATTCTATGATAAAAAATGCTCTTTACGGATCTATAGAGGAGTAACAGAGCAACATATTAAGTTAATATTTTTATTAAGATTAAATAAATAAAAAGTAAATTCAAATCCGGCGCAAAATTAAAAAAATATATATTGTCAAAAAAGATTTTGTGATAATTTCGGGAGCCTCTGCTGACACAAATGATCAACTAGCTTGTATACAGAAACAAATGCTTTAAGGCGCCTGATTTGTGTAACTTGGTATTTACGTAAGGCTGTTCTGGTCTACTGCGGCGTCTTAAGTTTAAGGGATTAAATATGGCCAGCGCCAGGGGACGCGAACAAAGAAATGCATCTTTAGCTTCAATTCTAGGCTAAACTAGACAACATAAAAATGTAGGATAAATATATGTTATAAAAGGTCTATTAGAGATAAGAATGGACTTTTAAAACCGGATATCTGTTATATTGAATACTTAAAAATATTTATCGCAATGCATTATTATTCAACTAAATGAACAAGCGCTCGGAGACGAAATCAGTTTCCTATATGAAACTTACACGCAAAAATAGGTAAAAAAAGAGAATTTTTTTAGTTGTTTTATTTTATTTTTGTAATATTTGCTATAATGTTCTTGGTCGCGGAGCTCGGGCTGCCCCGCGGGGCTCTGCGCGGGAGAATGCGTCAGTCTGCTTCGACGCGATGCGACGGGTATTTGTTTTCTTTGTCTAATTCTCAATGCCATTGGCCCTTGTTAAGCCCTTAACATTAACTCTAGTATAAATAATTGTATGTCCTAATGAGTGCAATCCAGAGTATCAAAATCGCATTGATGATGACTTGCACAACTTCACCTTTACGCCAGACGAAATACACCACAAATAAGATCTCAAGTTTAACAACACACAGTACAATCATTCAATAAAATCTATAACGTGTATGATGGGTACATAGAAAAATCTGCCAATGTCTCAATCTGTTAATGTGGTCATCATTTCTCCACTCATACTTTTGATACTTAACTGTTCTTAAATAAATTTAATTAAGTTCATTTAAAATCTCTAACATGATTCTGGCTGTTTTTATAGTAGCATTTCTACGACGCAATATCGTAGAAACGTAGAAAAATAAGGGACAGTGCTGTATAAGGCGTATAGCTCTGTCCCTATACTACGAGTATACTAGCTATATTATGTATAATGAAGATTTTGCAAAATGCTACACTATAAAACCAGCATTTTACTAGTGGTTCTGTGAACAGTAGACGCGCACCCTAAAACCAAAATCTGTGAGACATCTTTTAATATGGCGCTACCGCCGATGTCAAAAGCTTCATCAATCCATAAATGTCTTCATCAAACGATTATTGTCGATGTGCATAGTCCGAACTAGACTGAATTAGATTATTTATCACTCTATTAAGTACCTAACGCTTTAGGTCTTTAAAATGTATCGTTAGTAAGATCTATTCAACGTCCTAAGGGTAACGAAAAACACATTTTAGATAATTTCGTAATGGCTGAAATATGTTTTGGTTTTTATATTGAACCCCCATATCTCCGCCATTTTGAAAAATTCCAAAAGTAAATTAACCAAAAAATCCATGTAATTATTGAACCTGCTAACAAAATTTCACGAGAATCGGTTGAGAAATATGACTTGTAGAGGAGAACAGCCGGACATCCGGACGAACATACGAAAGCAATTTGCCCAAGCTGAAACAGAGACGCTTCGCATCGCCCTCGCTCGGTCTATAAACTTTGAGATGACACATTACTCGGCAAAAGCAATAATCTTATATTACTTACTACATTACATTACAGAATCCACACAACCATTAAAATATCAATCTCGTAATATCATTCAATATACACAGCCCTCATTATCAATTTGGCTTATCCAAACTGTTTAATCTTTAAACCGATCAGTGATCGGAAGTAGAGCTGTTTTGGTTCATTGACGTCAAATAGTTTTGTTAATATGGACATACCCAGAAATTCTGACTACTATCTCGAGATTTAAAGAAAATAAAAATGATTTTTAATGGAGTAATCAATAAGAGCTCGTGGTCTAATGTGTTTCACGCTTGCTTCTCACACAGGAGACGAACAGGTTTGAATCCTAACTATGTACCAATGAGATAATTAATTTATCTTAAGTACATCATCGGACGTTAGGATGACACGTTAAGGCGTACGTCCGGGCTGCTATCGCTACTTGGTAGTAGTAGACGTAAACCCCTTCCATCAACCCGCACTGAGCCAGCGTGGACTATGGCTTACTCTTGCTCGTATCTGGGTAAAGGACTGTGTCTAAGGACATTAATGGGTTACGTTTAATTATAATGAATATAACAATAAAGTGCCTGTTACCTAGTAGCACATGCCCATTGGAAACGATCATGCTGGTTAATACATTGAGTGCCCTATGCGTTTTGGTTTTATGTATAGGGTACGTGAATTTCTGTGAAAGCACTAACGCGTTCGGGGCACTTGGATGCAGATTATTGAGACCCGTTCCTGCGTTTTAGGCATAAACTGAACCAATTAAAGGCCATTTACAACATATGGCTATTTACAACTTTCCTAGTGGGCATCCAAGGCGTTATGAAAAGTATCAAAAAGTTGGGTACTAAAAATAAAGTTGCAGTGTTCAAATTTGTTTCATAGTAAAAAACGTTCAGGATGATATCCATAAGAACCCCCTAAATATGACCATACCTGTCACATCCTGTATAAAAAAGCAAAATAGATACTGGGCATTTCCATATTGTTACCACGCATCGCAACGGTCAAAAATTGCTTTACCTTTTCCGATCACTGTTTATTAAACAAGGCAAAATTGTGTTATCAGAAATTACACTACAACACGGTTTTGTCCTAACATGAAACTCTTCAGGAGTTATATGAAAATAGAATAGACCTATTTACACAAAATTACGTTTATAAAATTATTTGCCGCAACAACCATAAATATAAGATAGTGACAAACCATTTCGTACATAATGCCGGTTTTTATGATATGTTTGATATTTGTTGATTACCCAGGACACTACCCAATTGCACTATTCTGGTCTAGCAGTCAAGATATCCAAATTATACAAGATTGACATTGACCTCACATACATCCATTTTTACACATTCAACACCTACCAATAAATGAAGTGCCAGAAATTGACTTTGGTTTTCAAGATATGTATTTGGTTTTCAAGGTATAGTTTTGCTTGGTAAGATAGAACGGTATAGTTTCTGTATGAGGCCAACGCTGGTTCTTGTATTTGAGAATATCACTTTAGACCCAATAAGTTGGTGCGACCGATATTTGTCGTATGTGGCGGTATATATATATATATATATATATATATATATATATATATATATATATATATATTTAAGGCGAACTAGAAAGATTGGCTGCAGTTTGGTGATTTTATAGATCTAGATGTGCTCCTTCCGAATATGTAGGTACTTTGCCACCTCGTATCTTTGCCGCTGGCGCCGCCACATACGACAAATGGTGACTAGCAGTTATTTAAAAATATCTCCTCCAACTCATTTAAGGCAAGTAGATATTCGAAAAGGGCACATCAAAATCTATAACCAAATTTCAAAACTCCCGGATAACTTTCCAGGAAAATCTAGCAAAATTGCTCCACTATTTTTTTAGTGATAAATAAATTCTAATCTTATCCTTAGCAATAAAAAAAACTTGACACATTTAACATTGCATAGCAAAATTTCATGTGCAACTATGTATTTAACTACGACTCAAATAATGACTAGATTGTTAATATCTTTGTTTAAGCTTTCTACTGACTGCCATATAGGAATATAGTAGCCTACCTACTATATTCCTATATGGCAATTTTTCTCTGTACAACCAAGTCCTTGGAAGTCTCATGGAAAGTGCTGATCATCTGTTGTCGTGCCAAGTCAGACAGGGCTTGTAGGTCGTTACGACTCATTCCTTTGGTAGGTATCGGTGGCAGGGTAGTGATCACAACTTTGCCTGAAAAGAAGAAATAAAATATTAGTAAAGAGTGTCTATACTCCATTCACAGCTATTATGCGTCAGTTTCCCTTTCCTTTTTTATGCAGAGAAGGAGGATATTGATGCACTGCTCTTTCTCTCTGCTGTTTTGGTGACACATGTCAGAGGTAAAATAACTGTGAACCTTCTGTAGATGGTATCAAGTGATTATATTCTCTTTGGATGGTATGTATGGTCTGAGATAGACCCCAAAATAGTGAATAAGCTTTTATTTTACTAAATTTCATCCTATCATTGATTGTACAGATTGATTAAACAGGCAAATAAGGTAACCTTTACCCAGTATTTTTCATTCCATTCATGTTTTTTCCCATGCATTTTATTATCTTATAATTTGTTTGGCTATTTTATCTACACAGTTTGAATGAAAGTTCAACTTTCCAAAATGTGGTTATTATAATTATATCATACAATCATACCACATTTTGGATATATAATTTATATGTAAAAGGTCTTATATCCTTTGACAAAAAGCGGCAAGTACCAAGGTGCGGCGACACTATGTAAGCAAATGGACTTTACTCAATTAGAACACATTATTAAAAGAAAGTTTATAAAGGTGCACCTGGCTCGAAAGTAGTAGTTTCTTTATTCAAGAAGTAGAACTGACTGAACACAACAGGCATGATAGGTATCTGAGCATCAATGGCTAGATAAAATGCCCCTTTCTTAAATGGCTGAATATTGCCCTTATTGAAACGGGCACCTTCAGGGAATATCCATAGCTTTGTCTGAAATCATACAAAAAACACATTTACCAGCTAATTCTTGTTAATAAATTGAGGTAATGTTAGTTTAAAACAGATAAATATATATATTTTATTATTTAAAACTGCATATTTTTGCATATAGGCTCTTGTGTATACAGAAAATATAGGTACCTTATCAGCAATAACCTTCTCTGTGGCTTCTTTCATAAGTTGCCGAGCACAATCTGTTTTGAGCCGGTCAATAAACACAAGGCCTGAAAGCCAAGCTCCAAATCCAAATGCACCAGTGTACATCAATGGCCGTTTAGCCACAACAGTACATCTCTTCATAAGTGGCCACATCTCGAACATGCCTTGAAATTGAAAATTAATCAATTATGGCTTGTGTTTAAACAATTACCAAAAAATTTGAAAATTTACTAACAATAAATTTTAAATGACCGCCAGAATTGGTAAATGATCACCAAATTGTGTATGGATAAATGATCACCAAAATTCCTTTTTTGTTTTGTGTACTTAAGTTATGTTTTTAGTATTTTTTGTTGTTCTTACATGTTCAACATAACATGAAGGATAAAGGGGGCTTCACTTCACTCACCCCCTTTACCCTTCACCTATGCTACCACAGTATTTTGCCCTATTTGCTTTCTGCAACTTTTGGTGATCATTTACCCATTTTGGGTAAGTAAAAAAATATTTAGGTGATCATTTAAATTGTTCTCATCAATTACTCTTCTGTACTCCTGAGTAACAACAGTCCGTAGAAATACACACAATGACGGTACGCGTCAAAGCAAATAAAAAAGACTAGTAAAGGTTTTGCATTTGTTGTACTCATGACTGGCTCACCCAGAATATCTAAAGAGCTCTGATGGTTGGATATTACAATGCAACAATCCTCTGTCTTCCAATGCTCCATACCCCTTAGTTCCCATTCTATACCCACTATGTACGAGGCATATCGACAAAATCTGGAAGCGACGCTGAAAACATAAACAAATGACCATATTTGATCAACCGCTTTAACTAAACACGATACAAATTAGACTAGTTAAATAGGATTAGGAAACTAATCGATACTAACACTAGATTTGTAACATCACGAGGATATAAGAGGACTACCGGCATTAAAAGCGTACATGTTATTAACACATATGCGTAATAAAGGAAAAACTTCAAGTGATATCGGAAAACATGGCTCTTTTCGTATAAAAACGGCAAGGTAAATATAAAACCCGCCAAAACGAATTCAGGATATGAATTAAAGGAAGCCATACCGCACTTTGACAGAAAAGTAAAGTAAATAATTACGTTTCAAAATTGACATCCGGTTATGGTGCAGTCTTACGGTTGTTTCACAGAGGTCCTACCTAGTAACGGCCACCGGATTACCCGCCAATGGATCTTTACACTCTTACCTTTCCTTGCAACGGCTCTCACACTTCAACCGTACAAAAGAACTCCACGCTAAACAATATGGTTTCACTAGGGGTAAATCGACTACGGATGCAGGTATTACCCTTGTATCTCATATTTATTCTGCATGGGAGGCCGCACAGGATGCTATCGGAGTTTTTTGCGACCTGTCGAAGGCGTTTGATTGTGTTGATCATAATACGCTATTAATTAAATTAAATCATTACGGAGTTAGAAATAAAGCGTTGGATCTACTAAGATCATACCTAAGCAATAGAATTCAAAAGGCAGAAGTTAACGGCGTAAAATCTGATGGATCGGGTGTTAAAATTGGCGTTCCACAAGGTTCCATATTAGGCCCTTTCTTATTCCTGGTATATATTAATGATCTGCCTTTCATGGTGGAGAAATTAACTGACATAGTGTTGTTTGCTGATGATACTTCACTGGTCTTCAAAATTGAAAGACAAAAAGGAGAATTTGATGATGTTAATGGTGTATTGTCTTTAACCTTGAATTGGTTCACAGTTAATAATTTATTGTTAAACGCTGGTAAAACCAAGTGTATCAAATTCTCACTTCCAAATGTCAGGCAAGTTGAGACCAGTTTAGTGCTAGACAACAGCACGTTAGAATTAGTAAATGATACGAAGTTTCTTGGAATAACCATTGATAGCAAATTGCAGTGGGGACCCCACATAGTTAAATTGGCTGGTAAATTAAGTTCTGCGGCTTACGCTGTTAGGAACATCAGACAAAGCACGGATGTGGCTACATCTAGGCTAGTATATTTTAGTTACTTTCATAGTGTGATGTCCTATGGTATCTTGTTGTGGGGGAAAGCAGCGGATATTCAATCTTTATTATTTACAGAAAAGACTATTTTTATTTTACAGAAAAGAGCTATTCGAGCAATTTATAATTTAAAACGAACAGACTCCTTAAGAGAGCTTTTTAAAGAAATTGACATACTAACAGTAGCTAGTCAATTTATTTTCGAAAATATAATGTATGTACGCAAGAACCTTACAACATTTTCCAAACTTAGCGATAGCTGTAATGTTAACCTAAGAAATAATCACAGACTATGTGCGCCCCGTTTTAGACTCGCGAAGGTTAGCAATTCTTTCAAGGGTCAGTGCATTCTCTACTACAATAGGATACCTCTGGAGATTTTGAAATTGCCATTTGAGCAATTTAAAAAGCATGTTAAAGCGACTTTGTCGAAAAAGGGATATTACAATGTTCAAGATTACTTAAATGACAGGACTGTATGGGGTTAATCTGGCTCAACACAGACCTTGCTGTTAATAATTTTGTAATTATTTATTCCTGCTTATTAATCATAACAATAAAATTTTTCATATTTGTATTAGTTAAGCACAACCTATTTTTAAAAGAGATCTAAAAATAAATCTGTGGGAGTTTATACGCCCTTCTTCTCCCACAGTGGTCCAATGTAGAGAAGAGGCAAAAAATGACGTTTGCTAAGTATATGTAAATATCTACAGTAATAAAGTACTTTGACTATTGACTATTGACTAACGGCTGCTGCGTTCTGCGGTGACCGGTTTGGCGACCGTTGCTTTCTGCGGCGGATGAAATGAAAGATTATAATTTGGTCCTTTGTTCCCATTCCCCTCCTTAGGGCTCGCCACCGGGGTGTTGGATGACACTAAGTAGCATAATACTTATTTAGTTTCATCTGCCCCTTCATTTGTATTAAAGGGGTCGATTCTCGAACATGAATGAAGTAACTTCTAGAAATTAAAATAAAACATCGCTGGATATATTTAGCAATAAAAGTAATTACATGGTCCATAACATATATACAAAACTGATACATTTAAAAAATCAATAAGATCCTGTAGAGTGGTGCCAAGCTAACTTTGCAGTAGGACAAAGTGGCCACCCCAAAGAAAGTTGGATGTGGCAATACTCGAGCTCATGGAAGCATACAGATTATTTTATAGCGAAGCTCGATGAATCAACGATACGTCATCACGCCCCCTACTTACTGATTGATAAAACGGGCGTGATGACGTATCGTTGATTTAATATTGATCTTTTTCGCTAATCTGTATGCTTCTATGAGCTGCAGTGTTTCCGTGTCCAACTTTCTTTGGGGGGCCCACTTTATCCTACTGCAAAGTCAGCTAGGCACGACTCTACATATATACATAGAGTCCTATTGATTTTTGATCTTTATATTTTGATATAAGCACTTGTTAAAACTCCGAAACAGCGTCCACCTCAGAGGCGATCAAAAGGCGCAAATATGCGGCCCTCGGAGAGGGCTACACATTTGTGCCTTTTGGAGTAGAAACCCTCGGTTCATGGGGTCCAGAGGCGCGAGCGCTGTTCAAAGAGCAAAGAGAGTCGACGCCTCTAATGACCGTAAGGCTGGAGCCTACCTTGGGCAACGGCTGAGCCTCTCTGTACAGCGAGGCAACGCCGCCAGTCTTCTGGGCACCTTGCCCAGCGACAGCGGCAGCGATCTGGCCCAAAGTTTTTACCTGCTTTAATACTTCCACTTTTTCATTATTTTTCTTTGTTTAGCTGTAATGTTTAATAGTTAAACTTCCCAAGATTATTTAACAATAAATTCATGATCCTCAGATCTAAAAATCAATTAATGATGTATGTAATCGATTTCATAATGAAAATTGCAAGGATCAATTCCGAATAAAAATATTTACATATAATGTGACTTTTATTTATGTATAAATTCATACTGGAGACTGGACAGTGACCCATAAAATTTAGTCTTACCATACCAATTGACTCAGAGTTCTTCATAAATTATGCATGCATGTTTCCTCACAGTGTTTTCCTTCACCGTCCAGCAAGTGCAAAGTCTAAGGCTAAGTAGAAGAATTCATCGACACTGATATATATCTATATTTTCAAGCCCCAATAAGATGTTTTTGTTGGCTCTACCTCACCCCCCACCGACCATGTGGCTGACTTTTTTGCATAGAAGTGGGTCACATGAAGTATCCATTTGGTTAATAAGTCTATTAAATTATATAAGCCAGCGGTAGATCTCATCATATTACACTTTAACCTCGTATTGTAATTCTTGTAGTAGTATTTTTCAATACACCTCCATGATCAAACGATGAAGATAATTTGTAATAAAACATTAGGTTTAGAGTGTCCTATCTTAGAAATTTCCGAATTATGATAAAAACAAAGAAATGTCATTGGCCAGAACAGAACCTTTGACTTTAACCTTCATAATATATTTATCTTTGCTTACCGTAAATCTACAAGGTTGGTAATGCATGTTTAGGTGAAGATAAGCAAAGTTTACTCATATAGGTTAAGCCAAAGAAAATACAACCGGACACCGAGTAGAATGAATATCTTACAGTACAAGGACTAGGACCCTGTAAGCCACAGCCAACACAACAACCGCCAGATCAGACGGCGCAGAAAGCAAAGGCCTCCAGCCAGACAGAATAATAGTATACGTTTCTACTACAATAATGACAAATAGAGAGAATACAAAATTTATACATGTTGACTTTTAATTAGCTGACCACTTTTTAGGTAATGGATCACCATTACTAAAGGGCTAGTAGTAGGGCTTATTAACCTAAACTTCGAGGGACATAGAGAAGGAACAGAGACTTCCTTACGACATTTTTTTTCCGGGACATCTGCAACATCTGCCCCACGATTCGGGAGATCACTTAAGTACATTAAAAATAATGTTATTCGGAATAAGTAATTGGTCTATGTTTACCTTGAGTTTGAGACTAGACATAACATAACAGAGTCGTTACAACCACCAAGTTTTTTTTTTGGAGAACATTTTGATTTTTTTGTAACAGTATCAATATTTTGAGAAGAAATGTCTATTTGCGAAAGAACAAAAGGGTTTCAGAAAAAGAAAGGCAATTGACTTAGCCATATACAATTTCTTAATGCAGTTAGTGACAGTCTCTGTACATGGACATGACAAAAGCATTTGACTTCGTCGACCATGCTATACTAATAAACAAACTAGAAGTATACGGTGTCCGAGGAAATGTGCTTGAACTTATTAAAAGCTACTTAAGTAACAGAACACAGTTGACACAGATTTCCAGAATATGCCATAAAACAAAAACCGAAAATCAATATACATCAGGCCCGAGAACTGTAAAATATGGCGTACAAGGTAGCGTATTGGGACCATTACTATTCCTCATTTACATCAATGATATCCCTACGTTCACCAAATGGTAGCTCGTTGAGGACACAATCTTTCTCGGAATCACTATAGATTCGAAACTTCAATGGGGTCCTCACATAACTAATCTCGCACGAAGACTTAGCTCAGCCGCTTTTGCAGTCAGACAAATCAGATAACTTACAAATGTTGAAACTGCCAGATTGGTTTACTTTAGTTATTTTCACAGTATTATGTCTTATGGAATATTGCTCTGGGGGAGAGTAACAGATATAAATACGATATTTGTGTTACAAAAAAGGGCGATCAGGGCGATATATCAATTAGATGCTAGAGAATCATTAAGAGAAAAATTCAAAGAAATTTATATACTTATACTATGTGGGTAAACTAACAAACAGTAACAGTTAGCATTACTACAGTATAAAGTACACTAGATTTTCAGTTTAGTTTACTAATATGCACATACGATACAAATGTACTTGAGCATAGCTTTAACAAAAATAGTGGTTAATAGCAGACCCCACACTAAGTCAGACTTGTCCTGGGGGTCTAGACTAAGGTTACCAACATGATTTTATATAAATGGGAGTAGACAGTTTGCTCATTTCATTTGCACGTTATTTAAGTCAGTAAACACAATAATGTGTTACTTTAGAACACTATTACAAGTTTGCAATTATTTTGAACACGTTTATTTAAAATGTTTAAATATAAATAAGAAGAAAATAAATACATATTATATCAATAATAAAATTTAAATATAAGAAAAAGTAAATCATAATATTAATATCAATATATACCGTTATATCGACATTTAATTATTGTTGTGCCTTTAGGACAGCTTCGGTGGAGTCATAGTCCAGGGTAAGCAGCCAATTGGTGATTTTGTTTTTTACCACCCAACTAGTGCAGTTTCTTAGGTCACAGTTCTTACTGACTTGCTTGTAGATGTAAGGGAAAGCAAAAGATTTAAATCTTTGCGCAAAGGCCGTTTTAACAAGAGCAGTTTTAACGTTTAGACGATAACGTCGTCCAGTCTGGTCCTGAGACAAGATTTAAGCTCCACTTTGTGATGCAGGAGAGCTACTCGCAAAAAATACAATTGCCTTACCGATAAGACCTTCGCTTCCTTGTAGGTTTCGTAAGTTGGGTGCCGGAATGGTTTTTTAAGAATGACCTTGAGAATTGACCTTTGAACCCTTTCAAGTGGAAGTAGGGTGGTCTTCGCAGCGCTGCCCCATACCGCAATACAATAAGATAAAACTGATTGGCAAAGTGACAGATAAACGAGCCTCAGGATAATGTTATCAGCACTGTTCCGCAGAAGCTTCATGATACCAACAAGCCGCCTTACACGCCCAGCCACACAGTGCACATGCTGTTTGAAGTTTAGATTCTCATCTATGACAAAACCGAGGTATTTCACAGATTGAACACGTTCTATACTCGTGCACGAGCAGGTAACTGAGGAGTTTTTAGATAAGCCCAAGTCTTAACATGTGTGAATCCTGATGTTATGAGACGAAAGAGGCTGAGAAGCAGCCGTTTTGTGAAAGCAAACATATTTTGTTTTTTGAACGTTAAGAGTGAGCAGATTTTTTTGAAGCCAGTTTGCTACAGATACTGGTCCAATCTCTGTTTGAGATAATACATTATTCCAAGAGTCTCCCCTAAACAGCAAGGCGGTGTCATCTGCGTAACATATCACCTCAACCCTCTCACCAGCAAAGTCCAGTTGCGTTAAGCCGTTGATGTATATAATGAACAGCGTGAGTCCGAGGATGCTGCCCTGAGGCACACCAAAAGTGACATTTTCAAGATCACTGATGATGTCTTCGAGCTTAACACATTGTTTTCTATCTGTCAGATAACTTTGGAACCAATCGAGGGCAGTGCCACGGATACCATAAGACTCGAGTTTTCTTAGAAGAATTTTAATGGAGACCGTGTCGAACGCTTTCGCCAGATCAAGGAAGACGCCCACACAAGCCCGACCCGAATCGAGAGCAGCTGAAACTTCAGTAGTAAGGTAATGTGCAATATATCGCGGTTTCGGGTACAACGTATAAGCCCCGGAGTCATCCAGGGCTTAAGGTTAAACTTTGAACGACTTATTGTGGTTAATCTTGTGTTGTTTTCAACAATTTTGTCTAAAATACCCATAAAAGAATTAGCAGCTTCCGATGAATTAGTTTTATTCGTAATATTGGACCAGTCGTAGTCACTTAGATCTTTCGCTACTGTGTGATAATCCGTTTTTAAAACAGTTCTTTTACGCATCGTATTTGATTCTAAAGGAAAACCTGTCATCACTAAGTCATGGTCTGTTAAAGAGCATTTACAGACGATTCCGACCGCGTTGATATTTGAGCCAACGAAAATGTGGTCTAAGCAAGATTTTAGTCTAGTAGGTTTCGTGATGCAGGGTTTAAGACCCATTTCTGCTGTTAAACAAAGGTAGTCATTTGCCTGTTCCAATCTCTGCTGTACTGGTTCGTCACGAGAGAATGTTTATGTTAATATCTCCTGCTATAATAACTTTTGTTTTTGGATTACGTAGTTTAATAATGGATTCAAGGGAGGTCAAATAGTTATCAGTGTTTTTAAAAGAGGGGGAGCGATATATTGCCAAGATAGTATGGTGTTTAGGGAATTCAATCGCCAGGCATTCTGCGTCGGATATATTTGGCTCGCTGACATTTACATCCCAATTGTCTTTTATATACACAATGACACCATCGGCCTCATTGTTTACCATTTTCGTAAAATAGTGGGTGTATCCGTCAATGCTTCTCACCACCGTATTCAGTTAGAATAATGACGTCAAATTCAACATTTAGTCTACCAAGCACAATCAAAAAATTGTCGAAATTCTTTGAAATGCTTCTTACATTGAAATTGAGGATTTTAAAATTATGATCTTTATCAAAAACGCCTTTGCATTTTTCAGGAAAATCCAAGACATGACAAGGAACAGAAAGGGTATCATCAATATCCTTGCCTAGTTCTATGATAAAAAATATTTTTTTCTAGTATGTTTTGTGTTCCAGAATGAGTTTTCCTTAGTCATGTCGTAGAGAGGAAATTGTGGGGATTTTAGCTGAGGTAATGATGCACGATATATGGTATAAGATAAATATAGAATACGAGTACAGTTTGAATATAATATGAAATATATACGAACATTATATTCAAGGATATATACGTACAGACAGCAAATAATGCAACTTATAGATATGAAACTACGCAAAATTATAATACGAGATAGAACATGACCTACATGCACACACCTGTTATACTTATGATTAATTTGAGAGATATTCACAAAATGCGCCGCGTACGTGAAATGGAAAAATGGAAATTGACAAAGCCAAAGTAATTCAGTAAACTGAGGATTCCCTCAGCGGCACGAGAAGCCAAATCAGGAACAAGTTTGCTGTAGAGTTCGTTTGTTGATCGGATGTGAATCGCTTGACTTCCGTCTCTTTTCCGAACATAAATGAGTCCTTTGCTAGTCCAACAGAGTTTATAATAACCTTTATGTTGACTACGCTTACGTGCCTCACGAAATAACAAGCGGTTGTCACGCGTTAGACGTTCATTAAAGTATATCTTGGTAGGCAGGGCGTTGATTTCAATATCTTTAGTAGTTAAATTTCTTCTCACTTTTGACGCTTTCATGATTTCATTTCGTTTAGTATGTCTAATTAGCCGAATAACTACTGGACGTGGGAGTTCTGTCCCCGTAGCGAAGGCAGCGGGAGTACTTTTTTTAGCTCCGACTCTGGTGACCCAGTCAATGTCATTATTTTCCAAAGAAACTCCGATTTTTTGGGCGGTGACCATTACTATATGTTGAAGATTTACATTTTTTGATTCAGTAATGCCAGCAATCTCTATTTCGTTACGAAGAGAAGATTGTCTTGGTAGTTAATTTGGTCTTTCAGAACAAAAATTTCAGTTTTCAGCTGTGTGATCTTTTTATTCATGTTATCAACGGTATTTGTAAAGTGCGACATCTTATCATCGATACGTTTCAGGTGAATAGCAATTTCCTCATTTATTGTTTCTTTTAAAATTGACTTTAATTCTTCTCTGATCATTTCTCTAAGACGAAGGTCTTGAAAAACGCAAGGATCAATATTTGTTGCAACTTTTGTTCGAGAATCTTTATTTCGCAGTGTGACATTGCCATCGCAACGTGGATCTGGCAATGTGTTCGCAGTTAGCATCCGCGTGTTATTCCGAATAGGGGTGTTTGAATTGTCAGATTTAGGTTTTTTACAAAAGCATTCAGGACAAAGCCAGGACAATTTTTCTTCTGCTTTCATTGTATCAAAGTGGTTTTCTAGAATGTTGGCGCAGTAAAGATCATATTTTTTCTTACAATCAGTGCAAGACAGGATCTTATTATTATTGAACAGCTGGGTACAACCAGCACAAGCCTTCGAGTTGATAGCATTATTTGCTGACATGATGGCTTGTTATGGAACATGAAGGCAGATTATTAATCTAACTTAGCTAGTTAGTGCGGTCGGCCGATATCGATGACGCGTCAGTAGGCAGGACTTACTCGTGGGCCGGTTTATTTTAAAGCGACGAAGCGGCTAACAATTGAAACAGGCGACGGTGAGCGATGAATCACCACGCTCCGGCACTCGATGTGTCGGGTATATGGACGAAACTAGAAGCGTTGCGGAAATATAAATGTGGATTTATCTCAGATTATGTGGTAAATCGAGGATCCAATTTGTGCACTGAGCCGGAGGGCTTACTACTTAACTATATATAAAAATATGAGACTTAGATTTGCAAAAAGTCACCAATTTGAGTATTTGAAACGAGGAGCAAAACCAGATACGTGTTATGCGCTATGAGTCTCCCAACGCGATGCCTTACCTTTTAATATATATACGAGAATATCATGCATGTCAGAAAAAACATAGCTTTATTTAAAATTGTAGGTGATAGCCATACAATTAACACTAGAAATAGAAATAGGTTAGCAATACCATTATTTAGACTAAGTAAAGTAGGCACATCATTCATGGGACATTGTATTTGCTTCTACAATAAAATACCACAGGATTCATTGATCCTTCCTGAAAAGAGCTTCAAAAACTATGTTAAAAATGAGCTGATAAGAAAGTCCTATAATAGTATTAAGGAATACTTAGATGACAAAACTGCATGGTCCATACCATCTCAGACCGAAACCAGTACCTGTGGTAAAGTCACTTTTTTTTAAATAAGGTATGGGGGAGTTTCTTACCGTTTCTTCTTAACCCCGAGGCCCACCTTCCGAAACGGTGTAGTCTTTTTTTATATAAAAAAATTGACTTGTAGTTATAAGTATAATTTTGACGTTGAATAAGATAATTTATTTATTTATGTTCTATAAAAAAAAAACTGATTGATTCTGATTGTACAGGTAAAAATACATATGCATCTTAAGTTAATAATAAATAAAAGTCAGTTGTCATCGCGGCTCCGTCGACGCTGCACGGTTTTACCTACCGTGTCGCGCGTTCTCTTGATTCTAGCCCTTACTGCGTTGAACATAGCGTCGACACCGTCCACATAACCTAATTGCCACATAACTAATTGCAACATAAAATGTCTAGTGTTTGTCCCAAGTGTTCCGACGAGGTGACGGATGGCGTATCATGCTCTTCTTGTGCGAGATTGCTGCACTTTGATTGCGCAGGTTTAACCGAAAGCAAGTACAGGCGCATGCCGTTAGAGAAGAAATCCTCGTGGCGATGTGCAAGTTGCGTAACCGATGCCACGGCCGGGGGTGGTGGCTCGGGCTCGCCGACGCTGTCTAACATCATGAAGGAAATAGTCTCGATGAAGTCTCAGCTAGTGACCTGCATCGACAACCTCGCCAAGCGCCTTGACGAGTTCAACAAGCGTCTCTCACTCGTCGAAAACATGGAAAAATCTGTGGCTGATGCAAATAAATTTACTTAATTTAAAAATTTATATGTCGTTGTTAAAAAAATATTTTAAAAATTTAAATAAAAAATTAAATCCAAACGTCAAAATCCTGGCTCTGGAGGCGGAACTCAATGCACGTGATCAATATGCGCGTCTAAATAATGTCGAGCTTAGTGGTGTGCCCATGAAACCTGGAGAAAACCTTAATAGTATCCTGCACGACTTGTGTGTTTTTGTCGGTTTCAAACTTGACGAGCGCGACGTTGACTTTGTGCACCGTGTGCGAATGTTTTTACCTACGCCATCATCCTCTGATGCTAACGTCGAGGCTGGGGGTTCAGGTTCTCCCCGCTTTCCAAACATCATCGTGCGTTTTACTCGACGTCGCTGCAAGATCGATTTAATTAGTGCGGTTCGATCCAGACGCGGAGTCACCTCGGCCCAACTAGGTATTCCCGGTACCCCAAGTAACATATTTGTGAATGAACATCTTACGCCTGCAAACAAATTATTGTTCAAGGAGGCAAGAACCTTGAAAACAAAGCACAATTTCATTAATGTCTGGTGTGCAAATGGCGTTATCAAGGCCCGCAAATCTGCTAATCACCGTATAGTTACGATCCGATCTCAAGACGATGTTAAAAACCTCATTAAGTGACAAAATTGCGTTACACATGCACAAAAAATTAATGTAAAAACAACCACTTATGTTAAACCTTTACCTTTAAAACCTAATTTATTATTTTTGCACCTAGTAACTTGTTACGCTTGTATACCATTAGTACTAGTAGCTTATATTGA
Source organism: Argyresthia goedartella (assembly GCA_949825045.1). NCBI lineage: Eukaryota > Metazoa > Arthropoda > Insecta > Lepidoptera > Argyresthiidae > Argyresthia > Argyresthia goedartella. The sequence continues at coordinate 10,075,902 of OX463809.1, forward strand.
TTGTACCTACTTATTTAACCATCTTTATTACCTAAATACCTCTCTTATTAGATTTTCCTTAGGTACTGCAAACCATCTGAAGGAGGCCCTTATTAATGTAACTTGTTATGCTTACTCACCATTAGTACTAGTAGCTTGTATTGGTTGTACCTACTTATTTAACTATCTTTATAACCTACATACCCTGCTTATAAGTGTTGCTTTGGGTACTGCAAACCGTCTGAAGGAGGCTCTTAATAATGTTACTTGTTTTATTAAATCTAACCTCATTAATGACTATGTCTAATTTATCCTTTTACTACCAGAATGTAAGAGGGCTGCGCACGAAATCTCACGACTTTCATTCTAACGTATTAGATTGTAATTACCATGTTGTCTGTTTGTCGGAGACTTGGCTCAACGATGGTTTTCATAGTAGGGAGTATTTTGATGAACGTTTTACAGTACATAGATGCGACAGGGACGAGGCGGCTAGCGGAGCGGAGTGTGGTGGCGGAGTGCTGATTGCGACCCACCGGGAGTTGGCGGCGGAGAGGCGCGCATGGCCCGTGCCGGCCCGCGCCCGCTCCCAGTGCCTGTGGATTGCGATACCTATTCGGGCTCGAACATCTAAGTACCTAAATATCGCATGCTTCTATTCGCCTCATGGAGATTGTCATACTGATTGTTTATCCGAGTTTTTCACCATTTGCCAGGATCTTGTTCTGAGTAATCCTAACGATATATTTCTCTTAGTGGGTGACTTCAATATAACTTACGCTGACTGGATTTTCAGTAAATCGAATTCAAATTTAGTTCTGAACTTGAATACAAATTCTCGCCCTAGGGTATGTCTTATCTCAGATTTTTTATCTCTAACTAATCTTAAACAATATAATTCCATTAAAAATAAAAATAGTAGGTTACTAATAACCTGATGAACCTAATAACAAGATCTAAATCTTGTTATAAGTAGCATGCCTTGTTTGGTCAGAGAATGTCTAAATCCGCTCACTCCTATAGATCATGACCATCATAATGCCTTAGAATTTGAACTTGACACTCAGCCATTCATAACCTTAGGGTCATCTCCTGCCTTATTGCCAAATTTTAACTTAGCTAATTATGATCTAATAAATAATGCACTCTCTCGTGTTGATTGGGACAGCCAGTTGAGTGACTTAGATACTGAAGAAGCTACAAATACCTTTTATAATATTATAAATGATCTCATTAGCTTACATGTACCTTTCCGCTCTTCCTCACAATCTAGAAAGTATCCTGTTTGGTATTCCAAAAATTTTTGAAAAGATTGTCACCGATCAACTATCTCGACTTGTTTCGCATCATATATCTGGGGCTCAACATGGTTTTCGTAGTGGTCTGAGTGTTGATACTAATCTCTTAACATTTACTGAATTTTTACTTAATTCTATGGATCAAAAGATTCAAGTAGATGCCGTGTATACCGATTTTTCAAAAGCTTTTGATAAAATTAGCCACTTTACGTTGCTTTCCAAACTCTGGAACTTTGGTATACACGGTGATCTTTTCCGTTGGATTCTCTCCTACCTGGAGAATAGAATGCAAGCAGTTGCACTAAAGGGTTTCGTCTCCGATTATAAGACTATTAGCTCGGGGGTCCCACAAGGGTCTCATTTGGGACCTCTACTTTTTATTTTATATGTCAACGACATTGGATCTGCCATTAAACACTCTGAATTTCTCCTTTATGCTGACGACGCTAAAATTTTCAAAAACATATCAAACATCGATGACTGTCTTCTACTCCAAAGTGATATAAATAGTATGTTAAGTTATTGTACAGAAAACAATCTGTTCCTGAATCCTAAAAAATGTTACACTATATCTTTTACTAGGAAACTTCGAAAAACAGATTTCGATTATAGCATCAGCGACACCAAACTTGCTAAGGTTGATGAAATCCGTGACCTCGGTATAACTTTGGATTCTCGGCTCAGTTTTGTTCCTCACATAAACAAAATAGTTAATAATGCCTATAAAAAACTTGGTTTTATCCTGCGGATGGGTAAGCCTTTCAACTTAGCAAGCTCATACAAGATTCTTTATTTTAGCTATGTTAGAAGTATACTAGAATTTGCCAGTTCTGTCTGGAACCCTTTCTTTCAAATTCATATTGATAGAATTGAAAAAATTCAGAACAAGTTCCTTAAATCTCTTGACTATCGTGTGCGCCATGCCTTCGATAATTATAAAATGTGCTCCTCACGTTATAATATACCTTCACTTGAGATACGTCGCAAGGTGACAGATGCCTTAACTCTATATAAAATTGTAAATAATGTTACCGACTGTCCAGTCTTATTACAGAGTGTGGGATTTCGTGTGCCTAACCCTCGTCTTAGAAATAGAAAACACCTATTAGTTGTTCCTTCAAGTAGTACTAACTATACTGGTAATTCGTTTGTCCGTAGAACCTCTAAAGTTTATAATGAAAGCTTTTCTGATTTCGATCTTTTTAATATGTCTCTTAATGTGTTTAAGCAAAGTGCCACTAAAATTTTAAATAGTGATGGTGAAATTATGTAAGTAGGTTGATTAATTTGTTTTGTGCATTTTTTATGTAAAATTCAAACTAGTAATTAATCGAAACTGTAGGTTTATTTTAACACCATAACTTTAACTTTTTCGTAAGTAATTTTGCTAACTGTTTGTTTCGTTAATATACAAATAAATAAATAAATAATTCTCTAAAAAATACTATTGAATGGCTGGGACATAATTATCTGATAATTAATCTTGATAAAACGAATATAATGACATTTAAAAATAATTACAATAAAATAACAAATAAGCTTGACATTCACTATAATCATAGGAAAATTGACAAAATAAATGTTACTAAATTCTTAAGATTTATAATTGACTCTCACTTGACATGGAAACCACAATTAGAGCATGTTTGCAAAAAAATAAGTCAGATTTCTTATACTCTCTATATGCTTGCCAAAGTGACTGGGCAATCGACTTTGCTAACTGTTTATCACGCTTTTATCGCTTCGACTTTAAGGTATGGCATTATTTTCTGGGGGAACTCAACCGACAAAGAAAAGGCATTTAGAGCACAAAAACGGTGTATAAGGGTAATTTGTAAGTTAAAACCAACAGCCAGCTGCATGCCTCACTTTAAAGTATTAGGTATTCTGACATTGCCATCACTATAGATATATGAAACTGCTATATTTGTAAAAAAACTAACTGGAACTTTTTAAGACAATGAATGGCAAAAGAGATATAAAGTTAAGAGCTCGTCAACGCTCTACTGGTTTATTATTACACAAAAGCATTTTTGGTATGGCGCCCTTAATATATAATAGGCTACCTAAATCGATTAGGGACATTGACCAACTTCATCTACACAAGGCTAGGCTTAGACATTTCTTAGTCGAAAAATCCTACTACAATATACAGGCTATCTTAGAGGACTTATGTAACTAATGTACCATTAATTAATATGCTGCAAATAATAATATCTTACCTAGGGAATTACTGTTATATTAATATAATTGTAATAAGTAGACATTTTAGATTATTTATCATTTAATTTGTGTCATGAAATTTGTGAACGCTATGCATGGCAGAACATAGCGTTCAATATTTAATTATCATTAAAATAATAATAATAATAATCGGTTATCGCAGGCACAAAAGCCCATAGAATAAATTACACAGTATGTCAACAATAAAATTAATTAAAATTCAAATAAATAATTACAAAATAAAAATGTCAAAAAATTTAAAAATACAAACTCACACCCTCACATAATCTAGCATAGCAGGGGAAGAAGGACGAGTGCCTAGGCTACCCACTCGCGTGTAGCCTCACCCAGTGAGCCAGCAGCGGCGAGTCCCACCGTCCAGCCAACGTGCGAAGAATGGAGTTGGAGCTGCCGCGTACGCGCGCTAATAGCGAGGCGCTGCGTTTCCTAATGATCGCGGCAAAGCCGTCGACCCTTGCCTCCGCAAACATACCTGAGGCGCTGCAGTACCGCGGCAGCCCCATCACCACCCTAAACGCATTGTTGTACTGAACACGTAGGGCGCTGTATGCACCGTGCGTATAGTTGACCCACAGGCTGCACGTGTAGTAAGACTGGCAGTATGCCCTGAACAATGTTAATTTTGATTCTTTACTACAACGAGCGAACCTGCGAGCCAGCATGTTACAGCGAACAGCCAGCGCCCTACGCTCCCTCTCAATGTCAAGACATCTTTGAGATCGTCGGTGACCCAGTGACCCAGGTACTTGAACTTCTTAACCCTGTTCAGAGGAGAATTATTAAGGTAGACTGGAGGCAGGTCAGAGTATATTTTCGTCCTTGACTTGAAAACCATTAGCTCCCTCTTTTTTGCGTTGTACCTGAGCCCATGGGCCTCCGCATATGTGTGCATAGCGCACTGACCGATGGGCTCAGCAACACCATATCGTCAGCATAAGAGATGTTGGTAATATTTTGTCCGTCTATATGACATCCAACTCTAGTGCTGCTGAGCTCCTCGATCAGGTTATTGACATACAAATTAAAAAGTTTAGGAGAAGTGAGCCCCCCTTGTCTCACACCACAGTCCAGTCTGTATGCACCAGAGCATGACCCCGCCCACCTGACACAATTGTTTTGGTTACTGTACCAGAATCCAAACAAACGTGTTATTTCTGGCGGTACACTCGTTTCATTCCGCATTTTCGCCCAGAGTATGTCATAGTTGACTAAATCAAATGCTTTAGACAAGTCTAAGAAACATGAAAAAACTGGCGTATTCCTGGCGGTATAGTACTGAACAGTCTGCTTGAGACAGAAGACAGCACTTTCCGTTGAGAGTCCGCACCGGAACCCGAACTGATGGTCTTTCAATGTCAAATGCCTAACTGTTTATCAAGCAAACTGTCCAGCACTTTTACAACGACCGTTGCCAAAGAGATGGGCCTATAGTTATTTAAATCAGAAGCATCTCCAGTTTTATTTTTGACAATTGGAATAACCAGCGTGTACATAAGGTCATTAGGCAAGTAAGAGTGACTTATACACAGACTAAAAAACATCGCTAGTACCCTACCTAGACGGAACCCAGCATGCTGCAAGTGCTCGATGCTGAGGTTGTCGTGTCCAGGGGATTTGCCTCTAACCATTTTTTTAATCACTGTTTGAACCTCTTTAGCAGTGAACCTAACATTAAGGTCCCCGGTGAGCCCCACTTCCGCAGCATCGGGCACGCGCGAGGACGCTGCTCCTAAAGGCGATTCCACTTTGAAGTGAGTGCGAAAGGCCTCCGCTATATCGGTCGGATCATGCACGCCAGCCACGCTCACAGGAAGACTTCGGATTTAATTTATTAGTAGACTTCCAAAATTTTGAAAAGTTTTTGTCTCTGTGGTGTTTTGCAATAATGTCCATTTTAATTTGTTGCTCGTTATTCTGACACCATTTTAATTTATTTTTAAACAATTTTCTGGACTCACACATTTCCTAATAAATTAGATCAAAACTGGGTTTTCCGTACGAATGCCATGTCTGAAAACAGAGACGGGCCCGCCTGTGAGCGTCTGCTACGTGTCTGTTCCAGCCAGCAATATATTTACGCCTTTTGCCTGGTAGGTCACGATAACTGACACTAGCTCCTTCAACCAGTATACCAACAATACTTGCATACAACTTATCTAAAACATGCTTATGATGTTAGTCTGAACAATATGAATCAGCACAGTGAATACATTCAGTCGGAAAGTCAACATTTATCAGCTTAGAATTAAAAAAATCTTGATATTTCATAATTTGACGAGTCCCGAACACCCTACTTCACCTTATTATAACTAGAAAGAATGGTAGGTAGGTAATTTTGGTTTCACTAAACTAAAGTTACATTCAAGTTGTATAGGTATGTGGTCTGACGGGTAACTATCATAAAGTATAGTGGCACTGAGTACACTGACGCGCGGCACTAATCACTATTGTATGGTCCAACCATCTTTTGCACCCGTGTGCTTCACTTACAAACGTGTACGAGTCCGTTGGCAAAATTTCACATCCACCGTGGACCACGACTGCTCTGTACAAAAGTCAATAAGTTCCTTATAAAAAAGCTCACCTGGATGCGCATTAAAATCCCCGAGGATAAAAACGGTGTCCGCATTGTTTACCTCAATTATCGCCAGAATCTCACTCAAACACGACGTAAACATAGCAAGGTTCTCGGCCTTGTCAGTAGGCATGTACATGGAAAATACAACTATAGAACGATCTTGGATCACTATTTTGATTGCGGCGACCCGCTCACTATCACGGGTTATAACAGATACCGAAGGAAAAAGCGACTTTTTCCACAACAACGCGACACCTCCGTATGGCCTGCCACGAAGAATGCCCGCCGAAGTGTCTACAGCTGAATTTCCCGAAGTAGGCGAAGTCACTTTCTGTGTTGCCTAGTGAAGGAATGTCGTGAGGAAGTAGCCAGGTTTCCTGCAGCGCGACAATGTCTGATGTTTGACATAATCTCCTCACAAAATTTACGGAAGCTTGCTTTGGTATGAACAGGGTGTACTAGACATTTAAGATGTGATAGGCTTCGTACCAGCAGACACACCAATGTCTCTGTCTATTACTTTGTACTTGGAATGAACAAAGCGTCGGAAATAAATTCTCTTGGGCCACAAGTGGACATCGTTGAATAACGGGAGTTTATTTCTGTTTACATACATCTTGAATGCGTTGTGCTCTGAGTCATCACCCCGTATGTCAATTTGTCGTAAATAGACTTTTTCTTGCGTCTTTCTGAAGATGTAGTCCGCAATATTCTTTGTCTTCGTATCATTGTGAACATTGGTGATAAACAAGGGAACTTTGGGATCGGCTGCCTTAAACAACCCGTCGGGTTGCACCGCCTGACCCAAGAAACGGTTCTTAGACCTCGACTTGGATTTCTTCTTCTTCATCACCACCTGCATCTATCCTTCATCATGCGGACACGACTTGACAGCCTCCGCAAACGTAGAAACCCCTTCCACAGCCGCAGGGCAATCAGCTGATGAGACTATTGTCTGAGGCGGCGAACTGGATTGAATATCCGCCGACTCGCTGCTGTCTATGTGTGCGTGCGGCACAGCGCTGGCGGCAGGCTCGTCGCGACGCGGCGGTGATGATGAAACCAACGGCTCGCTGATAGGCGAGCTATTTGAGGGTATGACGATATTTTCCTTGGCTCCTTTGCTGGTTTTTTCAACATTTTGAAAAAATGGGGACGCTGTGGGATACGAAATGGACCGCTAAGTCGGTTGCAAAATCCCACCTTTATCGTCCGTGGACAAACACTGGTTTGACAGCAGACCCATGGGGCCGCTGTCTAAATAAGCACCACGATGACGAGTATTGACAAAATCCGTGTTCACCAAGGAATCCGACCTGAGATGCTGAAGATTCTCACGTATTTCACCAATCTGTTTTTGTGGCATAGTTCTCCTTTATAAGATTTAAGTCTTGCTTCATCTTGAGCAGATCCTTTAAAAGCGGAGTCACATCCACATGATCGAACAACACGGGGGGCAATTTCTCCAGCTTGTGGGCAACAAAAAGCGGCACTTCGTCGGTCTTCGTGACCCTTAACACGGAGATCATGTCCTGAAGGTCGCGGTGGTGCTTGTTGTCTCCTTTACGATTGATTTTTCTCTTGTCCGTTGGCAAAGATTCAAACAGCAACGTCTTCGAGCGCACTATCTCCTCGGGCGAGAACGACGAGGAACAGATCTGGATGAGGCTATTTTCATCCATAACATCCTGCTTATTTTGCATGAAGGCCAGGAGTTCGTCGATGACAATATTGCAATTCGTGCACTTCACATGTTCGGCGACGACATCGTTATCGCGATAACAGACACCCGCGCACTATGACGCGCGCGCGCGCAGACTGATAGATAATAATACCTGACACCTATGTTCATGCAATTAAACATAAAAAAAAATAAAAATAAAAACTTGATGATCTTAAAACTATTTTAACACCCTTGCTCGTAAAGCTGATGTAATTCCACCGATTTTAAATATGTAAAGCGGGTCATAAAAAACGCGTGTGTTACCAAAGCACATATGTAGTTAAGTTATAGTCCATACAAATTCCATAACAGTATTATTTGCCATTTCAAATATGGAACTGATCGCCGCCGCACGACTCCAGCTAGTGAGCAGCGCGCTGTTGCTATTCAAATTTCGAACTAATCGCCGCGCGGCGCCAGTCAGTAGACAGTGTGCATTCACAGGTTTATTTAAAATAAAATAAAAAACAGTTTATTCGGTAATTTAAAAACTTGGCTGCATGCTCTAGCGTCTTTGCCAACATTTTCACGCAGCCACGGCAGAAAATAATCCTCGCGCCATTTTTCTCAAATTTTCTTTTCTTTGTACTAGTATTGTGAATATCTAAAAATGACAACTTTCAATAATGAAGATGAGCAATATATTACTTCAACTCCACCGGATATACTAACAGAAGCGCGAACCGCATGCGACAGCTTGCTGCCGTCAATATACAAGGACAGATACATAACCACGTATGAAAATTACTTGAAGTGGAAAAACATGAAAAATGCCAAGTCATTTTCCGAAAATGTAGTTTTGGCGTATTTTAATGAACTAGCTAGTAAATATAAGCCTAGCTCTTTGTGGACAACATATTCTATGCTGAAAAGTACCCTCAAGATGAAAAATGGTGTGGATATTAATTTATATACAAATCTCATTGCATGTTTAACCTTTAACTGGTGACATGGTTTTTGTGTAACGTAACTGGTGACGAGGGGACTGAGAGGCCCACTGCGGTATCTAGTATAAATCATAGAAATTAAGTGTGGTAGCTAGCCAGAGTATGTAAAAACTGTGTTATCATATATAAATGGATAAAATAAAACAAATAACTATACTCTGAATATATTTTTTTGTTATGATCTTGCAATTTTAATGTATGTCGTCTTAACAATCAAAAAACTAGAGATGAGATCACAGATTACATAAGCAAAAAATTAATCAACATATTTTGACAAAAAGACACTTTTTTCTATAATATTGAAGTAATAATGAATTAAGAAAATAAACAACTAAAATCAAAAATGTATTTTCACGAAATTGACAATGGTCGAACTTTGCCAATTTTTATATGCAGTCTGGGCATAATTTTTTTGCACACTGCAAGCACACACGTTTCGGACACAATTCAAACTGGTAATTTGATTGGCGCTTTTATCGAGGAAGACAACTGGCTCCTGCTTTCCTGGAGTTTTGATTGTTCTCGGTTAAAAATGTGAAAAAACAATACAACAAAATTACGTAAAAAATTACGTAAGTGGTGACATGGGGTCTGAGAGACCCCTGCCGAACTTTACGCCAATTTAACTTACCGATTTGAGCCTGTCCGACACAGCTATCCCCTTCTACGGCATGGACGCAAGTAAACTCGAAGCTACTCAGGTGATGAGCCCAAGGAAACCCGGAGAAGGTGCCAAAATGTTGTTTTACTGACGCCGCTGGGCCTATAAGACCCCTTGTCACCAGTTAAAGGTTAAAGAGACGCTCTGATGGTTTTATAAACAAAAAATCTAAGGTACTGTCATCAAATGACGTCGAAAAGTTTCTAAAAGATGCTCCAGATAGCCAGTACCTGGCAACAAAGGTCAGTTTGCCTCCTTATTTTATGTATTGATCTACCTACTGTACATACTCTTTTACATATTTTTTAACGACCGTCTGTAAGCAAAGTACCTATACCTTTATCTAAAACATTTTTATTTCTTTTCAGGTTGCGTTAATATTTGGTATTCATGGTGCATGTAGACGGCAAGAGCTTCACAATATTACCACAAAAGACATTGAAAATCAAGGCGAAATGCTTTTAGTTAAAATCCCAAACTCTAAAAACAAAATACCCCGATCTTTTATTATCGACGGCCCATTTTATGACGTGGTCAAAAAATATGAAGCTCTGCGTAGGACTAAGACAAAAAATAATAATTTCTTTCAGAATTACCAAAAAGGTAAATGTACTGCGCAACCTATTGGCATAAATAAATTCGGTGTCATGGCAAAGGAAGTCGCCAAGTTTTTAGGATTGCCGGATGCTGATTGTTATACAGGGCACAGTTTCAGAAGAACGTCAGCTACATTACTTGTTGATTCGGGAGCTGATATATTGACTTTAAAGCGGCATGGCGGGTGGCGTTCTAACGCAGTAGCAGAATCTTATGTAGAAGATTCCATCCAAAACAAAGCAAATATTAGTGCCAAAATAACTCAGACAATAAATTTGGAGCCACAATCGAAGAAGTTTTGCCCTGAGCCGCGCCCCTCTACTTCTACTGATGATACTTTTTTATTTACAACTAATGACGAATTACAATGCTCTTCTGCCGCCTTTCAAGAAGTTTCGTCGTCTCCAACATTTACCCTAACACAAAACAATGACATTATGAATTAATAACATAATTAAAAAACCGGTCAAGTGCGAGTCTAAATCGCGCACGAAGGGTTCCGTACCACCGTTCAATGGAAGCGATGGTGTGGAGTGAATAGTTTGAATTTTACACAGCAAAATATTGTTTACAAAGTTATTGGTGCGGTTACTTTCACCTCCATGTATGTAACCAGGTGCATCTATAAGTTTGTATGTGGTATTGAAAGAATTGTTGTATGGGAGCCCCCTTAAATATTTATTTTATCCTGTTTTTTAGTATTTGTTGTTATAGCGGCAACAGAAATACATAATCTGTGAAAATTTCAACTCTCTAGCTAGCTAGGTTCTTGAGATACAGCCTGGTGACAGACGGACGGACAGCGAAGTCTTAGTAATAGGGTTCCGTTCTTACCCGTTGGGTACGGAACCCTAAAAACCAACTACAACTACGTATCATTTTAATAATTGTAATTTCACTAACTGAAACAGTTAGTGAAATTACAATTATTAAAATAGTTAATAATTAAAAATGAACAAAATATAAAATGTTTTTTTTTTCTGTTTCCTCGCAAATGTGTTAAAAAACGTCGTACGATATAGGTGCGTATTGGTTATAACATGCTCGGCTCAATAACGCCCTCACCTTCGGCTCGGGCTGAAATTCCGCCTCGCATGTTATTACCATCTTAACGCACTAATATCGTAATGTACTAAAACGCAATCTTTTTATATGAAGCCGCACACGTTTTGAAGTAAATATCTGCTTTTTCATTCGTTCTCGACCACGTTTCCTGAGATTTATAAAGTTCTAGTGTATAATTGAAAAAAAAACGACCACTGTCTTTAATAGTAGTTTAAGTGACTGCTGCATAATGGAGTGCATTGGCGAGTTTCATAATAATATCACTCGAGAGTTTTAATGCCTAATTATGTACAGTTACATACACTAGTTTATCTACACACATATCATAAGCTCTCTTTGATGTGTTCAGGAACCGCATGTTTGACCGGCATTGTGGTTCTGCAATTGTTTAGCTTGTTTTTTAGTACCAACTTCACGCAGGCGGGCGTCGGCGTTCGAAATTTGAATGTCAGTACCAACTTCACAGACAAACTAGGAACGGCACGCGGGTGGGCGTCGGCGTTCGAAATTTGAATGTCATTATATGTAGAAAAACTACACATAATGACCATTATGTGTAGTTTTCCAGATACGAAACGAGTTTTTACCAAGTAGTTTAACATAATGCTGATCGTAACGTGCGGTTGTTGAACGCAGTAAAGAGGGTTTATGATACGTGTGTAGATAAAATAATAAAACAGTCATTTTTATCATTTTAGCATTCTCTATACGTATTTTAGACGGAGTTAGAGGATAATCATTTTTAAAAACGAAAGGTATTTGTCTTTTATCTCACTAAAAGATCACTATATAAAGGTTTATTTCAAAAACTGCGTAATGTTTGACAAAAACTGACTCTATTTACGACCAAACTGCAAATCTAAATTGTGGATATCTTTAGACGAGACAACTGATTTTTAAGGGAGGTATATGGTATATTTTCTTGTAAAACCCTTAAATTCGATTTAAAAAAAATACATTCTTAGTTGTGTGCAAGGTACTAGAAATTGTTAATGGGAACACAATTGCCCAATTTGTAATAGACTGCCCTGAAAATATGTGGCGCGATTCGTATGAATCCAAAGTAGGAGACGTTGCTGTTTTATATTTTCTGATAGTGTAGCATATGCTGGAGGCGGGACGTGGTTTGAAAAATTATTTACCTAACATGATACACGTCATTTGCTTAGCACAAGCACTGTCTAAGCAAGTGGCAGAAAAAATACGATTGGAGTACTCATATGTAGATGAATTAATTTCAAACGTAAAAATAATATTTTTAAAATCACCTTATAGATTGCAATTGTTAAAAAACACATTTCCCCACATGCCCATTCCTCCAGAACCCGTTATTACTAGATGGGGTACTTGGTTGGGGGCAGTGTCATTTTATGCAAAATATTATGATCAAATTAAAACAAAAGTAAATCTTTTAAGAAGTTCCGACGACGAAATTCGCATGTCTAAACGTCATTAACATAAATAAAGAAAAGTCTAGTTTGAATTAAAATCAACATCAACCAGTAAAAACTTTAAATCTATTTGCAAAATTTTCTTATGTAAGCATAAAGAGTACACTTTGTAATTTAAGTTATTCCGTCTGTACCTTTTGTTTCATGCTTTCCAATTATATGTGGAAAAATTATTCAAATATTTTGTTACAACAATATTCAGTGTGTTTTATTTTTCTTCACCCGTTTTAGTTTTATACCGGGTGAATCAGGGACAATCGATAATAGTTTAACCACATGATCTACTGGTCATACTGAACAACTTTCTGAAAACGTATCGCATTGTGTTAGAATATCGTCTCTTCGTTATCCAGTTAGTGTGGGTATTGGCAGATAATATTTTGATTAACTTATCACACTGTTTTTGGTGACATTCGCTTTTCAGTTTCCACCGCAACCCGCACCAGAAAATTTGTTCTCCACTATTGTCATCGTCAAATCTAATCAACTCAAAATCCTCATCCGAGAATAATAACAGGTAGTTTATTGTTTCGCACATCTCTGTTACGATACTAACAATAACTGCATCAAAACCAAATGACCACAAATCACCGGTGAGAAGTTGTGACCTTGCACAGAACGCGCTTGGGGCGCTAATCCAGTTTCTCTTTCAAGCCTGTTGCATGCATGCGTGGCAGCGTTGTATCCCACGGGCTTTTCAGACGATGAATTGTCAATGTTAGCGCTGGAAAACCCCGTGTGGTACAACGCAGCGTCGCGCTGTAGCACTCTGGCTTTTCAAGCGGTTCGAAATTCTGAAAAGCCCGTGGGGCCCAGCGTTGTACCCCACGGGCTCTTCAGAAGACGCGACCGGGACCACCTTTGTGGACGGGCGTGCGTTGCCAACCGCGTGTGGAGGCCGGTGTTTTCCACAGTGTAGCAGCTTATTGCCGCCGAAAATTGATCAAGAAAATGGGAGACGTTGTGTAGACTCATAATAAAAGTAGAGGAGAAAATGATGAAACTCGACCATCTTATGGACGACGATGACGATTACAATGATGATGATGATGAAGAGGACATATGCGAAGACTCCACATGAATCGTCGCAGTGTACTATTAAGAGAAATCGACACCAAAATGAGAAAATCGCATGTAACTGTACCGTTCAGTTTGGACGCGGCCTCAGAACACCTCAGTGTTGTCAAACGTAAAAACTAGAAGTGGGCGGTTCAAACCGTATATAGATTCAATATCTATATATTGAGTCGAAAGCGAATATCAGATATTGCGATCCACGACATCTATGTATGTAAAAAAGTATGAATTCGCGGCGCGCGCGTACCGCGTTGTGCGTGTTGTTTTCGTATACCTGTATCTATGTAGGTATTAGTGTTAGCGAACGGTTTCATAAACTTCTTGTGGTTTGAAACTACAAATTCTACTGGTTCCGTAACATGTTAGATAGATTAAACCGAAGCCAAAATACATATCTAGGTATATCGCGTAAATAATGCATCGTAGGATTCATACCGCGCGTGCGCGCCGCATCTCCAATACATAGATATTACAATATATAGTTTTAAAATCCGGTATTGGTATGCAATATCTGATTTTGGTTCAGTATCGCACAAACGCGTACCGACCCAACTCTAGTAAAAACCAATTAAAACCATTTTACATCTTTTTATAAAACTGGCCACTTTTTTATGTAGCCACAAACAAATTGTCCTAACGGCAGCACTGACAGAAAGCAAACATTTAGCGTACAATAATACGAATATGTGCTTTGACAAATTGCCACAGATAAGATAATCGTTACTTCGTAACAGAAACATCACAGTACTAAAACAGCGAAAAACTACGCTATAATAGTCTATTTAAAAAAAAATGAAGTAAACTGCAAGCAAAATTGTGTCTATCGATGTTCGACTTACATCATTGAGCATACTTTAATACTGGAGATGGTATTTGAATTTAAAAAATATAAAAAACGGTCTAGTGCTATTCTAACTTGCGCACGAAGGGTTCCGTACCACCGTACAATGGTAGGGATGGTGTGGAGTGAATAGTTTGGATTTTACATAGCAAAATGTTGTTTACAAAGTAATTGGTGCGGCTACTTTTACACTCCATGTACGTAACCAGGTGCATTCATAAGTTTGTATATGGTATCGAAAGAATTGGTGTGTGGGAGCCCCCTGAAATATTTATTTTCTTCTGTTTTTTAGTAATTTTTGTTATAGCGGCATCAGAAATACATCATCTGTGAAAATATCATCTGTCTAACTATCACGGTTCAAGAGATACAGCCTAGTGATAGACGGACGGAGACGGAGGGATGGACAGCGGAGGCTTAGTAATGGGGTCCCGTTTGGCACCCTTCGGGTTCGGAACCCTAAAGGAAGGAAATGTTTAGAGCTTTACTAAATAGTTTTATTATATGACTTTTAATACATTGAAAATGCTTCAATATTTATGAATAAAGACAAGTGTCTAGGAAAGAGACTGGATTGTGACTGACTTGCCCGCAGGCAACCAGCTTTATGAATAAAGCTGGTTGCCTGGTTACAGTTTGAAAACTGTACTAAACATTTCAGTGATGGAGCGTCAGCAGTATTTATAGCGTCGTCCATACAGAGACCCATCTATTAAAGTACGCGCTAGGGTTGCACAAAGTTTACAAAGTGAAATAAAAGATCTAAAGTATATATTTTTTTTATTGCTGATCATGCTGATATGTTTTAGTTTAATAAAATGTTCAATTGCATTTTGTCCTGACCGAAATTCTCTATTATTAAATTTAAGGGTTGAAAATAGTCTGAATCTTGTAAATAATTTTACTAAGTATTGAAACGGAAAACAAGAGCAAAGTGGAGGAAATTCAATATAATTTACTTAATTGTACCCTCTTTCCTACGTCATGCGCTCAGGCAAGCGGCAGGCAGCCCTGTGATATTGTGTTCCCGGGGGCACGCGAGCGAGTAGGCAAATAACTCGCCGCCTTGTGACGAGGCCCCGACATTGCAGCCGACTGCGCAATAGATGCTGATTGCAGAATTTCTGCTAATAAGCCCGCCGCGGCTGAGACGGAGATGGATCCTTTCTCGTTGTCACCATGCGTTGGCTGACTTGCGGATGGATTGGGTAGCACATGGTAGCTTTTAACTAATTGTGTAATGGTGTCCGGAGACGTTCAATCTTGCATGACATGCATGCATGATTCATGCAAAATTGACCGTTTACCGCGAGGCATGACGCCACCATCATGCATTCTGCCGCATGACGGAGATTGACAGAAATTTTGATTGATGGGGCTGATTGATGCGCGTGCATAACGGCCCATCATGCGGCATGACGAGTTTCGTTCATTTGCGGGCGCAAGGTTGAAGATGGCGGACGAAGATGAAGTAGATGTGCCCTTGACCAACGCCGGCGCCGGCATAATTACTGAGCAAGCTTTGTTTTTTTGCTAATATCTTTATACAGGGATTTCCCCTCACTTTGGAAATCCAAAACAAACGAATATGCAAATAAAAATAAAAGATATTATTAGAATATTTTCTTTTAATGCATGGACAGCCAATGTAGGTGGGTTTGAGGCTTACCTCATGCGGCGACAGCTTCGGTGGTTCGGACACGTGTCAAGGATGGCAGAGCAGAGGGTCGCAAAGCACATCTTCTACTCAGAACTTGAGGAGGGCAAGCGCAAGCATGGAGGACAACTCCTCAGGTGTGCTGAAGCGACACATGAAGAGATGTGGCATGGAGTCTTCCCAGCGGGAAAAGCATGCCGCCCTAAGACCCGAGTGGAGGGCTTTGGTTAAAACCAAAGTCCGTGAGTTTGAGCTCCACCGGCGCGCCGAACTCGACACCAAAGGCGATGAGTTAAAAGCCCGACCACCTGCGCTAACTCAATATAATTATGTTAACGGGGTGTTCACATGCCCGCAATGTGCGAGGATCTTCACAAATAAGATAGGCTACACAAGCCACATGCGAACACACAAGCGAGTCTAAAACTCTCGAAGCGGTCGCCGTGACCGAAATCGGTCGGGCCACCTCATAGCCTCACACGTCCATTATTATTATACCCAAAATACGAGGAGCAACCAAGTACCGTAGAGTTATTGAGAGCCTGACTAGCGGGAATAGCTTGTCGCATATTAGTATCTTGCTTTTCAATTTTGGGTCGAATCAACTTCAACAATGTTTCAAAAGAATCATTGTTTATTCGAAGAAAAAAAATATAATCGTCCGGCTCAGTTTCATGAAGAGTTCTTTGCTAGAGTTCATGAGCGAATCGATATCTCAATTTATATCTGCGTTAATACGCAGATATATTATTATGGCATTCCTTGACATATATTAATATGTCAAGGAAAGCCATATCTGCGTTAGAAACATTTTCATTCATCATTTATACACGAGAGTACACGACTTTCTTGGCAACGATCGGTAGGCAATAGACTTGGGTAACTCGAGAGTAAGATATCATATGACACACATATCGCTTGACGTCCATTATATCATAGTTACATCCCAGCGATATGAATCATATCTTACTCCCCAAACAAATCTCGCTCTCTCTGCACAGGCTAGACTAAACACAGTTGTGTTAGAACAAACCAACAAAACCAGACGTCTTCCAGTTTTAAAATGTCACTATTAGGCAAACAGCAACCTTATCACCTTAACATTTGGTCTACATTTGGTCCACATCTTGTTGGCAAATACACAATTGACCAAACCAACCACACGTATTTCAGTCTTAAATGTCACTTTTAGGCGAATAACAACCTTATCACCATAATCCTTGGTCCAAATTTGAGCCGGATATCTAGTAGTAGCGATAGCGAAGGCGAACACACACTAACCGCACCGAACGGATCGACGGCGCCGAAGGAATTTACCACGCTGCTCTCGCGCGTTGCTCTGTCGCACTCGCACGCCACGCATGACCGGATAAGCATGGATAGGTGTGCGTTCATCTGTACACCAGAGCAAGATTCGCGGAAACGAACACATGGGTTTTTTCGGCTATCATCGGTTGGATTAAGATGAGCGAGAAAGAGTATGTGTTTGTCATACTATAATAAGCATAATGTTTCCAAAAGTGTGCTTATTGATTTGAATCTTATCGCATTGCAATAAGCTCGAAAAGCAATAAAAAATCTATGGGATATAAAGTTCATAATAATGTATGAAGAAGCTATGGAGGCCTCAGTTCGCTGCCAAGGCAAAAGTGATCAAGGGATCGAAGCGGGCAATAAAAAGTGGTCTCTAGGTAAGTTGGTTAAGGCATAGTTCAAATGGTGAAATTAAAATGCAACTGTTGCAATTCGTTTGTTATATATTTTGTATTGAGTAGGTTATTTTTCGAGACTCTTCCAACTCATCAACTCATTAAACAAATATAAGAGCCTTGTGAGATAAAAGAGTAAGAAAAAATAAGTGGGAGTTGGAGCGTTATGAGAAGCCATAGATTTGAATGAGTGAGATATGATAGAGATTAATGTGTCACCGAATCAATAGATATGAGATATGATTACTCCTGATAAAGACACACTTTGCGCTAGTCTAGTAGGCAACTGTGACGTGCGCACTTGATTCAGATCGGTTAGGCGACTGTGTCATCAATCAAAATTTATATCATGCATGCATGTCATGCAAGATTGATCGTCTCTGGGACACTTAAATGACGCTTTACTTCCGGTAGAAATATTTTTCGATACTGGAAAGTGGCAACATTTAACATCCATTTTTAAAAAGTATAGCTCTTTTCCGGTGAACCGCTCGAAGGTTTGCCGAGTATTTCGCGTATTTCTAAATAAATAGTAAATATGGTGAGCATTTATCTTAAATATTTACGAAGCGAATTTGTGCCCCTCGAATCCTTTTATATTTATGTGCGGTTATCTACATTTTTATTGTGATGGTTTGAATATTTTTGGATTCGTTTGTGACATGTCAACCGAGGATTTGAAAGTTAATTCAAAAGATAAGGACATTAAGTTCTAAGGTGTCTATATTATTTGCTCAGTGGATAAGAGGAGAGGTATTTAAAAATTAAATGCGTTCAGTAAAATCTCAAAACAGTCCCCAAATCTAATCTAACCTCTAACCTACCTACATAACCTAACTATCTGATGAAAAACGGACACATGCGCGTCATCTGAGGCTGCACTAGAGACGGAGACGAGGCGCTGCACCGTGTTCTACGTGTTTTGCGTATTCTAATCCGTCTCTGACTTCAGCTAACTGTGCTTCTAGACTTACTCTGATTGATTATCTAATTTAAATCCTAATGAAACATCTTTAAAACTACCTTTGTGACGAAAGCCGCTTGTTTTAGGGTTTCGTGAAAGTAGTGAAGAACAAGCAGTACTTCAAGAGGTTTCAAGTCAAGTTCAAGAGGCGTCGTGAAGGAAAGACTGACTACTATGCCCGTAAGCGCCTTACGGTTCAGGTATGTACTGTTCTATACATTCTTACTCTTACTTTGATGTTGTAAAGTCCTCTTCGCGACCTCATGGTGTTGCGGATGAGGTCTGCTTCCCAAGCGAGAAGTCCCAGATTCAGGTTATTCTAGTGTGGGGCCAGAAGCAATGTATGTGCCTGTATGTAAATGCATATGATGATTCAGAACGGGCGGTCTGAAAGTGACGTACAATCACATTCAATCCTGTTGCTATATGGTTCAATCCTGATCTATAAACTATTGCATTTGATAATAAGAGGAGCTTCTTTTAACATTTTAACATAAACATAAATGTTTATAATTTCAGGACAAGAACAAGTACAACACCCCCAAATACCGCCTGATTGTCCGTCTATCAAACAAGGATGTGACCTGCCAGGTTGCATACTCTCGTATTGAGGGAGATCACATTGTTTGCGCTGCATATTCACATGAGCTGCCACAATATGGTGTCAAGGTGATTGCATTGCTTATATGTCCATTACCGGCATTTGTATTTTCTAGGAAAACTTGCCAAAAAAAGTGACTGGATGGCAACTTCTAATCCATTACTTCTAATGATGATTCAGAACGGGCGGTCTGAAAGTGACGTACAATCACATTTAATACTGTTGTTATATGGTTCCATGCTGATTTAAAAAAAAAAACATTTAGAGATCGCAATTTTAAACTGAATATCAATATATTAGTTTGTGGTGTTCAGGTTGGACTTACAAACTATGCTGCTGCATACTGCACAGGACTGCTGCTAGCTCGGAGGTTGCTGCAGAAACTTGGACTCGACTCACTATATACCGGCACAACTGAAATCACAGGCGATGAGTTCAATGTAGAACCTGTCGACAATGGACCTGGAGCTTTCAGGTTAGTTTCTTGATTTCTGCACTGTTGTAAGTACCACCATGTGGTTTGTTGAAAGACCTAATCTGGAAGTCAAGATGATGAAAAACCGACACATGCGCGTCATCTGAGGCTGCACTAGAGATGGAGGTGAGGCGCCCCACCTTGTTCTATGTGTGTGGCGCATTCTAATCTGTCTCAAAGTGTAGCTTACTGTGCTTATAAAGTGTCTCTGATTGACTTATAACTATACAATGCTGTGTTGCATGCACTTTTATACATTCTTGATGCCAAATAATTTAAGATTGCATCAACTAAAATTGACTTAAAAAAGGACTCAAATCATTAAAATTTGTGATGCAATGAATACTACTTTTACGTATATGAATATCAAACCTACTAATCGGTGAATACGAATATCTCGCCATGGTAATAAAAGACTTATTTGATGAATTTCTATTCTCCTAATAATTAAAATTTAAAACAGGCAAATTTTTATTTAAAAAACAAAATTAGACTTTCTGGTTATAGGCGATTTCTTTTTTCAGTCTGGATGTATCCAGCTGTTGAAAAAAGTCTTTCCGAGGCGACTGAACATGGCTTCAGTGAAAAATATTTTTGGGCGAGTCAGACTTGAAAAATGGACATCTTCTCGCCAAATGCCTATGCACACGTCGTATTTTTACGTGCCGACGACCGACGCGCATATTCGCCGAATACGAATATTCGGTAAATGTCTATTATACGGCGAATACGAATATTCGTATTCGTTGCATCACTAATTAAAGTGTTAATATTTGTTAGGTGTAATCCGAATTATACACAGTTATACATTCTGTTGTTAGATATTTTGATGTATAATAAAATGTATTGTACAATTCTCTTTTCTATAGTAGTATTCCCTGACTAAAGGCAAATGCTAACTCTGCAGATGTTACCTGGATGTCGGTCTGGCTCGCACCACCACCGGCGCCCGCGTGTTCGGGGTGATGAAGGGCGCAGTGGATGGCGGCCTCAATGTGCCACACTCAGTAAAACGGTTCCCTGGATATGATGCGGAGGCAAAGAAATTCAATGCTGAAGTACACAGGTCAGTTTACAATTTCAAATTATTTGTTTCCTTTTCAATAATCATTGTCTTATTATAGCTCCTTTCATCCTCCGGATAATAGTACCTCTATAATTCGGACAGCATTATGGGAGCAATATTAAAACTTAGACTTTTGGTTGTGAAAAGGATATCAGTTCTCAATGCCTTGAAACCGGTCTTTGATACAAACTGAAAAACAAAAAATACAAACCTAATTCATATCTTATTCAACATGTTTTTTGATTTTCGTTTATAAACATATTTACTTTTCTTTTCAGAGCACACATCTTTGGTCTTCACGTCTCTGAATACATGAAGAACTTGGAACAGGAAGATGAAGATGCATTCAAGAGACAGTTCGGCAGATACATCAAGAATGGTGTTAATGCTGATGCGGTAAGAGATAACCATTCATCATATAACAATTTAGCAACTTTTGCTAAGTTGACAGAATCAGGCTTGCCATCTGAGTTGTTACGTCCAACCAAATTACTGTTTTTACTTCATGTATTAACCAGTGTCGAATTTGGACAACAATGACTGCAATAGAATCATGATATAATTCTGGAACTTATGTAGTTCAAGAAACAAGTTTACTTGTATTGCTACAGTTTAAGTTACTCAATCTTACCAGCTTTCAATTCTGAATGAACAATCGAACCATCTGAATCATGACCCACCATTAGCTTATTTTGCTAAACCCCTTAAATGCAAGTAGGTCGAAATTCGCTTGAAGGTTTATTTCCTTGGTAGCGAACTTGTTATCATTTGATTAGACACTGACACTGACTGTATATGTGTGAAATGTGGTTTTATGGCAATGATAACAAAGGTTAAAATAGCATAGTTCTGCGACCTGTATTGACGTAATTTTATTAGTACCTAAAACGTCGTAAGTGCATTATACGCGATAGATCTTACAAGTTTGAAAGTTTCAAACGAATTATCAGGCAAAAGGGTCATGATTCAGTTGGTTCGATAGTACCTTGTTGGCTCACGAGCATTGTATTGTTCTTGTGCTGCAGATTGAAACCATCTACAAGAAGGCACACGAAGGCATCCGCAAAGACCCCGCGCACAAGACGAAAGAGACCAAGAAGGATGCCGCCAAGCCCAAGCGCTGGAACCGACGCAAGTTCACCCTTGCCGAGAGGAAGAACAGAATCACGCAGAAGAAGGCCTCCTACGTCAAGAAGCTGCAGGCGCAGGCTGAGGCTTGAATGGCTGAAAGTCAATAAAAGCCATTGTTTGAACATCTTTGTTTCATTTGCTAGATGAAAACTTGATTTCCCGGAAAATAGAAACAGGTGGTTCTCGGCCCTTTTTGAGCTGTTAGCCAGGCGCCAGGCATACGTGCACGGATGTGCCCGGCAGGTACCCGTCGGATGTGCCCGGCAGGTACCCGTCGGATGAATCTCGGATCTCCGTGACAGACATTCACGCGCGGATATGTACCCGACAGACAGATCTGTGAGATCTGCCCGCCAGGCATTTACGTCACATATCCGTACCCGTTTCATGCCTTAACCTTAATGTACAGTTATGCCCTGCGGTCACGACTACAGAGTATGTAATGTAAATTATTCACGACTGGCGGGCAGATCGGCCGGGCACTCCCGTGCGTGTATTGCTTGTATCCGGATAAGATTGCTGTACTAGTTTAAGAAATAATGACTATTCTTTATGTGTACGCTACCCACAGATCACCCCCAATAGATACCGTATACAAGGCAAGCGACGCGCACCACGCATTAGCTCAATAGGTATTATACGAAACAAAGCTTGAATGCGCTTCCTCAGTCGCGACCAAGTGTCAGACCTGTGCGTATTGTCAAAAATTAAACCTTAAAAAAATATTTTCCGAAAAAATTCATTTTAATGCCGTTTTGTAGTGTAAAGTGGTGTGGGGAGTCTACCAAGCTTCAAACTTCCAAAAAGATGGTATAACATTCCACTGGTAAGTAAAATCCTCAAAAAATAATTTTATTTTGCCAGTGAAGCAAAGTTCAAGATACAACGGTTCATAATATTCAATAATTAATAGAACTTGCACTACCCGTTGATGTCTTTTGAAAATGTCTCTTTCTCACCTGAGGTGATGAGAATTACTTGTCTTTTTTTAGCAAAATCATGCGATATCACTAGTGTTGTGTTGTGTTTCGCGCTCAAGTTTTTATCGATCTTTTTATATAAATGATGTTGGGATTTCGCCAAGTAAATTATCTTAGTTTGAAAGTGCTAGATTAATGCGAAATAACTGTATTCGTTTGTTTTATTAATATGGCGCCTTTATGGCGCAGCGATTGTGGCTCTGCCTACCATGCGGTACTCAGAACTCATATTAGGTAAGTTGAGAAGAGCTACTAATATGTATCTTTGTACCCTCAAAATATTATCTACACAGTTATTTTAAGTGTGTTTTTGATATAATTATGTAAATAAATTGCTGAATAAAAACGTTTTTTTTTTACTTTCTAGCATATAATTTATTTGACTTTTTTAACATAACTTATACTATTATATATAAATATGTTAAATCTGTGACTTTAATTGTGGTTCAGAAAATTGTAGGTCTTATGTCGGAATTGATTCAATGTCACTGACTGACACCGTATGTATCGATAAGTGGCTATTTCAGTAATTTCGAGGTTGCATCACTAGATCTTCGGTGCTTTCTAGCGCGACCTTGAATTAGCCAATCACACACCCGCTTGTTTGTTCCCCGCACACCCTTCCTTCCTCCGAATTCGGTGAGTTCGGTCCAGTGCAAATGTCTCATCATGCGGTATCACACCGTTTGCATAAACGGCAAACATCCAAGATACGAATTTAATACACAAAAATAGTGCCCTGACGTGGCCCTGACTGTAGAAATTTACACAACGATTTCTCCTAAAGGAATGGAGATACCAAACTACATTTTAACAACTCACGAGCCGGTGCGCGGCGTTTAGATAGCGTACACATAATAGTGCAAGTAGAAGGCGACCTTTTGCATTTATGCATGCTTTATCAAAAAATAGTGCCTCACTCAACCAGCCCCAAAACATTATATGGGAATGCGTAGCAGAACATATCAAAAAGTTAATTTCTAAACATATAAAAAGTACAGAAATGAATTGGGTGTTAATTTCCTTAGTTTATTTTCCGTCTTTACAATACCATAGGCACTTTAGGTTTACTTGTTATTTTATTTTATTAGGTCTACTAAAAATATATGCATCAAGTGTATACAAACTCGACAGTTCTTAATGTAGGGATTATTACTTAAAAGTAAACACAGCTTTCTTTAAGAAACTATAACTACTTAGACTATAGGTTTGTTATTTTATTTTATTTAATGTTAAATAAAACAATGATGAAGACGATTGATTATACGAGCCTGTCCTTCAGCAACTGCTTCTTTATTTTTGCGGTTGATTCGTGTAATACGTCAATCCTGTTACTGTACTCGTTCAGCAATCGACAGCGAGGGATGGCAGAGTTGGCTCCAAGAACCGTTCTACGCAGGGGGGGTAAAGTGGTGTAATGGGGAGGCGGGGGCGACTACGTGGTACTCTTATATTGAATTTTGATAGTAGTTGGGGACAGTTTATTTTGCTCGTGAGAATTTTGTGTAGGAAGATTAGGTCGATGTATTTATAGCGGATAGAAGGAGTTCATGCCGAATTTTTTTAATCGGTCTTCGTAATGCACTATTTTATTGGCAACACCCCCAGAGTAAGCCAGATGCCACAAAAATCTCTTTTGGACTCTTTCAAGTTTGAGCATATGTGATGCGTAATGTGGACGCCACACCACACTTGCATACTCGAGCACACTACGAACAAGGGTGTTATACAACAATATTTTTGTCTTGGGGTTCCTGAAAGCTTTGCCGTTTCTGATAACGAATCCTAGCATTTTTGATGCCCTCTGCACTATGCCATCGATGTGAGCGGTAAATGTCAACTTCTGGTCAAAGAGGATTCCAAGATCTTTGATCGTGTCTAATGACGCGAGCATAATACCGTTTATGGAATAATGTGTCTGTGATACGTGCAGTTTTCTGGTAAACGTCATATGGAAGCATTTGGCCGCATTTAATTGCATTCCATTTTTACGACGCCAGTCTGAGAGACAGTCGAGGTCATCTTGCAGTGGGGCCGAGTCCTGCTGGGAGTCGATGACTCTCGCGATCTTTAGGTCGTCAGCGTACATGAATGCGGTAGTGTGTCGGAAGCAATTTGGGAGGTCGTTAATTAATAAGTTGAACAATATTGGGCCAAGGTGCGATCCCTGTGGAACGCCTGATGTTATATCGCTATAGCTTGATGAAAACCCATTAACAACGACACAGAATGTGCGGCCCTTTAAGTAGGACTCTAGCCATCGCAAAATAGGGCCCGCAAATCCATACAATCCAAGCTTGTGCAAGAGGACCTGATGGGAAACCTTGTCGAATGCTTTGCAAAAGTCAGTATATATAACGTCAACCTGTTTATTTATATCTATTGCTTCTACAAGAGTGTCCTCGAAGCTGACTAAATTGGTACATGTAGACCTTGATTCGAGGAAGCCGTGTTGGTGGTCTGTTATAGCCTGCCTACAGTATCTCTGGATGTGGGGGCAGATCAAGAACTCTAATATTTTGGCAAACGTGCACAATAGAGAGATTGGGCGGTAATCCTTTACCGATGAAACCTCACCACCTTTAAATATTGGAACAACCTTGGCCGTTTTCCACTTTAATGGGAATGTGCCTGACCTTAATGAATGGTTAAAGATGACATGCAAGGGTTTGACTAGACTGAGTGCAAAGGCCCTAATTAATAATGGAGGGATACCATCTGGTCCAGGTCCTTTGCTGGCGCGAGATTTTTAAGTTATAAATAGTATAAGCGATAGAATAGTCTGTATGTAGAAATCTACAAAATTGGTGGGATAGGGGATGTTTTGCCAACTCAAATAAAGTAGTTCCAAACATGTCACTAGATATTGTTGACGGGAGACTGAGTAATAATGTATAAATACTAGAGACGCTAGCTCGAACAAAATATGGGCCCGTATTATTTCAAAATCGCCTTAGCTCCGGCTACTAGGGCTCATAAAAAAGGCAAGTATTTAATCGCACATCAAAATTACTGATTTTCACAGCAAGAAAGGATCAGCAAAACTTATGTAACTAACCAATGTTAGATTTATTTAATGTTATTTTCTTTTGTTAAAGTAATACTGTAAGCACTGTAGCTTTGTTAATTATTTTTAAGCTGACTTAATCATAAGATGTATGGCTTATAAAATAAATAAGATTAAAAAAAAAAAAAAAAAGGATCAGCAAAAACACTTTTTTTGTTGTTCTTACATGTTCAACCTAATACGAAGGATAAAGTTCACCTTCACTTCGCTCAGCCCCTTTACCCTTCACCTAAGCTACCACAATATTTTTCCCTGATATTTGCTGTCAAAATCAGTATATTTGCTGTGAAAATCAGTATTATTGATGTGCAGTTTAATATTTCTCCATAAAAACATTCTAGGGAGGAGCCACAAGACTGCCCAGGAAGGAGAAGGACTGCCCAGATATCGGTTTGGTACCAACACTAACCTAATAGTAGCCTGACACAGCAAGACTGTGGGGTGCCCTGTCTGACTCAGATTTCAGAATCAGTCAAATAAAGCAGCCAAGTTTGCTATACTAGGTACAATTATTCCACGTTCCAATTCACCCAACTTTACAATACGTTTTTGACATCTATCATGAAATACTTTTTGGAAAGAGTACAAATTGCGTTCCATTTCAGGCATACAAAATAATATTTTGTCTCAGGTATTATAAATCCAAAACATGTTTCCGACAATTAAGATTAGGATAAAAGGTTCAAAAATATAGTCAAATATCCTCCTAAATAACTCTAGTAATTAAAATCAGGTGTCCGTCATCAAAACCCAACCCTATAAAACACCTGCGGCATAGTTATTTTTATATTAGCAAACCAAGTGGCCTTTGCCTCGGCTCACTTTTGACTTCGCTCTGCATGGCCCTCTGTTGCAAACAAAAGAGCCCACCGTTTTATTTGCTGTATATTCTACAGTCATATATTTTTTGTGATAATTGCACCTCTGCAAAAGCAATTGCCTGATTTCGCTTGCCCAATCGTCAATAGATCTTCACTAAGTTCCACATTCCGCGCACTTCCTCCACATAAAGCTGACGCTTTGTCGGTAGTTCGTCGTCTCTTCGGTAGCAACTCGTCTATAACCATAGAACAATATAAACCTAGGTGTATATGTCACCGGAAAATAATACGAACGGCAAGTTTATAAATTTCCTAATATTTTTTCCGCAAGTTTATAAATATACTAACCTAACCTAGCCTAATATAATCTAGAAGGAAGTTTATAAATTTCCTAGGTTTATAAACTTGCGGATCGCATTATTTTCCGGTGACATATATATGGACAGGTTCTTCCATGGAACGGATCGTCAATGGCTAAGGTTCCTCGATCGAACGACTTGTCGATGGCTGAGGTTCCTCCATCGAACGACTCGTCGATGGTTGAGGTTCCTCCATCGAATAGCTCGTTGATGGGTTCGGTTGCTCCATGAATGCGAAGTTCGATCGTGTAGGCGGGAAAACAAAGTCCGGGTTATTACGTGCAATGGTCAGTCGATAAGGCAGAAAATCGGTGTCCAGTGTACAAGCATAGGTCAATCGTGAAGGCAAACAAACAAAGTCCAGAGGATAAGCCAAAGTCGTCAAAGGAAGCCACAACAAACACACTATGAAGCACAGCGAGAACATTCACGAAACTCCAAAAGAAACGGAAATAATGATCGAAAATTCTTGTTTTTTTTTTCGTGGCATTTTGGACCACAGACTGTTTTACAACACCATTTTAATGTAAATTTCGTTATCGCTTTTTATCTGATTTGAGGTTTGAACCTATCTTTATTAAAACTCGATAAATATGCATTACCTTGTAATAAGAGTGGCCAGAGTGGTAAGAGCCAGCCCCTACCAGATTTAACCCCTTTTACCCCCCTTCTCCTGCCAAACGATTCTAGACCCAAGCCAAGATAAATGTTACTATGACTTCCCTCGGCGTTTTCTTGTGATTACCTAACAACCTCTTTTTCACAATATTCTAACCGTTAGAGTGCCTCAAAAAACATGTAATGGCTATGACAGATTGAACATACTAAAGAGTTTAATGTTTCCAGCGTCATGCCCTTGGCGTTTTCTTGTGATTACCTAACAGCCTCTTTTTCAAAATATTCTAACAGTTAGAGTGCCTCAAAACACATGTAATGGCTATGACAGATTGACCAGACTAAAGAGTTCAATTTTTCCAGCTTCATTTTTAAACCTACCCGCAATTGTCCTAAGTATCCACTGTGTCCCAAGTATCCGTTTGACGGTAAGCTAGCGCTACCGTTACGGTAGCGAAGACACTAAGAATGGTCATTATTCTTAAACTAATGAGGACCTATTTTTTATACTTGCACTAATTATGCTCTATTTATTGGCATAAAAACGTAACGTAAATTCACCATGTGTACGCTACCATAACGGACACCTATATTCTTACTTTCGAAACGATGAACGCAGCATTACAGCCAGAAATGGTGGCTTTTCAGAAGATTTATCGGAAGGTAAACCGGTTGGCAGAAAAAAGGATAAGTCAAGGCTGAACGGCTTTGAGGCCTTTGCCCTGTCAGTAGGGATAAAGATGTGAAAAAAAAAGTATGAACGTCACCCGCCCGAGGAAGGATCTTGCCACAGACAGAGTACATACAACAATAATGTACTCTGTGGTACATACATACGTCTTGCTTGATAGGATAGATGTTGCCAAAGAGAATATAATCACCACAGAGTAACTACCGTTTGATGTTGCTGTGTACCTACCTATAAGTTTGTTTTGTTTACAAAAATGTCGAGTGAAAATCTATCTAAAAGTATTTATTACAAGATTATAACTAAGGATTTTTCTAACATACCTTTAATAAACAAAATGCCACTGACTTTATGTCGAATTTGCTTCCAAGATATTCTACAATTTAGCTGTAATGAGAAATTCGAAAGAATTCAAGATAAAATATTTTTTTGTACTCAAATCTCTCTCAAAGAGTATCCAAATATCTGTTATATTTGCAGTGATTGCTACCAAGAGCTAAATATAGCATACAGCTTTCGTTTGAAGTGTTTATCTTCGGAGGATAAGTTAGAACAACTACTGAAAAACCACTCAGTTGTCAAGGATTTACCCACCTATTACAATGAAGAAATGGCTGTAATAAAGAAAGGCGCTGGTGATGACGATGATGTAGCTTCAGAATTCTGTGAAGAAAACTCAAGCGAAGTATCTCAAGTTATTCCACCTCACAACTCTAATGAAATGGTCATAAAAATAGAACCCACTAATTCATTAGCTGCTGTTACAAAGCTGTTCAAATGTGATGTTTGTAATAAAGTTCTAAAATCAGAAGCATCTTTACTGCGTCACAAAATGGTTATGCACCAGAATAGAAAGCACAGTGGCCTTGTGACAGGTTTCGGGGCCACCCGTTGCTACCACTGTACACAGTGTTCCTATTCAACACCTCACAGTCAAACTCTGGTAAACCATATGAGGAAACACAGCGGAGAGAGGCCATATTTGTGCTCATGTGGAAAAACATTTACTCAATCATCTAGTCTCGCCACACATAGTAAAACTCACAGTGACACTATGTACTACACCTGCTCCATATGTGGTAAACAATTTAAGCATGCTTACACTCTCAAAAACCATTTGCGAGTTCATGAAGATGGTGCATTCTCTTGTCATGTTTGTCAGAAACAGCTCAAATCAAAGGAATCTCTGCAAGCCCACATACACCGGCATAACAACATCCGCAACTACAACTGTGAGGAGTGTGGCGTCACATTTGTGACATATGCAGAGCTGATCAACCATAAAAAGAGACACAACTTTATGAAGAGTTTTGAGTGTCACTTGTGTGGATACAAAACACAAACAAAAAAGGTGTTGATTCTACATCTTAAAAGGTATTTTTAATTTATCTATAAAAACCTTTAATTACCTGTCCCTGGCATGGCCAACCCAACCCCTGTATTTGATACGTAGGTCATCCACATCACTTTTGGACAAGTCAGTTAGGCCTAACGCTCACACAAATGGCGTAAGGCACTGGAGTGGCATGGATACGGCACATGCCTTCTGGTATCACCAACAGAAGAGTGGAGGCGGTGAAGATTTGAAGATATGCTGGAACTAAACGGACATGGTTTCATTAATAAACTTCGTGGATAATTTCAATTCAATTAATAATTTCAATTCAATTAATAATTTCAACTCATCCATGCAAAGGTTCCCGTTACTCCATGAGGAAAACCCAGCAGCGTGAGAGGGACAGAATCGGGGAAAAATAACAAAGTCTGTTTTAAATGAATACAAAATTAACTAAAATATCTTTTTACGCAAGGCCAATTTTACGAGATAAAGAATGTTGACAAACTTTCATGGGTTTAAAACATTTTTATTTGAAGAAATTATGTTCATTTTAAACTGTATTCTAATCGTCGGCATCTGTACCTATTAGACGAAGATGACTCGTAAGAAGAGTCCGAATCTACCACATTTGCGACTAAACTCTCTCTATTTTTATGATTTGACTTACCATTTTCGTCATTTATCAGCAAATACATTTTGGATTCCTTCTTGTATCAATTTTTTCACTTCTTGGCGCTTTGAGTGGTAAGGAGCATTGTCTTTTATACCGGGCGCCACGACTAAAGAGCTTTGTCCTTGATTGCGCAGTAGTCACTTTTCACAAGTGTTTGGCGCGGGGAAGTGAGGAGCGACGGGGGCGGTAGTCAGCGCCGGCACCTGATTCGTCGTTGATCAGTCGCTTCCCGATGCCCGCACCGAAAGCACGTCTCGAAGCTTCTTGAGTACAGTCGCATACAATATTACCCAACGTTATCTTTCGCCCCGGTCGAATTACAAATTATTAGTCAGCGGGAAGAAAAGAGTGTGCAGGACTATTACTACAAGTATCTATATTCACTAGGCCCTAGTGACTAGGGGCATTCTATGCTAGGGGGTTATTTATATATAGGTTTCAACCTTGACGTTAACAAATGTTGTCAATAGAGAGTACCTATAGTTTATTTGACACAAAGTCCATTATTTACATCGGCTAATATCCCAATCAACAAAATATCAAACAGAGAAAAAATAGAAGTGAAGAAAGTCCTGAACACTCATTCCTTCACACTAACCCTAAAAACGCACTTCGGAATTATGCCGCGACTGTACACATGCGCAGTAATCCCCGCCAGTTTCTCCGAGAGCTCTTTATTCGTGGCGCCGAGTGTACCACTACCGTATTTTCACTAAGTTTAGGTAAAATTCGCGGTATTCTCAAAACACCGCTCAAAGCGGATCGCGTCCATTGACTCGTGGTAATCACCTGTGTTTTTTATTCAAATACATCATTAGCACCCTCTACGAAACCATTTCTGTTTCCCATGTGTCCACGTAAATTAAATGTACTCTGTGCACGTAAGTTTTTTAAACAGTGTGCCCTGAAAACGAAACAGTCAATAGTGCTGACCTCTTTTCAGGTTAATTTTGCCAGTGTTAAGTGTAAGTATTTGAAACCAGGCTGGAACCATCAAATGGTGTGTTGTAGACTGATGTTACTGAACATCTGGACAGACTTACCGTGATGACCTCCATTCCGCCAGCATTGTTCACATCCACTCCCTCGACACTCCCCGACGAGGGTCATGTCCTCCACACGAGGTCGGTTATTGTCTGGTCCTCTATGTTATTCCTGGACACAGAGGACGTCAGTCATTATTTTTCGACAGGTCCGCAAGGATCTGTTCTTTGTCGGGCGATATGCCTTCGATGTTGATCGAAGCCATGTGTCAATATTGGCCCAGACAAGGGCCGTTCGCTGTGTTTCCTGTGTGCAACTATTCGTTTCACAGAGGTTTCTGTCCTCTGCTAGGTACTCACTGGAGGGGCCCGAGTGCCGCAGAATACACTCTTCGGGAAGGCTTGCTGCATCCCCTCATTTTTTATATGATTGACGTGCAATAAATAAATGATGAAAATTATGTTCTCAGATGACTTTTTGTTGTAAATTTTATAATTTATTATAAATATTCATTAAAAAATATGTATGGATCGATATCTAATTTTCTCTATAATTGCCAGTAATTTTAGTATTGTTAAAATCCATGTAAATACCTAACTATGTTTGAAGTGTGTGTGTGTGTGAAATGCGATCCCAATATACCTAAATTACTGGCTATGAAAATTATAGAGCAAATTAGATATCGCCCCATTAGTTTTTTGAAAAATGAATAATTCTCGTAAATTATAATATTTGCAACAAAGAGTCATCAGAGAACTTCTGATCGCCTTAATTACGACTATCGATTGCTATTAAGAAAATAATGATATCTTACAAAAATACGTATGTCCGCAAATTCGAAATCCGTCCCACTGTGCGGCGCGTCGTTCGCGCGCGACGATACGGCGAAGCACGCCGTTTCCTCGCCTGTCCCGCGTCGCCAGCAGGAACGGAAGCGACGCGCCGCCGTTTGATATACAGGAAGAATATAATGCGTAGGTACAAAACGGATTAAAATATTAAGTCACACATCCATTAT
The DNA here is from genome assembly GCA_949825045.1 of Argyresthia goedartella. Taxonomy (NCBI): domain Eukaryota; kingdom Metazoa; phylum Arthropoda; class Insecta; order Lepidoptera; family Argyresthiidae; genus Argyresthia; species Argyresthia goedartella. Next base: position 10,108,510 of record OX463809.1, read on the forward strand.
AATTATATCCTGGACTCTACTAAGCTAAGTTCAGGGAAAGTGGTGTAAAGTTATTGTACCAAACTGTAAATAAAATCTAATTGATCGAGCGAGCCAAGCGTTCACTTTCGGGATTGGACAAAGGGGAGAAGTTTGCTGTGTGCGTGCCTCCATAAACCCGAAAGAACGGAGCAAATGGAGCAATCTGACTGCCAAGTGCCTCAATTAGAGCCTCAATAGAAACTGCCTTACAAGCTAAAAACCGTGGGCTTGCTGGGGAAAACCCGCCAGCAACCCCAAGCTGGATCTCCAAGACCATTTGCGATTTCTTAGAATGGTGCTACTCAAGTTTTAAAGCATAATTGTATCCGCGGAATGACAACGCGATTAACGTAGGTGATATGATAACTTGATAACACGCTAACTGCTACCGCCATCTTGCTTTTCACTACCTAAAGTAAAATGGTGATACAGGTAGCACGCTATCTACGTTTGTCGCAATGTCATGTCGCGGGCGCAGCTCCCCTACGGAAAAAAATACGACAAGCTGTAATCCTCACCATTGAAACCTTCATTAAAATGAAATTTGAAAATGCTAAAAAATAGTCCAGAAAGAGTCCTAAATAGTCCACCAATAAAGAAAATTAGTCCACTTATAGTTTCGAAGTTATAGCTATAGGTTGGTGAGGAATGTCAAGCTGTAATCCTCATCTCTCGTGCAAGCAAACGGAAGGGCCTATCGACTTGGTTTGGGTTTCAAAAATTATTTCAGAAATAGTATACACGACATGCCAAATTTCAGAAATAGTCCTTCAACGATTCCAGAGTTATTAAGACATCTTGGTGAGGATTACAGCTTGAACATTTGATAACATCAAATATCTCCGGACCGCCTTCGACTCTCATTTTGATATTTGTGCCAAAAAATAGTCCAGAAATAGTCCACCAAAACAATAGTAATTTCCACCTGGTTTACTTTGAAGAACTGCATTAAAAATGCAATGTTTAATTTCCCATACATTTCGATAAATGTACAGTCGTGTACAAAATAATAATGGGATAAACCCTAATAAACCGGTTTATACCAATTAAGCTCCTCTAGTGGTTTCATGCTAGCTTCTCACGCAGGAGATCCAGTGCTGACCAGTAATTTAATCAATGTACATTATGCAGACGTTCTTACGGTGATGGAAAACATCGTTGACAACGTTTTATCTCCATAGCTGCGGCGATGAACTAGCCCCCTGCTGTAGATACCTAACTGCCTACCTTCCTACAAAGGTACAAATCATCTTACCATTTCCACTCAATATGAGGTTAAAATTTTACTACCCCACTGCATCAGACCGGCTGCGCTATGCGACAACCAGTGTTGGATTTTGGTGCGTTGAAAAGGATAGCACAAAAAAACAAAAATGATAGTATTTTGTAAAAAAGTATAGTACGCTCTAAAACTAATTTCAAAATGATGAAAATATTTAAAATCAACATCATTTATTCGTAATTTTCATGACTTTACTGCCACTTTCCATAATAATCTAGCCTCTGTAAAAAAATACTACTGTCTACCATAAAGTGTACTGACTACTCGTTGGGTTAGAGATCTAGCAATTATATTTACTTTATTTTGACTGTTTTTTTTAGATATGATAATAGATCATAATTTATAATTCCATTACATGTGATTTATATACAGGCTGTAAAATAAAAGTGTAGTCAATTTAGAGGTTGTTAAAAACATTTTTCTGAACAACTTTCACTATGAAACCGTTTTTATCAGAGCAATTTTATTTTTCACCTCTCTATTCAGGCTGTTGTTTTGTAAAGATACGCCCGGGTAAGGGACCATAGTACCCATCATTATGAATAACTTTCCCCAAGAAATATATGGTCGCAAACGAAAAAACATCTTGGGTCTCCCATAGTAACATGTAATCAGCTGATCGGTCAATGTAATGAGGGACGACTTTTTTGCATTTGCGACCATATGTTTTTGGGGGAAAGTTGTTCATAATGATTGATATTATAGGCGTAACTTACAAAACAACAGCCTGTATATAAATTTTTGGAAGAGGTTAAAAATAAAGTTGCTCTGAAGATGTTTCATGGCGAAACTATGATGTCCCTACATATACATAAAAGTGTAGTCAAATTTGAAGGGGTCATCATCCCCTTAAAATTTGACTACACCTTTATGTATACTTATACTCTGGAGGTGCTAATTATTAAGAGATAAACGCTAATTAAATACCTAAAATTGAAATGATTAAGACTGTAATTAATCGAACAATGTTTGATGTTATGTGATGATTGTACCAATGAACCGACTGTGATGATGATGATATGATTAAAACTAAGTTATATATATATATATATATAATGAACATAAATGGATCTGTTCTTTTTTCAAATTTTGTTTTGTGAGTAAAGAATCCTTATCCTGTACACATTGACTGTCAGTTCTTAACACTTTCCTCCATTGCAATGATGTCATTATTGCAATTGTACCAATTGACGTGATTTTTAAACATTCGTGCCTTAATTTTCACCGAAAAATGCTTTAACCTCTCAGTATCCGAACGCATCAATAGCTGCAAAGTCAAAATACTGTTCTTTGCCACGCGCAGCTATTGATGCGCGGGTGACGCTGTGTTTACAAATCATTATTTTGGTACAATTTTAGTGCATAATGTTGGCATGCTTGGCAAGTGTAAATGCGGCATTAGTCAAACTCTACCATGAACATATTTGTCTGTGGTCTTTCGTTGAAAAAATATTCAGACTGGAAAAAACAAAATCACTTTCTCGCGCGCGATTTTTGACTGATCTTTTCTGAGCTTTTATGGTGAGTATTAAATTGTTTCTATAAGAACACACTAAAGTTTTTTTTTGTTTTGAAAAGGTTATCTTGTGTAGATTACGTAGGTATCAAACAACATGTATATTTGTTGATGTTTTTCTCATGTCGGCTAGATTTGTGTCGAGAGGGAACATTTTCATAGAAGTCGGTGATTCTCATGTCGGTACAAAAATAAACTAAGGTCACAGTGACATTTTTTTCGCATAAACTAAGAGAGGGTTTCATTAGCTACTCAGATCTACAATTCGTGTAGTTCTAAGAGTTACCATTCCAACAGAATCACTTAATACGTCAGTCAAGTGCCGCGCGCGGGTGGGCTCAAAATATGCCGCGGATCCTAGCTGTTTCGGGCCGGAACGGGAAACATTGTATTTTTAATGCACTTCTTCATGAGTAACCAGGTGGAAATCATTATTGCTTCGGTGGACTTTTTCTGGACTATTTTTTGGCTCAAATTTCAAACTGAAAGTCGTAGGCGTTCCGAAGATATTTGATGATATCAAATTTTCAAGCTGTAATCCTCACCAAGATGTCTTAATAACTCTGGAATTGTTGAAGGACTATTTCTGAAATTTGGCATGCAATGTGGACTATTTCTGGACTAATTTTTGAAACCCAAACCAAGTCGATAGGCCCTTCCGTTTGCTTATACGAGAGATGAGGATTACAGCTTGACGTCAAGCTGTAATCCTCACCAACCTATAGCTATAACTTCGGAACTATAAGAGGACTATTTTTCTTTCTTTGTGGACTATATCTGGACTATTTTTTGGCAGTGTCAAATTTCATTTTCATGAAGGTTTCAACGGTGAGGATTACAGCTTGAAGGTCGTATTTCTCGTCTTCGGCTTTTGTGTGAGCGTCAGGCCTTAGTGTAGGTGGGCTGATTGATATCTTAAAATCTGATCATTCTTTTGTAAAATAAAGTTATTGAAGTTTTTTTACATTGAGGTAAGTGCTAAACTTGTGCAGTGCCAACAAGTTTCTGCTCATGGTATTTCACCTAAAAGCTGGACAGAAAAAGGTCCACTCTGACAATGAAGAGGCTGTCCAACGGCTGCTGCCTTTGGACGTAGAAGCTAACGATTTGGTCGTGCGTATAATAAATATCTAAAAAATAAGGGGTATAAAGAAATTCAGTTTTACTTAGTACTTATATTTACATCTTAGCCAATCTTAGCAACTTATGGGCTCCATGTTGAGGAAGTATATCAGCAGAGGTTCTTGAAAAAGACTTTCTAAAGTATCCCTAAATCTCTTGATCTCAAATTATATAGTGACATCTCTCTTCTATCCCCAGACATGCCGGTGAGAAGCCATTCAAATGCCAGCTGTGCGACATGTCATGCTACACAGTGAGCGAGCTGCGCATACACCGGCGCGTGCACACGCGAGAGAAGCGCTACTGCTGCCCGTCGTGTGCGCAGCGGTTCATGCACAGCAGCAGTGTCAACAAACACATGCGCAACCTGCACGGAATACACTATAAGTGGGGAGACGCGAGGCAGAAACATATGAGAATGGCCAACACCGACGACAAATGATGTTGGGGCAAATGGAATAAAAACACTTCTTACATTAATTAGATGAATTTATTATTCATGTCAAGCCATAATACATATTGATACAAATAGTAAAATAAAATTCACCAGTGCTATATGTTGTGGTATTGTAAGAACAAATATAATTTGCTAGGTATTTCTATTTCATATTTAGGGTCTAAAATCAACCTCCACCGCATTACGAAAGAACACTCTTGAGACGATACTTAGTAAGATCACGATCCGTCACGATCTTAGAAGACTGTCAAAATGTATTACAAATAGTGTAGCCAGAATAAGCACTGATTGTACTGTTGAAATTCTTATCAAACTTTGTAAGATCTTATAAGTTAACAGATCTTTCTGATCTCATGGCATTTCATCAAAAAATATAGGGTAAGTAAAGTATAAGTACAGATTAATTTTTACACTGCTTAATAACAATTTTTATATTAAATCCTGTGGGGTGCTTTGAAGTATAGTGTAACTGTGTAACTATCATCATTATCTGTAAGAAATTAATGGTCGATCCCTAAAAAACGACGCGTCTTCTATTATAACACGATTATTATTCTTATTGATCTAGTAATTAATAATATATTTTTTTAAATATGAATCTCTAAATAAACATAAACACTGAATCATTTTTGAAATGAGAGAAATATGGAGTACAAGTGGCATACTTATGTAAATTAGCACTGTGGAGGTGAGGCATACTGAAACAATTCTAGACACTCACAGATAACCCTAATAATAATCTTACTCTATAAGCCAGAACAGTAATTCAGATAATCAGCAATCACTTTTGTTCAAATTCAAATGATGGTAGTAGTCCAGCCGCAGTGCTAGTAAATACTAGTACGACAAGCATCTTCATAAAAGTAGAAAAAAATAATACATTTAGAATTTTTCAACATGTCAATAGTCATGTCAATACCTAGTAGTAATTCAGCAGTTTAGTGGTTTCATCTATCCACATTACGAATCACTCTATTCTGACCGCTTAGTTTAGTTGAGTTCAATCCTCTTCGTAGTATTCGTCGTCGGAGACCAACTTACGCGGCTTCCGTTTCCGGGAGGAAGATGGCGTCGAGCTCTTGCCCTTGCCCTTGAGCTTGATCTTCATCTTCACGGAGCGGTTGGACTCGCCGTCAGAGTCCTCCTCTTCGGCTGCGATTTAAATTAAATTTATATCAACAACGATTGTAATATGAAACTGAACTCTGTACGTCACGGCATTTGTCTGTCGATTATCTCGTATACCTGACGTAGTCCTGAAGAGCAGACACACCTAAAGGTCAGAGTTATTTTCAGTTGGCGACGTACTCGTGCTCGAAGTGTTACCACAGAGCACTTTTGTGGCAATCCTACCTAATACCTGTAGGACGCAGGTCGTCATGAGGATACTGTAATGTATTATAATTATACATATGAGTCGGGTATAAACGCTAACATTTGATAAGGAAAGGTAAAAGTTCTCAGGGAAGTTTTGAGAGCATATTTTTTCAGTAAACGAGTCTTGTATTTCTAAAGCATTGAGTTTTTTTTTATCGAGACGACGATGAATGCCTTGCGCAGCCGGAACTAATAGTTACTCTAGCAACTCACCGTCCTTAGTCGGTTCGTCCTCGGACAGCAGCCCCGCGTCGTGCTTGCGGCGAGTCTCCACGAACACGTTGCGCAGGCGCACCGAGTCGGCATAGATGAGCGAGGTATCCTCGTTGTAGGTCTGCGCGTTGGCGCACAGCGTGAAGAAGTCGCGCTCGAGGTCCGCCAGCTCCGTGTACTGCGGAAGGGGAAGCGACGTTTATACACAATTTAAGTAAAACACGGCGATGTTAAGTGGTAACCTGGCTGACTTGCAATAGATAAGTTATTCACATAAAAACGAAGTGAACCGATAACATCAAATGTAAATTCTTGAAATAATGTTGCCATGTACAGTTTGGTAGTGATGTTCTAATTCATTTTAAATGGAATGAAAAGCTGTATCTTTTGAATAGCTTTTCATTACAAATTCACAATCAGAATTTGTAATGAATCAATTTACTGTGACATTAGATTGCATTACGCTTTATATCCATTTAAGGTAGCAAAAGCAAATTGTTACCACTTTTTGTGACGAATGCTATTCTCCCTCTCGTTAACCGCAATGGTATAAAAAAATGCTTTTTATTTTATTCATAGTATTGTTCACACTAAATGCAGTCAATAAGATATAATTGAGATAATAGAATGAACTAAATCATTCTTAACCCCATCACTATTTTTTTCTACCAAAAAGCGGTAACTCTGGACCTGTTATTTTACTTCGTTGTTATGTGAATAGTTGCGTTTAAACTGTTTTTTTGTTCATTATATTATGTTCATCAAACATCGCCTCGGTAAACCGTAGGTATCTTAGTGTACCCTGTGATGTTGTGGCACGTCGACTTTATTTCTTAAGAGTTTCTTTAACTTTTTTTAACTCTTACTTTTGTAACAGACTAAAATTAAATTGATTCTATTCCCTTATTCATAAATATTCTCGGCTTGTTTCTTAAAGTGAAGCAAATTTGCTTCACTTTAAGAAACAAGCCGAGAATATTTAAGAATAAAGTAATAGGTGTTTGTTGGTTGGTTGGATGGGCTAATTCACTTTTAACATTCCGGATTGAAACCCACCCGGGTTAAAACCCCAACGATGACTAAACCTGTTTTCCTCTTAATATTTATATTTTAATTTTGTTTTATACCATCACCTTCGATCTGGCAGAACCCATGAACCTAAATTATCAATACACCTAGTTTTCTTTAGTTTTCTTGAATTGACCTTTGAGGCTGTCCCTCAACGTCACAAGGGCGCCCAATACGTGGCCTTAAGATCAAAGGTGACACATAATGTAAGGGTTCCGTACCTGAAGGGTGCCAAACAGGACCCTATTACTAAGCCTCCGCTGTCCGTCCGTCTGTCAGCAGGCTGTATCTCATGAATCGTGATAGTTAGACAGATGAAATTTTCACAGATGATGTATTTCTGTTGCCGCTATAACAACAAATACTAAAAAACAGAATAACATAATTTTTTAAGGGGGCTCCGATACAACAATTATTTCAATACCACATACAAACTTATGAATGCACCTGGTTACGTACATGGAGTGTGAAAGTAGTACAAATTACTTTGTAAACGACATTTTGCTATGAAAATCCAACTATTCACTCACACCATCCCCACCATTGTACGATGGTACGGAACCCTTTGTGCCCGAGTTAACCTTAAAATGTATTAATTATATTTTATTTTCTAAACTACTATATCTGATGTGCAAGAAATACACCCCAAATAAGAAAGACAAAATGAAGAAGATTAAAAATATGGTCTTATGCAACTTACAGAAACAAGTGAAATCCCACCAAAAACATTTTCATGTAAAATGTTGCCAAGACGAGACCATATTATATTATTTTTTTTTTATATGGCTGGCACTGTCAAAAAGTTATCAGATCTCAAATAGAGCCAAGCTTCTATCTCTACACGCCCTAACTCTACAAGCCCTAACTTCACAAAATCTACACCTTAGTCAAAATGGCGTTAGGTGAAAAAAATATTCACTGGTCATTACTTTTCTGTTATACAATAGTTCTTGTAGCAAAAATGAATGTTGTAAAAATAGATTTGTTTATTCGTACCTACAAGAACTATACTCGTTACTACAAGAACGGATTGTATGAGAGCTCCGTGGTCTAATGGGTTTCACACTTGCTTCTCACACAAGAGATGCAGGTTCGATTCCTGACCATGTTCCAATGAGATAATTAATTTACCTTAAGTTCGTTATACGGACGTTCTAACGGTGATGGAAAAACATTGTGAGGAAACCTTCATTACTCCGCTGCATAGCTGCGGCGATGGGCTAGCCCCCTGTCACGCAAAATGGAGTATTGAATAACTGGCTCAAAGTGGGCACAATTGTGCCTCTGCCACCCCGTATGGGAAAAGACTATTTTATGTGGATTGTATGAAAAATCTCGTTACTGCAAGAAAAGATTGAATGATTGGAAAATTAATGAAAGGTTATATTAAAAATTAACACTGTAAAAGAAAAGTAATGAATAGTGAATAAATATGTCACCTTACGCCCATGTGACAGTAGCGAAACGGTCAAGCCACATATTTCGACTAAGGTGTAGAGTTTGTAAAGTTAGGGCTTGTAGAGTTAGGGCGTGTAGAGATAGAAGCTTGGCTCTATGTGAGATCTCATAACTTTTTGACAGTGCCAGCCATATGGTCTCGTCTTGGCAACATTTTACATGAAAATTATCCTTAAATATTCTCAGCTTTTTTCTTAAAGTAAAATAAATATGTGTTTCCTGGTTCCCATCTGGGAACACCCTACCGGGTTTCCACCACCGGATTCTTTAACTGATTTAACTAAATAAACTACCAAATTAACATGATATTCATTTGTAAGATCAATACTACAGACCGAACGATTAATTTTCATTCGCTATGCTATCAGTCTCTAAAATATTGGTTCATTTCTCAACCAGTCTTTCATTCTATCAAGTCACGTCCAATGGCCCTCGCCACGCGCGGTCATGTCAAAACGTATCTCTCGGTTTGTCAGCGCGTAGGGCGTAGTTGTCTATGTTTCATAATTGTACCGTGCCCTAGTGTCAATAAATAACTGTAATCATAAAACTATATTTCCAATTCAACATCATCAACCACCTTCATGAACCCCTTTTGGCAAGTGCGGGACACGTGGCGCGGCAATCAGTTTCTCCGTAAAATTGGGAGTTCATCATTCGGGTGTCGCGGGTGATGTCTACCCCTCCCACTTCACTTATCATCATTTTGGACCCCCAGGTGGGGCCTACACTTAATATTTATATTTTAAGTTTCTGTTTTTTTATCCACCACCTTCGATCTGCCAGAACCCATGAACCCAAATTATCAATAAACTCACTTCCCTAGTTTTCCTTATTTTTTTTTGAATTGACCTTTGAGGCTGACCCCCAAACGTCACAAACCGCAGACCACACTCTATCTATCGGCCGACAGTTAAGTCAGATTGCATACATTATAACGATTCTGTTTCGGCCGAATTACGCTGGCAGCCCAAACTATCGGCCCATCAAAGTCTGGACTGCGTGGACTCAACGCTTTCCTGGCTACGTCATTACTCGTAGAACGGCAGGAGAATCAGTAGATAATGATGTTTACCTTGCCCTCTTCGATCCTGTTCAGAATCTTCTTGATATCGAGCGGCTTCTTGATCAATTCGTAGTAGTCCGGGAGCTCGCGTTTCGAAGGTAGCTTCATGAACGGGTCCGACAACACCCGGTTATTTCTGAGGAGAAATCATTGAATAAAGATCAGGCTTACTGAATGGGTGCGAACTTTTCATATTTGGTTTTAGGTAAAAGCGATTGTCTTATCGATTAGCAAAAGGTTCAAGAAGGGTTTCTTGAACCTTTTGTCAACCGACAGGTCGCTCTCCGTCGATGGTCGTCAACTGCAATAATGCACGCATGCGTGCAAGCCTACAGCTTTCTAGTTTGGAATAGATTTCATAGTAAAATGATCTTATCATGTAATTCAGACATCGTAGAATTTCAAGTGCTTTTCAAAATTTGACCAATAACAAAACACGATCTGTGTTTTATTGCGACTTGCTTGATTTTGCGATGTCCTGAATTACATGATGAGGGCTATGTTAAGACAGACAGAGCGCGTGATACTCACTCGTCAGCGAAGTTGGTGACCTTCTTTATGATATTTCTGAGAGTCTTCTTAAGCTGGCTCGCTTCCGTCTTGCCCTTCTTCTTGGAGGATGAGGATGATGGGGCCTCTTCCTCGTCAGACTCCTCGTTTGACTTGCGGCTAAATTCAAGCAGAATCGTTCTACATTTCAAATCGGATTTGGGAACTACTGTTCCTACCTAATCTCACCTACTGATGAGATTAGGTTAGAACAGGTTCGCCAAAACTAGCATTGGGTGCATGCAACACATCAAAGCAGTATAACGGCCGACTTACAGCATTTCTGTATCGTTTTCGCATTTTGATTTAGTTCTTTAGAAGCATTACAATCGTTGATACTGCAATGCTTATTTGGGCACAAATTATAGGGCTCTAGATCCTAAATAGGTTTACAATAGTTGTTTAATTGCATTACAGGCGCATTATACACAGTCAGGTCATAAGTTCTGTCACACAATAAAAACTTTTGAATTTAGAACGCTGGCCACAAAAAAAGTTTATTGAATTCGAATTTCGAATTTTTCATGAAAATAAAAATGTGTACTTTTTAGAATTTTCCTCATTTTTAAATATGGATTGGACACTTAAAGAAGACCGTGTCGCAGTTATTGCGTTGCATCGTTGCGGTTACGCGACAATTCAGATTTTCGACTTACTGAAAAATTTGAATATAACCAAAAGATTCGTTTATCGTACCATAAAACGATACAATGAAGACTCTAGTGTAGATGACAGGTCAAGAAGTGGTCGCCCTCGCTCTGTTAGGACTCCAGCAGTGATAAAAGCTGTGAAGGCGCGAATTCAAAGAAATCCCATACGTAAGCAGAAACTGTTGGCCCTTCAGATGGGGTTAAGCAGGACCACGGTGAAAAGGGTGTAAAAAGAAGACTTAGGGCTTAGGGCATATCGAAGAAAAACAGGACATCGTTTGGACGCTCGTTTAATGGACCTGAGACTGAAGAGATGCCGCGCTTTGTTGAAGCGGTACGCGGGAAAAAAGCATCGGGAAATTATTTTTTCGGATGAAAAAATTTTCACCGTGGAAGAGAGCTACAACAAACAAAATGATAAGGTGTACGCACACAGCAGTGAAGAAGCGAGCAACCGTATTCCGCGTGTCCAACGAGGTCATTTTCCATCCTCGCTCATGGTTTGGTTGGGAGTCTCTTATTGGGGCTTAACTGAGGTACATTTTTGTGAGAAAGGCGTAAAAACGAATGCAGTTGTGTATCAAAATACAGTCCTCAAGAACCTTGTGGAACCTGTTTCTCATACCATGTTTAATAACAGGCACTGGGTATTCCAACAAGATTCTGCGCCAGCTCATAGAGCGAAAAGCACACAAGACTGGCTGGCGGCGCGTGAAATCGACTTCATCCGGCACGAAGACTGGCCCTCCTCCAGTCCAGATTTGAGTCCGTTAGATTACAAGATATGGCAACACTTGGAGGAAAAGGCCTGCTCAAAGCCTCATCCTGATTTGGAGTCACTCAAGGCATCCTTGATTAAGGCAGCCGCCGATATTGACATGGTCCTCGTTCGTGCTGCGATAGACGACTGGCCGCGCAGAATAAAGGCCTGTATTCAAAATCGCGGGGGTCATTTTGAATAAACTTTATTACCATAAGAATCTATGTTTTATTAAGTTCATTTTGCTATATAAATGTTTACATAAATAATAAACATGTCTAAATTATTTCATATTGCACATGTGACAGAACTTATGACCTGACTATGTTTTAGCATTATTGTAGTCAAGAAGGTATCAATGCGGTATGCGGTTGACCGCATGAAAGAAGCATTATTATATATATCTATAAATTTTCCAATCGCATTAAAGAAGCATAATTACGGCCAATGAATTGATATTCAAGAGTTCAAAACATCTCTAATACCAAACGGTACTAAGTGGAATAGGTTAGCGCCGACAAAATATGTGTGAAATATCCAAAACAATTGTGTATTCCTAGTACAGAACGAATTTCTTATAATTTACACGGTAGAATTGGTTAGGCAGTATTAAATTAAATTATAAATTATCATATAGGCCTATTGCATTTATAAATAGGTCCGAATGATAATGTTTTGGTGATAAAATATTTACAAAATGGTGTCGGTCTGCAGCAGCCCGGTGAGTCTTTAAAAGGCTAATTAATGCCGCCAGCAGTATAAATACTCACACAAGACTTTTGATGAAGGATTACTATATGGGTTCACCGGTTACCAGTCCAAATTCCAAATTCCAAATGTCTTTATTACTGTAGATATTTACATATACATAGCAATCGTCATTTTTTGCCACTTCTCTACATTGGACCACTGTGGGAGAAGAAGGGCGTAGAAACTCCCACAGATTGATTTTTAGATCTCTTTTTAAAAATTGCTTATGCTTAACTAATACAAAATATAATATTTAGTCATTTTCATAATAAATAAGCAGGAATAAATACAAAATTATTAACAGCAAGGTCTGTGTTGAGCCAGATTAACCCCATACAGACCCATCATTTAAGTAATCTTGAACATTGTAATATCCCTTCTTCGACAAAGTCGCTTTACCATGGATTTTAAATTGCTCAAATGGCAATTTCAAGATCTCCAGAGGTATCTTGTTGTAGTAGAGAATGCATTGACCCTTGAAAGAATTGCTAACCTTCGCGAGTCTAAACCGAGGCGCAAGTAGTCTGTGATTATTTCTTAGGTTAACATTACAGCTATCGCTAAGTTTGGGAAATTTTGTAAGGTTCTTGCGTACATACATTATATTTTCGAAAATAAATTGACTAGCTACAGTTAGTATGTCAATTTCTTTAAAAAGCTGTCTTAAGGAGTCTGTGCGTTTTAAATTATAAATTGCTCGAATAGCTCTTTTCTGTAAAATAAAAATAGTTTGAATATCCGCTGCTTTCCCCCACAACAAGATACCATAGAACATGACACTATGAAAGTAACTAAAATATACTAGCCTAGATGTAGCCACATCCGTGTTTTGTCTGATGTTCCTAACAGCGTAAGCCGCAGAACTTAATTTACCAGCCAATTTTTCTATGTGGGGTCCCCACTGCAATTTGTTATCAATGGTTATTCCGAGAAACTTCGTGTCATTTACTAATTCTAACGTATTGCTGTCCAACACTAAACTGGTCCCAACTTGCCTGACATTTGGAAGTTAGAATTTGATACATTTGGTTTTACCAGCATTTAACAATAAATTGTTAACTGTGAACCAATTCAAGGTTTAAGATAATACTCTATTGACATCATCAAAATCTTCTTTTTGTCTTTCAATTTTGAAGACCAGTGAAGTATCATCAGCAAACAACACTATGTTAGTCAATTTCTCCACCATAAAAGGCAGATCGTTAATATATACCAGGAATAAGAAAGGGCCTAATATGGAACCTTGTGGAACGCCAATTTTTACCCCCGATCCATCAGATTTAGATTTAGTAGATTCATCCATCCATTCCATCAGATTCCAGTAGACTTCATGTGGACTGAAATAGTGCCATTACTTAATTTTGTTATTAGCTACAGTTACACAGTTAAATTAATAATATATTATATCTATTCGCCCACCATAACAAATGCTGTCGTGTTGTTGAGCATTATACAACTCAGGGCATTAAAAACAGATCAAAGTTGTATAACGGATTTACGGTGCTTCATAATGGAAAAAGCGTATGCTATTAAGCAGCATTATGCATTATCTTTCTACTTAAAAATACTATTGTAGACCCTAAGAAACCCTTCGTGTGCGGGTACGACGTCCTACTCGCAGTTGACCGGTTTTTTATTATTTCAACTAATATTTTAATGATCACTATCAAAAGCGCCTACCTTTACTATCATCGCAAGAAACACGTTCATTCGTTAAAATCTTTCTCTCTCTTAAAAGCTAGTCCTCTTGCTTGAAAATAGCTTATTGGATCTTACCTTTTCACATAGACGAAGAGGCAGCCGTAGCCATTTTAAATACACAGCCGTAAGCCATTTTAAATACACAAGTGTAACTGCAAGCTTCAACATGAGCAAGATCGAAATCGATAAACATGGTCGATGCGGACTTGCGCAGCAATATGACAAAGGTGACGCAGTGCATTTGCGGGTGTGCAGGACGTCAACCCCTCCGCTACTTCCTCTTTCCCCACTGGCCATCAATCCTGACACGGACTATACCTCTCGATCTACCCTTAGGAAACATCAAACAAAAACATTGCTTCTAACACCCATTAGGTCCACTTGTAACTAAATAACAGGGTGCAACAAATCTAGGAATGGAAATTGCGTCCACTTCTAGTTATTCTATAATTACAAAACTTGCTAAGTATATGTAGTTCAGATGAGAATAAAATAATATGATTCCATCGAGGTGGTCTGATGAAGGAACTCAAAGGTGGGAGAGGGAAACCTAGGATGCTTACTTGTAAACCCATCGTGTTTGGGATCATTAGATTCGTTGTGATAAGTGCTATTCATATCTCCTAGCGATATGCTCATTATCATCACCTCATCATCATCAATGATGGAGATGGAGGGTAGCAGACGTATCCCTGGGATTCTTACATGTAAACCCATCGACATTGAGCTCATTTGATAGTCTTAATATGAATGTTGATTTGGTAAGGGTGTTTTTAGTTTTAACTATCATAATTGTTACAGTCAAATTCATATATTCGAAAGGTAATCGTGTCATTAGATTTTGACCAGTTTAAGGATTAAGTTTTCAATTATCCCTACAACTCTGTATCACGCCGATATACAGGGTGGAATTTTGTGACACCACCTGGAGGGCAAGTACTCTTAATAATGGAGGTAGCAAATTTCCCTCAAAGGAAACATTCCTTTATTTTTGAAAAGAAACAAAACTGCATTCAAAGATTTTGAAAAATACGCTTGCCACAACCAGGAATCGAACCGGCTAAAATTCGAAAAAACATCACCTGTACTTTTATGGCGTCAATCGACAGGGTCAATCATAAGGAGCACATGTCTCACAAACATAGTAAATTAAATGAAAGGAAAACCATGAAAGACAGGATAAGTCACTTTTACTCAAGGATCCATCAGATAGGTACCTTGTGTTGATCACAATATCATCTTTACGCGTGTTTGTAATGCAGACTCTTTTGGATGAGACCTATTTTTTTTGCGTGTGGCATATAAATAAAAATTTTAATTTGAAAATGGAACAGGGAAAATACGACGTCGCGATAGTCTTTTGCTATTTACATTTGATGTTATCAAATTGTTTGTCAGCAGCAGCATTACTAATCGTCAAAATGGCTTATCAAGAACAATTTGATTTAATGCAAGCATTTTTTTTAAATCGCCAAGATGTCAATTTAGCTTTACGGTGGTACGGAGAGAGATATCGGGACCGACAAGTACCAACTCGATTCGTCTTGAGGCGAATGGTACAAAATTTACGCCATAAAAGTACAGGTTGATGTTTTTTCGAATTTTAGCCGGTTCGATTCCTGGTTGTGGCAAGCGTATTTTTCAAAATATTTGAATGCAGTTTTGTTTCTTTTCAAAAATAAAGGAATGTTTCCTTTGAGGGAAATTTGCTACCTCCATTATTTAGAGTACTTGCCCTCCAGGTGGAGTCACAAAATTCCAACCTGTATACGCGATAATCTTATGGAATACCTATAACGGTACAGCAAGGATACTGTCGCAAATATCTTGCTGTCGCTAGTATTTCATACGGTCCCAATAGACGTGGATTACCGATCCCACCAACAATGCAATTGCTATTTATATTACCTAGTTTTGTCTAATGAGCGGGAGTCTACTATCCGTGTGATGAGAACCTATTAGCACAGCAAAGAGTTTCCTTTATCTGAGGAGACGCGCATAACCATGCCCTAAGCCTTTTATTCTACAGAATAAGTACGGTTGGGCAACTTAATAAAAAAAAAACATAAAACGATGACGTATTACCTCCACTACAAATTCACTTACTCTAATCCGAGGTTCCTCAGAAACAGATCTAAGCTTAACTTAGAATACCGTATTTGAGGAATTATTGAGAAATTGCTTAAAGCGTCCTCGGTTGAGGTATGAGTTCAGGAGACTTTGACAAAAAGCTTTAGAATACGGGTGTTAGGAAGGTTCTTACGGAGTTTTTTTTTTAAAAGCAAAGATACAACCCAGAAAGCAATCATATATTTAGTATGGGGAATGGGGATTTTATACGATAATTCAAATGCGGCGGACTTCGGGGGCTCGTGCAATTAATTCGAATTAGATTTTTATTTTTCGTCTATAATTTGAAACAGCAAGTACATTCTCTTCTCTTGACGAGAACTATAACAAATCGAAAAACGCGTATGTTAAGCCGCTCTAAGGGCAGCTAGACGAAAAGTTTAAAAAACTAAAACCCGACTACTAAAACATCGCATTCTGAATAGTAAGATAAAACTGATTATCAGCGGGCGGTCAATGATTAGACTAAATGCAAGCAAAGCAGCGAACATTTCCATAACTTTTTGCCCTCTAGAGGGCGCCATATATAATTTAGTGTGACGTCAAATACATTGCCTATAAGTAGTGGACAATGAAGATGCATCTAAAGATACCTCAATTGTCAAATTCTGGTAACATAAGTCAATTTTCCTTAGTGTTGGGCCTTTAAACACAATTATAGAGTTGATTCAAGCAAAGCAGCGATCAAGAGCTAGTATATTTGAAATTTGCTAATTAAGCCCATGTTCAAAACTTAAAAAAAAAAACATAACTTTATGTCCTCTAGAGGGCACCACATCGAATTAAGTGTGACGTCACATAGCCTATAACCAGTGGATGATCAAGACTCTGCTAACGACGCCTCATTTGTCAAATTCTGATAAGCAGTTAAGATGCTCTGGTGACACATGAACATACATACATACTTATATAAGTACACACTTAAATACGTACCGGTAAAAGACATAACCCTCCTTTTGGCTTCGCTGTAGTCTCCTAAAAATAGTGACTTACCGGCGCTTCCTGCCCTTCCTGCGCTTCTTGTCCAGCACCTCGTCATCGTCGTCGTCCTCCTCCTCCTCCTCGTCGAACTCGTCGTCGATGACCTTCTGCCACTCCTTCTCGGTGACGGAGTCGGTGTAGTCCACCTCCTTGCGCTGGCGGGAGCCGCGCCCGAGCACCTCGTCCTCGTCCAGGTAGTAAAAGCTCTGGCCCTAGAATCGGAGAGTAAAAATTACATTGATTACGCGATATATCTTAGAAGGTGTAATATAGACAATTATCATGCCAAAATCTGACCATCTTATGAACGTACGTACCACAGGCCATTACTCTAGATAAATGCACCTACTTCGCGTGCCATAGGAGGTATTCTCAGGCCCAGATCCACAACTTTTTCGAACCGGGGCAAAACTCCCCTCCCCTCCCCTCTCCAGCGTTGGAGATTTAATAGTAGTTTATGTGACTGCTACATAATGGAGGGCACTATTACTCGAGCTCGTTTCATAATAATATCACTCGAGAGTTTGAATGTCTAGTTATGTACAGTTACATACACTAGTTTATCTACACACATATCATAAGCTCTCTTTGATGTGTTCGGGGACCGCATGTTTGGCCGGCATTGTGGCATTGATCATTGTTTTGCAGTTGTTTAGCTTGTTCTGTAGTACCAACTTCACAGACAAACTAGGGGCGGCACGCAGGCGGGCGTCGGCATTCGAAATTTGAATGTCATAATTTGCCAAATTTTTGTACATTATAGTCATAAATTTTCAGATAAGAAATGAGTTTGTACCAAATAGTTTTACATTATGCTGGTCTTAACGTACGGTTTTTAGACGCAGTAGAGAGGATTTATGATACATGTGTCGATAAAATATTTTATTTAGTTTCAGCTGCCACGCTGTCAGTTTGTCACAATACATAGCAACGATATAAGATAATATAATCAGAGGCAGATTGTAAGCCGCCCAGAATATTTCGCATGGCTACAGGTCGAGTGAAGAGCTACTAACATGATCCACCTTGATCACTCGATCACATGGCTAGCAATTCGAGTAGTGAGTACCTGACAAGAATCGATAGCGGATAGCGTCAGCGGCCCCGAAAATTACACATGGCTAGCAATTCGAGTATTGAATAACTGACAAAAATCGATAAGGGATATCGACAGCAGTCCTGAAAACTACACATGGCTAGCAATTCGAGTAGTGAGTACCTGACAAGAACCGATAGGGGATGGCGTCAGCGGCCCCGAAAATAACACATGGCTAGCAATTCGAGTAGTGAGTACCTGACAAGAATCGATAGGAGATGGCGTCAGCAGCCCCAAAAATTACACATGGATAGCAATTCGGGTGGTGAATAACTGACAAGAATCGATAGGGGATGTCGTCAGCAGCCCCGAAAATTACACATGGCTAGCAATTCGAGTAGCGAATATTTGACAAGAATCGATAGGGGATGTCGTAAGCAGCCCCGAAAATTACAAATGGCTAGCAATTCGAGTAGTGAGTACCTGACAAGAGTCGATAGGGGATGGCGTCAGCGGCCCCGAAAATTAAAGATGGCTAGCAAATCGAGTAACCAACAAATTCCAAGCCGCCCTGGAAATTGGCTAAAAGGCGAGATATCTCTACTTACATGATCCGCCTCGATCACATGACTAGCAAGTCGAGCGGTGAGTATCTGATGCGTTAAGAAGGGCGGTCTAAGCCGCTCCAGAAATGCGCATCGACTAACGAACATCCGACATACTCTGTTATACTGTACTAGTAGGTCAAATAGTAATGACCAAGAAATGTCTAGGCGGGAAGCGCAAATCACCGCGGAAATTTTATATGACTAGCCAATCGAGTAATTGAGCCACTAACAGAACCTGTAGAATTATTTTGTAATTCTGATATCAATCGCATTGAAAGATTGACCAATCAGGACACGATTATTTGACACGAGCTGTCGGTTATTGCGACTCTGCTTGTTCATGCGACTGAGGCCCGTTTTATAATTAGTAAATATTTCAATTTGACAGGTTGTTCAGGCATTGTACTCTTTAATATGAAAGGCTTCATTACTTACTCTCTAACTTAGAAAACGAACCCAAGTCGCTTATAAAACACCTGCCAATGGTTGACGTTTCATTAGATATTGCAATGGATATTTTGAAAGGGTAGATATGAAAACAAACGGCTGCAAGCGGATTCGCACATCTCTCGGATATTACATTTACCGGCGATTATTAAAGGGGTAGGCCTTAGGGCAAAATTATTAAATCCGTTGTTAGAATCTACACGGGCATTAAAAAATTTAGGACTGCCTATAGATGAGTGGAGCTATATTTTGTTGCATATTAGCCTCACAAAAATGCCGTTAGATATTAAATGCAGATTTGAGCAGCGATACGGCGGTAACGCCTTAATTTTACCTACCTTTGACCAGTTAACTGAGTTTTTACAAAATGAATGCCGACTCATCGATACGGCGGCCATGGCAGCGGAGCATGCATGACTTACGCGGACTACACACGAAAACCGGCACGTAACGTGCATGTTGCGGAACACAATAATAATAATCAATTGAGATCGGAATGGAACACTCGTAATTACGGTTCCGGAAAAAATAACAATTGTTATTATTGTAATTTATCGGGACATAACTTAGCCATTTGTTTTAAATTTGCAAATATGTCGCCTTATGAGCGTAAGGACTGGGTAAACATTAACGGCCTTTGCTTTAGATGTTTTGAAAGGCATCCTGCCGCGACATGCGACCGGCAGGTGCCCTGTAATCGGTGTGGAAACGTTGGCCATAATAAATTGATTTGTACGATGTCCTCCGGAAGATAGGCAGCGTTCACGACAAGCAGCCGTCGCCTCACGCGATAGCCCGGCCATCGAAAAAGGGTCGCCTGGCGGCGACGGCGGGGTGGGCATGCGTAATTATGAACGTGAATATGCATCTAGAGAGTTCCGGAATAATAATAATTATGAAAGCGGTCGGAATTGTAATCATTTAAGGAATAGGCTGTCGCGAAGTCCTAGCGGGGATCGGACGCCGCGTTCTCAAGAATAGCAATTACAATCTAGTAATGTCGCCTCAGTAGCACCACGGTTAATGAATAATATTATTTTGCCTACGGTTATTATTGAAGTAAAATCGGTTAACGGAAATTTCTTGCGGTTTCGGGCCTTATTGGATTTGGGAAGCCAAGTTTCAATAATTAAAAGTGACTTGGTAGCCACTTTAGGATTGAAGCGACATTACAATAAAACATCTTTATTAGGTATTGGCGGGTTACACAACCATGACGGCAATTATTTAGTTGAGTTTCATTTTAGGTCTGAAAAACTGAGCAACATTTTAATGTCAGTATCGGCGGTGGTGTTAAAACGACCTACTTGTTATTTCGCGCGAAAATTAGGATTACCGGTCTATAATATTAAATTGTCGGATGATGGGTCATTTAATCAAAGTCACATTGACATAATTTTCGGATGCGACATTTTAGGGGATATTTTAAACGGGGTTAAGATTGATTTGGGCACGGGAGGACCGTTTGCGTTAGGTGCCATTTTCGATTACGCAATTTTCGGCCCTACGGTTTCAACGGACAATCAAATTAATTCGCAATCGAGTAATCATGTCGGCATGACTCTCATCGAAGCGGTTGAAAATTTTTTTGATCTGAGGAACCCCCGAGCTCGGTTTGTTTAAGGGATCCGGCAGATGCGGAATGTGAGAATTTACTGACGGTAAATATGTGGTGAGGTTACCAATGGTACTAGATCACCGCCGGTTGGGCGATTCTAGGGAAATAGCATTACGGAGATTTTTGGCCTTAGAACGGCGTATGGCACGCCGTTCTAAGGCCGAAAAAAATATGCAGATTTTATGTCAGAATACTTAGAACTCGGCCACATGACGGTTTCTAATTTTGATGTCGGGTCCGGGCAAGAGCACCATTTTTTATGTCATCATGAAGTCTTTAAAAAAATCAGGTGACGGTGACAAGATTCGGGTCGTCTTTGATGGAAGTATACAGACGACTACAGGCGTATCATTGAATGATTGTTTACATTCCGGGCCGCGATTACAGAGCGATATTACTCAAATCATCATTAGTTTTCGGTTACCGCGATTTGTATTTACTACTGACGTAAAAATTATGTTTAGACATGGGTGCATCCGGAAGATCGGAAATATCAACTTATATTATGGCGATCGTCACCGGACGAACCCTTACTTGTTTACGAGTTAACAACAAATACCGTATGTCACTGCGTCATTGGCATTCCGCATTTGGTGCGGCTGCTTTCATACGTAACCAGGTGCATTAATAAGTTTTTATCTGGTATTGGAAGAAAATGGAGTCGGGTTATTTGTTTTTATAATAGAGCTACAGTTAGTAATTTATACATCTTTATACCACAATGATCTTAATTTGACTGGCTGGGGATAAAATAAAGCAAACAAATCCCTGGTCTTGCATGTTTATGCTGTTTCTGGTTCCCACGACACCAGGTATACTAGTGTGGGGTCAGAAGCAATGTATGTGCCTGTAAAAAAACCATTCTACTTAGTACATACGTGACTTCAAATTCTTAAAAACTTTTCAAAATTTCGATTCTTATATCGATAATTTATTTTGGATGTTAATTTTATGAAGTCATTATTGAATAAGGCCAAAACAGTATCCTTGTATCGAAACCCTTATGAAACGCGTCATACATTTGACGTTTCAAACCTTTGCAAGACTATGTACGATTATGGAAAATGACCAAGTCTAAAAATGTCCATTCATAAAAATGTCAATCAAAGCCGAGTCCATAGATCTAACTCGTACGATAATGCATCGATAAAAAAGATACTGAAATACCATTACATCGAAAATGCTTCAAAGGATTTGGGTTACTAAATGGATGGCCAGGGGATTTGTTGTCGTATTGCACAGCACGTCCGTGAGCATAAGGAACTGGCGCAATGAAAGTCAGACCAGGAGTCCGATTAGTGTTAGGTTTTAATTTGGGCCGTTCCCGGCGGCACTGCAATGCCGGGCCGACCCGTGACGGGAGTGGAGCGAGCCCCGAACATCCCGTCGGTTTTCAAAAATCAGTTTAATATACTGGTCCCTCAGTGAGGGAACTTTCAGATATTAAGCTGAAAAGAACAGATACTACACTTTGATCTTAGCCAAAAGGCCGAGAAGCGATACTGATGGTTTGTTACGCCGCGGTAGTCATTCGGAGCGAAGAAATCTCAACAGCGCGAGTCAGGAGTTGGATAGTGACATCTGTCGGATTAGCGGGAAACTTGGTAGTTCCTTAATAATCCGCAGCGAAGTTTACAATGTGGCACTAGTATCGCGTCGACAAGTGCGAAGGGTACCATGTACCAATAAGGTAAGTGATTTATCTTAATTATTATAAGGACGTTCTAACGGTGACGGTAAACATCGTG
Organism: Argyresthia goedartella; assembly: GCA_949825045.1. Taxonomy (NCBI): domain Eukaryota; kingdom Metazoa; phylum Arthropoda; class Insecta; order Lepidoptera; family Argyresthiidae; genus Argyresthia; species Argyresthia goedartella. The sequence continues at coordinate 10,131,068 of OX463809.1, forward strand.
AGGAAAACTTCAATCTCCATAGCTGCGGGGATGGGCTAGCCCCCTGACATGCATAACGGAGTACTGAATAACTGGCTAAACGAGACGCTCTGTGTTGTGGAACAAACAATCAGTTAAATATAATCACAAAAAACGTCTAAATTCTTGTGTTGTGTACGCGGTAGCATTTTCATGTCTGTAGACAAAAATGCCACCGCGTAAAAATTATACAGATAAGAAAATTAGAGTTCCTAACAGGCTGAACAATGAAGTATGTATTGAGCAGTTATAATAAGTTCGTTGGGCAATTGTAATTGATAGTAAAGTTTTTATTTGTTTCAGGTACAAATCTATTTGAGAAAAGAAGAGCACGGTGTCTGTCGAGCCCGTTCACTGCAATTCGGTGTTTGCATCAGTTGGATAGTGACGAAGAAGGTAGGTACCCACGCGCGGCTCGGATATTACGTCATCAAAGCTACGTGGACGATTTAACCGGAGGGTCGGACACGCTGGACGGCGCGAGGGACTTGCGGGATGAGCTGGTGGCGCTCATGGGCACGGCCGGCTATGAATTGCGGAAATGGTCGTCGAACGTGCCGGAACTTTTGGACGGCTTTCCGTCAGACCACCGGGAGACCCTTCGGTCATTTGAAGCGGATACGGACGGTTCCGGTTTTATAAAAGTTTTAGGTATCCAGTGGGATCCAAACTGCGATAGCTTCTCTTACCGACTGCAATTGCCAGTAGAAGGTACGATTACTCGGCGGACTATTTTATCTTTGTCATCTCGACTGTACGACCCCCTCGGCTGGGTTTGTGCAGTCGTGTTTAAAATAAAATTGTTGTTGCAATCCCTTCTGGGCACTTCTAGCAATTCGCGGAAAAAAGATTGGGACGCTCCCGCACCGAAAGAGATCGTTCGAAATTGGAAGGATATCCTCGTAGACTTACCGAATTCACAACAGTAATCTATACCTAGATGTTTAAAACCGAACGGTAAAACTACTTATTCAATTCACGGTTTTTGTGACGGATCTTCGGTCGGCTTTGCATCAGCACTTTACTTACGGTCGGCAAACGCAGACGGTACGGTTCGAGTGCAGCTACTCATGGCTAAGTCCCGTATAGCCCCTCTTAAGACAAAACACACTATTCCAAAAATGGAGTTAAATGGGGCAACCTTGTTAACCACTATTTTAAACCATGTCGTCACTTCACTAGAAGGTGACAACGAAATATACAAAATAGTAGGTTGGTGTGATAGTACCATTGTGTTGGCGTGGTTAAAAACTCCTCCGCACAAATTGCAAGTGTACGAAGGCAATCGGGTTTCCCAAATAATTTCCTCTAAGGTGGACATTACTTGGCGTCACGTTCCCAGTGAATTGAACTGTGCGGACGTCGCGTCGCGCGGATCTTCAGCGAGCGAGCTGCTGCGGCACCCGCTGTGGTGGGAACCACGCTGGCTAAGGGAGTCGCCGGCAAAGTGACCCGGCGAGTGTTCAGATTTCCGGCGGATATGTTACCCGGTTTACGGCCTAATGTCAATGTTGGTATTTTGGCTTCGGATTTTAACTTATTTGATCGGTATAGTTCATTTGACAAATTGGTAAATGTAACGGCTTATTTATTACGGTTTATTCGGAATTGTAAAACAACGAGTAAAAACGGCGGCAATATAATTTCGGTCTCGGAACGTAGAAGTGCGATATATTGTTTGATACGGATTGTTCAAAAAGAACATTACGAAGAAGAAATATTGGCGGTGCGGGATGGAAAACCAATTAAAAATTCATTAAGGCGGTTAAATTTGTTTATGGATATTAAAAACCATTTACTTCCGAGTCGGTGGTCGAATCGGTGCGTCGGTTGTACCTTACAACGCGCGACACCCAATTTTGATACCAGGCAAGGGTCGGTTTACGGAAATGTTAGTTACACACTATCATAAGGCACACTGCCATGTCGGCGCTAATGCTTTAGAGTCTATTTTGTCGTGGAGGTATTGGATAGTTGCAGCTCGGCGGGTGACACGTCACGTCACCTTCAAATGTATACTGTGCTTCCGGGCGCGGCCGCGGCTGGCCCAGCCCTTTATGGCGGACTTACCCTCGGATCGGGTTAGGGGCACCCGGCCATTTCTCGGTACCGCGACTGATTTCGCAGGCCCGTTTCCATTAAGTCAAGCGTTCTTCGAAACGCAAGGATTCAGAAATGTTGTTTATGTATTTTTGTTTGTGTGTGCACTAAGAGGTGCGACCCTATAGTGTATGATGGTAACATAATCTCATACAGCGAGAAGGCCAAGAATCTTGGGGTTGTATTTGATAAATTGTTGCCCTGGTCGCCCCATGTTTGTGAGGTCAGCAGACGAGTCTTTGCGTCATTTCACTCCCTACGGAGATTGCAGCACTTCCTGCCACAGCAGACTAAAATCACCCTTGCCCAGTCCCTCCTACTACCTTTAATCGACTATGCAGATGTTTGCTGGATCGGTGCGAACGAAGAACAACTGAACAAACTCGAACGACTTCAAAACCTTGGGATTCGGTTTGTCTTCGGGCTGCGCAAGTATGACCATGTCTCACAGTATCGCAAGGAGTTGGGGTGGCTTCCGATCCGCCTTCGTCGTGATATGCACGTTCTCTCCTATCTGTTCAACATTTTGCGAAATCCCCGCTACCCCTCATATCTTCGAGAACGTTTCGAGTTTATTTCCTCCAGGCATAGCAACCGGAGATCCCACACGATGTCTCTTCTCTCTACTCCTCGGCATAACACTGCCGCTTACAAACACTCGTTTAGGTTAACGGCGATCCGACTGTGGAACGCACTTCCCTGCGCTATTAGAGATAGTCCCTCAATTTTCACTTTTAAGACAAGATTGAAAGAGCATTTCCTTTCTCTTTCGTGATAGGTACTTTTATAAAACTTACTACTTATATAAAAATTTTTGCTTTTGTATTTTATTTAGTATATATCATTTAATAAATTATTATGTTTTTGTTGTAAACAATTAGATGTGTACAGTTTTATTGCGCACTAGGACTCTCCTGTTGCACAATTTTTCCTGTCCTACCTAGGTTTGCTGGTAGAAATCTCTCTTTAGAGATAAGCTCGCCTTTGCTCATAAAATGTTTTGTTACCTTACTATTTCTATAAGATTTCTGTGCAATAAAGAATATGAATATGACGATGAGAATATGAGTGTGCACTTGGAAATTGTCAGTCAACTAACTGTTGAAGCATTTGTAGCGGCGTTTACCCGGTTTATATCACGGCGAGGTTTTCCCTCATTGGTTCGGTCAGATTGCGGTACTAACTATATGTGCGCTGATAAATATTGAAAGGAATTGCATGTTTTCTTACGCGATAATCAAACGGAAGTCGATCGGGAATTGGTAAAAAATGACATTAAATGGCTTTTCAACGCTCCGTCTAGTCGGCGGACTATTCGAAGCGGCGGTCAAATCAGCCAAAACTCACGCCAAGCGCGTACTCGGTGAGGCTCGGCTGACGGTCGAAGAACTCACCACGTTTTTCACGAAGGTGGAAGCTGTGATGAACTCGCGACCGTTGTGTCCTCTCAGTACGGACCCGGCGGACTTAGAAATATTAACTCCCGGACATTTATGATCGGTCAGCCCCTCGTGGCTCTTCCCGAATATCCTTACGCGGAAGTCAGTGTGTCTCGTCTGTCTCGGTTTCAACAGATCCAAAAGATGTCCCAGCATTTTTGGAACCGATGGAAAAATGAATATCTCCATACGCTTCAACAACGCTTTAAATGGACCTCGCATACGGAACCTCCTAAGTTAGATGACTTAGTTTTAATTAAGGAGGATAATCTACCACCTCTCCACTGGAGACGTGGACGATTAGTTAAGCTCTTACCGGGCAAAGACGGGGTCATACGGGTCGCCGGAGTCAAAACAAAATGGTGTTTTGTTGAGACCTATCTCTAAATTGTGTAGGTTACCTTTAGGGGACTAGTTAACCAAGGCGGGCTTGGTTAGGCAGAGCGATGTTCAGGCATTGTACTCTTTAATATGTGGGTAAGTCACATAACTGCGGCGGACCGGTGCGTGAAGAAATTTGAGGGTAGCTCGACACAAACCTCAAACCAGTGCGTCCTACACCGGCTCCCACATCGGATGCGTATCTCGGTTCCGGCGGAAGAAGAATTTCCAACCATTCAATCTGAACTGTATTGGGTGTTCTGTGTGCCTATAATAGGAGTGTCAGACCTTATGGTGACATATGTGTGATAGCTGGCCAGCTCGGACCGGAAACCCAGATATTGGAGTGTTCTGAAGTTGATACGTGGCTGAAGGCGTGCCAGGGTCAATCAAGGTGAGTGGCTTATTTCATATTGAGGAGATGCAATGCCGTGGACTGTAACCCCTGGGGCGAACTAGAAAGATCAGGACCGTACCACTGGCTTGTCGAAGGGTTCCTTACACGAACACAGGTATTACGATTGATACCAGAAATACATAATAAGGCCAGTGTTACTGTTCTTGGGCCTCTCCTAAATTTTACATAGCTAGGGAGGAGTGTCGGGCTGGTGGACAAACCTGCTCTATTAGGGCCTCTGTAACAGCGTTATCGTAGGGGATGTAATTCACAGGTACATAAACATGATGATGTATCGTGGATTTGACCATGAGCTTCTTTGCTATACTTGTATGTTTTACTATGCACGACACCATATTAGTCAATCAGTCCAATCTTTTTTTAAATAATGTTGTATTATAATGCAATTGTGTGATTCCGTGTTTGGGATGACACGTTAAGGTGTAGGTCCCGACACCCCCGCATCAATCCGCACTGAGCCAGCGTGGTGCTGCCACGATGGCGTCTGGCGTCCGGATTAGCCGCCGACCACAAGCCAAGTTACTACAAGTTGCGACTATGTTTCTCGGGAAGCTGATTAGAGCATTGCGTGGCGGCTGCACAGATTTGGGCCCTCGCCAATAAATTCAATACCAGTTCCGGTTGATTTCGAAGTTCCAGGCGTTACCTTGTTGCAGACCACCTCGTCCTCGTTCTTGGTCAGCCAGTCCGGCAGCTCGCACTCCTCGATGAGCCGTGTCTGCGTCTCGCTCTGGCGCCGCTCGATGTCGATCTTCCGGAACAGCTCGAGCTCGTCCTCCGACCGCGCGATCATCTCATTGATGAGGTCGTCGTCGGGCACCTCGTTCTCTTCCTGATGATAGTAACATTTTTGATTAAATTCTCAGTATCTGTTTTTGAAAATATTCAAAAACATTTCGTCACGCCTTTTCCGATACGGGGTGGCAGAGGAGCAGTCGCAGTCGCCCACGTATAGCCAAAATATCCTTCCAGAAGGTCAAAAATGGTCATTTAGTCTTTGACAATTATTTATTCATCAGGGAAATCAATTAGAACAGTGGCTCAACTTGTTTGATGATTTGCGAGTAATAAACAAGTAATTTAAAAATATCTCCAGCCTATATTTTGTTACAATGAATTAAGTAAAATGGCTATCCACAAGGCCTGGTCAACCTAACCTGATATATATAATAATAGTCTGGCGACACTCGCCACACGTTTGAGGGCGAGGGGAATGACACGGACTAAACGAGCCGGTGTATCGAGCGGTGGTTACCTCCTCGTCGTCTCCGTCCTGGTGCAGGATGGTCTGCAGGAACTGCTGCCGCTCAGAGCCGGTGGACTTCTGGTCGAACATGCCGGCTTGGATAACCTTCTCGTCCATGTTCAGCTTGTATCTGTGAACGTCGCCATCACGTTAGCCAGAGATCCCGGGTTTGAATGCAGGTCGAGGACAAATAAAACTTCATGTCAAGTTTGAACGTCCGCGTCGCCGTGACCATCAACGTTAATATGTTCGAGCCAGTGGCAATATATGTACCAGTCAGTATATGAATGAGGGTTTCTTGTATCCTTAAAATACCACAACTTTCTGTTACACCTACTTACATACATATGCTCGCGCCTTTTCCCGGAGCAGAGGTAGGCAGAGACTATAGACCTCCACTTGCTACGATGCTAGCATACATCTCTCGCTTCGTCAACATTCATAAGTCACTTCATACAAGCTCGCCGATTACGGGTACTTCTAATTTGCCCCTACACTAATAAATCGCCAATTTGGTCTTTGTAGGACCTTCTAGGGCAACCCCGACCGACGGCTCCATACACTCCCGCTGTACCTGTATAAATGTACGAGTACGTGTGTGAGTGTGTCTGTATGTCTGTGCGCACCTGGCAGCGGCGAGGATGCGCTCCTCCACGGAGTTGACGGTCATGAGGCGCAGCACACGCACCTCGTTGCGCTGCCCGATGCGGTGCGCGCGGTCCTGCGCCTGCAGGTCCTGTCAGGCCGAACAACAAACAACCGGTCAGCGTGAGCACCAACATTTCACCTATCATTTAGGTAAGGAACTGACCTTCGTTTCTTTGTCATATTTTAGAGGGGAATTTCCTATTGTTTGCTACTAACAGCGAAAGCCGTACTTAGACTAAATCAGTCGACTGACCAGATATCTGACACCACAGCTGCAGACGACGTTTCGCGTGAGTAAGTGCGCAAGACACCGAGCGTAGTTACGACGCGAGTGATCGAGACAGCAAGCTGAGTATGTACCTACCGCTGTCGGGTGCTCACTCGCGAGGTACCCACGCTCGCTGGCTATCTCACTCAATCACGCGACTGGAAATTTTACTCTTCATGGTGCTGAAGACAACAAGACATCGAGGACGACGTTCAACAGGCTCCGTTGAAGGAGTCTCCACGTTCAATGGTGGACCGACTGAGGACGAGTTGGTTGTGACACCCTCAAGAAACGTTTGTCGTGTAGCGACAAGAACCTAACCAGAACCTAACAAGAAACAACAACCAGGATAAAATTTAGAAATGACAGTTTATTATGTGTATTTTTACAATGACTATTTTTATAAAAATGAAATGAGGGTGAGGCTGAATGAGGTGACACAGGTTTTTTAAAAGATACAGGTATTGATATAAAAAAAAGGAGCGGAGGACACGGAGAGTAGGAGGCAGAACAGAGAGCACGCGGCGGTGGTGCCCGGAGCCTGGAGTAGTGGCGTAGTTGGTGATCCGGAGGTGGTGAAGGAGGTGGCTTGAAGGCAGCAGCACCTCAAGATGTAGGTGATTGGAGACGGCAGCACGACGAGGTATGGATGGTTGGAGACGGCAGCACGTCAGGATATAGGTAGTTGGAGACGGCAGTAAGGCAACAGCAGCAAGCCGTATAGGTGGCTGGAGACGGCAATAAGGCAGCAGCAGCAGACAGTCAGCGACTCAACAGAGGCTCGCAGGATCCCGGGGCAGTGCGGCCCCGGGATAAGGCCTTTAATTGAAGCTTCATCTTTCAAAGCTGAAGTGAGACTCCCGAATTTCAGAAATGTTCCGCTCTTATACCCTTTTTGGAGAGTTCTAAAAATTATTTAAATTAAAAGCAATTTTTGTGAATGGCCAAGAGGGAAAAAGTATTTTTGTAAAAGTATTGAAGTAAACATATAAGACCGCTAATGAGTTTGAATGGACATTGCCATGACAACCAGATAAACAACGACATCAAAATATGTCAGATTTTGGTTTCAGGCTCGTAATAGAGAAAACAACAAGAAAACAATGAAGTAACAATGAATATAAAAAGGTAGCGCACCAGCGCGCACAAAGCCCGAGATTGCAGAGTTTCGGAGAAAGCCAAATACAAGGTCACCAAAGGTAAACCCCTTCGACATCGATTTAGAAGTGCTGATAGTGTGAAAATACGAAGTGAAAATGATTTGTTATTGTGTTCTTATGGTTTAAAACGTTACAGGGTCCTATGAAAATAAAGGTGATACGAAATATCCAGAGATATATGAGATGAATGCAGACCATCAACGCAGACTGGAAAATGGCATGTAAGTAGCATAACACTACATTTTCCCCCCGACCCTGGAAAAATTTTTGACTCAGCAAAAATTTTGATATGTACATTTTTTTAAATAAACCATAAAAACACAGCTTTGCAGAAACAGACATCACCAGGCAAAATCAGATATACCATCTCTTACATTCATCATCTTCATTCAGGTAAGGGTGGAGTTCACATTCAATGACTACCACTCTAAAAGTGTGTTTTCGAAAGGACATTCAGGCTTACATAAGGAGTTGTCATCCGCTCCTGCGTGGGAAAAAAATAAGTGGAGGTAAAGAGAAACAAATTAATCCTAAGGTAGCTTTAGTCGCTTTGACTTAAGAAAAGATTAAGAACGGCCAGAGCGGTAGGGCTCGAAGCCAGAGATCAGCAATATCGCCAACGAGATGTGTCTGAAATAAAGATAAAAAAAAAAGGTGAAGACTAACCAACGAAGATTCGAGGTCCTAAAGTAAAATGTGTTAAAGAACACTGGATTAGAGGAAGAAATAAAAATAATAAGGTGAAAATGATGGTGATATTTATACATATATACAAATTAACAGTTAATAGAAGTTAAGAAAATTTAAGATTTTATATCTTTAATGTGCCACTTGCCTCTAACTCCGTTAGGGTCTTCGAGAGTGTATACCAATGGTGAAAGTTTGGTTATTATTTTTCACTTAATGAATTTAGGGGCAAGTTTAGCATTAAAGTATGCGCCAGCATTGCTTAAAACATGGTTTTTACGCCAAACAGTATTTCCCACATTACATTCTTTAAAAGACCGGCGAAGATCATAGCGAGCGCTATTTTTAGCGTGAGCTATGTGAAGTTTAGTTTGAACTCTGTGAAAGATAGATGTGAGGAGACCAGCATTAGACGCGTAAATATCACGAGGCATAAATATCAATTCCTCGAGATTCTGAGTTGGAGTATAGAAGGAACCACAAGGTATTGTCTCCCTACCAAAGACTAAAAAGTTTGGAGTAAAGCCAGTAGCAACGTTTGTAGCGCTGTTCATTGCGAACTGAATCTTAGTAAGATGGTTGTCCCAGGATCTATGATCGTCTCCTACTAGGGATGCTAGAGCTGTAATAATCGTACTATTAAATTTCTCTGTAGGATTAACCTGAGGACAATATAAAGCTGTGTGAAAAATACAAGGAACGTTATAAGAATTTAAGAATGAGTGGAATTCTCGCGACTGAAATTGAACAGCGTTGTCCATTATAATAGTTTGGGGAATGCCATGAACTAGAAACACTGAATTTTCTAAGACATTAATGATATTAGCTGAAGTAGCACCTTTAAGGGGAAAAATCATAGTATATTTAGTAAAATTGCAGTTAATTACCAGAATATACTGATTTCTTCTCCGGGTCATAGGCAATGGACCCATAAGATCTAAGGATATAGTTTGAAAAGGTCTGGAGCAAAGTTTAGGTTTACCCATAAGACCATAGGGAGAATGATTAGGGTGTTTGTAGGTTAAGCAGGTTTCACAAGTCGAGATTAAATTGGCAATGTCCTTAAACATACCAGGCCAATAGTATTTTAAAGATATTTTCTTGAATGTCTTGAAGATACCAAGGTGGAGTTCTGAAGGGGAACCATGGCTAACTTCAATAAGTGCATGTCTATCTTGCGGCAGTGGAACATCTTTCCAAATAAAGTCATCGTTTAGACGATCGGGAGAATGGATGCAGCGGTAAAGTTTGTTATCCCTGATAGTGTAGTTGGGATATGCGTCTGGGTTGTTGGAGCATCCGAGAAAAATCTTGTTGTAGTGCTCAAGTTCACGATCAGGTGGTTCTTCAATCGTAATAGGATGTACGCCTTGAGGTGAAGTTTCTCGTGTATCAGGACGTTCTTTATTCCTATGTCTTGATAATAAATCAGGAACAACGTTATCCTTTCCTTTTTTATGTTTCAGGACAAAATTAAAGCATGATAAGCGTAGAGTCCAGCGAGCAAGTCTTCCAGATGGATTCGATAAGTTCTGAAACCATTTAAGTGCAGCGTGGTCAGTATATATTGTAAATTCTTTACCATTGTCTAGGTAACATCGCCAATGTTCTAGCGCAGTTATTACAGCCAATGTTTCTCTTTCAGTAGTTGAGTAGTTTTGTTGATTTTTGTTTAGTGCTTTACTCATGTAAGCAATCACGACTTCTTTGTCATCTTGATATTGAGTAAGCATTGCTCCTATGCCATAATTTGATGCATCACAATGTACAGAAAAGGGAAGTTCGAAGTTAGGGCAAGCAAGGACAGGAGCAGTTACCAAAGCTTCTTTAAGTTTCTCGAAAGCAGCTGCAGCCTTGGAATTCCATAAAAATTTAGGAGCGTTCTTCCCGGAACAGGTTAGTTGGTTGAGTGGAGAGGCAATAGTGCTGAAGTTTGGAATGAATCTTCTTAACCAGCTGCAGGTGCCTATGAATCTTCGAACTTATTTTCTGCAAGTAGGTACAGGATATTCTAGAATAGCTTTTATTTTATCTGAATCAGCACGTAGACCATACTCGTCCACTAGAAAACCAAGGTATTTCAGTTCTTTCCTGAAGAATTGACTCTTTTCAAAGTTAATAGTCAGATTAGCATATGAAAGTTTTTCAAGAACTTTCATGAGAAGCGATATGTGCTCATCAAAAGTCTCGCTAATAATAACGATGTCATCCAGATAGCAAAATACCTTGTTCTCAAATTCAGGAGTAAATAGCGTATCCATTAATCTTTGTTGAGTTGCAGGTGAGTTAGTGAGACCAAAAGGCATTACTTTGAATCTGAACATACATCTTCCAGGAACATAAAATGCTGTCTTATCTCTATCAGCAGGATTCAAGGGAATCTCCCAAAATGCTTTCGCAATGTCGATGCTTGATAAGTGTTTGGCATTTCTCAGGTTGTCCAAAATTTCGCTTATTAGAGGCAGATTATAAGCATCACGACGTGTAACTGAGTTAAGCTTCCTGCTATCTACGCAGAAACGCCATTCACCATTCTTCTTTGGAGTGATGAGGACTGGAGATAACCAAGGACTTTCGCATTGTTCAATGACGTTCCATCCCAGCATCTTGTCAACTTCATTAATTAAAGCCTTTTGTTTTTCAGGAGACAGTCTGTAACATCTTTGTTTGATCGGAAGAGAATCACCAGTGTCAATCTTGTGGGTGATTAAGTGTATGTTTCCCAGAACACCTTTTTCTTCAAAAGAGATTGTCTTGAAGCGTTGGATGATGTCATTAGCGATGTTCTTTTGATTAGGAGTTAAATGCTCATAAGGTAAAACTTTAATATCTTTAGTGTCGATAGCAAAGCATTTAGGATCTGTAAAGTTAAGAGAAGCTAAAACACTAGGTAGAAGATTAATTTTTCTCCAAAAGTCAATACCTAGTATTAGAGAAGGAAATATTTCAGGGAAAACATAAGCTTTAATCAAGTGAGTTTCATTATTGAAATGGACAGGTAAGTCAAAATAACCCAAGGAATTAATTTTTTGATTATTTGCTAATAATCAAAAAATTAGATTAGAAGTAGATTATCTACTGCTGTAGAGACAGTAATAAGATCTGACTTGAAAAGTTTGCAGCCCAGTTTAAGAATTTCCAAATGAGAATTATTACCCAGAATAGTTACTGAGCTGCCAGAATCTAGTAAACCAGATAAAGTAAAGTCATAAATTTTGACATTAACGAATGGACGATTAAGATCTTGTTATTTGGAGTAGAGTGTAGAAGAGATTTTGTAGCAAGCAAAGAAGTTTTGAATTGTTTTGATCCAATTAGTCCACTCGTCCTTATCAAAGTTTGAGTTACTTTTCAAGTCAGCAGTTAGTTTTTTTGTACTAGTATTAGGTTTGGGAGAACAAGTAGGGCAATCTGCAGTTTTAAAACCCTTAAGACCACATTTGAAACAAATCACGAATCGTGGTTGAGTGCAACTGTTCAAAGTATGACCTAGTTTACGACAGCGAACGCAAAAAGAACTTTCTTGGGGAGCTGCAGTTTGAGAGAGACTATTAACTTGTCTAGAAGGGTATTTGTAGGGTGGAGTGAATTTATTCATGAAGGGAAGAGAAGGTCGTGAGTTATCAGAAGAGTTTGGAGAGTCAACTGAACTTGAAGTGGAATGCTTGTAGTTGAATTCAGAAACATGAGGACTTTGTTGCAAATTTGGTTCTTTAAATTGTTTGTCTCTGTCTAGGAACTTTTCGTAGTTTTGGCAAGTGGCCAGAAAAGAATCGATAGAGTCAATGTCTTTTAGAGCTACGAAGACTGAATAACATGGGCGAATATTTCTCAAAATAATCTCCAATTGTTCTGTTTCAGAAAGTCTTTTTGAAAGGCGAGCGAACATTCCAGACATGATGGAAATATAGATGACGATAGGTTCATCACGACCTTGAGTACGATTCCTAATCGCTTCTAGAAGTTTATGATCATAATCAAAACCACCAAAGTCTTTGATTAGTAAAGAAGAAAGTTCGTTCCAAGTTAAGTTTGGATTCTGATTATATTTAAATCTGAACCAATCCTTCATTGGTTCAGATTTAAATATAATCAGAATCAGCATTGTCGGTGAAAATTTCGAACGCCTGAGAAATCAACAAGTCCTTGGACAAGCCACGAGCTAAGCTATATTCTTCAAGTTTTTGAAGAAAGGATCTTGGACAGCTTTTACCATTGAAGGTGTGTCTTTTCAGATCTTTGAAGACGTTAGTTGGAGGGAAAGATTGAGGTGGTGGTGGAGGATACGGGGTATGGGTCTGGACAGAAGTTTGAGAAACAAGAGGGGGTTCCATGACAGTCGGGTCAGCAGGAAGTGATGGAGAGTCATTTGCAGTTGAAGGTGGAGTCAAGGATTCGAATTGTTTAGAAATAGCGTCAAATTTCATCTTCAAAGTATCGAAACTAGCTTTAGAATCTGGATATAAGTCAGTATCTATTCGCTCCAATCTGTAAAAAACATGATTAATAAAAGTTACTATTAATCGTAAGTATTTGGTTTCACCTTGTAAAAATTTTTCAATTTTACAATCCAGGTAAGTCAGAGTAGAACCAATTTGAGACAAGTCATCCTCAATCGGAACTGGAGAAGTCAGAATATCTTCGAGTGAGAATTCGCAATTAAACGCAAAACCTGTTTTTTAAGAAGCAAAACAGTATTAGCTGGTTCCTCACATCTAATCTTTACTTCGTATTCGAGCTCGGCCTTGTTAAGGAATTCGTACTTAATAACCATTGTTATCGTTAAATTGAAAATTTTACCTCTTTCTGGTTATCTAGAATAAAAATATTAAAGTGATAAAGTGAAGTGAAGTGAAGTGAGGTGAAGTGAAGTGAAGTGAAGTGAAGTGAAGTGAAGTAATGTAAGTTAAATGTAGGCATAAATATAATCCAGATGAGTTGAAAAACTAGATGAAGTTTTGTTATAGAATTTGGAAAATATGAAAAGGATGAATAGATAAAGATTTAAGAGCGAAAGAGAAAGCAAATCAAAAGGAAAGAGACAAGGCGCAGATAAGGTGAAGAAGGGTGAAGAAGAACTTTTACGTTGGGCGCCAAAATGTCGTGTAGCGACAAGAACCTAACCAGAACCTAACAAAAAACAACAACCAGGATAAAATTTAGAAATGACAGTTTATTATGTGTATTTTTACAATGACTATTTTTATAAAAATGAAATGAGGGTGAGGCTGAATGAGGTGACACAGGTTTTTTAAAAGATACAGGTATTGAAAAAAAAAAGGAGCGGAGGACACGGAGAGTAGGAGGCAGAACAGAGAGCACGCGGCGGTGGTGCCCGGAGCCTGGAGTAGTGGCGTAGTTGGTGATCCGGAGGTGGTGAAGGAGGTGGCTTGAAGGCAGCAGCACCTCAAGATGTAGGTGATTGGAGACGGCAGCACGACGGGGTATGGATGGTTGGAGACGGCAGCACGTCAGGATATAGGTAGTTGGAGACGGCAGTAAGGCAACAGCAGCAAGCCGTATAGGTGTCTGGAGACGGCAATAAGGCAGCAGCAGCAGACAGTCAGCGACTCAACAGAGGCTCGCAGGATCCCGGGGCAGTGCGGCCCCGGGATAAGGCCTTTAATTGAAGCTTCATCTTTCAGAGCTGAAGTGAGACTCCCGAATTTCAGAAATGTTCCGCTCTTATACCCTTTTTGGAGAGTTCTAAAAATTATTTAAATTAAAAGCAATTTTTGTGAATGGCCAAGAGGGAAAAAGTATTTTTGTAAAAGTATTGAAGTAAACATATCAGACCGCTAATGAGTTTGAATGGACATTGCCATGACAACCAGATAAACAACGACATCAAAATATGTCAGATTTTGGTTTCAGGCTCGTAATAGAGAAAACAACAAGAAAACAATGAGGTGAATGAAGTAACAATGAATATAAAAAGGTAGCGCACCAGCGCGCACGGAGCCCGAGATTGCAGAGTTTCGGAGAAAGCCAAATACAAGGTCACCAAAGGTAAACCCCTTCGACATCGATTTAGAAGTGCTGATAGTGTGAAAATACGAAGTGAAAATGATTTGTTATTGTGTTCTTATGGTTTAAAACGTTACAGGGTCCTATGAAAATAAAGGTGATACGAAATATCCAGAGATATATGAGATGAATGCAGACCATCAACGCAGACTGGAAAATGGCATGTAAGTAGCATAACACTACACGTTCCAGTGTACCGTCGAGTGATACCTGATGCGGGTTCCAGTCGGAGTCAAAGATGACTACAGTGTCGGCACTCTGCAGGTTGAGGCCGAGCCCGCCGGCGCGCGTCGACAGCAGGAACAGGAAGTACTCAGAGTTCGGGTCGTTGAACTTGCGCAGCAGGTCGCCGCGGTCCTCTGCCTTCGTCATACCATCCAGTCTGCCGGCAAACACGAAACCTGATATAAAAATCTAAACTCTTTATATTTTTTGGTTATGTAGTTCATACGCTCAAATCGCTCCCCTTTTGCCTGAATAATTTTAAGCATTCTTAAAAAAAAGGGTTACACGCGGCACGCACTGCCTCCTATGGTATTTCATGCTATATCTCAAGAGGCCGGCGGACAGCCGCTCAAGTGCAATCCGAGGCTAGCGCCTATGACTGCGGGCGGAAATCAATTAAACCATGTGCCGCGCCCCGCGCGTTGCGTTGGTGTGTGTATGTGTGTGTGTGACGGCGTTTGTGTGTGAATGTGTGAGGTGTGTGAGGTGTGTGAGTGCGAGGGTGTGTGTGTGGGTGTGCGAGGGTGTGAGAGGGTGTGTGTGTGTGTGCGAGGGTGTGTGTGTGTGTATGTGTGTGCGTGTGCGCGTCGGCGTGTCGTGCCGCCGCCGCCGCCGGAGTTACAAGTCCTAGCTAGCGACTTAGCTAGGTATTTACTACCCGAGTACCGATTACCTTACCAAATGCTTATTATTATTTTATGAGTTTATGGAATATTTGAGCTGTTTACCTGTGAGCTGTAAAAATTAGACAATAGGTACCAATCTGTTACGATTGATTTCCAGCCAGCTAACCAATAATGCAGTAGTGCAATAGTGCAGTACCTCAAAATGAAACCCTTATAGCATCACTCCGTCCGTCCGTCTGTCACAGGCACTTTTCTCAGAACTTGAAATCTTCTGCAAAAATACTTTTCCTGATAACCGCAACATAATTCAAGTCTAATATGAAAAAAATATTGCCAACAAAAAGTGGAGGGGGTGAAATTCATGTAGGGTATCGTTGAAAAGGGGTATTTATTAACTTATATTTTTTTTGTTTTAGTTTTGATAACTTCAGAAGTTATGATTAAAAAATAGCAAAACATAACATTCCCCCTCCCCCATCTCCGACACTACAGTTTAAAATTTTGAAAAAAATACAGAACATAGAACACATAGAATAGGTTTGCCAAAGGGCTATGGAGCGTAGTATGATAGGAGTCAAACTGACGGACCGTATCAGGAATACGACGCTGCGCTCTATAACTCGCATCACTGACGTGGGTGTACAGAGCGCCAACCTCAAGTGGAGCTGGGCCGGACATGTCTGCCGTATGCACCCGGATAGGTGGGCAAACATTGCCACCGAGTGGGTGCCTCAAGACGGACAGCGCCGAAGAGGCAGGCCTAGGAGGAGATGGCGTGAGGACCTGGAGAGGTACCTCCCGGACTAGGAAGAGAAGGCGCAAGATCGAGAAGTATGGTCCGAAAGTAAGCAGGCCTTTGCCCAGCAGTGGGAAGCATTATAGGCTACAAAAAAAAAAAAGAACACAGTTTTTTATTTATCTGTAAACCACATACAAACTTATAAATGCACCTGATTACGTACATGTAGTAGAAAACTAGCCCACAAACAACTTTGTAAACAACATTTTGCTATGTAAAATCCAAACTATTCACTCCACACCATCCCTACCATTGTACGATGGTACGGAAACCTTTGTGCGCGAGTCCGACTCGCACTTGACCTTAAACATCCACATTTACGACGCTGAAAACATTCAAATAAAGCGTTAACGCACCTCAGGTACTGGTAGTTGCGCCAACTCAAGAAGTCTTCGATGATGGTCATGCACTGCGTCATCTGACAGAAGACGAGCACACGGTGGTTGGTCTTGTACAGCTTCGGCAGGATGCGGTCCAGCAGTTCGAACTTGCCTGATACGCGGTACAGGTCCGCTCTGTGGGGAATAGTTTTATTCAACTAGCAGAAAACATAGGTAGTAGTAGGACGAGAACTCTTATACCATGGCATAAGGATCTAAATCGCGATGCATTAAAAAAAATGGCAGCTTGAGATCTTGTCTATGGAATCTCGCAGGCGCTACAATACAATA
Source organism: Argyresthia goedartella (assembly GCA_949825045.1). Taxonomy (NCBI): domain Eukaryota; kingdom Metazoa; phylum Arthropoda; class Insecta; order Lepidoptera; family Argyresthiidae; genus Argyresthia; species Argyresthia goedartella. Next base: position 10,147,781 of record OX463809.1, read on the forward strand.
ATTGCAGTCCACAATACTTTAGACTAATTCTACGCGTTTGCATCACACCCGAGTGGAATCTCCACTTTATCTGATCTGGCTAATCCACTAGTAATAAAGGGATAATAACTTTCATCAACAAGCAGATCGACATAAAGACTAACAGCAAAACAGCATTAGACATAATGTAACGGTATATTTGTGTATTCTCAAATAATAGAATGTCATCTAGACGTACCCCTGCACAACGGTGCCTCCGTTGCCGATGTGATCGCAGAACTTCTCCTCGATGTGCTGGAACATGAAGGGATGGTTGCACAGCTTGCGCAGCTGCACGATCGTGTTCATGAGCGCCTTCGCGCCGCCCTTGCCCTTGTTGCCCTTCTCCGAGCCGTCCGTGAGCAGCACGCCCTTCGACTGCATGTGCCTAGGGACAGAGTAAGGGGATAGTGGGGGGGATAGTGGGGGGGAGTGGCACTCCTCCTCCTTATGGCTGGTAGTTTCTGGTTAAGGATGACATAAGCTTGTAATGTTAATTTTCATGTGCAATATAGATGTATATGTCATGCCACCGTAAGATTGTAAAAATCGTTAGTTTATAATCTAACGTTGTTTTTCTGGTTAGTTTACAAACTATCGCTACATTGTAATCTGTACCGTATTGCTTACGATGTGACGCGTTAGCTTATAATAAAACCGTTAAATTGTGAACTGGTTTAATCTTGAAATACCAGGGCAAACACTGCGGTAGCTTAGGTCTTCGAGTTAGGTTGACTTGTAAGAACAAAAAAAAAGTGGCTCTCCACCTCGTTCTTGAGCCGCCGCAGCAGGAACAATGGCTGCAGGTGCTCGCTTGCTGTAAGTGTGACTGAGTGACTGACTCACTTGTAGAGCACGCGCTGCAGGCCGCTCATCTCGCACTTGATGATGTACTCGACCTTGTCGGGCAGCTGGCTCTCCACCTCCTTCTTGAGACGCCGCAGCAGGAACGGCCGCAGCACCTTGTGCAGGCGCCGGATGATGAGGATCGTCTCCTCCTCGTTCAACTCCACCTGCACAAAACGGTATCAGGGTCATTTTTGAACAGAGGACAATGCCAAAAATAAAAGGACTGAAAACCCAGAGTCAATTAAAATAATGCATTTACGTTGAGATAGGACCAAGATAGTATGTTACAAAAATTAACGATGGTTTCACTATAACAATCCCTAGTATTAAAAAACTGGACAAGGAGTGTGCTTGTGCCGGTATTGTGCGATCGGAGCGAACTTTCAATTACCCGGCCGGCGGCCGCGTGCCGGCCGGCACGCGCTACATGTTGATCTTTTGGCGTCGATTTTCTGTCCCTTTCTGCCAAATAACTGGATAAAATAAGCCTATCTCAGATGGCCTAAGTCTACCGATATCGTCCGTTAGTTCTTTGCTCATCGTAATAAATAAAATTCCAAATGAGTGCTAATATCATAATTCGCGTCATAAACTTTCAAGAATACAGTATCTTTTTGATCCTCCTCTCATATTTTTAATACTGCGATAAGTGCGTAATAACTTTATTTACAAGTGCATCTAGTGACTGAAAGTGTTTACGCGTGGAGTGTGTCGGCTTGCCCAGTGCAGTCAAGCTGTTCACAGTTACCCACGCTGCATAAGAAGCATATCTCGCAAGCAACTTGTGACGTAAGCTTTCGTCGGCCACAGGTAATACAGAATGACGCCCGATCGGTGAGTGCCGATTTGTCTCTCGCAGACATCTACGAGTTTTTAACCGTGAGTTTATGCGGTGTGTGTAATCTTGTTATCAGTGTTGCTGTACATTTGCGGTAGCACTTTCCACAAAGCATTTATCGGAGTTAACAAGGAAAGTTTCTCGAAAATGTCTAATAATGCGAAAACAACTTGGAAATGCCATGATTGTGATGAAGCCAAAGAAGAAAAAGGATTATGAGGCTTCCGTCGGTGCTACTACTGACACCGCTGGGGTGGCTGGAATGAATAATCTTTATTCAATAATAAATCAAATTGACAAATTACTGATTATATCTTCGGCGGCACTGTTGAGATCGGAGTTTCAAGCATTCAGGAAAGAACTGAAAGTGATCACCGAAATTTAAACTGCGACTGAATTCCTCTCCGAGAATACTCAACTTCAGCAAAATGTGAAGGAGCTAAATCTAAACTGCTTCAGATGCAGAAACAAGCTAGAGATACAACGCGGTGATTTAATGCATTCTAGAACACAAGAATGACAACCTAGCAAATAATGTAATGTAGCTGGCTAAGACAGTCTCGTGCCCCCTAGAAGAAAAGGATATATTAACTTGCACCAGAGTAGCTTAGCAGGACGCGAGTTCATCCAGGCCCAATGCAACTGTACTTAAATTGCCTCACCCTTCGACTGAGTTTAATAAGGATAATCTTAACGGCAAACTCAACAACTCTTACCTCGGCTTTGGTGGACATAAGTCACCGATCATTGTCAACGAGCACCTATCCCCGAGCAATTGGGACCTTTAAGCTAACGCTCGTTCCTTTAAGAAATAGGCTGGCTATAAACAGCTGTGGGTTCAAGGCGGCAGATCTTAATGCGTAAGGACGTCAAATCTTCAGTAATTTGGTGAAAAGTCTGGATTCACTTGTCCTTGGAATCCTCAATTATCTTTATATATTTTTAAAGTAAATATAATTTGTTTTATGATCTTCTATCAGAGCTCCAATTAAGTATTTATTATGTTTTTAGAAGTATTCGTGGTAAGATGTAAAAACCTGTAACTGACGAATTTGACCTGTGCCTTCGATGTAATAATTATAACAGAAACTTGGCTAAGTGCTAGCGTTCTAGCGTTCTAAAGGACCGATGCTACAAAACTAGTGAAAAGAACGATGGAGGCGGGGTCCTAATAGCAGTATCGAAATCGCTTAACTCCACAGGCAAGCGAAATATGAGAGCAATAATGATGATCTGTGGATTACAGTTTCCTCTTCCAGAGATTTCTTTTCTTTCTATCGGTGCACCAGAAGACAATGTTACCCTTGCCTCTTTACGAGAACCATTTAAAGTTCTTAAATTGTATGCCACTTGAAAATAGACTGTCTATTGCTGATAAAGACTTACTATTAAGATTTTAAGGGGTGGTTTAGACAGTCCGGAGTTGCTTTCGAAGGTTAGGTTGGTGGTGCCACGTAGAAATGCACGAATGGTTAATAATCGTCCATTTTATGTCAACATGTACAGGATAAATGTTGGGTTAAATTGCATTGCAAATAGAATTTCCCGCTCTCATAATAAATTATTCTCATCACACTCTTAAAATACTGATATATTTAGTCTTAAGTTAAGTACATTCAAAATTAACATTACCGTGGCTTTTGCTGAATGATCTAGCTTTTAAACTATTACTCTTATAAACTTATTTTTCTTGTTCTTAAATTCTAGGTAGGCGAAAATGTTTTTCAGTTGTATGTTGTATTCACCTATGATTGGGTCTGCTCATAGCAATGTGTATTGTATTTTATATTTGTGTGTAATGTGTAAGCCATAATAAATAAATAAATAAATTATCTTATCTTTCTCCTGTTTGTTTTCAAAGGGATTTCACGAGTTAGGACAATAAACCAGCAAATTTGACCAGTCGTTGACATGGGATGGCCGTGGCTTATTGGTGACGATTTTGTGAGAAACAGTTTGCTTATTTAAGACCTTCAGTTTATGCCCTAATATAGCCATCAATAATTTCAATGGACGCTATGTAATATTTTGACATTGTCGGTTCGTAAAAATTTTGCAACGCACGTAAATAAAGCCGCAGTTTAAGAAACGACGCGTCTCACATAGCTCGCATTAGCCCTCTCAGCACAACACTGGCGACTCACCTTCTCGCCGGTGGTCGCGAAGGGCGCATTGAACCACTGCTCGAAGGTGGAGCACTCCTCGAAGATGGAGGGCAGCAGGAAGTTGAGCAGCGCCCACAGCTCCGGCAGCTTGTTCTGCAGCGGCGTTCCGGTGAGCAGCAGCCGGTGCGGCGCGATGTAGTGCGTGTTCAGCACCTGCGTCAGCTTGCAGTGGTGGTTCTTCATGCGGTGGCCCTCATCGATTATCATGTACTTCCAATGCACCTGGACAACGCAACGGCATCATTAAGGCTGGGCACTCCGACACCGGTACTTGGAATGTCACCTTCAGCTTACTTTTGGAGAAATAGGATTCAAATGTTTAAAAAGGCTCTTCACATATCTATTGCATATATACATTTACATTTACGGTTAATATGGCACATCGGCTAGTAGCGTCATCTCTTTCGCACGAATCACTAACAGCGTCGTTTGACAGAGATGACGCTACTAGCCGATGAGCAATATTAACCGCCGGTAACTGTACATACATTGCTTATGGCTCTACAATAGGATACCCTGTGTCGTGGGACCAGAAACAGCGACTTCACCCACATAAACATCCGAGACCTGGAGTTTTTTTTGTGTATCCACAACCGGGGATCGAACCCGGGACTTCTCGCATGGTAGGCAGAGCAACAACCGCAGCGTCACGGAGGTCATCAAGAATCTGTTGAAGACTAACAGAGCAATATAACTAATTATTTTTATGACGTACGATTAAATCCGGTGCGACGATAACATCGGGAGACTTTCCTAACGAGCAAAAATAGTCAAATTACGTTTATACGTTCACAAATCCCCGCTGACACTCATGGTAAACTCGAGCTGGTATAAAGCAAAAACTGCTTTAATACTCCTATTTTCCCTAACCTGAGATTGACAAAATGCTGTTTTGGCCTACTGCGGCGCCTGAAGGTATGATTCCAGCAGTGCTGACGCAGCACTACTGGTCCGCTCACGTTCTCTATAGGTTTATATGAGTTTACATGTCGATGTGCCGCGGCAGCAACGCAGCGGCAGCAGTGTCTCCCTGTCGCCGAGATAGATAAGTAGTAAAACGTGCGCGACAGAGATTGTACGTGAACGCACCACGCCAACACAAAGCAACTTAATAAATACGCAACAGCGCGACACTGCTGCCTTGCTCGGAATCCAGCCACTGTGGCAGCATGCTGCGTGACGCAGAGTTCGGAATCGTACCTTAAGACCTCTCAAGTCTTGCTAAAATTTGAACAACCCTCTCGTAAGCTTGAATGCTGGGGAGCCCCCCGCCGATCAATATTTAAATCAAAATAAACTAATGTATCTCTTCACGGCTCTTGACACAACATAAACATGAATACACAGTCACATACCGCCAAGTCAAGTTTAATAGCTATTTTTAGCGAGGCAATCAATGTCGAAGTTACCAAAAAGTTACACGACAAAATGATCGCTGAATGTCACTTTTTTATTTAAACGAATATTTTATTTATCACAATCAAAATCCTATACTATCATCGCAAGAAACACTTAAGGAATTTTCATTCGTCACTAATTACTTTGACTTCTATGATAAAATGTTCTATCTCTTTTTCTATTCCTATATCATTTGATACTGGGTATTCATTTTATAGTTTCTGAACATGTTTTCCAGTTCGATCGCAGGAGTCCGTCTAACAGTTTGGAAAAAGTCCATAAAGTTCGATGATCGTTCTACTGGTATGACAGATGGAATAAGACCATTTTCTATAGCTAGTTCGCGATATGACATACTCGTATAGCAGCATGTTGAACTCGGTGGAGCGTATCATTGGGCTGATTCCCGCGTAATGTGCTAACGATTGCTAAACAAAATCACTCGATATATGGTGTCCGTATATCGAATCCGTACATCAAATGCCCGAGAAACAGGGCCCTAGTTCCGTACGCATACCTACCGAGCACCTTATGCTTGATGACGTACTCGTACGTGGTGAGCAGCACGTTGAACTTGGCGGAGCGCATCTGGTTCTGTACGCTTACCTTGGCGAGAACGCCCTTGTCCTTGATGACGTACTCGTACGTGGTGAGCAGCACGTTGAACTTGGCGGAGCGCATCTGGTTCTGTACGCTTACCTTGGCGAGAACGCCCTTGTCCTTGATGACGTACTCGTACGTGGTGAGCAGCACGTTGAACTTGGCGGAGCGCATTTGGTTCTGCACGAGCCGACGCGACTGCGGCGAGCCCTTGTACGACACCACCACCACCGTCGGCGCCCACTTCTCGAACTCGAGCACCCAGTTCGACAGCGTGCTGGGGGAATACGAGGAATAATTTTATTCATTGTAGCACATTTACAACCCTTACCGAGGGGCGCAGGCCTTCGAAATCCTAAGATCGATTAGGATGTGCGAGTAGCGCTCGGCCACGTGTGTCTATTAAAATAAATACCTAGTGGCAGTGCTCATTCGGGCCATTATTTTGAATACATCAGTTATATTTCCTATATAAGTTGTAAGGACTCATCAGGCGCTCAGAGGTCAGAGCTTTTGGAGTGGTTGAGGCTTTTCACCTGACAAGGTGAGTTGCAAGCTTCTAGCTTATCGGATAAGGCAGCAACTTATCGCTGAAGGTTCTTCTATTTTTCCACTGCTCTTCTTATGAAGCTGAACATGGCTATAGAATGATTGTGTATTCCCGCAGCTCTGGCTACCCTTTGCAACTGCGAGGTATAAGCCCCGCAGAATGGTAATAGGTGTAACAGTTCCAACAGTTTTGTTTTTATGGTTTCGTACCTTATAAAGAAATAACGGAACCAAGGGTCACTTGTGCGTCTGTCAGTTGAATTTGGTTACGTAAGCAAATATATTTTGAATTTGGGGGGCAATATTGGGGTGCAAATCAGAAAATAAAAATAAATAAAATTAAACTGTATCATGTGACATGTCAAATGAAAGGATATGCCTAAACCCGGGTTGTGAGGATTTCAAATATATACGATTAATATATATTTGAAAGAATAATAATGCTGACTTAAAAATATTTAATAGAAATAGGCAAAAAAAGACCACCCATGGTTTACACGGGGCACAATTTCTTTCAATACCAAATAAAAACTTATAAATGCACACACGGTTACACACGAAGTATGAAAGTAGCCGCACCAATAACTTTGTAAACAAAATTGTGCTATCTCCTTAACACACAGGGAAATTAAAGATACCTAATTCCCACGCAAGAAACTTGAATACCATTGTGCGGTGTACACTGGACTTCACCAGAGGAATGGTAACGTTATCTCGGTAAATGATAATTCCTAGGGACACGCAGATGAAGTTGCGGACATCAGCTAGTAGTAATAAAATTAAAATAAACATCGAAATCGACCAACTTTTGAAGTGAATAATTTCTTTAGCTGTGATTTGGAAATCGAAAAGTGGATCAGTGGATGAGGGTGACAACCAATGCTCAAAATTGCCTATTTAGACAGCTGTCAATAGAGGGGTATTGTACAAATTTAGCAACTATTAATGAAAAAAGAAAAACATAGTGGCACAGTGTATATCCTTCTTATTCAGTTTATGATATTGGAGGAGGAAATAGGCGAGAGCCGAACCTCGAATTATGACCTTTTACTCAGGCTATTCAGTCGGATCTGCAGCTGTCCTTATCGCACGAATTTGAGGGCGGGGGACGCGGGCGGGACGATCTGCATATGTACACAGACGGAAAAGTGATGCGTAGTAGTTGAAAATAATATAGATAAATTAGTGTTGAGACAGACAGTGCCTTTAGTGGCAAATACAAATGAATTTTTAATAGGTTAATGAATACAAAATAAAACTAACGTCATGTCTATAAAATGGGCACCGAGGGGCACAGGCCTTTACCCGGATACGAGTAAGATTAAGCCATACTCCACCACCCTGGCTCAGTGCTTGTGGATAGAGGGGTTTTAGGACCACTACCACGTAGCGAATGTAGCCGGGACCTTTAACGTGTCAACCGAAACACTGAACGTCCGATACTGTACTTAAGATAAATTAATTATCTCATTGGTACATGGTCAGGATTCGAACCTACATCTCCTGTGTGAGAAACAAGCGTGAAACCCATAAGGTAACGGAGCTCCAAAAATACAAAACAGGAAATTATAATATAGGATAGGGTTCCAGTCTCTAGACCTCCTACTAAATACATCAACGAAATTAAAGTTATGATGACGATCTTTTCCGGACTGGTCTCTGACCTGACTATTTCTTGGTATCCAACAATTATTTCTGGTAAAAGGCATTGGTGGTAGAACTTTTATAATAAAGGTTCCAGCTTTTCCCAGAATGCATCTTCACTCTTATTTTTTGTAAAAGCAAGCCTCTGGGATTCAATAAAATGAAATAACAGAAATCTCGATGAGTTTGTTTTAAAGGTAACGTTTTGATTTGAAACGTTTTTTATTCCTTCTTAAGATGATATACTTGCAATTTTAGAAGGACGTCCGGGCTTGCCCCTAAAAAGGGTTCATTTTCATCGACAAACAGTCCACACTCTATTATCTGTAGCCCCGTTTCGTTGTGAATTGATCAATTGCTTCAGATTCCTTTTCCTTGCTATAATTTGTAGAAGCAGTTCCTTTATATTCGTTATATAATAAAGTTTCAAATATTTTGCGAACCAATGTTTTGGTCGCATTTTACATATTCGCCCAAAGTTCGATGCCGACTACCGTACCTCTTTCAATTACCCATAAGCTATTATCGCTTTGGCCCACTGTTTTCTTTTCATCCTTCGTTGCGAGCGATACTTCCAGAAATGATTTTTCCTTTAGTTTATACAATGCCAAACTCATATCTTCTTCCAATTCTAAGCACCGTAATTTTCATCATTTTCGTTTGATCGTCCGTCTTTGGGATACGTCAGTTTTCTTTTTCGGCATATCTCTGTGATTTTTGCGAACGCTTTTTTCGGTCTATAAATTGTTTTGTGTATATGCCAGGACTGTGGCCCTGTATTTTATTTTGGATGCGTGAATGCGACGGTACAATGATTGTACTATGGTATGGACCCGCACTTGACCGTTTTTTTGTGCTTTAATTAATTTCCATATGAATATAGTAGTAGTGCTGGCCCGGCGCCACCACAATCTAAGAAATTTTGCTCACCTGGAAAATCTATTGGCCAGCCTTGTGATAAATAATGCGCCATATCATAGTATTCGAATAAAAAAGTGTCCTAACTCAAACCACACTAAGCCTGATGCACAAGTGACTGTTAGAAAACAGGGTGGAGTTTAACGAACAAATGACAAATCATAATGAATGCAATTGAGATGATATGGAGCTCGATGAAGAGGAATGTAGCAGAGATAAATGTTGGGAAATCAAGTGCACACTGCATCCATTGATTGAAGATGCATTCCGCAAAATCTCACGGGCGGAGTAGAAAAATCATTGCGATCATATCAAAAAAAATGAATACTAATATAATAAAAATATCCATATATATTTACCCCATTAAAATTATATTGAATATGGTATCCATATGGTATCACTCTTTCAAACAAGTCCGTCGAATTAAATATTAGACAATAGTGTATGTTACCTGAGCGGCACAATGATGAGGAAGGGTCCGTTGACCTTCTTCTTCTCCATGAGCGTGGTGACGAGCGCGATGGTCTGGATGGTCTTGCCGAGCCCCATCTCGTCCGCCAGGATCCCGTTCAGATTGTTGTTGAACAACGACACCAGCCACTCCAGACCCTGCCGGACACCACGAAAGGTATCTTACACTTGCTACGAGTTTAACCTTTTTGACTGTCATACATCAAATACAAAATGTGTCACTTACACGATAAACATGTTTGCTATGCTAAGCGAAATACAACTTCGTTCATATGAGATAAGTTCTCTTTTAATATAAATGTTGTAGCGGACTTGGCGCCAGTGGCACTTTCAGTTGTCGGCCAGTGCCGACTGGGGCGGCCAAAAGGTTAAGTAACTCTATGTTATGTAGTTTACAGTTGGAAAAAAAAGTATTGAAATTAAAATTGGATCGCGTTGGGACAGAACTGCAATAAAGAGCATTTTGTGGATAATATATGTCACCGTAAGATTGACAAAACCGTTAGAAACTAAAGGTTTTTTTTTCGTTAGTTGGTCAACTATCGACAGATAGTAAACTGTAGCGTACTGCTTATTTTAAGACGCCTTAGTTGATAAACTAACGTTTAAAACCGTTAAATAGAAAACTGGTTTAAACTTGAATTGCAAACGAAATACTAGGGCAAACACTGCGGTAGCTTAGGTGAAGACTAGAGGTGGCGAGCGCAGCGAAGCCCCTGAATAGTCTTCGTTAGGTTCACATGTAAGAACAAAAGAAATGTAAACTTTAAACCCTGTCGGTCTAGTTTACTAACTGTCGATAGTTGTTCAACTAACGGTTTATGCCCGGTCCCAATAACCTATCAAACCCGTGTAGTAACAGAAGGTAAGCAGTTAAATTTTACTTAACTGTTACTGCCGTTTCCATAAACATATTTGAAAGATACCACAGATAAAAGATAGATAGGGCGCTCTAACTTTGGTAAGCCCATCCCCCTCCCTGTGTTTTGTTTGCATTTTACAACTATGGAGCACTAACTTTTAATTCAATCAGAAATGAAATTCGGGGGCTCACTAACTATTAGTTTTAACATAATTTAGTTAAAATTTCCAAAACTAACTAATATTTTAATGTTTCGGAGGGTATTCCATTGATATGGATAAATTATTTTTTGAACCAAACAGAATATGTTTCATAAGTTTGCTTGACAGTGAAATTATACGGCTGTGGCTGGTGTTCCTCTTCAACAAAATAAATTACTTCATGAATAACTAAAACGTGTTATTAGAACAAAAAACTCATAGCAATGGCTCTAAATACTGCTACGACATGAAATGAATTGGCCGTGCTTTCTAGCATTTTCACAAATTCTGCATATAACTCAGCTACAGCCCGAGACACATCTCTGACAATTCTGCTGGCTGATGATTTTGAGACGCCTACAATATCAGCTACCGAAAGCAGCATAGTCCCAAGTGCATACAATCTTAATGTTAACAACAACTGGTGTAGAGGCGCTATTCTATGATTCCTAAAATGAAAACATCATATTGAGCAGGAATGTTTAATTTATAATTTGTGGTAAAAAATACTGACAAACAGCCAATCAAAAGTTTCAAAAGTGCAATTTCATAGTAAAAATAACTTAGGACATTGTTAAATAAAAATCATAACAAAGGCTATATTGTTATGATTTTTATTTAACAATGTCCTAGTTAGGTTATTTTACCTGGATGAAGTTACACGCAAGTTTGGTGTTATTTTGTTCAGTAGGTCATTTAGGTCTTGTCCAATCTAAACCTAAAAACAAATTCGGAATCGGACAGAGCACTCGTGTGATTTCAGCGCCGTGGCGTTCTGCAGCCTCGAAATCACCAGCAGAGTCGGAATCAAAGGCACCAGCTTCGAAAAGCTCGACATCACTTTCGTCACTGAAGAGTTCCACAATTTTAGCTGATTTTAAGTTCCAAAAGAGCCAGTTAGTCTATTATCTCTCGAAATTGGCAGATAAACAAAAAGCTTACTAATGGTTGCCCAACATACTGACAGTTAGCTGTCAACACGATATGGAAACGCTTTTATTTTCTTCTATTGATTTCCTATCACTAGTTAACAGTCAGCCCTCCAAAGAGTAGATTAGAACCATAATTTAAAATTCCTATCTATCTTTGTTTATAGAAACATCAAAAAGCAACTAAAAATATAATTTTAACTGAAGATAGCTAGTTGGTAGCTTATTGGGACCCGGCATTGACTATCTTACGGTGACAAATATATAAAATACTCGTTATTGCAGTTGTGGATTGGTACGTTCTGGCACATCACGATCCAATTTTTTGGGTGACAAGGCCATAGATTGTCACTTACAGTTACCGCAAACTAATATTGCAAACGAATATTGAGGTTATATTCGGACAGTCTCGAATTTGTAAAGCAACGTTTTTCACTCAGAACCTGTTTGCACAGCCGTGGACAGGGGACAGGGGAGGACTCAGGTGGGGACTAGCCAGGATCTCCATCTAAAGTAATTTACCTTGATCTGGTATTCCTTGAGCTTCCCGTTGACGAGTATGCTGGCTTGTTCCGTGACAGACTCGTGCACCGTGTGAGCAATACTGCAAATCAAATTAGGCACGGCTGATAAATATATTCTGATGTCTTCTCTCTGCCTGTATCTTCAGTCTACAAATAGTTACAAACTCGACGAAGCCCAGCAAGTGCCCAAGTTTGCGAAAATACAATCATCTCATTCACGCCTTCTCTCAAAACTGCCTTTTTCTATAAATTTAACACATTAATGAAACGTTATTTTTTCCTTTTCAGGCTGATAACTTTGGAACCACTGAACCGATTATAATAAAATATATCTAAGAACCTTGTTGTTAGTAGATTTGACTGCAATAGTCAAGCCTACAAACAATTAAAAAAAACGCATTAGTCCTCGCACAACCAGACAGCAGATGCTTACAACTTATAACACTTCCTTTTCGTCGGTGATTAAAGTTAGCCGCTACCTGTAATAAGTTTGTTCCTCGGTTTTGTACTCATCATCCTCCACTTTCGCTTTCTTGATCGTTTCCCGCGCCAACTCCTCCTCGGTCTTCTCTTTCTTATCCCTGTATCTCTTCTCTGAAAGTGAAATTATAAAAATGTTCATTGGTCTTGAAAGGTGTTGGGCTAAAGTAAAATTCATAGAAAGATAACATTCTTTAAAATCTTGATAAGTATTTATGCAATGCCCGTTTTTAACTAGAAAGCATCTGTCCCTTTTTTATCCATTAACATTAAATGTAATGTCTGTCAATACAAAATGAGTAACTTACTAAAATTGCGAAAAATGGCGCTAGCAGTTAGGAAATGCTCATTTCCTTCATTATACATAAGGCACATACATTGCTTCTGGCCCCACATATCATTCATCGCGGGAACCAGAAACAGCTACGACACAGACATTTAAACATCCAAGAACTGTTTTTTTTCCTACCAGGTTACCTAGCCGGGATTCGAACCCCGGGTCCTTTCGCGTGGGAGGCAGAGCCTCTCCCCTCAACGGCACAGAGGTATTCACAGGCCGAGTTGCAAGGGTGATATCTCAGATGTGGTTCAAGCGGAGGCACGAACACCTCAATTGTTATTGACTAAACTCGTCGGCCACGCACCGTCGTCGTCCTGGCTGTCGTCTCCCGAGTCGTCCGAGTCGGAGAGCACCTCCCACCCGGGGTGCGCCTCCATCCACTCCTTCAGCTGGGTGAGGAGTGGCGCGTCCTCGCCCTTCAGCACCTTAAGAGTTGTCAACAAGGTTTATATTCATTTCTTCGTCTCTCTTTCCTGACAATGTGTTTTTCTCTTTCTATGTAACGTGTGTTGGAACTGGGAATAAAGTGATTTATCTCTCTACCTAAAGTGAAACTGTAAATTATCGAGAAGAACATAGCACCACGCCTATTCGTTGTGCCCAATTGTTGGCACGTTATGCAAAATGTTGTGTGACAGGGGTCTAAGCATCATAAATTAAAGCTTGATTATCAGGAAATGGGCGCTTTCTGAGTTTCCACGAAAGCGATACCGAACCACGAACCACGATAGTTATAGGGCAGAGCTATGCGTCATCTTTATGTCATATCTCCTTTCCCCTTGTTTAGCTCTTTCCCTTATTTATTGTATTCGTGCGGCGAAAAAAAAAACTCCCAACTAAACATTCAGTTCAAATACAGATTTCAAGTTCATTGTGCATGCGTTGTTACCAAAATGTACCAATAGACCTTTGATGACGATAATCATATGCAAATTAACTCCCTTACAGATCCAATGAGATTATATATGCGTTGAGGAATCCACCCAAAGCGAGCGCGCTGAGGCTGGCTAGTTTTAACGCACAAAAAATGCTCCAGTATTTTCATATAAAGCGGGATAGTGAAAAAAATCGTTATCGCGATGTAGGACCTTCGACCTTACTGTGTAGTAAAAGGACATTTAATACGATGTCTTAATCAAAATGAGAGAAATAGACGAATAGTTGTAAATTAGTGGCATTTAAGATGCATTTTAAATAGTAACAAATACGTACAAGTAGAAAACAAGCTTCATTATAATTATATGACGTCATCAACAGAACTATACTCTATATCTTATATCTTTCAAAATAAAAGTAAAATCCTCAGACCTTCCGCACATGGAGCTACGCAACGATTGGTCTAACTGGTAAACTGTGGCTCAAGCAGGAATAATTAACAGAGTGAAAGTGTTCGAGTTCAGATAAAATTAACCTTATGTCATTGTGCATACGAGTCACTGACTGTTCGATTCGCATGCTTTTTCGACATGTAATTATTCCTGTTTCCTACGCTGGTCTAAAAAAATTGCATGCAACTCAAATGCAAGTAAGTATGGGACCCCGCAGTCGCGACCCCCTCGCGTGACTCCATGTGCGGAAAGCCTGTTTTTTCTTCAAGTTTTTGACAAGGGCCTCGTTGTGTATTAAAGGGCTTAATTAGCACATACCACAAATATATATTATAGTCTCTTTGCTCGCTTCTTTGCTTGCATTTAGTCGTAATAAGCGCATTGAATTGACGGCCCGGTAGCGGTGGAGGTTTCATACGCTTTAGAGCGCAATGTTTTAGTAGTTTGGTTTTCATTTTTGAACTTAATGTCTTGTTAGCAATTAATGATTTAAATCGGTCCGGTCGACAGCTAAACTCTTGGGGTCCAATACGCTGACGCGCTGGTCGGACGTGCAATGGTACCGAATACGTACCTCGCCGGACTTGGGGTCCAACACGCTGACGCGCTGGTCGGACGTGCAATGGTACCGAATACGTACCTCGCCGGACTTGGGGTCCAACACGCTGACGCGCTGGTCGGACGTGCAATGGTACCGAATACGTACCTCGCCGGACTTGGGGTCCAACACGCTGACGCGCTGGTCGGACGTGCAATGGTACCGAATACGTACCTCGCCGGACTTGGGGTCCAACACGCTGACGCGCTGGTCGGACGTGCAATGGTACCGAATACGTACCTCGCCGGACTTGGGGTCCAACACGCTGACGCGCTGGTCGGACGTGCAATGGTACCGAATACGTACCTCGCCGGACTTGGGGTCCAACACGCTGACGCGCTGGTCGGACGTGCAATGGTACCGAATACGTACCTCGCCGGACTTGGGGTCCAACACGCTGACGCGCTGGTCGGACGTGCAATGGTACCGAATACGTACCTCGCCGGACTTGGGGTCCAACACGCTGACGCGCTGGTCGGACGTGCAATGGTACCGAATACGTACCTCGCCGGACTTGAGGTCCAACACGCTGACGCGCTGGTCGGACGTGCAATGGTACCGAATACGTACCTCGCCGGACTTGGGGTCCAACACGCTGACGCGCTGGTCGGACGCCTGCGAGCTGTCGTCCATGGCGTCCATCTCGCCGCCCTCCAGCATCTTCTTCTTGCGCGATTTCTGAACACAACCATTTTATAACTATAAATTTAAAAAAAACATTCCCGACACATTAATGAAACCTGACGGCCAAAATTAGGTTCACTAGTTTCCTGTTTAGGAAACTGCCAAGAATTATAACTTTCGAAATACTAAGCAGGTTTTAATAAAACATATCTAAAAACTATCGCAGGGAAATCTACTACCATTTATATAAAATCAAGTTGAAATCCGTCCACCAGTTTGACCGCTGGGTTGCCACAGATAGATACACATACATACCGATAGATGCTTTAAACTTTTAACAACCATCTTCTTTCGTCGTCGGGGGTTAAAAAATTAAAGAGACTTCTGTCAGGCGAAGCGGTAGCACAAGTCACTAATTGTTGTACTCTTTTAAAGACTCCTCGCATGTTCCTGCAGCTTTACTTGTTGCTCCTAATGGAAGAACAACCCTAAAAACAATGTATTTGTTGTATGGTATGGTACCTATCTGTTACAGAACGGCCGTTTGTGACCGGCACGGCAGCGATGGACAAACGGCGTAAAGCCCAGTTATTACTATGCTACTAAGCGCCATTATTGAAAAAAAAAATGTAAATATTAACCCCATTATAAATGGCTTGTGTTTAAACGATTACCAAAAACGCACCTATTTTACTACCAATAAATTCGAAATGACTGCCAGAATGGATAAATGTGTTTTTATTATTATTGTAATTAAAAAAGCGTCGGGCGCTTTGTTCCATATCTTTCGTACATCGAGCGCCCGACGCTTTTTGTTTCACAATAATAATAGTATTTTTTATTCATTATTGTTTTAAGGTTATATTAAAAATTATTTTTAACTTTTTAGTTCGAAGTGCTTTAAAAGCGTGTTTTATAGTTTTTTTAAACTATATTTATTTGTTGTTCTTACATGTTCAACCTAACACGAAGGATAAAGGGGGCTTCGCTTCGCTCACCCCCTTTACCCTTCACCTAAGCTACCGCAGTATTTTGCCCTGATATTTATGCAACTTTTGGTGTTCATATCTATTTTGGGTAGGAAAAAAATATTTTGGTGATCATTATATTTGTTGCCATTATAAATACAAAGAGGGCATTGATTAGTTGGACTGAATAGTGACTAGCGCAGATGGCGACTAGACATATAGATGCACCCACCCGCTTGCGTTTCTCCTCCTCCTGTTGCTTCTTGCGCTGCTCCTGCTTGTGCATCTTCACCATGTCGGTCAGGTTGGCGATGTACTCGTCCGTCTGCGCCAACAGGAACGCGAGCCGCTTGTCCTTCTTCTGGTCGATGAGCTTGCGGTAGCCCTCCTCGTCCTCCGCCATCAATCTGTGATGATACAGGTATATGCGGTTAGTCGTAACATAATTTATGCATTAAGTATGCTGTATAAGATTCAAGAATCAAAGTTGATTATTACTGGAGATATTTCAAATATACTTAGCGTCTTACTTAAGTCATTTGCTACCTTCGTATGACCTGCTGCAATGGCTGCTAGTGATAGGTAGAGGATATGACAGGGGAATGGCCGTTCAATATAGAATAAATATTTGACAACTGCTCGGCTACGCGAGAACACCATGTGTAGACACAGCAAGTCTCGATCTAACCCCGCGCTCAAATAAACTGTGTCACGTGAGGACTTTTAAGCCAAACTCGATCTAGTGGTCTCACCGCAGTAAAATAAAAATACTAACGAGCCTTATTACAGGCCATTGTACACTAAACAAACACTCAAAAATTACAGGTGCAACAGACATACCCTATGCAGGGGGTGTATGGAAGTGGATGAAACAGTAGAGCAAATGCTGCTGGGCACTATCCTGGGCGATATAACAACCACCCACGAGCTCCTTGGACAACTAGGCCTCCTACTCCCGCTGGCGCAGGAGTTGGGATGGCTAGATGTAACTAGATGTGCAGGCGAAAGGGATATACACAAAGGCCCCGCTCCATTGGGCCAGGTGCAGGCAGGTGGTACACCCGCTTTAAGAAGATAGAAGATAGATATGGTAGTCTCACCTCCTCATGCGCTCCTTCTCGATGCGCTCCTGCTCCTTCTTCTGCTCGCGCTCGGCGTTGGCGTGGTGGTTCATGATGGCCTTGTTCATGCGCGACAGCTTCGCCACGTTGTTGCGGTGGTACTCCTTGAAGTCCTTTACTGCAATACGAACAAACCAATTATGGTTACGATCAGTAACGTGGGGGTTCTATATTAATAGTCTGATATCACTATATATTGCGCGCGTTATTTGTACCCTACATTGACAGTTTTCTTTTATCGGCCATTGCTCTTTTGCTGTTTTTTCTGTAGCTTGAACATTATGTAGTGGTAATGCGTATGTGGTGTGTTTAGGTGTGGTGTCCGTGCACTAACCGTGCTGCAGCACAGTCTGCAGGAACTCCTGGTGCTGCAGCACAGTCTGCAGGAACTCCTGGTGCCGCTGCCGGCGAAGGCGCACCGCCTCCAGCTTTTGCTGCTTCTCCAGCTTCTCGGTGGCGCGCGCCACGCGCAGGCCATGCTGCTTGGTGCGTGTGTGTGTTTGTGTGTGGTGTGCGTGTAGTGTGCGTGCACTAACCGTGCTGCAGCACAGTCTGCAGGAACTCCTGGTGCCGCTGCCGGCGACGGCGCTCCGCCTCCAGCTTCTGCTGCTTCTCCAGCTTCTCGGTGGCGCGCGCCTCGCGCAGGCCATGATGCTTGGTGCGTGTGTGTGTGTTTGTGTGTGGTGTGCGTGTAGTGTGCGTGCACTAACCGTGCTGCAGCACAGTCTGCAGGAACTCCTGGTGCCGCTGCCGGCGACGGCGCTCCGCCTCCAGCTTCTGCTGCTTCTCTAGCTTCTCGGTGGCGCGCGCCTCGCGCAGGCCCTGCCGCTTGGTGCGCTTGTACGCCTTGATGTTCACTGCGGTCTCCAGGGTCGTGTCGCGGCGAGTCGCGCTGAGGATCTGATCACAGTACGCAAATTAACGCACAGCTGTTATTGGATTTACTGGGCTAATTGCAAGAGTCGAGTCGACAACGCTGGGTCGAGGAAGTTTATTGACTTGTTTATAACTATCTCTGACCGAGCATAACGTGGTGGTATTCCGAAACTGGCCGTTAAGACAAAATGTATTGCTGGCCTCTTGCATGCAGTGGCCCGATTAGAATTAACTAATTCCAGAAGTTTTATTTTTATTGGATGATGGATCCTACAAGTACCATATACTTGAAATATTACAGGGCGTCATTAAAGTATATTGAGTGGTGATACCTCAGCCCTGAGCTGCTTCTGGAAGTTGAGCACTCGCAGCGCCCTCAGCTCGATCTGTGCCTGCAGGCGCAGGTCCTCCGACATGTTGGCCGGCAAGTTGGACAACACGTCGATGCGGTGCGCGATGCGGGCCGCGATCCTGACAAACAACCATATCGCTTAATTATTTCATCTTCGGCAACTTTTTTCAGGCCACTTCTGTCCTGGGCAGAAGCTTTGTTCTTTTTGTACAATTTTATCGGGTCGTGCCAATCAACACCACATAATAACGCAACAACTTATCCTCTTCACTCCGTTCTACCCTTGTGACGACGAATGCTGTATCGTCTATAGGTTACTGGTACCTAAGTACGTTAATTAAATTATCATTAAAATTAGGTTCTATTTGGTAACCTGCATTCGATGGCAAGAAAAGTGTTGTTCAGTCTTCGTCCCACCTTGCTGCTGAAACTTTTTGGTCCTTTTGTAGCTCCATCTAGATGCTCGAAGATATGCCTCCAAGTGCGGTCATTCGCGTGCAGTGGACATACAAGCCATTGAAGTGGATCTTGTGAGTTGCCTTCAAATAGCCGGATAAAGAGTTACCTACCCCACCCCAAAAGGTTACCTATTCTCTCGTTCGTTCAAGATTTGAAGCGGGTCTATTCCAACCGGTTTCGGTATTGTAGTGACGCGGTTCTGCTTAGCTCCTGGAGTAGGTGCACCCGGCTGGAAATAAAAAAGTTCATTGCTTTCATCTTGACAGACCATCACACAAACATTTAATCTAGTCCGTCTGTCTCAGCGTGAATTAAGTTGGGTGTGGCGGAGGAATTAATAAAAATAATTTATTTAAACGGACAGAGTTTCCACTAGGTTTATTAGGTAGGTAAGATATTTTTATCTAAAATATTGAAGCATTGACAATTTAGATTATGATGTTCGTTCTACATTTTAGGATGATGACTTAGTGCTGACGAATGATAATTGTAAGGGTTGCTCAACCTTAGCACTTCCCCCCTTAAGAGAGAAATTATCTGAAGATGTTGAAGACGTATTCGGAGAATTTCGGCTTATACATTTTGTATATAACTTGAATTTAATTAGAAGTGATAACAAGATAATAAAAATGATAGAATAGAGTAAAATTGTCCATACACTTATGTTTTTCACAACATACATATAGTCGTCTGAAATACTTTCACTGACACTAAACATTGCACTGTTGATAATGTCTTTGATATCACTAAAATCCACGTTTCGGAGGTTGAGTCGTTTGTCTTCTTGTCTGATGCCGTGACGTACTTCTGGTATCTGTACAAACGGTAGTTGAAGATTGATCGTTGAAGCGTTTGTCGGTGTTTTTATTACGACATCTTGTACCTGGGTTGTGCAGTGTTGGCTCGGCCATATTAGAAATGTCCCTTGTAGGTTCTGTTTGTAAACTTCGTCTTCACAGTGTTCCGTGATGATTAGTCCTGTTTCGGAGTATATCAGCCAACAGTATCCGACTATCCTCTGTATCTTCTCTTTTTCCATGTGTATAGGGTGCTGATGGCATCTGCTGCAGTTGTCCTTTAGCGTCATTATCTCCTCTATGCAGGTTTCGGTAGGGTACTGTGCTAGGTCGTCTCGCAAACACAAGAACTTGTTGTCCTCGGCTACTTCACACAGGTTCGCTACGGGTCTGTATTTCAACCTATTCACCATTAGGTAGGGGTGTTTGGGAATGATGGTAACGGTTTTTCGGTTTACGGGATTATATATAGGAATGGGAATTATTTTATAATATATATATACGTGTTGGGTTCTATTAGTGGTACTTCTAATACAAAAACTAACTTATTCCTGTCAATGTATGATTTTAACAAAATATTATGTTCTAACTTAACTATGTTTTCCCTTGTTACCGGGTAAATTAAATTATCATATTTCTCAATTTCTATAAGGACTTGCATAAGCTCTGTGGAATTTAATATTGACTGATGTAGGGTATGCAACTTGCTGAAGGCAATAGCGGTCTCGGTTTCTTGAATGAAATCATAAATAGTACGAAAGTTATTGGAAATTTGGTACAAGTTATTCATTAATGTAATTATGTTATAACGTCGGCTTTCTGTTTCAAGAAGTGATTGAATCTCAACTGTTTTGTTATCTAAGTATTTAATATTTGAATTCATACTATCTGATAGATTAGTGAATTTATCTAAAGCGTTAACTACTAAGGATACTTTTCGTTCGACTGAATGTTCTTCCTTTTTTTAACTGACTTATTTCAAATTTGTATTGTTTTGCGTCTTCTTCGTCTAAGTTTCCTGAAATGATTTTTACTAACGAACCTAAAGGACTAAATAATGCCCTTTTTACTCTAAAAGTAGGTAAAATCTGATTAATCCTAGTTTTTATTTCGTTTACTAATGATTCAATTTGCTTACATAAACTTCCTAATTCATTTTTGTACTCATTATTACTAGTTACTATAACGTTTATCTTATCATACTGTAGTATATTATTATCTACTTCACTTACTACAGTTTCTAAATCTAAAGTCTAAAAAATAGTCCATATATTAGTCCTCATCACTGCTGTGCCAAGTTTTATCGGTGTTATTCCCGGATTCTGGTTTAGGTTTTGAAGTTACAGGCTGCCGATCTACGATGATCGATACTAGAAGTACTAGGTTTGACCTGTGGAGGACGTTTAATATTCTTAATAGCTACCCTTGTTTTTCTCTTCTTTATCTCGACTGGAATAATATTCCTAGATGGTGAGCCTATGACCTTCGCTTTCTCAAAACGGGGTAGATCTTTCGCTTTTCTTGTTCGGGTATTTTTCATAAAGATATCATCGCCATCTTTTATTTCAGGTGGGTCCTCGCCTCCTCTTTTTTCTCTAACTTTAATCTTATCATTTTGCAGTTTATCCGATACATATTCATATAATACTTTTAATCGTTTCCTATGATCTTGAAGTAATTTTTGCATTAGGTTTCGTTCCCTATCTATGTCAAATACATTGTTTGAGTCTGTGTTTCCAAACACGATCTCAAAAGGAGTGTAGCTAGTTGCGGAATGGATGGAGTTATTGTACGCCATTGTTGCGTAAGTCATGACAGAAGCGACGTCAAGTTCGCTTTTCTCATACTTAGCTAAGCGATAAATCTCAATGATTGTTGAGTGGAAACGCTCTACTATTGCCATTGAACTGGGATTATTTGGGGTGCCAATATGTAACTCTATTTTGTATAGATTTAATAGTTCCTTAATCAATTCATTGTTGAACTCGGTTCCAGAATCGCCATTTATTTTCTTTGGTAAGCCGTACATACTGAAGTACTTGATAAGAGCTTGTACTACTTCTGGTGTGCTACGATTTGAGATATTAATAGCTTGTCCTAGCTTACTAAATGCATCGACTATTGTTAAGTAGTATTTCCCTTCGATATAAAGAAGGTCCATAAAAACTTCCTGAAATGGCGCATTTTGAGTTTGAGTTAATTGTATACTTGGTTTTACGGGTTTCCTTTCATACTTCATTCTTTTGCACTGTTCACACGAGTTGATTATAGCTGTAACTGTTTCTTTCATGTTCGGCCACCAATAATGTCGTTTGATTTTCGTCAATGTTTCGTTAATACCCCTATGACATGTTTTACCTTCGTGGTACTTTAGAATAACCTGACGTTGATCTTCTTCTGACTCTGACAGATTTACCGTACGCTCGGTGCATTCGGTCAAATTTAGTGTCCCTTTCTTGTATAATCTTGTGATAACATTTGAGAATGTTGTCCTAAATATCGGGTCTTCGAAATAAATGAAATATTTGTGTTTAGTATCTACATATTCTTTAAAAAAATCTTTCACTAACTTTTCATTATTGACGGGCATAAAGACTTCTAAAATTCTTTGTTTTTTATTAGAAATATTGTTTACGGAGAATTTATCCCTAAACCACGTGTGTACTATTATTTGTTTCGGTTTGCAATCAATTGCCTCATTAAGAATAGGGATTCCTTCGTGTTCCCTATTAGAGATTGAGTTTGCAGTTGCCCCATCATCTGAATCTGAAATTTCTATGATCTCCATTTTGTCACTTTCGGAGCCAGAAAAATCTATCACTTGTGTTTTAACACTCTCATTATCTGAAATATCCATTATTTCTACCTGTGGTCTAGGCTTTCTAACGGTCACATTTCGTTCTAATTCTTCAAAAATTTCCTGGACACGGTTCTCGTCTGCATCTACATTTACTAAAATTGAATCTAAGTCGTCCTCTAATGCGTTAATCCTAACTCGAGAAAGGGCGTCAGCATTAGTATTTTGCTGCCCTTTCTTATACTTAATCTCGAAATCGTACTCTTCTAATCGTAGGCGCCAACGTGTGAGTTTGCTGTTTGGCTCTTTGAGTGAATACAACCATGCCAAAGGTCTGTGGTCAGTGTAAATAACAAACTTCTTACCGTAAAGATACGGTCTAAAATGTTTTACGGCCCATACTACCGCCAAAAGTTCTTTTTCGATCGTACTATATCTACTCTCTGTATCGCTTAACGTCCTACTAGCATATGCTATAGGTTTGTCTGAACCTATAGTGCCTTGTGAAAGGACAGCCCCGATAGCAAAGTTGGATGCATCGGTGGTCACTACAAATGGTTTTTCGAAATCTGGAAACTGTAAAAGAGGTGCGTTTGTTAGCAGCTTCTTACAAGTTTCAAAACTATTTATGTAGTCTTCATTTAACACGATCTTTTTACCTTTCTTTAAACATGCTGTGAGTGGTCTCGTGATTTTGGCAAAATCTTTGATAAACTTCCTGTAGTAACCTATCAGCCCTAGAAAACTTTTAATTTCTGTAGCTGTTTGGGGAATTGGATACTTAAGAACTGCTTCTATTTTGTCGTTATTTGGTTTAAGACCCTCGTTCGTGATTGTGTGTCCTAAATACAAGACTTCTTTCCTAAGGAAGTGAGATTTATCTAACTGAATTTTCAAGTTAGTCTGGCGGAATCTATCAAAAACAGCTTTTAATTTCTCTATGTATTCTGGCAAGCTTTTTGAAAAGATAATGACGTCATCAAGGTAAACAAGGCAATGCAAACCTTGTAACCCTCTTAAAACGTTGTCCATTGCTCGCTGAAATGTCGCAGGAGCAGTTTTAAGCCCAAACGGAATTCTATTGAATTCGTAATGCCCGAATGGTGTACTGAAAGCAGTTTTTGATTTATCTTCCTCTTCTACTTCTATCTGATGGTATCCGCTCGCGAGATCTAGCGTAGTGAAATACATACTCTTCCCAAGCATGTTAAAAAGATCATTGATGTTTGGTAAAGGGTATTTGTCATCAGTAGTGATATCGTTTAAACGCCTATAATCGACTACCATTCTCCACTTTTGTTCCCCTGATGCATCCAACTTTTTGGGTACCAGGTGGACTGGGGCGCTCCAAGGCGAGTGTGATTCTTGCACAATATTATCTCGTAGCATTTTTCCTACTTGTCTTTTTATCTCTTGTGTCTGGACTGTGGGTAGTCTGTGTGCCTTTAAATTAATTGGATCCTCGTTTTTTGTTCTGATTTTATGTTTCACCTGATTACTAAAAGACAGAGGTATGTCTTCACAATAGAATATGTCTTTATATTCTCTACAAGTTTGATCTATCATCATTCTTTCTTCCTCGTTCATATGGTCTAACCTAAGCTTACTATCTAAATTATCGTCTAGTAATCTCTCGACGTCCTGATTGCTTCCTGTTGAATTCAGGTTTGTTGAGTTGACGTTGTGTGATTGTTGTTGAAATAAATCTATCTTGAACGGGGCCGTAACTGTTATTTTTTGAAGTAAATCGGTTGTATTTTGAATTACTGTCGTTGCCTAACCGTTAGTACATTTTACTATAGCGGCCGGCATTCTAACTCCATTATTGAATTGGGTATAATTTAGAATACCCTTTCCGTTTAACAAGTTGACTGGTAATTTGACTCTCATTTCGCATCGAGGAGGTAGGTTATACATCTCTCTCGTGGGTGGCGAGTAAATGATAGGTATTTTACTAGAGTCCGTGAACAAAGTTTGAGATTTCATGTCGATCTTGGCATTGAGTTGTTTCAATAAATCACTTCCTATTAGACCATCGTACCGTTCATCAACCGAATAAATATAAAACTTATGTTTATGGCTGCATTTAAATATCTTTGGCAAGTCAATGTAGGCTACCTCACTGTGTTTGCTTGATGCGTGGGTGCTAATGACTTCGAAAGACTCTTTCTGCTTATAACTTGCGTAATATTCGTTTGCCACTTTCGGACTAATAAATGATCGAGTGCTGCCCGTATCTATCATAAAAACGGCATCTAGTTCTGGTATGCGAATATGAGGCAAGTTCAAAAGCTTATGACAATTAAGTTTTATACGTTCCCTATCTCGGAGGCTTCCGTATAAAAAAATTCCACCGGCTCACTGTAAGAGACAGAATTTTGACTGTCTTTCGTACATTGTTGCGAGTTACACGGTTGAACATCGTTATTATTTTCTGTGTAATTAACACGTCTAGAACTCGCTGTTCGCATCGTAACATCGATGTTTGACCCCGAAGGTATAGGTGACGCATGATATTGCATCGGAGCATTGTCCGCATAGTGCTGACGCATCGCTTGTACCGTCGGTGGCACTGACTTATTAAAACGCGGCGAATTATTATAAGTGTTATCGTTAAATCTATTATTAGCCTGCTGCTGTCTATTGTTTCTAAATTGGAATGAATTATTTGTCGAGTTCTGCGCACTGTTTTGCATGTGAGTAGATGCATTATTAGGTGCATGTGCACCTGGTACTCGTTGTGAGTTGTCGTACCGTGGAGGGTTATATTGAGCGGATTGATTTGGCCTTACTGATTGATTGCTACTTGAACTGTTATCGGGTCCATTCCTATTTGGATTGAATCGCGGACCGTTCTTTGCATCGTAAACTGTTTGGAAGTTTTGTTCCTCCAATACCACTTTCAAAGCATCCTCCAGGGTACTAACATTTCGCAAGCGTACTAGCCTAACTAAGTAAGCCGGCAAATTGAAAAGAAAAACATTCAGCGACATATTATCGTAAATGTGGTGTTTAGCTTGGCGTAAATTCACGTCACTGATGGTTTCATTAATCTTCGCGAATAATATACTTCTCAAATATTGGATTCTGTGACAAGATCGCAATAACCTTCGTTTCTATTTCGTTTTAATGCTTCCAGTTCCATGGCCAAACATTCTTCGGACCTTGGATCGCCGAAGTTTGGGCCCAATAAATGTTTTAACTCATCCCATGTATTAATGCTTTCTCGTTCCCCAACTAATGTCCCCCAATAACATGGAACAAGTACTCGTTTTGCAAATTTCCCCCTTGGAAAGTGTTTAGGATGTAATCGCATTTCTTAACAAACAGTGGTAATAATCTGGAGTCCCCATCGAATACTGGAATGATCTTGACCATTTCCATGGGTACTCTCACAATATTATCCATCTTGAACGATGAGAAAAAAAAAACCTATCAAAACTAAAGACTTCTAAAATTGACTACTAACACTATCTTAATTGTTATTCGAGAAAATGTGAATTCCCAAATAACAGCCTACCTACACGACTTTGTTATGACGTTTTCTAATTCCTAACAACACGTATAGATATTATGAACGAAAGGAAATACGGAATGATAAGGAATGGTGAAAAGGTGTACTCACAATCCCGTCGCTCCCATGTCCTTTCGGAATATTGCTTGTTTGCCGAAGTGTCCTCTGGTCCTGATCTCTCCTGGCCTGGTCCTGGTCCTGGTCTCGTTCCTGTGACGTCGCCGCTTGACTCCTCAGGAACTACGTTCGCCTCTTCTTAATATATTTATTTGTTCGGTAGATTCAACTTAACCGTAGAAACGGACGATGAATACGGATTCAACTGTTGAAATCCTACCGGCTGCGCCAATTAAGTTGGGTGTGGCGGAGGAATTAATAAAAATAATTTATTTAAACGTACAGAGTTTCCACTAGGTTTATTAAGACAATAATAATTAAATCTAAAATACAATGATATTTATATCTAAAATAGTGAAGCGTTGACAATTTAGATTATGACGTACGTTCTACATTTTAGGATGATGACTTAGTGCTGACGAATGATAATTGTAAGGGTTGCTCAACCTTAACACGTGCACATATTTAGCGTTCGGATCAAGTAGAATAAGGGTACATGAATCATTTACCTGCTGTGTTGGCTGTGCCGCTGGGCCGCCGGGGCCGGGCGGGCGGATCTGGGCCGGGCCGCGTATCTGCGGGCCGGCGCCTGCCAGTGGCTGCAAAACAACAGAAGAGATTCAACTAAAAATCGCTATACCAGTGTAAGTCTCTTTATATGATACCCTGTGGTAAAGATCATCGGCCATTGGCTGCATTTGGGAGTGTATCAAACCAGAGCGTCGAGTCGCGTTTGGAACTCATTCAAGTCTTCGGGTATGTTATAGATTATTACAGTTATTTACAGAAAAGAGCTATTCGAGCAATTTATAATTTAAAATGAACAGACAGAACTTTTTAAAGAAATTTACATACTAACTGTAACTAGTCAATATATTTTAGAAAATATAATGTATGAATGCAAGAACCGTACAACATTTTCGAAACTTAGCGATAGCTGTAATGTTTAACTAAGAAATAATCAGACTAGTTGCGCCCCGGTTTAGACTCGCGAAGGTTAGCAATTCTTTCGTGCATTCTCTACTACAATAAGATGCCCCTAGAGATTTTGAAATTGCGATTGAGCAATTTAAAAAGCATGTTAAACGACTTTGTCGAAAAAGGGATATTAAAATGTTCTAGATTTCTTAAATGACGGGACTGTATGGGGTTAATCTGGCTCAACACAGGCCTTGCTGTTATTAATTCTGCTTTTCTAATAAAATTAATTATTTCTCCTTATTAATCATAATAATTAATATTGTATTATTTATATTAGTTAAGCACAAGCAATTTATAAAAGAGATCTAAAAATCAATCTGTGGGAGTTTCTACGCCCTTCTACTCCCACAGTGGTCCAATGTAGAATAGAGGCAAAAAATTACGTTTGTTAAGTTTATGTAAATATCTACAGTAATAAAGAACTTTGACTTTGACTTTGTATTCAGGTCCTCGAGTCGCGTCTAGAAACTCGAATAGCAATAGTATATTTGTTAGGAGAAATTAGATTAATTGAAAATTATTAATTATTATCGGATATTATTAATAATTTTCAAGATTGATGATGAAAGTGACCGCTTCGCCCTCTCCCCACTTTCGTAGCGAATACGGGAGTGATAATTTCGTGCGCGTCAGAACCAATGCGCCGCGACCTGCCTCCCTCACGCAAGAGCCTTATTGCAACCGTCCCCCCCGCGAAACAGAAATGGTAACAAATCATCATCATAAACGTGATCAGCCCACATCAACTCACTGCTGGTCAAAGTCCTCTCCTCTACAGCGCCAGTCTCCATAGTCCTGTGCCAACCGCATGCAGAGAGATGTCGACTTGATAATATCGTTGGACAATATGCCCACTGGCGGGCTGTATCTTTCCTCTTGTACACCTTTATATTACCTATTTCTTTGATCCATTGTCCGTCATCCTGCCTAGACAAGTGTCTCGCCCACCATAGTATTTTGGTATAAATTAATTGGAATCATGTCTTTTCAGCACCAGCAAAGCCGCTATACATACTTGAATCAAATATGGAAATAACAACCGACGAGTGCGATGGAAGCTGAACATGAATTGTGGCATAAACTGAAGGTAGAAACATTAGTAATTGAGAAAGAAAATTCATAAAGGAATTGGCGACATTAAAGAAATTATGAAATAAAAATTAATGATTTTTTTTTAAAACAAATTTAAAATATTGATATCAAAATTATATTGTAATTGTAAAAAGTCCTTTTATATATAAATAATACCAATGAAGCTGAACAGCTGATCAATAATTCTGTCATCTTGACAGACATGACACTGAAAAAACAAGCTTTCTCCATGTTTATCTCATAAATAACGTAAAACGCAGTTTTGTGGTGACATTTTTTTGTAACAGTGGATAAAGTATTTTTGTGGTAAGACTTGTATTGCGAAATACGGCATTTTGCGCCCTTTTGGGAACAATTGATATTCTATTGCTATTCGAGTTTCAATACACGACTCGAGGCCCTGAATACCCGAACACACTAATTATTATAATAACTGCGTTGTGGTCGTAACTTAAGACGCGGTATTCAATCGAGCGACAGTTTTCAGCTCTTGAAAAATGCGGCATATTGCAGAAACTCACCTGATTGATGAGTGGCGGTGGCGTGGGCTGCGTCGGTGGCGCCATCTGCGCGGTCATCGGCAGCGGCGTGGGCGGAGCTCCACCGCCGCCGCCGCGTGCCTCGCCCGCCCCACCCGCACCCCCCGCGCCACCCGCCCCAGGGGGCTTGCCTGCCGGCCCGCCCGCACCTAACAAGAAACAACACGACGATCAACCAAGCGGAAAGGAAACG
This sequence comes from Argyresthia goedartella, assembly GCA_949825045.1. Taxonomy (NCBI): domain Eukaryota; kingdom Metazoa; phylum Arthropoda; class Insecta; order Lepidoptera; family Argyresthiidae; genus Argyresthia; species Argyresthia goedartella. The sequence continues at coordinate 10,176,922 of OX463809.1, forward strand.
AACGCGTCACACGGAAAAGGAACGGACCACACTGGCAGTAGTATGGCACAGCTGTATCAATGTTGTTCGGTATTATTTCTCTTTTTCACTGGCTATGAAATTCATATTCATAATTCATAATTTCTTTATTGCACACAACTAATATATGGACAACAAGACTAATAAAAAAATTGTGTACAAAGGCGAGGTTATCTCTAATAAGAGATCTCTTCCAGCAAACCAAATTATAATAGGATGGAAAAGGTCGGTTGCTGAGCTGGGGTGACAATGTGCACAACAATATAATTTAGTACATATCTAAATAACGAACATGTATAGTTAGATATATGTTATAACTAAATTATTAATATAAAACAATATCAACTAAATATACGAGGGCTTACATAAATATTATATAATATACTCGTACATGCTAAACATAAATAGTATATAAATATATATATTTTAAAATATATATACTAATAAATACATACATACTACCTATATTTCTAAAGAATGCTTCTTCACGCGACTTTTAAATATATTAAGAGAAGGACTGTCCCTGATAGTGCAGGGGAGTGCGTTTCTCGCTTGCTCACGCAGTCTGTGACGCTCCGTGTTAAATATAAAATTAAAAATAGTATTAGCAATTCATACCTAAAAATATCATACAATTTCATGACATTGGTGTTTTTAACTCAAAGTCTATATTTTTTCAATGTTAATTACAAAGTTTTCATTCACAACTTAAGTATTTATGTTATTCCGGGCAATAAACAAAAACAATAATATCCAAATAGACCCAGTGCAAAAAGTGACATAGTGATGCAGTGAAATATACCATATTATAATCAAATGTACCAATTTATCTACTGATCGGTGAAAATAGTGGTAAAACACATAGTGCAAAGTGCGGTGGCCATCCGTTAGTCCAAAGTCCAGCAACGCAACCATCGATCGGCACAACGCTGCAATCTTTACCAAGTAACGTCTAACGCCATTGACATTATACATAATTACTACTAGAGCTCGCACGCTGACGGACAAGGACGGAGACGTTAAGTTTTTCGCGAAACCGCCGTGAACCAGCGGTGGCTCAGCGGATAGGGCGCTTGCCAACAGATCTAAGGAGCGTGGGTTCGAGCCTTGACGGCCCAGTTTATTTTTTCTTTTTTTATATATATAATATTGATTACTGATTGCTACAACAGTGTGATCAAATAATAGCGTTGTTGTGATAATAAATAAATAGTCCGTGTAAGCCTTTAGAAACGATTCGTGTGGCAAATTGCTCCCTGAGTATTACTACAATGAACTCACCAAATTCCCCGATTACATCTAACATAACCCATAGAAAGCGGAGACAGATAACCGTGCACTCTGGAGCGAATGAGTCACTACTTAATTTATCTCCACAAAGCCTGCCTACCATCACAGATCATAGTCAAGAGCTGAATGATTTACGGGAGGAAAATGAGAAGCTACGTCTACAGGTCGAAGTTGCTAATAGGGAAATAGATAATCTTACAATGGAAAATGATAGAATGATACAATAATTGAAAGAACAGAAGAGCAAAATTGAGCTCTACAAATCCGTTGGTTTCGGTGAATCCACGAAAGGCAAATATTCCCTGCCCAAATTTTTCTCCCCCCAGTATAGGAAAATACTATACCCTTGTAGCGCTGGATTTTCAGTCCATTTACATAGGTTTAAACAGTTGGATTTATGAGAGGAAGATACAGGTATCGCCATCTGGCGGCAGCCTTAACAATGCTTACATTGGGGGAGCCATCTCGCTGCGCGTCGAACAGTATCGATCCAAGTGGTTACGGTGGAACGCCGCTAGAGGGCGCCACCACTCTTAGTGTTGCCCTCGTCTTTTTGTTCCCATGTTGTCGGGAAAATTTAACTACAGCTGGCGGAGTGAACAATTATTTTCAGGCGGGAATCGCTGCCGTGTACCCTAAATGTTGGTGGGGACGCGTCCTGAATGTAAGGTGCAGGAACTGACAGCGGAACGGGAGCTAGATAGAAATTTCGCCCGGCTAATTTACTGTCGCAATCGGCGACGTGAACTTGTCATGGGGGGCTTTCAGCGCGAAGGTGGTATCCCTGATGGAAAGATTGTTCGCGAAGATTTTGGTTATAAATATGCGCCCCAAGCCGGTGGGAGGCTTTTTTCGACGAGAGTGCCGCGAGAGGCACACCGCTTGAGGTGGTAGAAGGAGGAACCACTGACAAGAAACCTTGGTGAGTCGAGTTGGGTTAGGAAACGTGGTTATCGACGGTTCAACCGAGGCGAGTGTCATTTTTACCAACGAAGTGGTTCCTTTCAGCCCCTTTTTGCTCCGGGGACGGAGAGAGCGTGCCGTGGTGGACGCGTAGCGGAAGGAGGTTGTTCCCACGTGTGGTGAGGTGGCTGACGCATCGGCTCGCTAAATCCAACCCTGCCGAAGACGGGATTTTGGGAGCCGCCAAGGTGACCCGTGCTGGGTGCACCCCGTGGTAGCGGGCGAGGTACATCCTGAATATATAAGGTGAGAAATTTCCATCTTCCATGGTTCGCATCGCGCGCTTACTAACCTGCCCCAGTAGATTTCTCGTTACTTCTCCATAACGCGGCCCTAGTCGCTCATCATGGTCGATTGACCTAGTCTTAGGTAACGTCGACGCAGTGATTCAACTTCCTTAGGCATTCCCTGTGGTCCAGTGGCCAAACCAAGAGGTTTTATTAAATATAATTGCATCATGGGGCTGGACCACGGCCAGGGTGATTTTGTAAATAGGTTAGTTTGTGACATTTGTTAGTGTATTGCAAACCGAATATAGATTTTCCTTGTAGTAGATTAAGGCTTATGCACCTAAGAATAGACCTTGCCCGTGTGTTTTGATAATTTTGTGTAATTTGAAGGAATATAAATTTTCCCTGCGGTAGATTAAGGCTTATGCACCTAAGAATAGACCTTGCCCGTGTGTTTTGATAATTTTGTGTAATTTGAAGGAATATAAATTTTCCCTGCGGTAGATTAAGGCCTGGGCACCTGAGAAATAGACCTTGCCCGTGTGTTTGGTTAATTTTGTGTAATTTTAAGTCGGGGAGCTCTTAATTAAGGCCCGTGGTGTACATTGTGAACTTAGGGCCAGTCGCTAAGTAGATTTTTCTCCTAATTCCAGTACATAAGATCCCGCATGGCGCCTGTACTGCCAGTGTAGCTGGTGACGCCCTGCTTGTTACTGTTACGCTGATCTTCCCTGCGGGGGGGGCAGACCTGAAGAAACAAGGGTCGAGATAAGTGTAGAATTAAGGACGTGTATTATTTAAATAGGACGGCCACTAAGAGAGAACCCCCCCTTGTTTTCTTTAACAAATGTTCAGGAAATAAAACTTGAGAACCAGAATCTCTTCTTTTACTGACAGGAACTAGTACCCCCAGAAAAACGAGGCTACAATTGGCGCCCGAACAGGTTTTTCTCTCTTGGTGGTTGTGTAAACCTGTGTTCTGGTCTTTCGCTCAGTACACATGGCCGTTTCTATACTTTAGTTTTTGTATTTTGAGGCGGATTGTTAATTGTTGTTATTGTGTTATCGTGTGTGACCGGGCCACAATGGCAACTTTTGAAGATAGGCCGATTAATTTTAATTTACTGCATAAGGACGAGTTAGAATATGAAGTTGAACTTCGTGGGGGAAAGCCAGCCCCAACCGTCACGGAACTGCGTTCCCAGATCCGAAAATTAAACATTGAACTCAGCTCGGACGAAGTAACGGAGTTCAGTGGCGATTGTGAGCGGGAATTCGCCACTATTTGTGAGAAGTTAGAATCACTGCAGAGTCTGTTGGTAGGTACAACTCAAAGACCGTGTTCTTTAAAGATTCTGAGTAGGGTACAGGCGTTAGCGTACCACTTATATCACCGTCTGAGTAGGCTTCAGCCCCTAGAAGGTGCCGGCGACAAATTTTTCGAGACAAACGCGACTATCGAAAAAATAATAGACAGACTAGAGAGTATTATGTTAAATTTTCGATCGTCCAGAGTGGCGTCACCTACCCCCGTCCGCGAGGTAATACCCGAGAAGTATCAGGCGGTTCACACATTGAATATCAAATTCGATGGGAAGTCGTGCGTAAAGGGATTTTTACAAAGATTGGAAGAAGTTAGGGTCTCCCGCGGTATCTCCGACGAAAGATTGTTCAAGTCGGCCCCGGAATTATTCACGGACGGAGCGTTATGCTGGTACAGAGGTGCCATTAGCGATGTACACACATGGTCCGAATTGAAAAATCTTTTGTTGGCGGAATACTTACCATTTGACTTTGATTTCCGTCTTATGAAAGAGATTAGGGAAAGAACTCAGGGACAGGACGAGAGCATAGTAAATTATTTGAGCGTAATGCAAAATTATTTCTCCCAATTATTAAAACCCATTACGGAAATTGAGAAATTGGCTATAGTTAGACACAATATTAGGCCGTTCTACACGACCCAACTAGCTCTGCACCCAATCAACTCATGGTCGGATTTGAAGTCAAGCTGCCGATTGCTGGAACAGGCAGAATGTATTGCGCGTAGCTTCTCGGAGCCAACTACATCCGCCTCAATCTTGGCGTCGGACTTAATTTATACTTGTGACAACGGGAAAGCCACCGCAGGCCAAGTCTCAGCGATACAAGAGCCGTCGCGGAAATTATTCTGCTACCGTTGCGGGGAACCGGATGTAGTTACTTCAACGTGTCCTAAATGTAAGATGTCAAAAAACTAATAAAGTCGAATCAGAGCAGGGTTGATTCGGGTGTAGGCTTTGGGAGAGGTATACCCTCTTACCACGTAAGTAACCCTGCAAGTAAGTGCGCTGTTAATACGGCGTCCGAATTTCATGCGGCGGAGGCGGAAAGGCAACGTGCGCCGGGGGCGTGCGTGTCCTTCGCCACCGTAGGCCACGACGCATCACTCCGGCATGGAGATCGGGGTGGTGATGCCAAGGTGAGGAGGGCGTCTGCGGATGTCCCGGGCGCACGGGGTTCTGGAAGCCCTTCGTCGCATTCGCCCAAGGGCGTTTTCGTCAACAATAAGGTGAGTCCCGTACCACATAGTGCACCCGTCACCTCTGAACCAAACGTGATAGCTTCGCCACTGACTCCAAGACCACAGGAATGGTCGGAGTGGATAGAATTTGTCCGTAAATTTCACATCGAACTACGCGCGAAACACGTGAGCGTGATCCACGGTCGCGACGCTCGCCCATATCTGAAAGTGGGGGTTTATAATTTTTTTTTTACTGGTCTATTAGATTCTGGATCGGAAATTTCCATTATTAGCAAGGCGGCTTTGGATAGGCTCGGTCAGGAAATCGTATTGCATAGGGCGTTGGATTTGGACGCGATAACCACAGCAAACGGTTCATCTTCACCGGTCGCCGGTTACGTGTTACTGCCCGTCGCTTTGGGGGGTAGAACGTCCGTCGTTAAATTTTATGTAGTTCCGGGAGTAACGACGAGCCTGCTTCTGGGCATCAACTTCTGGCAGGAGTTTGACATAGCACCTGACGTGTTGTCCTTGTTGAATAGGGGATGCTCTTTCTCTGACACCGAGAAGACAGCCACTTTTGATTGTGAGATTAGGAGGATTCAACCGTTGAACGCCCTTTCAGTTCGCCAACGCGCAGAAGCCGAAGATATCATGCTGGAGTTTGAGTCCATATCTTTTGATAAGAAGGGTTTAGGTAGAACTCATCTCTTGAGCCACAGGATTGACACAGGAGGGGCAGCCCCTATAAAACAACGGTACTATGTTTTGTCCCCACAAAAACTAGCAGAGTTAAATAAACAGTTGGACGAGATGCTGCAGCTAGACGTTGTGGAACCCAGCAGTAGTGCGTGGAATAATCCTATAACAATGGCACCCAAGGCAGATGGTACGCTGAGATTTTGTTTGGATAGTAGGAAGCTGAACGCGGTTTCAAAACATGATGCATACCCTCTCCCGTACATAACGCAAATCTTAGATCAGTTGGGGAACGCGAAGTTTTTGTCTTCTATTGACCTCAAAGCAGCCTTTTGGCAGATCCCACTAGACTCTCGGGACTCAATGGAAAAAACCGCGTTTACAGTGCCAGCGCGCGGGCTGTACCACTTCAAGGTTATGTGCTTCGGCTTAACTTCTGCACCAGCTACTCAACAGCGCCTCATGGATCGTCTCTTCGGACCTGAGTTCGGCGGGAGAATTTTTATTTATTTAGATGACATTGTAATCGTTTCAGCTACGTTTGAGGAGCATACGAGGCTGCTGCGGGTTGTCTTAGATCGGCTAAGCTTCGCTGGATTAACAATTAACTTACAGAAATGCCAATTTTTTAGAAGTCAATTAAAATACCTCGGGTACGTAGTTGATGAGTTTGGTCTGAGGACAGACCCAGAAAAAATACGGGCTATTGTGGACTTCTCCGTACCGACAACTAAGAAGGAGGTTAAGAGATTTTTAGGCACCGCCTCGTACTACCGACGTTTTATTAAAAATTTCAGTAACATAGCGGGGCCGCTCAACAAATTAACTTCAACAAAAAAAGGTACGCCACCGTTCCAGTGGACAGCGGAAGCTGACCAGGCATTTGTGGAGCTAAAGAGGGCGCTGACTACGGCCCCGGTGTTAGCATGTCCGGATTTTGACAAAGACTTTGTAGTGCATTGCGATGCATCCGATTTTGGTGTAGGTGCAACATTGACGCAGAGGTTTGATGGAGGGGAGCACCCCATCGCTTATTTCAGCCGATCTCTCTTACCCGCCGAGCGGAACTACTCAGCCACGGAGAAAGAAGCGATGGCGGTGGTCAACGCCGTCGAACACTTTCGTCCTTATCTGGAGGGAGATAGGCCGTTTACGATCATCACTGATCATGCCGGCCTGAAATGGTTTTTAAACTTGAAAAACCCAACCGGTCGTCTAGAAAGATGGGGTTGTAGGTTATCCCCATATAACTTCACTATTCAACATCGGCGAGGAGTGGACAATGTAGTTCCTGATGCTCTCTCAAGATCAGTTCCGGTGGCAGCAGTGGCGCCAACGGTGCAGACTTCTGACGATTGGTATTTGAAACTTTTTAGGGGTTGTGTGGATAGGCCACAATCCATGGCAAATTATCAGGTCGAGAGCGGTCGTCTTTATCGTTTCAGAAAGGGCAAGAACAACTTAACCGATGACTTCCAGTGGAAGGAGGTAGTCCCAGTGGAGTACAGAGTGGACATCATGGTCGCGAACCATTCAACGCCTACGGCGGCACATCTAGGGGTAGATAAGACGCACAGTCGGTTGAAGCTCAGATACTTTTGGCCAGGAATGTACCAGGACGTGGTGAGTTTTGTGGCTGCTTGTGAAGTGTGTAAAGCCTATAAACATAGCAACCTGTCAAAACCCGGTCTGATGGGGGACCCAAAGGTTTGCTCACGGCCGTTTCAGTGTATTAGTGTTGATTTAGTCGGCCCCCTACCGGCTTCCAGACAGCTAAATACATTTTTGTTAGTAGTAGTATGCTGCTTCTCCAAGTATTGTTTGATTTTCCCCGTGCGGCGCGCTACAGGAAAGGTGATCGCTCAGCGCCTGGAGGACCATGTGTTTCTGGTGCATGGGGTTCCTCAGACTGTGCTCTCAGACAACGGGCCACAGCTGGTGGGTCGTGAAGTCCAGTCATTATTCGAAAAGTACAATGTGCCGCAAGTACATTTGGGCCCGGTTTATTGCCCCCAAGTAAACACGGTAGAACGATATAACAGGACCATCATGACTGCGGTCTCAAGTTTCGTAGGGTCTGACCATCGCACGTGGGATGTGAATATTCACAAGATACAGTTCGCTCTAAATACTTCCGTTAACGATGCTACTTCGTACACCCCGTTTTTTCTGGTACATGGGAGAGAGGCAGTAGCTGATGGAAATGTTTACTCGGATCCCGTTGTAGTTGATGAATTGTTGTTTGGGTCGCGAAAAGCCTCGGCGGATAGATTAGGTACCTTGAAAGATGTTTACGAGAAAGTGGGGGTAGAACTAAAAAAGGCCCACGATCGTAATGTCAAAACGTATAATAGCAAACGCCGTGATTTGTCTTTCAATGTAGGCGATATTGTTTGGAAAAGAACTTACAAACTCAGTGATGCGAGCAAACATTTTTCTGCGAAGTTATGTCCTAAGTATGAAAAATGCATCATCGTCAAGAAGTTATCGCGTTTGGTTTACGAGGTAGAGGATGAAAACGGCAAGCCATTGGGGAAGTGGCATATTAAGGATATCAAACAGAAAGACGAGGGACAGATGTCATGCGACCCACGAGTAAACCCCGTGAGTAGTGTTGTGAGTGTTGGTAATTTTCGCTCATCAGCGATCGTTGGTCCGGCTGCGTCGCCCCGTCGCGGAGTTCTGCGCAGCAATGCCCACGTAGCTGGTGAAAGATTGGGGATAAATACAGGCGCTTCGCCAAGTCACAGCGCCGCCTATAGGAGCCGAGTATTCCGCCGTAGGCCCAGATAAGCCGTTCCGGAACAACACCTGGAACGGTGATGCCAAGGAAATAGTTTCCATTGTATCATTGTTGTATGTTGTGACAGCTGTACTGTTTAGCTTGTTATTTTGTTTGGTCCCTCAAGAGTCTTCGGCCGGATCATGAGGTGGCATCATAGGTCTTTTGGTTTTGTGTGTCGTAGGCACTTCGTTTTTTTTGGTATTGTGGATGTTGGAGGGTTTGTTTTGTTGGGGGGCGGTGTTCTCGGATGGGGTCATCCGTAGGATTCCCTGCGTGAATCCTATTTTGGCTTGGGGGGTACTGTAGCGCTGGATTTTCAGTCCATTTACATAGGTTTAAACAGTTGGATTTATGAGAGGAAGATACAGGTATCGCCATCTGGCGGCAGCCTTAACAATGCTTACATTGGGGGAGCCATCTCGCTGCGCGTCGAACAGTATCGATCCAAGTGGTTACGGTGGAACGCCGCTAGAGGGCGCCACCACTCTTAGTGTTGCCCTCGTCTTTTTGTTCCCATGTTGTCGGGAAAATTTAACTACAGCTGGCGGAGTGACCAATTATTTTCAGGCGGGAATCGCTGCCGTGTACCCTAAATGTTGGTGGGGACGCGTCCTGAATGTAAGGTGCAGGAACTGACAGCGGAACGGGAGCTAGATAGAAATTTCGCCCGGCTAATTTACTGTCGCAATCGGCGACGTGAACTTGTCATGGGGGGCTTTCAGCGCGAAGGTGGTATCCCTGATGGAAAGATTGTTCGCGAAGATTTTGGTTATAAATATGCGCCCCAAGCCGGTGGGAGGCTTTTTTCGACGAGAGTGCCGCGAGAGGCACACCGCTTGAGGTGGTAGAAGGAGGAACCACTGACAAGAAACCTTGGTGAGTCGAGTTGGGTTAGGAAACGTGGTTATCGACGGTTCAACCGAGGCGAGTGTCATTTTTACCAACGAAGTGGTTCCTTTCAGCCCCTTTTTGCTCCGGGGACGGAGAGAGCGTGCCGTGGTGGACGCGTAGCGGAAGGAGGTTGTTCCCACGTGTGGTGAGGTGGCTGACGCATCGGCTCGCTAAATCCAACCCTGCCGAAGACGGGATTTTGGGAGCCGCCAAGGTGACCCGTGCTGGGTGCACCCCGTGGTAGCGGGCGAGGTACATCCTGAATATATAAGGTGAGAAATTTCCATCTTCCATGGTTCGCATCGCGCGCTTACTAACCTGCCCCAGTAGATTTCTCGTTACTTCTCCATAACGCGGCCCTAGTCGCTCATCATGGTCGATTGACCTAGTCTTAGGTAACGTCGACGCAGTGATTCAACTTCCTTAGGCATTCCCTGTGGTCCAGTGGCCAAACCAAGAGGTTTTATTAAATATAATTGCATCATGGGGCTGGACCACGGCCAGGGTGATTTTGTAAATAGGTTAGTTTGTGACATTTGTTAGTGTATTGCAAACCGAATATAGATTTTCCTTGTAGTAGATTAAGGCTTATGCACCTAAGAATAGACCTTGCCCGTGTGTTTTGATAATTTTGTGTAATTTGAAGGAATATAAATTTTCCCTGCGGTAGATTAAGGCTTATGCACCTAAGAATAGACCTTGCCCGTGTGTTTTGATAATTTTGTGTAATTTGAAGGAATATAAATTTTCCCTGCGGTAGATTAAGGCCTGGGCACCTGAGAAATAGACCTTGCCCGTGTGTTTGGTTAATTTTGTGTAATTTTAAGTCGGGGAGCTCTTAATTAAGGCCCGTGGTGTACATTGTGAACTTAGGGCCAGTCGCTAAGTAGATTTTTCTCCTAATTCCAGTACATAAGATCCCGCATGGCGCCTGTACTGCCAGTGTAGCTGGTGACGCCCTGCTTGTTACTGTTACGCTGATCTTCCCTGCGGGGGGGGCAGACCTGAAGAAACAAGGGTCGAGATAAGTGTAGAATTAAGGACGTGTATTATTTAAATAGGACGGCCACTAAGAGAGAACCCCCCCTTGTTTTCTTTAACAAATGTTCAGGAAATAAAACTTGAGAACCAGAATCTCTTCTTTTACTGACAGGAACTAGTACCCCCAGAAAAACGAGGCTACACCCTACGTCGAGTAACGACCTGGCTAGCACAAGAGGGCCTGAGAGAACCAGCGCGCATGCTGAGCCAGCGACAGACGGCGACTGCAGTCCAATTCCGGTCGGCGGCGGGTCGAATGAAATAACTTAAGTCAGGGAAGACCTTTCTAATATCGCCGTTATGTTGGGAAAGATGCTGGCATCGTTTGCTGGTTTAGATGAAAGGGTGGAGCTACTTGGCCAGCAAGTCGGTGCGATACCCAGTAAACGCGACTCACTGGAGGGTAACAAGATCATGAGGCAGCCGCCACATAAGACTGTCATCAAGCAACGAGCAACCTTCGCTGCTAAGGCAGCTAGCTCTGCGAAACCCTGCGTCAATGTCGCAGCAAACGTCGCACAGGCTCCTACTTCGGCTCCCTCTCCGGCTCTCACTCTAGCTCCCTCTACGGCTCCCACTCCGGCTCCCGCTCTGGCATCAGTTCCTGTCATCGAGACTAACAGTACACCAAGGATGCATCTGAAGATGTTGAAGGGGGATGGACCGAAGTCGCCAAAAAGCCACGAAGACCCCGGTCATTACGTTGTACCGCAGGACCCAGCCCCACCACACTTCGAGCAGTCGAGCGACTTCGATTCTTCCATCTCTATAACATGGAGTCGGGACTAGAAGAGGTGAGGCAGTACGTAAAAGAGTTGTGCTCCCCCCAAGCAGGCACTGTCGAAGAATTACCAACCAAGCGCGGCTTCAAGTCATATAAAGTTGGTGTTCCGGTGGCGCTCTATGACACCTGCTTTTCTAACGATGTGTGGCCTGATAACGCCCTAGTAAAAGAGTGGCTGCCCTTTCGCTCCTACTTCGAGGCCTTTCGCAATTCCTCGCGCTCCAAGCGTCAATAAGGGTTTGGAAATTGTATACCAGAATGTTCGAGGTATTAAAACCAGACTCGATTACTGGCGTCAAAACCTGCTGGTGCTGGATCACCATCTGGTTGCTGCCACAGAGACCTTCCTGGACTCATCAGTCGGAGATGCCGAGGTGACGGAGGGGGGCTGGAGCGTGCTACGCCGTGACCGCGCCACTGCGTGCGGAGGAGTACTGCTTGCCGCCCGCCCTGGCATCGCACTTCGCCGACGCCGCGACCTCGAGACCGAGCAAGGTGTGCATCCTTCGCACGAGATGGTGTCCAGTACACAGTCTGCGCATGCGGAGAAACAGGAAGGCAATCACACAAGCTGAAAAGGACGCACAATATCTTGGCTGGTTCACGAAAACTGAAGAAAACATGGACAAATTGACCGGAACCTCAGTCATCATCATGTGTGATCTAAATATGAATAGTGCGTCTGTTTCGGTTACCAATTACTTTTGCTATTTCCTTAGTGTTTGTGGTCTGTATGAGACGAATGAGGTGACGAATGCACATGGTGGCGTACTTGACGTGGTGTTGATGCCGGAGAGTGTGCGTGACGTAGCTGTGCGCGCTTCCGTGTCTGGCAGCCTGGTGCCACGCACTGACGCCTACCACCAGCCTCTCGACGTCATTGTGCCCGTGTTGCATGCGCGGGGCGCTGGCCAGCGAAACGGTCGCTTGGATCCCAGCAACATTGGTGGTCGCAATGATTGGAACTTTGCCAAAGGGCAATCACGCAGTCCTATACGAACTCATGTGCAGCGTATCGTGGGACCATGTTCTCGAAGCTACTGATATAGAGTCGGCAGTCGGTCGGTTCTACGATACCGTTTATGATGTCTTCAACAATTCCTTTCCAAAGGAAATCAGACCAACACCAGCAACTAGGAGATATCCGGTGTGGTTCACTGGCGACATCATAAAGGACCTGGCCACGAAAGCCAAGCTCCATCGTAAATGGAAGACGTGGAAGAGGCCGGCTGACTACGTCTCATTCAGCGAGCTGAGAGCCTGTCTCAAGTGTCGCATAGATACTGCCTACGCCAATCACATGAGTAGTATAGAAAGCAACATAAGACATAACCCTCGCGCTTTTTGGAAACATGTGAGTGGCCTACGATCGAAGGGTGGTTTCGAACCCCGGGTCACGCATCAGGGACAGGAATGCGCTGGAAGCAGCAGCCGCGTTTGCAGACTACTTCTCAGACGTTTTCTTCCCTGATGAGCCAGCGCTCGATCCGAAACTGGTAAACAGCTCCGATGAATCGTGCTCTGCCAACTACGTGCAGATAACGCACATCTCCCGTAGGGATATAGAGGAAGGGCTGAAGCTGCTAAGGCCAAGGAGTGCAACTGGACCGGACAAAGTCCCTCCTTACTTTTTGAAGGCCTATAGCGATCAGCTGATATTACCCTTAGGACGGATATTCAATCTCGCTCTCGAGCAAGGTAAATACCCGACCAGCTGGAAGATTTCACGAGTCAGTCCTATCCCCAAGTGAAACTGCCTCCGTTGATCAATATCGAACCATAGCTATCCTGAGCTCTTTGGCAAAATTGTTTGAGTCGATCATAAAAGACAAAATCAGTTCGCAGATTGCGCCCTATCTGAGCGACTCGCAACACGGATTCAGGAGCCGCCGCTCGGTAAACAACAACTTACTGACTTTAGTTGAGATTGTGTCGGAGTGCATGGATCAGGGATGTCAGGTGGACGTCGCCTATATGGACTTCCGTAAAGCGTTCGACAGTGTCGATAATGACGTCCTTATGAAGAAGTTATGTACCATTGGATTTGCCCCAAGGCTGTTGGTTTTCTTCTCTGACTACCTGAAGGACCGCCAGCAATATGTGCGACACGGCTGTTTCGAGTCCCGTCCGTACCATACACGGTCGGGCGTTAGTCAAGGGTCTATTCTTGGTCCGTTGTTATTTATCATTATGATAAATTACCTGGAATTAGACCTCAAACACGCCGATTGCCTTCTGTATGCGGACGATCTGAAACTGATACTTCCCGTAAGTTCAGAGGATGATTGTGGTTTGCTGCAAGAACTTGATGCGGTCTATAGGTGGAGTGTGAACAACAAACTCCTATTCAATACTGCTAAGTGTTATTTAATGTCTTTCACGCGCTCTTCTCAGCCTATCAGCGCAACGTATACGCTCGGTACGGAGTCTATGACTCGAGTGTATTCAATTAAGGACCTCGGTGTTACGTTCGATCCTAAACTTACATTCCACGAGCACATGAGCACTTTGGCCAAGGAATGCTTTAAAAGATTGGTTTGTAATTCGGAATAGTAAGGTATTCCAGAACCTGGGTGTGGTCCAGCTCTTTTAAACGGCCTTAGTGAGAACCAAACTTGAATCTAGCTCAGTTGTTTGGAATCCGCACTAAAGCTCATACGTCCTTATGCTCGAGAAGGTACACAAAGCTTTCCTACGATACCTATATAAGAGGAAATTTGGCTACTACCCTTACCTTTATCCATCCGCTTTTATATTGGATATACACGGATACAACTCACTAGAGGTCAGACGTAATACCGAGCAGCTTCTGACTGTTTGTCGATTGTTGCGAGGCGACAGTGACTGTGTCGCGCTTGTCGGTACCGTATGCGCGCTATTCGTGCCCGACAAATAACTCCGCGCGCGCAGGCTCCATCTGTTAGCGGGCGGCACGCACCGCTCTCCGCTGGTGAGGGCTCGGGACAGTCTCAACGCTCTGTTGGCTGCAGCACCACTGACTGATCTGTTTGGTGATTCATGGAGGCATATTGTGCGAGATTGTGGCAGGTTCTGCGAGAAGAATGTGTGATAGGATTGTGTGATGTTGTAATTTAAACTCATTGTATTGAAATTTTATCTGACATTGATTTAATTTAATTTTATTGACGTTAATCTAATTTTATTTTATTGACATTATGTTGGGTGATATGCAAATTGTATTTTTGATTGTATCGAAATTCTATCTGATATTAAGCTGATTTTATTTTGTTGACATTATTCTAATTTTATTTTATAGACATTTAGTACAGTCATTTGGTCGAAAAAATAGAGGTTACCTGGAAAGTTTTCCGGGAGTTTTGAAATTTGGCAATTTTATAGATTTTGGTATGCTCTTGCCAAATTTCAACTTTGCCACCTCGTATGGCTGCCGCTCGCGCCGCCATATTGAAAAAATGGCGCCCAAAAGCAGTTTTTTGATAATAACTCCTTTCTGGCGCATTTTACAGGAAAAACATATTTATACAAAATAAAAGTAGAGAAAATTTCCTATCACTTGGCATCACTTGAAAAATAGAAGAAGAAAAGCATTGCTCTCGCACATTCTATTATAGCCGCAGCAAGGCCGAAATCTTTTATACATCGGTTCAGGTTGGAGTAGCAGTATTTTTATTCCAAAAATATGGATCTCGACGATTGATAGATACTTTATCATCTCTCGAATTTTGCTCTTCTTACACTGAAGCAATGCTGTTCGAAGTTTCAGCTATAATGCGCTCGCCATTGAATATCTATGATCAATCGTTTTCACGGTTTGTTTTCGATAACGCCGATTTCAACACGCAAACATTAGATGGGCACAACACTTTTCATGCTATGGGTGGTATCCATTGTATAACACCTAAAAGTGCGATTGCTCCTGACCAAAATATTGTACGATTAAAGCTAATGCCGTCTGCAAAAGTTGTAGGTACTTTTGGTGCCATTGAATTAAAAACATTTACGAAGAAAAACGATACGGGCTTGAAAACAGCAAAGATTCAAGATCTTGGTAGCATTCGTGCGGTTGCGACGGAGATTACACCATCAGTTTCCGACTTATTATGGCTATATGGAAAATCGGTTGACCTGCCTAACATACCTGGATGGAGTGGATTCGTGGAACAAGCGACAGCAGAACTGCCCTTTGAAAAAAATATGGTAGAACATGCGTATTCACGCGCAGTAAGAGCACACATGCTGACTCATCTTGCTTTTGCTAAAATTGTCCTACAATTTATTGATTTGACATCTGATCTCAGTGCAGAATTAGACAGAATTTTATATAATTTCGACAGGTCAGTGGTACTTGAGGCGGACCAGGAAGAATGTTGCAAAGAACTTGCTGATAAATTTGCGAATGAATTGAATAAACTTGAACAACGTGGTGCTACAGCGAAATTATGGGTGCAATATTTTCGGATGGTTACACTTGTAAAACAATTCATTGCAGCTGAGAGAATGGGCAACTGGAATTTACATCTTGACACTGTGCAGAAAATGATACCTTATTTTTATGCCAGTGGTCATTTCTTATATGCTAAATCTTGTCATTTATATTTGCAAGACATTCTTCATTTGAAACAAAGAATGACAGCTGAAGAGTATGAACTATTTACAAGGAAAGGGTATTTCACAATTAAACGTTCTGACAAATTTTGGTGTGGTACGTGGTCAGATATGACAATTGAGCAGTCGTTAATGAGGACGATGAAAGGTCTTGGTGGGCTTACTCATGGTCGAGGAGTCAAGGAAAGCGTGCTATCCAAGTGGACGTAAGGAATGGCATTTCTGTACAATATTTGTAATGAAGTTGAGAAATTTTGTGATGTAGCTTTTTCCAGCTCCGAGCAGCATGTCGAAATAAGATCTTCACGGGTTAAACGTGACAATGATGACGTCAAAAAATTGGTGGATTGGTTGTCCAATCATCCACCTTTTCCAGAATTGAAGGAAATCATGTCAATAAGCACTGGAATTATCGGAGACGAAAAAGTTAACTGTCATATGTCTCAAGAAGTTGGTAGTGCTGGCATTTCCAAAATCATTGGCAGTGATTTCTATACTGTAAAATTTAAACGTAATGACAGAGTTAAATCACTTGTTGTTATGAATACAGGCATTCGGATAGAAAACGAGTTTGTCCCGATTAATCCTTTGTTAATTTTCCAAAGAATGTGCATCGTTAAAAATTCTGAAGATGAACTTGAAAATTTTCTTACGTACGAACTTGCTCCAATTCCGTTATCCCTTTTCACTGAAGAGGGCATGCGCAAATGTATCAAATCCACGATGTATCAGGCATTTGAACAACATTCTGGCGATATCAATTTTGAAAATACGATATACATCGGTTAAGGTTAAGGTTAAGGTTAAGGTTAAGGTTAAGGTTAAGACATAAATTGTAGGAAATTTTCTCTACTTTTATTTTGTATAAATATGTTTTTCCTGTAAAATGCGCCAGAAAGGAGTTATTATCAAAAAACTGCTTTTGGGCGCCATTTTTTCAATATGGCGGCGCGAGCGGTAGCCATACGAGGTGGCAAAGTTGAAATTTGGCAAGAGCATACCAAAATCTATAAAATTGCCAAATTTCAAAACTCCCGGAAAACTTTCCAGGTAAAAATACTAAATGACTGTACTAATTGTGCAAATTGTATTTTATCATGTTTTTTTTTTATTTTATAAGTGCTGTGTATAACGCCTTGGATTGTTATCTGTAAAGTTGTACACTAAGATGGAATAAATAAAAAAAAAAACACAATTGAATGGCCCGGAATCTAAACCGATGCTCATAGGACGCGGTGTTAAGCTGTGGGGTTGTGAGCATTGAAAGCGCGTGAGTTCTCCGAGGCCTGCTGGAAGAAAGAAATGGAAAACGGTCTCGTAAGAAGGTTGGATAGCGCGGATTGCTTAAAATGTTGTAGAGGATGTTGAGGATGTGAGAATCCCGACGAAGACGTATTGGCAGCCACTTCAGCTCTTTGCGATGCTGTGATACATGGTCGTATTTGCGCAGCCCAAAGATAAACCAAATCCCGAGATTTTGAAGTCGTTCTAGTTTGTTCAGTAATTCTTCGTTAGCACTGACCCAGCAGACATCAGCATAATAGATGAGGGGTAGAAGGAGATACTGAGCGAGAGTGATTTTGGTCTATCGAGGCAAAAAAGTACTGAAGTTTCCCGAGAGAATGAAAAGTAGCAAATACTCGTCGACTGACCTCATTGACATGCAATGACCAAGACAGCTGGTTGTCGAAGATAAGACCCAGGTTGTTAGGTTTATTACTATACACGATTGCGGTACCATTAAAAGTGACAGGTGGAATGGGCTGTTGCTGCAACAAGTTAAGAGATTGTCTGGTGCCTATAATCATGGCCTGGGACTTGCTCGGCTTAACCAGGAGTCCGAAGGATGAAGCCCAGCTTCTCACCCCCTCCAGATCAGCGTTCAATGCCTCCACAGCAGAGTTTACATAGTTATGAAAGAAGTGGCGATAAATCTGGAGATCATCAGCATAAAAATGATATGAGGAAGACAGGATGTCCGAGATGGAGTTTATGAAAATCGAGAATAGAAGAGGAGAAAGAATACCACCTTGAGGGACGCCTGAAAGGAGGTCACACCATTCAGTGGTTGTCTCTTCCGTCCTGATACGCTGTTGCCGATCCCTCAAATAACAGTCGAACCAACTGGCAGAGAAGGAAGAGACGTTCAAGGATCTGAGAAGCTCAACGAGAATGTCGAAATCTACGCTGTTGAAGGCACTACTGAAATCAAGGAAAGACAACACGGAAAGCTGTTTGCGGTCCATGGCTAGCTGGATGTCGTCTGTGACTTTCAGCAGAGCCGTGATATATATACATATATTAAAAACGTGATGTGCGTGACACGCCGGCTCCGTGTAACCATCTGGTATTAAAATGAAAAGCAGAGCATCATGCCAGCCGGGCGGTACGGCAGTCGGAAAATTTAAATATAATGAAAATACTACGTGATGGAAGTCTTTCAAGCTTGACTACTGATAAAAACTCCCTGTGTTTATTCGTGTACCGAAATGTTTCCTGAAACAATGAATCTAGCCGAGCGTACCCGAGCCGGCGGCATACGGCGAGGGAGGCTGCGCGGGCGGCGTAGCGCAGTCCTGCGGCGGCGCGTCGCCATTGCGCTTGCCGGTCGCGATCTGCGAGCACTGCTGCGAAATGGGCTGGTTGCGCGCCAGGCTGCGGTACGCCGCGATCTGCGCCCTGTAATGGTATAAATACTATAGGGTATATACAAGAGGGGTCGCCAGACTGGCTCCAGAACATGCTATCCGTTTCCCAAAACACCCGTACTTTTTCTTCTACCTTTTCCTTAATAATCCGATTCCGATATAACTTTGTCTCCCAGAATCTGTTGTCCTCAAAAGATACGTTTGGCTTGATATCCGCTTCCCAGAAAGTCCTAATCCTGAAATGGCTGTTCCCGTCACTACCGTTTCCTAAATAATCCGTTTCCCAGTTTGTGTTTGCCCCAAATAACACGTTTGGCTTGAGATCCATTTCCCAACTATCCATTCCCGTCACTACGTGATATATATCTAGTGGTATATGTAACCTCTTCATAATACAACTTCCATACTACTTACATAGATAAAACTTCATATTGGCCACTTGTTGGGCCGGTTGTTTTCTGATTTAGAAAGGTTTGTCTCTATTGTTATTTGTAATTGGTGTGAAGTCGACTAAATATGGATATTAAATTGATATAACCCAAAAGGGGACACTCTTTGTTGATCTTTATTTACCGTTATAGAACTTACACACAAAAAATAAAACGAGTGGTTATGGGAAAAAACAAAAATCTTACAGGATCACTCATGTCGTGTCTGTCCGTCCATCTCTCACAACAGTTCCAAATCTAATGGACCTATTAAGTTAAAAGTTGGTAGGTGTACAGGGGGCACAGGAATGCACGGCCCAGTAATGCCCGGCCCCGGAATGCCCGACCCCGGAATCGTGGGATTTGGAACGCCGGCGCCGTACATTCCAGACCGCGCATTCGGGCCCGGCCCCGGAATTGTGGGACGTCTCCCATTGGCTGGAAATACTGGCTTCTGATTGTTCGAACATTTTGGATTTACCATAGACGAATTTAAGGCCATGGTCATAGTAGTGCCTTTTTTTGTAAGTCAGTATGACATTCATTAGCTACATAGCATAACCTCAAAATTATTCAGATTTGGTTGGAAGAAAATAAAACAAACTCAATTCTGCCATTCATAAAAAAAACACTGAAGACTGAGTTCAAGTAGCATTATATTTCTTGAGCCAAATTTGGCTAGAGTAGGCTTTTGTGGCTAAATTTAAATTGGGTTATAGGTTAGGTTGGAACTTAGAAGAAGCATAAACGGAGCGTACCGAAGAGAAGCGGAGCGAAGCGTATGCAAATAAAAACAATGCTTAATTATATGAAGATTTTTTGAGATAGTAACTGTGAATACACCCTAATCTCTGATGTAGCATGATGATGATGTCTATGGTACTCGGGACGCCCATTCCGGGGCCGGGTATTCCTGGACCGGGCATTACAGGGACTCGGTGTACAGTAAAAGAGTCTGTACAAAACCCGGGACGACAATACTTGAACACGCCTTTGACAAACGTCGTGTTCAGATATTTTTGACCATGGATGAATGAATTTAAAAAGACTTGATTAGCTTCTAGTATGAGTTGTTTCAGATACCAATAACTCCCTTAAGCGGTCCCTTTTACTTTACATAGTCAGAGATATAACGTAAGTCTTTGAACGGGATTAAAGATAAAACGGGATTTCTTTAAGGGTGTCATGAGAAAAGAATCTTCTGGCATTCGGATGCAATGAGAAATGGGTGTTTTGGCATACGGATCCTATGAGAAACGGATCTTTTGGGCATACGTGTGTCATGAAAAACATATGTTATGGCCTATGGCATATGGATGCAAAGAAAAACTAGTGTTTTGGCATACGGATCCTAGAATGAGGAACGGGTCTGTTTGCGTAGGGCCGTTTAAAGAAACTGTTATTTTCGAAGGGGTGTGTTGGGAACGGGTGTTTTGGGAAACGGATAGCATGTTCCGGAAGAGTCAGACTTGCTGGTTACGTAAGAATCCCACCTTCAGCAAACGTATACTATATACAGGCCCTAGTCATTAGTGTAGACAAAATCAACGTGTACTTTGAGTCATAGTTCCTTATGGCGGACTTAGAACGAATCTATATTAGGTGGCGTTCACGTCAACTGAGTGCAATATAAATTAAATAGATGGCGATGTTGACCAAGGACAAGAACCCTCTAAAAAGGTTTAAATTAGCTGCTGCGACTCACTTGAGCTGGCCGAGCTGCGTGTTGGTGAAGAGACCCTTGCTGGGGTCCTGCGGGTTAGACCGCGCGCGCAGAGCCAGCAGCTGCGAGTAGCGCGGGTCCTCCTGGAGGCCCTTCTCCTCCATCGAGTCAATAGCGCGCTGCAGGGCGTTCAGGTTGTCCACGGCGGGGTTCACAGGCGAGGCGGAGGAACCCGGCGCGGCCGCGTGGTGCGGCATGTGCCCCGACCCGCCCGGGCCGCCGGGCGGCGCCTGCGCACCAGAACACATGTTACGGGACTTACAGACGGAAAGGGTCCCCAATAGGGAAGTAGTTTGACCAAACAGAGTATGATTGTTTCGTGTTTCGAATGAGATATCATTAGCGTGTTAACAAGGTGGCTTAATGGCGCTGACATTTATGCGACGGGCAGATCATATCGAAATGAATGTAATTATGGAAAAGTAGCTCAGAGCCCACTTGAATTTATACAAAATGAACAAAGCCCGCGTCTTGTCTACAATATATTTTATAATACAAATCATTCGTGTGTTCGCCCGAATTGCCTCAGATTATTCAATATACGAAGTTATGGCTTTTAGTGAAAGAGACCGTATTTTCTTGTACGAACAGCAGACTGGTAGAGATTGCTATAGTTTCCTGAACGGAGTGACTAACGAAGCAGGGATCCCCATGACAGTTGTCGTGGAGACATCCCATATCGATATATTTGAAAAACTATTAGTCAATAGTGGGTTACAGTATGATATAGTTAGTGAAACAACAGATGAGTAAGTTAAGTTATGCAAACACACTTTACTTGTATGTTATAACTCCAATTTCTGTGGCCAAAGCTAGAAGTTATATGTAAGTAATTTTAGAGCTGAGAATCCAAAAGAATTTATAGCCCGAGTCAAGTTAGGATGGCACTATTTTAGTGATGTAGTCAATGTCGATAGTTACCAAAAAGGTACACGACAAAATGAAGGTTGGGTCATTTTATAAATGAATAGCTTATTTATAACAATCAAAATCAAATGAAGCTATCATTGCTAGAGACACTAACAAGTTTAGTCACTGGTTTCTCCGACTTCTATGATAAAAGCTTCCATCTATTTTTTTTAACTCTTATATCCTTCATCCAGGAGGCCTTATACCAACTTTTAAGAAACCATCCATATTCCGTGCAGTTCATAAGCAGGCCTTAAACATGACTGCTTAAAATCGTAATATGACGGTAAATTAAAGGTGAGCCTTTGCCCTGCTAGTCCGCCAAGGTGAATGGTTAGCTTGTCTCTGGTCTGCTAGCTGTCAACTAAAAAGAACGAAATAGCGCTATACAGATTAACATAAGCATCTCTCTTTCCCGCTAGTAACGTTCAAAACAGTTAACACCACGTATTTAATTATATTACTGGTTTTGTAAGACACGAAGTTACGTTAAGATTTTTAGACTATTAATTATTAAACATACAATTAGCTTAATAAAATCAATTTATTAAGGGAAATATTAAACTGCACATCAAAAATACTGATTTGCACAGCAAATATCAGGGCAAAATGCTGCGGCAGCGAAGGGTAAAGAGGGTGAGCGAAGCGAAGCCTCCTTTATCCTTCGTGTTATGTTGAACATGCAAGAACAACAAAAAATACTTAAAATATAAAATTGAGTACACATAAAATATTTAAAACATAAAACGTGTTTTTGCTGATCCTTTTTTGATGTGAAAATTAGTATTTTTGATGTGCGATTAAATTCTAGCCATTTATTAATGACACTTTTTATACGTATAATTGATATTGATCATTTCCAGTATTCCTTATCAAATATAACATTACCATAAACACAACATAAACATTTACATACATTGCTTCTGGCCCCACACTAGGATATCCTGTGTCGTGGGAACCAGAAACAACGACGTCACACACATATAAACATGCCAGACCTTGGTTTTTTATTACCCCTAGCCGGGGATCGGACCCTGTCCCTCTCGCCTGGTCGCCAGAGCCACAACCACTGCACCACAAAGGTCCTCTGTGTTTTTAACGTGCCTTAGTTACTTAAAAAATGGTGGCAAATTCAAAGCTTTGTTGAATTGGAAACTGCAGCTGATTGCAGCTTCAGCAGAGCCATCTTTCAGTCAGAGTCCCTTCATCCCACGCACCATCGGTTTCCCATTATATTATAAATTATTTAATTTGTAAAAAAAATGAGGTTGTTTGCCTAAATTTCATAATTTTCCTAATAGAACCGAGTTGGATTGTTACACTTGTGGGAAGGGGGACTGGGGGACCTTTACCTGTACCTCTAGTAAAGTAAAAATAACAAAAAAAATAACCTTATTATTTATTTAACATTATAACACTTTCTAAACATATTTTATGGTCAAAATTAATTATAGGAATAGGTCAGACTTTTTATTTGTCCCTTCCCTCCTCCACTAATACTCAATGCACATTTCTTCATAACTTTGCGGGTTGTTATAGTTGTCCTTTGCAAGGAATCTCTTCACAACCCGCCACCATTGCGATCAATCCTCTGGGTATATGTCCCATCGGGAGCAATGAAAGGATTGTCTGGGTCACTATGGTTTACCTTTTTATGGATATATCCATTTTCACCCAGACTATCCTACACCCTCCAGAAATCTGTATGGATTGTTGAGCGAGAGATTGTTGGCACCAAGACTTCAGCTAACCTAAACGTTTTCCAGGCAACTTCTAAGCGTATGCCTTCACTCCCGTTTTCAATCATCCTTAAAAACCAATGACCTCGATTCTTCTCCCTGAAACAAACAATGCATTATATTAAATCTTACAATAATCTTCGTAATTCTGACTACCTAGGTGAATCATTAGCAAGTACGTAATGTTTAACTGGTGTCGAACTAGGACCCCTAGGGGTCACCTCACTCGGCTCCGCTTCGCTTCGTCTCCGGGTTCTGCTTTAATGTGTGAACCTAACAAACCTATCTTTAGTTTTCAAACAGGAAGTGACTTATCGCAACCAATTACGTTCTGTGACATGAGATGCTCACCTTTGTTATATTTCCTGTTTCTAAATTTGCTTTGATTCAGTTGCCGTCTTTTTGCCAGCGGCTGCCAATTTTGCCCTTAGTTTCTTGTTTGTGCAATTGGTATCGCACCACCACTTCCCGACAAAAGCCGTTCCAGTCCATGATTGTTCTGCAGGACCAACACTGATCATCAGTCCTCGTGAACTCCTCCCACATTACTTGTTATGGTCAAACTTATGAGCGAAACAATACATTAGATAGAATACCCTTTCGCTCTTGCTATGCAGATCTAGCCATTACAGCATCCTTTGATACAAACAAAGGAGCCGATGGTTATGTTTGTATGGTACGCAACTGTCATCGGCTCACGGTGAATACGACACAATTTAATCTTCATAGTGACAGTTCACAATTCGTCTTCCGCAAATGCCAAACATTGCTGCCGCGTACCCAATTTCTGACTGAGTTTGATGATATTCCACATTTGAGCCAATTCATGTGTACATAAACATGTTTCGTTTGCGGTTGAAGCCGAAAAACGGTGCCTCATGGTCTGAACTCGTAGACAATGGTGGCGATTCCTCACGATGCCGTCGTGATGATCCATTCGTCTAATACACCCGAAAATTTACGAGTAATCCATATAAACCAATATAAATTACAAAACAATGTTGTTTAGGCCAATATTTACTAGCTATTTCAAGATCGTCTAATTTGACATAAATCACGCGCAAAAAAGCGATTTGCTGCTGTCAAATATAGTTTAAAAGTACGAAAAGTCTACACAAAAAAAAAGGTGAACGGTTTTTGAGTGGCAACTTAAGCAGTCCTGCCGCAGGCCTGCTAATTGTTGCTCTCATAGTACGAAAAAGCAGGGCAGTTGAGTTTAGGTCCTGCTAAAAGAGTTTATTCATGCGCCCTGCTAGGGCATTGCAACATTATTAGTTTTACTTAGGTGGTAAGGGCATAATATAGGTAAATTCGTTTCTAATATATTAAAATAATTACATTTTCAAATAATCTATTGGTATTAGTTGGTATTAGGCCTCCATTTTCTAATTTCAAAACAAGTTTTTTGAAGCTTTTTGATGTCACAAATTAACAGTACTTTTCTGGCCAGTTCTAGTGCTTGAGAATGGACTATTGGTTTATCCTTTTCATACATGATGAAGAGCCTCTAAAGCCATTTTAATAAAACAGTGCAAGTACAAGTATCAACGTGAGCAATATAGAAAATATTCTTTCTAATGTTGATTTCAGACATACAACACCAAAACCAAACACTAACAGCAGCAAACAACTATCATCGAAAGTCTCCGTTCCGCCCCTCCACTGGAAAGAATTTCAAGATAATGTTGAGAAGTTGCTTACAAAATATTCCCCTCAATTAACAAAGAGAGTTATCGGGCGGACTTATCAAGACAGAGATATATTTGTCTTGAAGTATTCAAAAACAAGTGATGACAAGAATGATAATGACAAGTATTCAGTATTCATTCTAGGCGGGGAGGAAGGACGAGATTGGTCATCCTCAGCAATAGTCATGCATTTATTGTCTGATATTCTAGAAGGAGAAACCAAACTGGAGGACGAAATATTTGACCAATACACCTTTTATTTCTGTCCTCTTTTAAATCCAGATGGGTATGAATATTCCATAACTCATGTAAGTTGAAATTTTAACTCTACTATGATGAAACTTATGTCACCTATATTTTTCAGACATTATTTGTGATAAAATTAACTTCTTATATTATTAAGTTTCATTATCTTTAAAAAGATAAGTCCAGTTTTGATATATTTTAAAGAAAATCTGCAGATGTAATAAAACTTGCAGGATCGACTATGGGCAAAGAATAGAAGAACATTTTTTCCAAATAACTGCGTTCTAACCAGGGGTATAGGTGTAAACATTGATAGAAATTGGTCTAGACGACACGGAGGTAAGTCGCCTTTTTTTCCAACCTTCAATTACATGTAACTTTCAAATAATAATGAATTATTGAATGTGAAATATGTTAGTTTTAGGTAAAAACCTGTTGCAGTGTCCGTTTCACGTGTTATACAGCAGCCGCTTACAAATATACAACAGAGGATCGATTAATAAGTGATTATTTTAGAGACGGTGTTCAATAAAGTTACTATTAATGTTTCAGTTGTTCATAATTCAAACTGCAATATTATCAACATTGGACATCATCCCTTATGTAGTGAAGAAGCCAAAGCTCTGTCTCGTTTCCTCAGCTCATTAGCTCCCCAAATGATGGCTTTTATCAATCTGAAGGGATTTGGAAACATGATAACTATACCATATGCAGAGCGAGATTCTTATGCACGAAACTTGCCTCTACTGGTTAGTGAGGGTGACTATTTCACCTTTGTACATTATTTTTAAAATAAGCCAGTACCTCTGCCACGCGTAAGGGAAAAGTTGGGACCCTTTGTTTTATGACGTGATAACGTCTTATAAATCGATGAATTCCGGCTGCACGCACGAAAAAGCATTACTCATTGTCACGTTCCGCCTGAACCGAGCGTGCAGGCGAGAGCGCGGAACAAGATAGAGAGGCACGATCGGCCTTAGCGTTTTTTATGACGTTATCACGTAAAATTATCGTCCGTAAAGCGACTTTTTTCTGTTTATAAACCCTGTCTTAGAAATCGAAGTAAAGGAACTAAAGCGTGGGCCAGACTGCTTTCAACCAGCTTCCAACAGGGGTCACCTTGGTTGAGCCCGCGCGGTTGGTGTTACCATCCACACTGGTTTACAACAAGGCCCCGACTCCATTGTGCTGACCTTTTGCGATGGCTCCACATGTAACGAAATTCCAGAAAGTTGTGGCATTAGCACTTTTTAACGGGTAGCTTCGTTTGCTCTTGGTATTTTTGTACCAACAACTCCCACGAAAAATTCTTCAGCGATGTGCCTATAAAAAAATTGACGACAAATCCCAGAGAATAGGGAGGTCTCTTGGATTTGTCGCCGCTTGTTTCCAACCAACGCTACGGAGTTGCACTCCAGCGATGCAAACGTCCACACCAGTACCGCGGCCGCTACTAAAATGGCGTCAAATAACGAACGTGATGTACTGACAAATCTAATAGGAATGTACAGAGAGATCCTTGTCTCTGAGATTTGTCGTCAAATTCTTATAGAGATAAATCGGTGACGAAATGTTCACGGGAGTGGTTGGTACAAAAATATGAGAGTTCTGCAAACGAACTACCCTTAAAAAGTGTTAATACCAAAGCAACTTTCTGGATTTTTGCTAGATATGGAGCTATCTCAATAGGTACGTTTTTGCAACGCGCGTGTCAACTTCAGCACAATGAAGTTGTTGTAAACCAGTGTGGACGGAAACACCAACCGCGGGCTCAACAAGGTAACCCCTGCTGGAAGCTGGTTGGCAGCAGTCTAGGCCACGCTTAATACTCTGCTGCCAGCAACAGCTTCCAGCAAAGGTCACCTTGGAGATGCGAGCCCGGTTACACGGCATCCAGCAAGCTTCCAGCCAAGCCAACAGTGTTTGGAGGCACGTTGCGCAGAGGGGACGTATCTACGCTCACATACCTTACATTAACTACAACGACGTCATGGCATGTATAATATAAAATATCCCACGATGGCATGGGCGCATGGCATATATAAAAAATCCCATGCCTTTTTCATCCCATAAGTTTCAAAGGCAGGGCAAGTCTCTGTACAACTCGAGAAGTTAATCACTCTAACCCTTTACACTCCCGAATATACGATCGTGAGTTTTGACTTTGAAGAAAATCTTTTATAGGAAGAAATATACACCATACTATAAGCTAAAGATGTCGCGTGTATTCATCTCTTATGTTCCCATGCGCCGCTACCGCCTTCAGGCGGCACTCAGGCGCCGAGAAACTTGGTATCAGGAATATTGTATCTTGTGAATGTGACCTAAGCCCTACATCATGAGTCTATGTGACAGCTTTCAAATTATTTTGAGCCATTTTGTGCCCAGAGCAACGCCTGCGTCTGCGCTCGCCGCCTGCAGAAGCGCGACTGTTCGCTCGCCTGGCTGATAGAAAGCGATTACACTGCTTCTAGCAATGCTGTTGTCAGCTTGCTGGCAGCGTATGCCTCCCTGTCAAGCTAGTTTAAAGATCCTACGAAATTTGGCTGGAATTTTGTACGATTTTTGAATGGCTATAGGGTACCTTTTAAAAATCTACAGAGTCTTCACAAACTTACGAAAGAGAGGGGCAGCTCTGCCGTTTAATCGATACGGTGGATATTCAAAAAGTGCCCCATAGCAGTAGAATAGAAAGTTCCAATTCAATCGAATTAGGAAATTCTCAACGTTAATTAGAAGTTTACTAAAATCACAAAAAAAAAGCCTACGAATCAGGAAATGGCCGCCTGGCAAACTCTTCTCGTGCTTTTTTTAATTTTTATTGATATACAATGACGTCCATAATCGTTTTTCTTACAGATAGAAATATTGGGATCAGCTTTCGAAGCACTACCTAAAAGATTTGCTAGAACTTTTGTGATTGGACACACTGCTTCTCTTCTATGTGAGTACCTACCTATGGAGTCAAATACAAAAGTTATAGAGTATAAACAATATTCGATTTTGATCATTTTCCAATTTTGATAGTGACCTCTGTCTACAATAATCCTAGTAGATCTAGCTGGACGACCTCTGTAACACTGCGGTTGTGTCTCCGCCTACCATGCGAGAGGTCCCGGGTTCGATCCCCGGCTGGGGAGAAAGAAAGAAATTTACAGGCCTTAGATGTTTTTGTGTGTGACGTCACTGTTTCTGGATCCCACTATACAGGGTATCCTAATGTGGGGCCAGAAGCAATGTGAATGCCTGAATGTAAATGTTTATGTTTACATCTTCCGGAACTACCACACACCACATCTGCAGTAACTCACCCTGCTTATAGCTTGTCAACTTCGTACGCAGCACTCCCATGGTCTGCGGGCGACGGGCACGAAAGATGCGGGGGCTGCGAGGGCGGAAAAGCGGAGGGCGGACGGCGGGGCGCGTAGTAGGAACCGCCCGCGCTCTTCTTTCCCGCCCCCGCATCTTTCCTCCCGTCGCCCGCAGACCATGGGAGTGCTACGTACGAATTTGACAAGCTATAGCTTAGTGGGCTGCACGCCCGAAATCCGATCCCAACACCTTGGTCATAGGGCTAATCAGGTACACTCACTCACCCATATACAATGCTCCCATACCGATGTATTTAACGAGTTTTTAATTAATTGTATTTTAATTTTTCATATGATGTTTCACACCAAATAAAATAAAAAATATAGTTAAAAAGCTCACGATCTCTGACATTCTACTAGAGAAATATGTCTTTATCCCTACTCTCATTTAACATAATATATTATACCCAGTCGGTCAAGCGAAATTTTACGATTTTTATATAAACCATGATTGATCAATATACGAAGGAAACTTAGAGGTCCGATGCCACTTTTTGGTGAGAATAAAATGGGGTAAAGAATGATTTAGTTCATTCTATTGTTTCAAAATAGAATGATCTCTTAAAATGTTACAATAGCTAGAAGTGGTATTGCCTACCATTCATTGAGAAAAATATTTAGGTAAGTACCAAGCTACTGAAAATACGAGCCTCAACCCTTTACTTAGCAGATGACAAATGTATTGTAGATGGTTTTTTCTATAGTAATGTTCATGAAACTAATGAACTTGCAAAAATTAATAACAAACAAAGCTGTAAACCCTACTTCAAAAAATATGAATTAATGTCACTTCCTGCCATGTATATATTCGATACATGTTTATTCGTATTTAATAACCACCGAATATTTCCCCAAGTAAAAGACACACATAATTTTAATACAAGACATAAAGAAAGATTAAATCTACCACAATCCCGAATAAAAATGCTCAACTGTAGGCCATACTACATGGCAATTAGACTCTT
This sequence comes from Argyresthia goedartella, assembly GCA_949825045.1. Classification (NCBI taxonomy): domain Eukaryota; kingdom Metazoa; phylum Arthropoda; class Insecta; order Lepidoptera; family Argyresthiidae; genus Argyresthia; species Argyresthia goedartella. The sequence goes on from OX463809.1 coordinate 10,206,430, forward strand.
TAAGAAATTACCTATTGATATAAAAAATATAGACAACCAGCCACTATTCACTAAAAGGCTTAAACAATACCTTATTAATATGTGTCCAATGTCCATACACAATTGAAGATTACCTTCAATAAATTGTAAACCTAGAAATAGCTATAAGTGCTTAAATAATTGTTATTAGTTAAGATTTAATACATTCCATTTGATAAGTGTTTTTGCATTACCCGAAAAAGGTCCATAATAGAGACTGTTATTAAATTTTAAGACCTTATTTATACATTATGGTGCAATAAAGTTTTGATTTGATTTGATTTGATTTGAACCTATTATGTATCTTATATCTATCATGTATCTTTTGACAGAACCAGATACCTTTCCAATTAGAACTACTATTGCTATAAACGGAGCTCTAATGGGTTTCACGCTTGCTTCTCACACTGGAGATGCAGGTTCGAATCCTGACCATTTAACAATGAGATAATTAATTTATCTTAAGTCCATTAACGGACGTTCAGTGTTTCGGATGACACGTTAAGCTGTAGGTACCGGCTACTATCGTCTTCTTGGTAGTGGTCATAGAAACTCTCTACCAACCCGCTCAGTGCCAGAGCTTGGTGGAGTATGGCTTCATATTACTAGTATCCAGGTAAAAGCCTGTGCCCCTCGGTGGGGACATTAAAGGGCTATTCAACTTATATTATAAATGGCTAGTTTTTAATCGCACATCAAAAATACTGATTTGCACAGCAAAACGGATCAACAAAAACACTTTTTATGTTTTAAATATTTTATCTTCATCTTAAGACCCTTTTCCTAAGCTACCGCAGCATTTTGCCCTGAAATTTGTTGTGCAAATCAGTATTTTTGATATGCATTTTAATATTTACCATTATAAATGTGGAAGTAGCGATGTTTAAATGTTTGTGTGTATGTGCCTCAATCGGATTTGAACGAAATTTAGAGACACAGAGATAGTTTATGAGCCACGCCTTTTCTTATAGGAGGTGAAAGAGGCACGGCACAATGGTGCCCACATTTAGCCAGTTACTCAATACTCCTTGCGTGACAGGTGGTTAGCCCACCGCCGCAGCTATGGATTAATGAAGGTTTCCTCACAATGTTTCCATCACCATTAGAACGTCTGTATAAACTGCATGTACTTAAGATAATTTACTTATCTCATTAGTACATGGTCAAGGTATTGGTCATTGGGATTCGAACAGGCACCTCCTGCTTGAAAATTAAGCGTGATACCCACTAGACCATGGAGCTTGAAATTATCTTAAAATTTGGTGATAATGTTTATTATTTCATATATTTTACTAAAAAATACCAATATATTGCTAAATCAGATTTGCTAAACAAAACTCAATTTTAGGCTTATATTCTACATTTGTTATGGAACGGTTTTATTTTATCAATTTTACTGCCGACTTATTAGTTTGTAAGGTTAGGTTAGGTTAGACTTATTAGTTTGTTAGGTTAAGTTAAACTTTTTTGCTTAGAACAGATATGTTTTGCCTCTTCTCTATATGGGACCGCTGTGAAGAGAAGCAGGGTGAAAATACCCCAACAGGTTGGTTTTTAGATCTCTTTTAAAATCCTTGTGCTATAATAGCAGGGTTCGAAAATATTAAGATAATTACACTGCTTGATATTTATCTGATGATTATCCGATATTTATCCGATATTTATCGGATAATTATCACCAGTGTTAGAAATTAATTTGTTATATTGTTTCATAACAAATGCATTATAATTTGGGCAATTTTAACAAAAACAAATAAATTTTATGATATATGTCTACTATTTTTTATCTTCGTGCAAATTAAGTATGACCATATTGGATCTTTCACACGAGGCATTTTTCAAATTCAACTCAATAAACAATATTTAAAAACCAATGATGACACTCCTGTTCACTCAACTTTGCATAAGAGCCCATCTGTGTGTTCCTGCAGCACTTCTTCACGCGCGCGTCGTCTATTTATACACATTTAAAGTAACGCTTTAAAGCGAAACGCGAACGCCTATAATATAAGTGAAAGCACTCTAAATCCGAACTGAATTTCTATGGTACGGGGAATCCCCAAGGCGGCAGCGGGGCGCGGGCGCGCGTTATACATTAGTGCGGAAATACACGCTCGAATACAGCTCTGTTTCATGAACGCAACTTTTGTTATAATCAATAGATAATTATCGAGCTATTTTTATCAAGATAATTATCACGTCACAATGTCAGCTTTTTAAACCCTCCCTTCTAAATACGAATCTCATAAGCTTAGAGCTATTGCCTTTATGCCATAGTGTTTTAGCTTTAAGAGCAATGTTTCCTGGTCTACACAGTCAAATGCCTTGGACATGTCACAATAAACACCGATAGACCGAGACCGGTCTGAAATTTGTGGGGTCACCCCCATCGCCGCCTTTATCGCCTGCTGTGTTTCATGAGATCAGGGAAAGTACTCTCATCTACACATCTCATCTGAGGGGCAAGTTCGTCTATCGCCGAGCCTAATTATTTTTACTGACATGCCCCAGAGATCCTCGGATTTTTTCAAATTTAACAACTTAAATGTTTTGATTATGCCATAGGGCTCAATATAAACAAATGAGAAATCTTGATAGCACTTTTGAACATTGTCTTTTAAAAATAATGCAGCAAGATCTGGAGACGAGTCTAAAGAAGCCATAGTAACAATTGGAACATTTGTAAAGAACTGTTCAAATGCGGCCGCGATGTCATCGTTAGAAGTTATTAGTTTATCTTCAATCTTAAGTAAAAAGATACTGTCTCCTGATTTTGTTTTACCTGCTTCTCTATTTATGATATTCCAAATTGTTTTAGTTTTATTCGACGATGTAAGAATCTTCGTTTTTATGTGTTCGCATTTAGCTTTATGGCAGACAGCCCTAAATATTTTTGAATATAATTTTACATGTTGAATAAAAATTGGATCATGTCTAGATGTTTTTTTCCCATAAAGTGCATAAAGTGTATCCTTACTTTTACGGATTCCTTTGGTTGCCCATTCACTAAACCCTACTTTACTATCGGTTTTTTTATGTTCATGTAATTTAAAATTATTTTCAAAACTATCTGAATGTTTCTTGAACAAGTCGGTATAGTGATCATTCGCTTTTTGGGTATTATTTTAAGTAGGTAAGCTACTTTGTAAATCTTGTTTAAATGATCCATTTTTTTTGTTGTGATTGGCCTATACAAGATTACTTACTGTGCTTTTGAATCTACTTCTAAGTTGATATTATCCTTTCCGACCCTGTATAATAGTACAAATTTTACATATGAATTAGTATAAATAAATATGCAGGAATAAATATAATCTTAACCCAGCGAGCATGAGGTGAAAGAAAGTTACACCAAGAATGAGGCAGGCTAATTCATGCCTAGAATATAATGTCTCTAGATAGTTTTTATTATTTTTATTTTGCATGCTCCATGCTCCATATCGACTTGGCGCAAATGTTGCAGGAATCACATAACCAAAAATGTATTATTATATGCTTGATTGCCAAAACACACACTATAAAACAAAAATGAATAAATTAAATTATATAATTGGAAGGACTTTAGAAAGACGGCCGGTTCAGATGCTTTTGCTGATTTTTTTCTATACTTTATTAGATGATTTCAAAACACGCGAATCTTTGGAAATAATTAGTTAAGGAGTATTTTTTTTAATCGCCATTTAACCATCCCTGAGTCAGACATCTCTTTACAAATGAACAACCTGTATACAAGGTGATATTTAATTAGCGCAATCAATAGGGGCTTCCGCGGAAAAAAGTATTAACATTAAAATGTGTCGATTCAGACACAGTGTCCCTGTCATTTGTGCCCCAAATGTCAGCAACCCGTACAAAGAACTTTTTACTAAAATGCCTCTCAATTTTATATTTCAGTTAACTACTCAGGGAATTGTGCTGATTGGGTGAAACATGAATTAAACATCCCTGTGGTTTACACAATATACATGCAATATGAAGATGAAGTTGAACCCAACCCCCAACAAGTTCATAAACTAGGTAAAGACTTTTCAAAACTCCTGAACGAGATACTGATGGTCTCAAGAGATATATATAGTCCCTTATTTAGTGGATGTGGCAGATGTTGGGTTAATAAAACAATGATTGTTTTTGCGATTGTAGCAATTTATACCTATGTATTATAGGTTAAAACCAAAATTTAAAAGGAAATTGTAGAATCAATTGGCGATGATAAAAATAGAGTTTCTAAGATATTAAAGGCTAGTATTTAATTGGGTCAGAGTGTCGATAAGGGGGCAGAAGCCCCCACTTTGTACATCAAAAATAATTATTTTCACAGCAAAAAAGGGCAAAAACACTTTTTATGTTTTAAGTATTTTTGTTGTTCTTACATGTTCAACCTAATATGAAGGATAAAGGGGGCTTCGCTTCGCTCACCACCCCCTTCACCGCAGTATTTTGCCCTGATATTTGCTGTGAAAATCAGTATATTTGCTGTGCAAATCAGTATTATTGATGTGCAGTTTATTATTTCCCGTTATTAAACAACTTTAAGATAAACTAATATGTGTAAGTATAAAATAATTATTTGATATCTCACCTGGCCAGGGGGCATATGTCCCATTTGATGCATGTAGCCATGGGGCGTCCCTTGACCCGGCATATTAGGGTGCTGTGGTGCTGGGCCACCGGGCAGGCCAGGATGTCCATTAGGTCCTGAAGGGTGTGATCCAGAAGGGCCCATGGGGTGACCAGGCGGGCCGGGCATGTGTGGGCCAGCCATGTGGGGCGGCATCTGGTGGCCGCCAGGAGGCATGCCAGGGTGCTGCGGAGGCATGCCAGGCGGCCCGTTGCTGTTAGGGGGCATAGAGTGCGGCGCGGCACCGGCAGGAGGCATGTGGTTCGGCATTGGGGCCTGTCCAGATCCCTGCGGATGGGTCGGCGGAGGCCCATTTACATGTTGCTGGTTGTATGGACTATGCGGCGACTGCGGCGGCGCCGGGCTCTGCGCCGGAGGTCCCATCGGGCTGGGAGCCTGCGGCGGCGGCATAGGGCTATTTTGCGGCGAAGGGCTTGCCATTTTGATCACTGCAATCCTCAGTTTGTCAATGTTGGACTGTCTAAACAAAGTCGCTTTCGGTGGCGAACCTACTACGTATAGGTACCTACTGAATTAAAACCATTTTCACTAAACACTCGAGCATCATACACCAATATTTGTAATAGCAATTCATCAAGTTTCCATGCTAAATTCACAATACATTGAAACCGTCCATTTACCTTAACAATCAAGTAAATAAATTCTACAATTCAACAATATCACTCGTAGACTAAACCACAGAGTACATTATTTGGTTTCTACTACAGCGCGTTCCGAATCGCACCATAATCGATTACAGCGTCTGCGAGGTCGTTCCGAATGAGTTTTAGCGTGACAACGATATCTCAAAATGGTTGATATGATATTGATCATGATCGTTGTATTTTACTTGGCGCTCCAATATATGAAGACGCCTATCTCCTACAGTAAATTCTAAATTAATTAACTTTCATAATTGTTCGGATCTGCTTTTTAAAATTGATGGAACACAATTTACAGACTGAGGTTGTATCTTTTTTCCCCTAAATTCTTATACATCTTACGATGCAGTCCTATTTGGAAATTCCCTCATCTGACATCATCCATAGATACCGTATTAAAAGAGTCCATAGTATTTTTTTTTAACATTTCGTTAAATTGTCAATCCTGGTCCCAAGTTACTCTTCCCATTAAATATGGTGGGCTGGGTATTCACTCCACTAGCGACCTGGCTCTCTCTACTTTTCTCTCATCTGTCCACAGCACCGTCGCCCCCATCGGTGGTAACCTTCACGTAACCAATCCCACTGATGTCGTTGTGACGGGCTTGGCAGATGCAGAGTCAACTTGGAGAGCCGGTTTCTCCAGTAAAGATCTACCCTCGGAAAATACCATCCAAGCCGCCTAGGACCTGGTAAAATTAAAAAAAAATTACGATTCACTTTTAGCAAACTGTCTAAATCCTACTGAGCGTGCTCGACTGCTGGTAATATCCGAGCCTGAGTCGGGGCTTTGGCTCGGAGCCATCAAAAGTGACAGCTATCACGCTGACAATCAAACTTAAAACAGCAACCAGCAGCGACTTTTGGCGCTCCATAATTGTTTATTTCCTCACTTATTAACCCAACACAACGCTAATATAACTGTCGCGACTGTCTACGACTCGAAAAGACAATAACTTACAAGAGTTGGGTCATAATAGTGTCATCTGTCAGTATCAACGTCTACCGTCGCTTTCAAAGCGTTCCGAATGGATATCAATGATGGTCGAAATTTCCCATTCGGAACGGGCATGATGGTCGTGACGTCACGTGGCAATCAACAGCTAAACTAAACACCGACGACAGCGTCAAAGCGGTTTCTTTCACGTTCGTATCCAATGAGAAAGAATGGTCTGTGTTCGTATATGGTTCGCATCCCTCGCTCGCTCCGGCTAAATTATCGGGCTATTGCGAACGTTCACGTCTCAAAAAAGAGCAACTCCATAAAGAAAAGCAGAGGCGAGGGCAGCGGGGCGGGACATCGGCGGGCGGCCATATCTTTCGCCTCTTTTTGTCAACTCGAACCTTCGCTGTAGCCTAATAATCTGGCTGATGAGGGGTTACAGATCTATTGTCTATGGCACAGATGCATCGTAAAGTACGGAGTTAGTATGTACCTACATTCACAGACTATAATAGGGATACTACCTACAATATTCTAATAGTCTTGCTAGAGATACATCAGCCTGCTGCTGTTATGGCCAGCGTTGTCTGGCGGTGAGTGAAAGAACCAAATCTAACAAAAACATACCTATAGCTATACCACAGAATAGCGGCAGCAGTGTAATGTAAGAGAATCATCAATCTTCAAATTGAGTTTATATGGATGACCGCTTAAGATAATTTGTGTCGACATCATACAAAGTTAATTTGGAGAGAGGCTTCGTTAATTTTCATTCATTTTTAGTGAACTAAAATAAAAATCAGCGTCATAATTCAATAATTTTTAATTTAAGAGTATCACATTTTTTATCATTGAAATCAACATATATTGCAATTATAGTTTTACAATAATTATACTGGTGTATGCACTGTGGGATGGCATTCCGAAAAAGAGTGTTGGATGATATTTCTCTTCAAAGTGTTGTTGACATACTCTTCATCGTTTAAATGCCAGTTCCGCGTATCACATTTTTTATCATTAAAATCAGCATATATTGCAATTATAGTTTTACAATAATTATACTGGTATATGCACTGTTGGGATGGCATTCCGAAAAAGAGTGTTGGATGAAGCATGATATTTCTCTTCAAAGTGTTTTTGTCATACTCTTCATCGTTTAAATACCAGTTCCTCTTTAAGAGCCAATACATTTCCCCCTATGTTAAAGGTCTTTAGGTGGTGTAGTAGGTAACTGATATTGTTCCTTGTCCAAGGCACAGTGAATACACTCACACTATTTGTATATAGTTTATTAAAGCAGAAGGAAGTAGGAGAAAGCACAGTAATAGTTCACAGACAACACAGATTATAGCGAGAAGTAACAGTTCGAGCAAATGAAATACAGAAGGCGTAAGCACAAAAGCGAAGGAAATGAAGCAAGCGAGCGTAGCTTCGCCGTGCGAGATGGATCACGACTGATGAGGTTATAATAATGTACTCTGTGCTGATGAGGGACTCCACGCATGAGCTAGGCGACGCGCGACGGGCGGCGGCGCAGGAGCCGGTTATGCCGTTGTTTCCATAACGCGCATTCTGCACGGTGTATCATGGCACGACACTCATCCGTCATTATTATATAAATTGTTTGTTTGTTTGATTGTTTATATGTTTTAAGTATGTGTAATATTATGTTGTTATGTAACTGTATTGTATGATTATTTTTGTTTATATTTTGTATAAATATATTATTGTTGTAATTGTATAATAGTGTGATTATAAATACAATAATTGTGTCATTGTAAATGTGTGATAAATATCAGAGTAATATAAATATATATGGGTGAGGAGCCCACAGGTCTATGCCAGGAACCTGTCAGGATCCTTAGCAGGATTGGGGAATGTATGCAGTGTTATAATATGGTCTTCACCTGTAAATCGAAAAAAGTACATATAATTGACCAAATGAATAAAGATAATGACTGCTTCAAATCAGTTTTTCAAGACAAGGGAGGTTTGTTAGTCACAAAAGGAGAGGTTCTTATTTTGTTGGATCTCTGAACAGAACAGAACAGATAGTAAAAGGCCCTTCTAATGGTGCGTCACATATTTACGATAGCATAGGGAACTAGTATCCTAACCTAGGTGAGTCTAATCGGTTGCAGTGTATGTGGCTAAGGGGTTCCCCCCTCTTATCGACACTGACCAAATTTCTGTACTTATACTATTTGTGGTTACGTTTGTGTGGTGTGGGTCGTTTCCGGGTGTCAAACCTACCCGACGTGTTACAAGTGCTCCAGCTTTTATTTACCGAAAAGTGTGCTAAAACTGATTGTAGTGCCGTGTAACTAAGTGACTAGTACTCATTTAGTGCCAATTAATTCAGACAATGTCAAATGTGCCGGGTTCAAAGTGAAATAAGCTCGTAATAAGCGGAAGCATCCAGCTAATTTCTGTTGATAAAGCCAGCCATTTTTGAAATTAATCAGTACTACCAACATTTCATCAAACCATAGACAATAAATCGTGTCCGTTTCCGATTCGCAAATACCGGTTGTGTTCCGATTTTTGTCGCACATCACTACCATTCATTCATTCATTCACTCATCAAGATCATTCATTCATTCACTCATCAAGATGTCAAAACAAATCACCAAAGCAAAGTGATAGCAGGATGATTCATTGGTTTGGTTCATTCAATGGATAAAACATTGTCAAGTCAACTTGTGGACTTTTTGGCGGGCTTTTGAAAAGTTAGGGCACAATTTTTCAAAGTATTTTCAAGAAGTTGTTTTAAGGTGTAAAACCAATAATTTTGCTAAGTAGAGGCCAAATTTATATGCCTCCTGATAAAGTGGGGCATTAAAATGGAGGATCCCCGGGGGCTGAGCCCCCCGGACCTAAATCCAACACTGAACACCCGGAGCTGTAGCGTGGTCGTCGGGATGGTTCCGAGGGAGACGGCAATGACGCAGATTCTTCGCTAAACAACCAAAATGTTACACAGGTCTTATACAAACCATATACCAAACCAGGATACAAACGTACGTTCCCAGAAAATTCGGTGAGTACGGAGTTTACCGTATTTGTAGAAAGTACGAAGGAAGGGGAACACTTGGGAAATAAGAACCCCGACATGATATGCTCATTACTGAAAAATGAAGTCAAGGGCGTGGTAGGCATCCGCCGCATAAACGCAAATAAGATTGGTGTGTCATTCGCACAAACTATACATGCCAACAACTTCCTACATAACGAAAACTTTTTCATGAAGTTTAACTTAAGAGCGCATATCCCGGCAAGGTCTGTGGAGACCAGCGTTGCCAGAATGTTACTTTTGTAACATTTTACGTAACTTTTGACCCTGCTAAGTTACTTCCATGTTACAAGAATCATAATGTTAGTTTATGTTACTTTTCAAGAGGGTACCCATCGACGTTTATAAGGGGGGATTTAGTGGGTTCAAAAGTTTTTATTTCATAGGTTCAAAAGTTTGTATTTCTTGTTATATTCGAAAGGAGCACAACAATAATAAATATTGAATTCAAATATCTGCAACGCAACACAGTAAAAGTTATTTGGTTCTACATCAGTGAGATCACAATTTTTCGCTCGCTGCATAGGGCATAGATGGGCATTTAAAAAAAATGGGACCAATCTGGAAAAATAATCCTTTCAAATAAAAAAAGAATTTCCCAAATCGGTCAATATGACGGCGTTAAAAAAATACAACCAATTTGAAAAACTTCCTTCCTTCCATCCTTTGTCGCTTGAAAAAAAACAATTAAGTAAAAGCGACTTGAAAACCTCCTTTTTGAAGGCGGTTGAAAATGTTACTTTTCTCATGAAAATGTAACTTTTTGAGGAGCCTCATGTTATTTTTGGCCATGAAGCACTGGCAACACTGGTGGAGACAATCGGGGTCCTTCGATTCGTCCCCACCAACATCTCTAATGAAGACTTATTCAAGAAATTGACTGCTTTGCATGAAATTATTTCAGTGAGGCGATTCACACGAAAAGTGAACGGAGTAGCGGTGGTCTCTTTACCTGAAGTGGCATATCTGCAGCCTTATGGCGTAACTAGTCTGAGCTATGAACTCATATAGACTTTTAAGTTTGACACCTTGCGCCAGCTTCAACTGTCAAATTGGTATCACGCAAGTAGCATCCAAACCCATGCTCAGTGAATGAACGAAATCCTATATGATTTGACCTAAATCGGTATCATGTAATGTTTCAAGCGAAACCAAAGCCCATATCCAAATGTCAAAAGAAGATGGGACCTACTTTGACGTTGGCTTTCCATCAGTGTTACCGTGCTAGCCACTTTGTGGCTAGATCTAGCGGATTTTCAACGGTTTTAGCCAAAAATAATCAATTTTTGCCACCAAAACTAATTTTGGTAATTTTTAGGGTTCCGTACCCAACGGGTAAGAACGGAACCCTATTACTAAGACTTCGCTGTCCGTCCGTCTGTCACCAGGCTGTATCTCAAGAACCTAGCTAGCTAGAGAGTTGAAATTTTCACAGATTATGTATTTCTGTTGCCGCTATAACAACAAATACTAAAAAACAGGATAAAAAAAATATTTAAGGGGGCTCCCATACAACAGTTCTTTCAATACCACATACAAACTTATGGATGCACCTGGTTACGTACATGGAGTGTGAAAGTAACCGCACCAATAACTTTGTATACAATATTTTGCTGTGTAAAATCCAAACTATTCACTCCACACCATCGCTTCCATTGAACGGTGGTACGGAACCCTTCGTGCGCGATTTAGACTCGCACTTGACCGGTTTTTTTTTTAGATTATTACTGTTGAAAGTCGACCGAGTAAGTAATTTTAAATAAATCTGAGGTTATATATTTTACGGAGTATCATATCATAATATACCTACCGAAACGATATCATTGTTTATGATAATAATATTATTTTATCAACAGTAATAGAATATTAAGGTTTGCAAAGAATACTATGATATACTTCCCTACTTCTAGCCACATTTCGAAAGTGTTTTTTTTATAAAACTGGCTGTTTTTTATTTTATGTAGCCACAAACAAGATTGTCCTAAGGGCGACACTGCTTCGCATAAATCGGACACTGAATAATATTGAACAAATAGGACAAAAGCTCTTATTTTAGTGATTTTGGAACGTTTAAACAATAATAATTAGGTTGGTGATTATTGGCAATAATGTGTAACAGTAAAAAACCAAAGGTTATAGGAACCAAAGGTGAGGTTAGGTTAGGATTATTGTTTTAGTTTTTGAGTTGGCGTCGGCTGTCTTGCTGGCTGCAGCAGAGTAGGAACGCATCAGGTGTCTCCATAACGAGGAGCGGAGGCTGCCGAGGGTCGCAAGTCAGCGGATAATGCTACCGAAGGCTGAATTTGTTGGACTTTTCCGCCTCACAAAGGGAGCTTTCCGAATGAAAATTTTACCTGTTGCCGGCAAGCCAGCGCACTAGCGCTGTGCGGCCAGACATTCGGGTAAAAAGCTATACTTACGAAATAAATCAATAATTAATATATGTGAAACTTAAAAATTATTTTCGCACATCACATACTCCGCCACAGGGTACTGCCAGAAGAGTAAGTATTGGGACTTAAGGTCTTCTCAATTTGGCAGTCTACAATGTCAGACTGTCTTAGGGATATGCTTTAAACCACCCATCCATTCTAGGGAAATATATTGTTTCCCATGTACCAGAGCGATTGAGACATTGTCTCAAGAAGGTAACTTTTTGTTGCAGGTTCATAGAATTGTCTTTTTCCCTGGAATAGTCGAGTGTATTGATGGCTCTGGCCATAATCCGGCCCGTACAGAAAGAGGCATACTACCTCAGGAAACAGTACCACTCTCCCAGCACTGTACTTGTAAGTAATGTATTTATTTACTTCCTACTATCAGTACTCTTTGGAAATCCATAGCATTTCTTAGCTTAATTCATAACCTACTCGTAAATATGCCCTGTAAAGCAGACATAGAGAGTATGACTGCTGTTGGGGAAAGGTATGGCTCATGGATATGTTAAAAAAAGTTGCCTCTCACACAGGAGAAGCAGGTTCAAATTCTTACAAGTGCATTATCGGACGTTCAGGACATTTAGTGTTTCGGTTGACACATTAAGCTGTAGGTCCCAGCTATTATCACTATGTGGTAAAAACCCCTCCACCAACCACTGAGTCAGCGTGGTGGAGAATGGCCAAATCTTACTTGTATCCGGGTAAAGGCCTGTGCCCCTCGGTGAGGATATTAATGGGCTACATTTATTCCATACCATATTTATTTACTTCCTACTATCAGTACCTACTCTTTGGAAATCCAAAGCATTTATTAGCATAATTCATTACTTATTCTTAAGTAATATACTGTGTTGGCTCATGGAAGCATGGGTATGTTAAAAAAAAACTGTTACAAAACTGTGTTTATAATATTTCAGTGTTACAAAATGATAATTTTATTATTCTTTAGGTGATTATGAGGATGCATGACTGTTTTCTTAATGAGTTGCTATTCTTTCCAGTGCCCGCACGCTCCTTTGTCGCTCCTTTGTCCGCTGGCCACAGATGCCGCCATGGATTTCGCATTTAGTTCTTCTGCCGCTAGTCTGCTCTGCACTCATCGATGTCATCTGCAGTAAAAATAAAATGTTCTATTTTATAGTTTTTTTTTATCTTAACTTCTTAAAACTTAATATTGCCCATTAGCATGGAGTTTTATTTATTAACATTTTGTTGAGTCAAAGTCAAAGTACTTTATTACTGTAGATATTTACATATACATATTTTTGCCTCTTCTCTACATTGGACCACTGAGGGAGAAGAAGGGCGTAGAAACTCCCACAGATTGATTTTTAGATCTCTTATAAAAATTTGGTTGTGCTGAAGTAATACAAATATGAAAAATTTCATTATTATGATTAATAAGCAGGAATAAATAATTACAAAATTATTAACAGCAACGTCTGTGTTGAGCTAGATTACAGACCTATCAACTTAAGCTGATACTTGCATTTGTGTGAGTGCACACCGATAGTGTAGAGTGTCAATCGGCTTGAAGCGCGGCCCGTCCCGCGCATGGTTTAAACTGGTTTATACTAGTTTATATCAAGCGGCCTGATGCGCAGACCGTCCGCTACGCATCGCTTCCCTGCCGCCCGCTCACATACTTCACTTTACCTCCGGTACTGGTAGCAGATAGACGTGTAATTTTATGTGATTGATTGTGTTTGAAATATTAGTGAAATGGCTCCTACTGCTCCTGGCTGCTGCTAATGGCTCCTACAATCGACGATATAACGGAACGATTAATTATTAACACAGGCTCTGACTCTGATGAATCATCAGACGAGAGTGAAGATGAAGATGCAATGAGCGGAGTAGAAGAGTTATAAGATTCAGTCATTATGAGGTCGAGAATTGGACAGTTGGTAACATTGTGTTTTATGGACTTCGTTTAAATAAAACATTGATTTTATTTGTATGTGTTTTACTAACTGTACTTTTGGCGATCACTCACACAAATGCAGGTATCAGCTTAAGTTGATAGGTCTGTAACCCCATACAATCCCGTAGTAGGTTATCTCACCACATACCACTGAAACATTTCCATCATATTGAAGATATGAGACTGATGAATGAATTAGAGATTGCGTTTTTAGTAAATAGTCACCATCATAATCATCATGAACAGCCTACAACTGTCCACTGCTGGAATAAAGGCCTCTCCCAAAAATGAGAGAATTTGCACAAAGTAATCACCATCCTGAGCAGACGGGTTGGTGATCGCAGTACTGTAGAAGGTGGTTGTTTATAAGAGATGCTGCTGTCCATTCGCTGTTAGGCATATTCCCTTTGACACCTCCTAATACAACCTCGGGAAGAGAAGAGGTCATGGCAATTGGTATTCTGTTCTGCCGTCACCACAAGGTGAATATTATACAAATATGTACTACATATGTGTTGCGAATAAGAAGCAAATTCAAACCTAAATCTTGCTGATAATATGTATAACCTCGTGACTGTTAACACAGGGTAATAAATATTAAACTCACATCTCCACTCCTCTCTGTTTTATGCATTCCATCAGCCACCACGTTCATCGTGATTGTCAGCTACCCCACTGATTCTGCACTGATTTTTTCCCAGTGGGCCAGTGATACAATGCCCACTGCTCGCAAGTCACGTTTCCCCTCCACTTACTCCAGCATCATCAGGAACTGCCCCTTCGGCACAACTCGGCGTGCTGGCATGCTGAAATTAAAACTTATTGAAGGTATATCAAGAAGGGTCAGTCGGCTCCTCTAAATACGTCTCAGCGCAGCACACTGACTTACGCTATCATAGGGCGTGGGAAATGGGGAATTCCAACTACCTGATAAAATACAGTTTTAGTAAGCAAAAGCTATGCTTGAAATTAAGTTAAGTTTTTTGGTAAGAGCTTCTATCACGATAATTTCACAATGTCACGTGATGAGACCTGCACAATAGGAAAACACGTGGAACAGGTAATAAAAAGAGAACTTTAATCTAAGACTATAATTAATATTGTTGGTAGATATAAATTTGTTAAGTAAATTGACAGAGAATGGGTGAGATAAGGTGAGAAGGAAGTTAGATTGACAGGACGAGGGAATTTCGGAGGGAGTAGATCGTAAAGGGAAGTATGATTGATAGGGCATTCAAAGAACAAATGATCAGGAGTACCGTCAGCCGGGTGGCGGAAGGACTTTAGCGGATGACCTACTTTTGTTGACCCTGAGGGGTGGAGGGGGGAGGGGGGTAGATGCCCCCCCTACTACTCCCCCCCCGCGGAAATGCCTAGTTTCTGAGATATGATTATTTAAAGTTTTGAGGTTATGTTGTTTAATTAAAACAAAATTTAGACTGACCTTGATCTTTAAGTGGGGGAGGGGGAAGGGGGTAGATGTCCCCCCCCCCCCCCTACTACTTCCCCCCCGCGCGGAAATGCCTAGTTGCTTTCTTCGAAAGGGTAATTTTTCTGCCTCGACACCTTTCTCCTCCACAAATGCTCCATAATGCTATCATCAAAATTTACATGAAAAGTAGCCACAATAACCTACTCTAGCCAATCGTTTTTGTTTGCATACGCTGCGCTCCGGTTTAGCTTCTTCAACGTTCTAACATAACGTATAACCCGATTGAAAAGTAGCCACAATAACCTACTCTAGCCAATCGTTTTTGTTTGCATACGCTCCGCTCCGCTCCGGTTTAGCTTCTTCAACGTTCTAACATAACCTATAACCCGATTGAAAAGTAGCCACAATAACCTACTCTAGCCAATAGTTTTTGTTTGCATACGCTCCGCTCCGCTCCGCTCCGGTTTATCTTCTTCAACGTTCTCACATAACCTATAACCCGATTGAAAAGTAGCCACAATAACCTACTCTAGCCAGTTGTTGTTGCTTGTAAATATCGAGAGAACAAGCAAATAGAACATTCGCGAAACTACTAGAAAAGGGACTACTACTTTGCCGCCCAACCAAAAACGCGGCAAAACGATCCAACAAAATGCGTTCCGTTTTAAACAAAAATGACAACTTTTTTATTATCAAAAGTGATATTTTACGAAAGAAATACTAAATTAACTTTGATTGACGTAAAATAAATAAACAAACATAAATTGCAAGTTAAATGATCGTTTTTATTAAAATAGGTATTATAAAAAAAAAAACACATTTCCTCCTTTTTTTAGAGAATTCTCATCTTTTCAAATATGCGTCCAACGAAATGCAGGTAATGTATTTTGACCACAGACAAGATTTAAACATATTATTTGCGTTGCGTTACATCATTTACCAAAGTTTTTTCAGATTTTCAAAAAATCATATCTTAAAAACTATTGAATTCCGCACCCTGAAACTTTCAGGAAGATGATCAAATGACCCCAACATGATGCTAAAAAAGTTTAGACGCCCCAGTGAGTAGGTCATCCGCTAAAGGTGAGCCTTTGCCTTCTATAGTTTTGGTCAGGGGCGGAAGCCCCCACTTTTTGAAATTTGTCATTTATGGTGCCAGGAATTGTCTAGCCGAGATTTAGCTACAGCAGCGAGATCATGAGAGTGGATCTTAAAATAAGAAGGATCACCGGTCCCCACAGCATTCCTTGCTAGCGAGTCACCCGCCTCGTTACCAACAATGCCAGAATGTCCGTTATCAAGCAACGACAATATTGATGCCAAGAACATGACATTTGTATAACGCCTCACGGATCTTGAAAATAAAAGAATACTTTGATTTAGATTTAAATGGATTAGCCAAAATAGGGATTGCTTATGCTTGAAATTGTAAACAAAGAGAAACTTGAACCTAATAATGTACTCTGTGACTTGAACTGTCATTTCAACAAGGAAACAGTGTGCTTTTAGCGTTATCAAAACGCACTTGCAATCAATGTTTTTTTTAAGCCAATACTTTTAGTATTTGACTGACAGAAACACAAAAAAAAGTTAACAAGATTCAATACATAAAGGTTTTTAACTTTAATTTCAATGATTTCCTCAATATATTTCAGAATCTATGCAACCGATTACATTACGCAACAAAACGCAACATCAAAACATCGCTCATCGATGCACGTCCCTATTTAGTTCGTTCACACGATGCTCAGAGCTGATAGATGCCTTCGGTGATACCCCGCAATCGATGAAATTGCATGAGCATGAGATGAACCATAGACACGCGCTCTGAACTTCATGGAGTTACGCCATAAGGCTGCTGGGCCTCGGGATACCGTTGGGGCCGCGGGGAGGTGTCGCAGAACTCGGAGGGGGGAAATAGAGTAAATGAATTCTAACTTCGACACAAAGCTATTAATAGAACATCATTTTAGATTGCAATGAATAGAACAATAATGCAAGTCTTTTTTCTATCGGATCAACAACGGCATTGCAACATTTTAGTGTTGTGACAAAACTCTTATAATTCGACTCTCACATCTTCCACTTGAATCGATTCATTAGAAATTTGCAAGGAAAATTGATATTTTTTCGTATCGTGTTTTTAATCTAACAAAGAGACCTAAGGTTGAGTTCATATTCATGTATTTTCAGAACCTTGATATTGTAAAGGGCTTTTGTCGTAGGACCTACCTAATTTCAGTTCTGCATTAGAAAGGTAAGGGATATTCTTTAGAAACATTGACTTTATAAATGCCTAAACAATATAATATGTACAATTACAATCAATGTTAAATAATACGAGAAAGGGATTTTGCCACCAATTTTAATATGAGTGGTCAATCTTCAAATTAAAATGATTACTTCTGCAAAACTTAATTTGTTAATCGCGACATCTACGTCAACCTACCTAACTCCCACCATCACGGTTACTTCCGTCCCGTCACTGGACA
Source organism: Argyresthia goedartella (assembly GCA_949825045.1). Classification (NCBI taxonomy): domain Eukaryota; kingdom Metazoa; phylum Arthropoda; class Insecta; order Lepidoptera; family Argyresthiidae; genus Argyresthia; species Argyresthia goedartella. Next base: position 10,224,030 of record OX463809.1, read on the forward strand.
AAATGTAAAGCTGCTTGGTTCATATGGCTTGACCAAGATGTCGCTGATAGTTAGAATATTTTAATTTCATATTTTTTTTATTATGCGGTCTTCTTCTTTTTGTAGCTTCTTTCTACAATATTATTCTTCAAATTAACAAACCAAATAAAATATTGGTTGTCTGTAAAGTTGGTGTACGGACGATAACTTTACGTGATAACTTTAAAAAGGTAAACGCTTAGGCCGATCGTGCCTCTCTATTCTTGTTCCGCGCTCTCGCTTGCACACTCGGCTCCGGCGGAACGTGACAAGTCATGCTTTTTCGTGCGTGCAGCCGGCGTTCATAGATTTATAAGACTATCAAATCAAAAAACTTTACATTTATTCGCAATTAGTTCCGATCCTGACCACTAGATGTCACTATCCACAATTCCTACATCGCGATGTTGAGATTTCTTCGCGTCACACGACTTCGCCGCGCTTGCTTAGTGAACTCATACTTACCTGGCGTAGGGGATACCGTGATCATGAAGGCGGTTCCCCCAGGGCGAGGCCTTTCCATTGCACTGCGGTCGGGCTGACCCCTGCGAATATCCCTAATGTGGATATCTCGGGCGCGTAATTTTTGGTAGTGGGGACTGCGTACGCGCTGTCCCCCCATAAAGTAAATTAATTCATTCGTTAGGATGCAGACATTTTAAAATGAAGTCTTATTAAGAAATGGTTTTATAAGATGAGGACAGTATTGAATGAGGACATTATAGGATGAAGACAATATAGGATGCAGACATTTTAAAATGAAGTCTTATTAAGAAATGGTTTTATAAGATGAGGACAATATTGAATGAGGACATTATAGGATGAAGACATTGTATGCCGGAGGGTTAGCAATGGGTCCGATTCTCTAGGTGACACCAACTAAAATTTACAGCCAACTAGACAACTAAACGTCATCTTAGTTCCTTAGCTTTAATTCGGAAGGCGCCAAAATTTTTTTTTAAAAGTTAATTTTAATTTGGTATTCTGAAGGCATTATAGGCGGCGGGTATTAGTTACTTTTTGACAGATGGCAAGTCATTTTAGTAGGCCGTGTTTTGGCGGCCATTAAAATTAGTTCAGGTCATGTTCAGATAGATTTCGTATGATTTACAATTGACAGACACATACTAACGTGACTCTTGCACGAAAATACGCGGGAAATGAAATGTTTTTCAAACTAGTTCACATTACAATTGTTGCCGAGAATTGATTAATATAAAAATGGACATCGACTTCGTGGCGGCTTTCCTCGCCCTTGCAGAAGAGACGTCTCACCGGCGGCGGTAAGTAAAAAAGGTTATTTTTACATACCAATCAGTTCTTGTTACAAAAATTAGCAAAATGACTTGCCTACAGATTACAGGAGCGCGCCTCAATGCAGGTATTGAGGGACAACTCAAACCCGTTCTCGTTGTTCGATAGGAAAATTATTTCGGTTGCCAGCAACCGCTGTGCAAGAAATAATAAATACATTAGGAGCGAGCGAAAGCCGGCTCAACTCAGGTTATTTAATAACCCAATACTGAATTTAATACCCAGCACTAGCACAGTCAATACTAACCTATTGCATTCCGGTTTTGGGCGGGACTTCCAAGACAAAATTTATAGAACTGGAAAGAGCACAACGAGCCTTACTAAAAACTATATTATTTAAGCCATATCGGTTCCCTACAGCATCTCTGTATGCCCTTTGTGATATGCTCTCAGTAAGACGTTTATATATCGTACGCATCATTCTTAGACTGCACAAGTCCCTATTATTTGATATAAATATTTATAAAAAGAAGAGAAATGGAAATGTTTCGCAAATGGTTCGCACAAGGACTTGCTAGTTGCCAAATGGCAAAACAATCTGCACTTTTATATAATAAAATTAACAAAAAACTAGACATATACCCTAAAACAAACTTTGAGTGTAAAAAGGTCTTAATCGAATGGCTTAAGAGTTTAAGCTACAATGAAACAGAACATTTAATAAAATTTCTTGTATAGTGTGCAAATGTTAATATAAGACTCTGAACACAAATACACACACACACACACACACACACACACCACTCACACACATACACATCTTCTATCCTTAATTCTACGAACTAAAATATTAAACTGCATGTTATATTTTAATACTAGGTTGTTTATTCGAATTACTAAATGTATATTTGTGGAAGAGCGGGCCCTCCTGACACAGGTATTTCTATACTTACTAGGAGGGTCCAGCCCCTGTATATTATTTGTAAATTTATTATGAATAAACAATTTGAATTTGAATTTGAATACCCAAGTTTGAACCCCATAATAACTATTAAGCATGGCTCAATTCTTACTCGTATCCGCATAGAGGCCTGTGCCCCTTGGTAGGGACATTAAAGGGCTACATTTATAATAAAAATAAGTTTGTCCCAATTTATAAACTTACATTTTTACTCATAGGTGTGTGATGCTAACTGCACGATATTCAATATTAACCCCAATTTTCCGGGGTCGACCCACGATGCGCCGGTGTGGATTCATATAATACCAACCAATTTATTTTTCAAAGGATCCCATTTTTCGTTAATCATAAATATATATAAACATATAAATATATACATCTCCTCAATCATTTTAATACACTTATGTACCTATGTAGGTAAGTTTCGATTATATTCCATTACAGGAGATAAAGGCTAACCGTTGCTGACGTGGCAAATGACGCCACTAGCGGATGCCACGACCGGTACACCAGCACGCCAAAGCACGCAACGTTGTTGAAAGATTCTTTGGCCGGCTAGAGGCCAAATTTCGCTGCCTCCACCAGCATCGCAGTAAAACATGTTGTGGCCTGCATCACCCTCCAAAACATGTGGCTGCAAGACACCATAATTGGTAAGTTGTTCTGGTAATTTATGAAATAAATATTCGTTACATAGACCAAATTATGCTTGTACCTAACTGTTAAACAAAGGTTTTAAGGGTACCATAAAATGAGAAAATAAACCCATATGGTCACTTTGTTTTCTGTCTGTCAACTCTTTTTTCAGGAACGCCTGAAAGTATCGAGTTGAAATTAATATCAGTTATTTAATTTGTGCGGAACCCTTGGTGCGCGAGTCCGAACGGCACTTGACCGGTTTTTTTTAAATTTCAGATGAAGTGGCAGAAAGTGATGCAGAGGGGACCAATGAGCGCCGATGCCGAAGTCTTCGACTTCCTGCAGGAAGGCCGGCAACAGTGGTCATACATTGTAAATGTTATTATATTAACAAAAAACTGTAAAATAGCATTCAGTTACCCAACCTGACCGTAGCTACAACTCGATTTAAAAAATGTATAAAGCACACTTTGTGCACAAAGGCCTACTACAAAATAAATGTTTTTTTACAAGACACCGACATCTGGAATTAAACCAGTTCATTGCACCCTATATATTATGTAATAATTAGGCACTTTCTTAATGTTATATAAAGCTTGCTTGATTATGTTATGACGTTCATTAAGTCTCATTTTTTGTGCTATTATGAATAAAAATCTTTGAACTTGAACTTGTACATGTCATATATCATATATATAAGCTTACATACACATTTCATTGTCAAAATAGTTTACTCTAAGTTATTCTGACTGATATAATTTCTTATTGCACCCAGATAATATACAGAAACATGTTTACGTGAAAGACACGTACAAACGCGAGCTTATCTCTAACAAAAGATTTCTTCCAGCATATCATGGGTCCTGCTAGGTATGATTGTAATTTATTTATTGATAATAACGATGCCACTAACAATACAAGCTGTAACACTGGCATTCGTTTATTTGCTGTTTCATAGCCTACAATTTTTTTAAATAAAATTAATTGAGTAAACATAAAATGCCAATTACAAAACAGGGCAATAAGAAATAGAACAGGACAACATAAAAACTAAACAAAATACTACATACATACATTGTACATAATATGTGGGGTGAGTGAGTGTACCTGCTTAGCCACAGTATAATAAAGAGAACTAATGGCTTAGCCCTATGAAATAGGTCTTGAGATAGGGTCTCGGGCTGGCTGCCCACTAAGCAGGGTGAGTTATGGTGTAGTTAGGCTGTAGGTGTGGTGACTGTGGTGTGTGGAAGTTAAGGTTATGCTAGGTTTGTTATGTTGCAGCACGGGCACGCAGTAAGACCTAAAGTGTTTGCGCAGATAGCTGCTGATAGTTCCGCCATCATATCCCGCAGTAAGCGGGAGATTTCATTGGGGGCCTGCACCATCGTCAGTGCAGCCAAATTCGGTTGACCTGCAAAGTAGATTAAAAACATGTTATGATGTATCACCATATGTGTAGCAGTAAAAATCCACCAATCTTGCCATAACTTGATAAAGTTAGAGGTGTAGTTGTAAAACTTATTTATTAATTTCATCGTTCATATCCTTACTTAAATATCAAACTAAGTAAATGGACGGCCAAGTACAAAAATACTACAAACAACAAAAATAAACATTTACAGGCAAATACCACAATTATCTCATCTAACATTCTGATAAAGTCAGCGGATAACTACTAACTTAGGTTTGATATAGCAGTCAACTCAATAGTCAATCATGGTGTATCATGAGATGATCAATGTATTGTATAATATGATACATACCGATTTCCACTCTTTTATGTGCCGGCTGCAGCCCAGGCTATTCAGCTGGCCAGCCAGATTCCCCCACATTTCCCTAACATCAGGACTGGCTGTATTCCCTGAAAAAGGTAAGTAAAGTAAAAAAATGCAAAGCTAGATAATAAATGCCTTCCCCACACTGCAATCCAAACAGCAAATGTAATGCTGGGTTCGTAAGTGCGCCGGCAAAGTTGTCGGCGGATTTGTATATCTGCTTTCTAACAAATTTGGCACGTCTTCTCATCTCGAATAGAAGCTAAATTGATAGGTAGGTACAATGCCAGACGTGCATATGCGATGCCATGCGTGTATCCCTGTCATTCTATCACTTTTATGTATATAAATTTCTTACACAAAAACAAACAAAATGACAGCGTACATACCCCGAACCATCTCTTTATTTGCGTGGAGCGTTTCTCCTGTTCCTGGAGAAGCAAGTCCTGTTTCCGCTTGGTCATTCTTTTCCTTCACGATGACGACAATTCCATTATCTTTCACAAAACAAAACATCAACAAAAGAAAGAAACTCAGGAAGGAATCAGTCAGCTCACATATAAGTTACTCTCAGAGGGGGGACAGTCCTTCAGAAAAGGAAATATAAAAAGAAAGAGGCGCCATCTGTTAGTTAAAGTAAAAGCCAGTTTCTTTCTCTAGTCAACAGATGCCTCTGTACAGAAATTTAAATAATTATTTTAAGATTGTGGTGTTGTAAAGAAGCGCGGATATATTTATTTACATATAATTATGAACAATAAATATTTCCAGGGGGGCCGAGATGGTTTAAAATCGTGGTTTGGGCAAAAGGCAGTATATATTTTTTCATATGGTAACCCCAAAATACACTTTATTATTTTTGCTGGCAACAATATCCTGACACTTGAAAATAATCACAAGTCACACACAAGATGGCTTCCACTTCTTGCTTGTGTTGTTTTTGGTTGCAACAATGTGATTATTATGTTAATTGTGCAACAAAATAACACAAAATAACTATACTACGCGACCATTACAATAAGGCGCACCTTGCAGTACTATACGTACTGCAAGGTGCGCCTAATTGTAATGGTCGCGTAGTACTGGAAAATACCTAGGTAGGTAACGAGATATGGATACATACCTATCTATACGTATGGATATATAAAATAGTTTTTACTTTAAAAACGAGATGGCGCTTCAACCTTGTCATGCATAAAAGTCCCGGGAGAGGGCACTCTATTTCATATTACTACTTATTACTACTTATATTGCTCTGTGGTTACTCTGTGCAGCTCACTACTGCTCAAGTCAGCTGACAAATTCTTGGCGCGGAAAGCAACCTAAAGTTCGAAAACTGATTGAACATAATCATAGTTTATTTTGCAATGAGTTTGCTTATGTAAATAATAAACGGAATATGTTACAAATATCACCTTAAACGGTATTAAATGCTTGAATAATAATGAATTAATTAAATATGTTAATATAATTGAAAGATTTATTAAGTTTCATTTGACAAAAAAAACATCGATTTTGTTAAACATAATCGAGCATTTGAAAATGCACTGTGACCTATTTAGAATCAAAGTACACCTATATCAGTCACCATTGTTGCAATGTTTTAAGAGCTTTCAATTCAATCATGCAGCAAAATTCTGCAAGCACGAACAAAAATGTTCTAAATGTTCAGGAAATCATCATTATTTAACCTGTTCAGGCTTCTCAGCACCTAATGACCTCGTAGGGGCCCATCAGCTACGAGGTAGCGTGACGATCAGGTGCCAAGAAGTGGTGAACGTCGGCGATTCACCGAGCTAAAGTTATGTGGGGTAGATCTAACCTGGTCTGTGCTTCGGTCCCGTCAACCTCCTGTCTCTCTGCAAGGCCCGGTCGCGCCCTAGGCTCTTCTTGGTAGACAGGTTCATTAAAAATCCACCAATCTTGCCATAACTTGATAAAGTTAGAGGTGTAGTTGTAAAACTTATTTATTAATTTCATCGTTCATATCCTTACTTAAATATCAAACTAAGTAAATGGACGGCCAAGTACAAAAATACTACAAACAACAAAAATAAACATTTACAGGCAAATACCACAATTATCTCATCTAACATTCTGATAAAGTCAGCGGATAACTACTAACTTAGGTTTGATATAGCAGTCAACTCAATAGTCAATCATGGTGTATCATGAGATGATCAATGTATTGTATAATATGATACATACCGATTTCCACTCTTTTATGTGCCGGCTGCAGCCCAGGCTATTCAGCTGGCCAGCCAGATTCCCCCACATTTCCCTAACATCAGGACTGGCTGTATTCCCTGAAAAAGGTAAGTAAAGTAAAAAAATGCAAAGCTAGATAATAAATGCCTTCCCCACACTGCAATCCAAACAGCAAATGTAATGCTGGGTTCGTAAGTGCGCCGGCAAAGTTGTCGGCGGATTTGTATATCTGCTTTCTAACAAATTTGGCACGTCTTCTCATCTCGAATAGAAGCTAAATTGATAGGTAGGTACAATGCCAGACGTGCATATGCGATGCCATGCGTGTATCCCTGTCATTCTATCACTTTTATGTATATAAATTTCTTACACAAAAACAAACAAAATGACAGCGTACATACCCCGAACCATCTCTTTATTTGCGTGGAGCGTTTCTCCTGTTCCTGGAGAAGCAAGTCCTGTTTCCGCTTGGTCATTCTTTTCCTTCACGATGACGACAATTCCATTATCTTTCACAAAACAAAACATCAACAAAAGAAAGAAACTCAGGAAGGAATCAGTCAGCTCACATATAAGTTACTCTCAGAGGGGGGACAGTCCTTCAGAAAGGGAAATATAAAAAGAAAGAGGCGCCATCTGTTAGTTAAAGTAAAAGCCAGTTTCTTTCTCTAGTCAACAGATGCCTCTGTACAGAAATTTAAATAATTATTTTAAGATTGTGGTGTTGTAAAGAAGCGCGGATATATTTATTTACATATAATTATGAACAATAAATATTTCCAGGGGGGCCGAGATGGTTTAAAATCGTGGTTTGGGCAAAAGGCAGTATATATTTTTTCATATGGTAACCCCAAAATACACTTTATTATTTTTGCTGGCAACAATATCCTGACACTTGAAAATAATCACAAGTCACACACAAGATGGCTTCCACTTCTTGCTTGTGTTGTTTTTGGTTGCAACAATGTGATTATTATGTTAATTGTGCAACAAAATAACACAAAATAACTATACTACGCGACCATTACAATTAGGCGCACCTTGCAGTACTATACGTACTGCAAGGTGCGCCTAATTGTAATGGTCGCGTAGTACTGGAAAATACCTAGGTAGGTAACGAGATATGGATACATACCTATCTATACGTATGGATATATAAAATAGTTTTTACTTTAAAAACGAGATGGCGCTTCAACCTTGTCATGCATAAAAGTCCCGGGAGAGGGCACTCTATTTCATATTACTACTTATTACTACTTATATTGCTCTGTGGTTACTCTGTGCAGCTCACTACTGCTCAAGTCAGCTGACAAATTCTTGGCGCGGAAAGCAACCTAAAGTTCGAAAACTGATTGAACATAATCATAGTTTATTTTGCAATGAGTTTGCTTATGTAAATAATAAACGGAATATGTTACAAATATCACCTTAAACGGTATTAAATGCTTGAATAATAATGAATTAATTAAATATGTTAATATAATTGAAAGATTTATTAAGTTTCATTTGACAAAAAAAACATCGATTTTGTTAAACATAATCGAGCATTTGAAAATGCACTGTGACCTATTTAGAATCAAAGTACACCTATATCAGTCACCATTGTTGCAATGTTTTAAGAGCTTTCAATTCAATCATGCAGCAAAATTCTGCAAGCACGAACAAAAATGTTCTAAATGTTCAGGAAATCATCATTATTTAACCTGTTCAGGCTTCTCAGCACCTAATGACCTCGTAGGGGCCCATCAGCTACGAGGTAGCGTGACGATCAGGTGCCAAGAAGTGGTGAACGTCGGCGATTCACCGAGCTAAAGTTATGTGGGGTAGATCTAACCTGGTCTGTGCTTCGGTCCCGTCAACCTCCTGTCTCTCTGCAAGGCCCGGTCGCGCCCTAGGCTCTTCTTGGTAGACAGGTTCTTCAGCCAACCAGGTATGACTGGCGGGCCAGCGTCAATGAGCACAGTGGTCCAACACAGGTTATGTTTCTACGTGGTAAATACGAATCGGGCACGAAAATCCGAACTTTATCTGGTTCGAGAGACAACGGCACACTCAGCTATATTAATAATCCTGAGGGAATCCCGAATACATTCCAGATGCCCTTTGATTTAATTTCAACAACCTAATCAACACGCGTTTTCATTGCGAGGTTTTTTTTTTTTGTCAGTTGTCAAAACTGCCAGATTGACAGTTAACGTCAAATTAAAATGACCGTTCAGAAACCATCGATCGAATATCGATTTGGAATCGAACAATCACCCGCCCGGACAGGCACCCACCTGTCCCCTAATCTACGGGCAGCCGAGACAACGTTGCTACCGCTCGTTTTAGAACCGAGCCTCCTACTAGAACCTCTGCAGACCGGGGGGTCCCGTCCTTGCCAGGGAACAAGTTAACAATGCGCCCCCTGCGCCAACGTAGTGGCGGTAGGTTAGCATCCTTAACCAGAACGAGGTCACCAACACTAGGGGGGCTAGTTTTGTCAGTCCACTTAAGGCGCTATTGTAAGATATGCAGATACTCGAGCGACCAACGCTTCCAGAAATTCTGAGTAAACTGCTGCAACATCTGATATGCTGCAACAACCTTGACAACCGATACAATTTCACTCCCTCGAAGGGGTGCTCGGGCAACGCGTTAAGTAGCTGTCCTATCAAGAAATGGCCTGGGGTCAGAGCCTCCAGGTCATTTGGATCCGAGCTGAGCGGACACAACGGTCGCGAATTGAGAACGGCCTCGATCTTACAAAACAATGTCGCGAGCTCCTCAAAAGTCAGCGCGGTCTGACCTACTATACGCCCTAAGTGCGTCTTAGCTGACTTAACTACGGCCTCAAAAATCCCACCCCGGTGGGGGCAAATCGGTGGGCTGAAGGTCCACTGTATACCCCGACGGGAGAGGGCCGTTCCAATATCCACTTTATTTACATTCAAAAGGTTGACTATCTCTCGTAAGTATCGTTCCGCACCTATGTAGTTAGTGCCGTTATCAGAGCGGATCAAAGTTGGAAGTCCCCTTCGAGAAACAAACCTATCCAAACAAGCAATGAAAGCCTCTGTCGAGAGATCAGCAACGAGCTCGAGATGTACCGCCTTGGTGGATAAACCTACAAACACACATAGGTACGCCTTGTATTGCTTAGCGGTACGCAATCGTGAACTCTTCACCATAAACGGCCCTGCAAAATCCGTACCAACACCTGAAAACGGTCTGACCTCATTCACACGATCAGGGGGCAAGTCCCCCATGAGAGGTTGCATCGTGGCAGCCTTAAGTCGATAACAAGGCATGCACCGAAACACGATGTTCCGTATGGCACGGCGGGCAGATAAGATCCAAAACTCCCGCTGGAGCGTGGCCAACAACGCGTTACAGCCGGCATGCGCGTTTTTAATATGACGATCAGTCACCAGCAATTCAACTAACTGTCCCCCCTTGGGGAGCAGAAGTGGGTGACGAGCCGAATACGACAGATTCGCATTGCGCAATCTTCCTCCTACCCGAAGTAACCCGGTCGAATCAACAAAGGGGTTGAGACGCGCGACGGCTCCCTTCAATTTCGAACGTCCACTTCGTATAATCTCCAATTCTGCCCCAAACTTCGAGGACTGTACCAACCGGACCAAATTCAACAGCGACTCGTTTCGCTCTGCCGGAGTCAGAATAGGGTTCAACGTTCGCTGATCGCGAGGAGTACGACAATTTCGAGCGAATCTCCTAATCCAAGTGGACACGTTTATCAACTTGTCAAGTGAGCTATACCGGTCCAGCAGAAACCCGGCGTCAGAGACCTCAGCCTTCTGGGTAACATGCACGGCCGCTCTGGGGCCATGATCCGAAGATACTACTACATGGCCGTGGGGCCAGTCCGATTCTCTCTTGGCAAGCCAGGGTGGTCCCACCACAAATGGTGTCTAACGAGTTCAGGAGCCTGACATCCCCTGGATGCACAATCAGACGGGTTCAATTCTCCTGGTACATGTCTCCAGGTCAGTGGGACCTCAGACGACACAATCTGGGAGACACGGTTCGCAACAAAAACCTCTAAGTTATGGACCGAAGCCTTCAGCCAGCACAAAACAATCTAGCTGTCCGTCCAAGCGTACACCGTATCCTCCAAAACCACTGACCCACGCAACACTGTTAGAGTGTGATTCAAAAGTTTGGTCAAAAGAGCAGCCCCGGACAGTTCCAGTTTTGGAATCGTCATCCTTGTCCGAATAGGCGCTACCTTGCTTTTTGCCAAAACCAAACGCACGTCGACCTCCCCGGTGGAGGTGACGGTTCGCAAATAAACCGCTGCCGCAAACCCTCGTTCAGAGGCATCACAAAACCCGTGAAGGGTTGCCCTGTAATCCCCAGCAGGGACCAATTTCCTCGGCAGCGATACATTATTTAAGTCCGATAGCGAGGTGAACATTCGCGTCCAATCAGTCAACAAATCACCTGAGAGGTGGGTGTCCCAGGTCAACTGAGCCGCCCATAGCCTTTGCATAAAACATTTGAGAGCAAAGGTGACTGGAGAAATCCATCCATTCGGGTCGAACGTTCTCGCAATCGTTGACAGTACTGACCGCTTCGTCCAGGCCTTCGGTGTTTCTAAAACCACCCGATAGGTAAACTCATCATGGACGGGCCGGTACTGAATTCCAAGCACTGACAACATGTTAGGGTTGTCAGGATTCTCAAAAACGTGCGGGTCTTGTTGAAACTCATCTGGGAGACCAGCCATCAACTCAGGGGAGTTGGACATCCACTTGCGTAGTTCATAGCCGCCTCGTTCCAGCAATTGAATGAGCTCGTCACGTCGGTCCAGAGCTTCCTCTACACTGGCTGCCCCTGTGCAGACGTCATCGACGTACAAATCTTGCTCCAGGATAGCGGCGGCTCTAGGATAGCTCAGGTACGCATCGCCAAATACGGGCTAGACCGTAACCCATACGTGTTCGTGTTTAACTCATAGACCTTGACTGGCTCGGCCGTGGACTCACGCCAAAGTATCAACTGATACCTTCTTTCAGCCGGATGAATTACCGTTTGCCTAAACATCATCCGAATGTCTGCGACAAATACAATCTGGTGTCTCCGAAAGCTCGTGAGAATATCCGAAATATCACGACTCAACTTGGGTCCCGAATGTAGACACTGATTCAGGGACATCCCGTTCGAGGTAGGTGCTGACCCATCAAAAACAACTCGAATCTTGCCGGTAGGGGGTCGCAGGACGGCATGGTGTGGAAGGAAACAATGATCCTCAGATCTCCAGTCCACACCCGATACCGACATGTGTCCTAACGACTCATACTCCCTCATGAAATCGACGTATTTTTGTTTAAATACGGCGTCCCTTGACATCCTACGCTCCATCGACATCAATCTCGTCTCAGCCATCTTCCTAGATTCTCCTAGTGGCGGTCGATCAGCCCTGAAAGGCAGTCGAGTTACAAAACGACCAGAACGAAGGCGACCAGTACTATTCTGGTAAAACAACTCGCACTCTTCTTCGTCTGCGTCGACTCGACGAACGGTGGGAGGTTCCTCTATCTCCCAGAAACGTTGGATAGCGTCTGACAACGCTGAGCCAATAAGTATGCCATCTGACTCGGCAGGCCTAACCATTGGCAATGCCGGACCCATGATCACGTGACCAAACTTAGTATCCACAGCAATCAACCCGTCCGGCTGAAGAACTCGCCGATCCGACAACAGAAACCTACCCAGAACGTCTGCTCCCAGTAGCAGGTCGACCGGGGCTGGAGTGTCAAAATCGGGATCCGCCAACTTGAGTCCTGATGTCAGGAATCGAACGGCCGGATTCAACTTCACCACGGGGTGTCTGCCCATGACATGCGTCATTACTAAAGCTTGCACGGATGTTTTTGTCAAAATGTCATAACGTGGAGAGAACGTGATCACCGATTGACCAACTACATTCGTAACCGTAACATTCCCCACGCCTCGTATTGATTTATTATACCTATTTACCTTGAGGCCCAACCATTTTGCTAAATCATTCGATACAATGCAGCCACCATGTTATGAACCAGTGCCTATTATTTATATAGCCCAGCTTTATTCAACTAGCTACAGACGGATTTCATTCAAGTGCCTATTGACCTCAGGAAATCACGATATCTTCAGACCAACATACCTTTTCAAGATGTTTGTAACATAGATTTACAAGTTTTGGTACGAAAGCGAGTTGCAATTATTGCAAGATTTCGGTCACGGTGACCGCTCTATGACCTTTGAACTCGCTCGTGTGCTCATCTTGATATAGTAAAAGACATAGGTCTTTTGAGTATTATAATAAAACGGCACATTCACCCCTTGAAAAATGAATATTTTACTAACCAATTATTTTAAGAGTTGCTAAGGTCGTTCAACCTTTGTGTAATCAACGTTTTACATATAAATTATATTATTACACCGCGTCGTATTCAAGCGTCGGTGTCGGGTTCAAGCCGACGGCTACTGCGCGGTAGACCCACAGGTCTCGAAAATTGTGCTTCGAAACAAGTAAGTTGTAGTCTTGTGCCTGATCGGTCATCAGAGAGAGCGCTCCGTACTAGTACATTGCAGTCAGTGTACTAGTACACTCTAACAGCTCTATTAGTACTATTAGGACGTTGGATCTTATGAATAAAAAATATGCCTGCTCGGTCATATCAGAGAGCGCTCCGTACTAGGACATTTCAGTCAGTGTACTAGTAAGATCTACTAACAGTTTTATTAGTACTATTATGTATGACGTAGGATCGAATAAATAATGGAGTTATTATTAACCTAATAGCTCCATTATTTATTCGATCCTACGTCATACATAATAGTACTAATGAAACTGTTAGATTCTTTTCGTGTAGAGCAAAAGCTTGAGGAATATTATGCTCTGATAATATTAACATATTTATACAATTCTATGTGTCTGATTGCATAGCAGAAATAAAAAGTTAAATAATATATGATGTCACTTCATACTTAAACAGGCTGCCATTCTAGTCAAGATGTCAATGCCGTGTCTATGTGTGCGAGAGCGAGTCGGCATGGCTCAATGCCTCTCGCCCGCCGCCCCGCTCTCTCGGAGCGATGTCCTAATAGTCCTAATAGACCGAATGTCCGATTAGCGTAGGGAAACGTTTCTTCACGTTCATTACACAGTAACGTTTCCTATTCGTTCTTCGTACATGACTGACACAAGACTAGTAAGTTGTTTGGGTTGAAAAACCTCATATTTGAATGCTATATCCATAACTTTACTCCATTGGAGATATTTTTTATCAGTAATATAGTATTTCAGCTAATTATATCGACCAAGGTTTGTTCAATACCACGGAGGTATTTTTTTCTGTGGCGCCTTTTTCAAAAAATTGCGTAAAGTCCGGTAACATGGGACACCGTCCCAAGTTACCGGACCGTGTCCCAATTTAGATTGCTGACCCAACATACAATACATTATATACCTATGATTAATATTAATAATTATATTATATATTATGTAGCGGCGAGCATGTATGAAAAGGCTTATGAATGTTGAGGAAGCGAGGGATGTATGCCAGGATCGTAGCAAGTGGAGGTCTTTATTTAGTCTCTGCCTACCCCTCTTCTGGGAAAAAGGCGTGAGCATATATATGTATTATATATTATAATAACTATATAAATATATTTATATATATATATATATATATATATATATATATATATATATATATATATATATATATATTATATTATTATTTATAATATTTATACAATTATAATAACTATATTAATATTACAAAACATGTTTTTTCCTTTCAGATCAGAATGAATCGAAAAAAAAGGCGTGCTATGCGTTTGATAATGATACCTTGATTAGAGCTGCTGAAGCTGTTAGGAATGGTACTATGACATATAGAGCAGCAGAAGACAGATTTAGAGTCCCGAAATCAACCATTCAACGACGAGTAATCAAGATTCAACAAAACCCCGTCGGCCGTCCGTCCGTATTTAATGAGGTTAAGGAAACTCAACTCTCAGAGTGCTTGGCGTTATCGGCTGAATGGGGTTTCCCGTTAACTGCCTTTGATGTTAAATGCATTGTCAAAAAATTTTTGGATCGCAAAGGTGTAGTCGAAAAAAGATTCAAAAATAATATGCCTGGCAAAAATTGGCTTCAAGGATTTTTGAAAAAGCAGAAGTTCAACTTAAAAACTCGCATGGCTCACAATATTAAGAGAGCTAGAGCTGTGGTAACCCCGGAAATAATAGAATCGTACTTTGAGGAACTTTCTGTTGCGCTAGAAGATGTACCAAAAGAAGCGATCAGTAATTACGACGAGACAGCGATGCAAGACAACCCTGGACAAAGTAAAGTTATTGTCCGGCGAACATTTAAACATCCTGATCGCATTATGAATCACTCTAAATCAAACTTTAGCGTAATGTTCGCTGGGACACCCAGTGGCGTTTGCCTTCCACCATTTGTGGTCTATAAAGCAGATTACGTATACCATACCTGGATGGAAGGTGGGCCATCAGGTGCCAGATACAGCAAAAGCAAGTCTGGGTGGTTCGAAGGAAGCATTTTTGAGGAGTGGTTTGCTACCATAGCTTTGCCATACTTGAAAAAACTTGGAGATGGTCCCAAAGCCATTATTGGCGATAATCTTGCCAGTCATATTTCAGCCAATATATTGGAGGAATGTGTTATGAATAACATCAAATTTTTGCTGTTACCCCAAATAGCACACATTTGTGCCAACCTTTGGATTTGGTCTTCTTCAGTCCCTTAAAATCTGTATGGCGAAAATTGTTGACAGAATGGAAAACGAATCACAAGGGTTCTGTGACGAAAGATAATTTACCTTGGCTATTGAAGGAGACTTTGGATGAACTGAAAGACCGAGCTGCTGAGAACTTGAAGGCCGGGTTTAAAAAGAGTGGCATTATCCTTTGGATAAAAACAAAGTGCTTGAAATTCCAGCTTGCAATAGAGGACGAATCAGGGATTGACATTGAAATAGAGACGGAAAAAAGGAACAACGAAAATAATGAGACAAAAAAACAAAAGGATTTATAAACGAGGAAGAATGGAAGAAAACTCATCATTTGAACGAAAAAAATACTCTGAGAACGAGTTTGTGCTTGTGCAATATACATATGATGAAGGAACAAAAAAGCAAACAAACAAGAGCTTTGTCGGTAAAATATTAACTGTCACTAGCAATGGCATCAGAATCAGTTTTATGAGGATCAAAACACATATACGTTTTTCCGGATATTCAAGACACCGATTATGTGGCAATCACACATATTCAAAGGCCATTGGATTTGCTGTCCAAATTTCGGGGCAGGTACACTTTCGACATTTAATATCACAAATTGAGATTTTTATTTTCTTAAATTTCTTTAGATTTCTAAAGGTTATCTTTGAAAATATTGATGTGGTAGTTTAAATAAATGAAAATATAATTAAGATAATTGAGTTTCTTTTTGTTTATCATTTAGTTTCAAGCAGTTTTATTGGAAAATGTTTGTATTTTTTACTCTCACTAAACAAACGTTTTTTTAATACAAAAATATATTTTTAGGGAGCTACAAATATATATTTTTATTTTTCATGTCCCAAGTTTGTTAATTAGAAACATATCATGAGACATAGGCAAATATCCTCCCAGTCCCAAGTTAAGAGCACTGTACTGTCATTTGGGACACAAGGTTTTTTATTTTATTTTTCTAAGTCGGTCTTCGATTTTTAACTTTTATTACGTCAAAGTAAATTACAACTATAGACCGATATACATGATTTTTCATATTTTTTATAGTTCCTTTTTGAGTATGATTTTGAGGTCTAAATGTTAAAACTGTCCCAAGTATGAGTATTCGACTTTAAGTTTATGTTTTAGGTATTTTTTGTTGTTCTTAAATGTTCAACCTAATACGAAGGATAAAGGGGGTTTCGCTTCGCTCACCCCCTTTACCCTTCACCTAAGCTACCACAATTTTTGCCCTGATATAAGCTGTGCAAATCAGCTGTTGTCGTGACGCCATCTTGTTTCCAACATGCCGGCTTTCGTTAAGACGGATTGTTAAACGTTTTCGACGATGCTTTATTTAAATCAAAATACTAGTGACTCGGTTAAACGTCGGTATTTAATTAACGGTCTAGAGAGTTAGTTAAGTGGCTGATTTAACTAACCAACTGCGACATATATATGGTCTTCCCCTTCAAATCTAAAAAAAATACATATAATGAACCGAATGAATCAAGAACTGCTTCAAATCATTTTTTCAAGCAAGGAAGGTTTGCGTGTCACAAAAGGAGAGGTTCTCGTTTTATGAACAGAACAGACAGTGAAAGGCCATTCTAATAGTACGACACATATTTACGATAGTATAGGGATGTAGGGTGGTGCAGCAGTTGAGTAAATAAACGTCTTACATTGAATCACTGGTTTTATTCGCGTATCTTATAATAATATAAGATTAACATATTACTTGAGAAAATTTTCTTTTAGTTCAATTTGACAAGTAAGTTTTTCAAGTAACCAAGGCAACAGTAGTGTTGCGCCATGCAAATAGTGATGTGTAATATACACAGTCAGGTCATAAGTTTTGTCACACAATAAAAACTTTTGAATTTAGAACGCTGGCCACAAAAAAGTTTATTGAATTCGAATTTCGAATTTTTCATGAAAATAAAAATGTGTACTTTTTAGAATTTTCCTCATTTTTAAATATGGAGTGGACTCTTAAAGAAGACCGTGTCGCAGTTATTGCGTTGCATCGTTGCGGTTACGCGCAGATTCAGACTTTCGACTTACTGAAAAATTTGAATATAACCAAAAGATTCGTTTATCGTACCATAAAACGATACAATGAAGACTCTAGTGTAGATGACAGGTCAAGAAGTGGTCGCCCTCGCTCTGTTAGGACTCCAGCAGTGATAAAAGCTGTGAAGGCGCGAATTCAAAGAAATCCCATACGTAAGCAGAAACTGTTGGCCCATCAGATGTGGTTAAGCAGGACCACGGTGAAAAGGGTGTTAAATTAAGACTTAGGGCTTAGGGCATATCGAAGAAAAACAGGACATCGTTTGGACGCTCGTTTAATGGACCTGAGACTGAAGAGATGCCGCGCTTTGTTGAAGCGGTACGCGGGAAAAAAGCATCGGGAAATTATTTTTTCGGATGAAAAAATTTTCACCGTGGGAGAGAGCTACAACAAACAAAATGATAAGGTGTACGCACACAGCAGTGAAGAAGCGAGCAACCGTATTCCGCGTGTCCAACGAGGTCATTTTCCATCCTCGCTCATGGTTTGGTTGGGAGTCTCTTATTGGGGCTTAACTGAGGTACATTTTGTGAGAAAGGCGTAAAAACGAATGCAGTTGTGTATCAAAATACAGTCCTCAAGAACCTTGTGGAACCTGTTTCTCATACCATGTTTAATAACAGGCACTGGGTATTCCAACAAGATTCTGCGCCAGCTCATAGAGCGAAAAGCACACAAGACTGGCTGGCGGCGCGTGAAATCGACTTCATCCGGCACGAAGACTGGCCCTCCTCCAGTCCAGATTTGAGTCCGTTAGATTACAAGATATGGCAACACTTGGAGGAAAAGGCCTGCTCAAAGCCTCATCCTGATTTGGAGTCACTCAAGGCATCCTTGATTAAGGCAGCCGCCGATATTGACATGGACCTCGTTCGTGCTGCGATAGACGACTAGCCGCGCAGAATGAAGGCCTGTATTCAAAATCGCGGGGGTCACTTTGAATAAACTTTATTACCATAAGAATCTATGTTTTATTAAGTTCATTTTGCTTTATAAATGTTTACATAAATAATAAACATGTCTAAATTATTTCATATTGCACATGTGACAGAACTTATGACCTGACTATGTACATGCACAACACTCCTCCTCACAGCACTAATGCAGCAGTCCAATTTTGCTTCTAAGTATTGTGAGTCTAGGCCCTGGTAATGCCTTTGTCAACAAATCCGCTTCCATGTCTTCAGTTTGCATATACGAGATATTTATGACACCTTCCTTTATGCAGTCTCGTATGTAGTGCATCTTGAGGTCGACATGCTTCGATTTTGAAGATACTATAGGGTTCTGTCCTAATTTTAAAGCGGCTTGATTGTCGTTCCAGATCCTTATCTGTTCAAAGTAAATGCCTAGGTCTTTGAAGAGTGACCTGAGGTGGACAGCTTCCTTTGCTGCTTCCGTAAGAGCAGAATACTCGGCTTCAGCCGTTGATAAGGCTACGTTTCTTTGCTTTTTGGAAGCCCAGCTGACAGCTGCCCCGGCATATTTGAATGTGTAACCAGAACATGATTTTCGATCCATCTTGCAAGCTCCCCAATCAGCGTCTGCCATGACTTCTAACGACCCAAATGCGCAATATCCAAATTGACTCGCAGCTGGAAAAAGCTTAACTGCGCAGCGAGTCAATTTGACTACGGCTAGCACGAGTTTATATTTCGATCTTCATGTAATATCTGTGGTCGGTTTTTGTTTTTTTAATTTCTATAAAAGCGGCCAATGATTGAAGGAATGGAATAATCTAGTCCGTACATTGAAATACATTCACACAGAGCCAGAAAAAAATAGTAAACATTCATGACTTTGCACGATTTCACTGCAGTTCGCCGGGTCAATTACGAGGCAGATTATCGGTGATTTGCTTGTGATTTGTGTAGTTTTTGAGTAAAAAACTGATTGTAAGTACTATTCATAGCCTGTTACTTAGTTAATACCGTGTTTTCATCGAAAATATCAATGCTGGTGAAGGAAATACGTCGAGAAAAAACTCAAAATAATAAAAATTGCGTTTTACTTTACGGGGTTGCTTTCATAACAGTCTAATGTACTTAATATTGTGTAAATACGATAGAAACACGACAATATAGGGCCAAAACATGTGAATAATCATTATTTTCGATTTTTATTTTCTGCACGATTGGTTGTTTGAACCCTATCGCTGCTCTTTTTTTTCAAGCGTGCGAAATTACGTTTTCGAGTTGGCTTTGAAATTAAACTTTGTTCCACCGATTTTACCTGATTTCCTAATTGATTAGTGATAATTAAAGCTAAGGAATTTTGCTTTAGTTCTTTTACAAAACATTTAACTACTCTCTTTAAAAAAAAAAGAAATAATCCTATTTGAATACTTTAGAGACGCATTAATCATACTACAGTACATTATTTACCTAACAATTAATTGATAACAGTTACAAAAAACTCTCTGGCTAAGCAAAACTGTTGTTATTTTAGTCGTGTGATAAGTCTAAAGGGGTTAAATTAAGGTTTAAAGACGCAAGGTCAGCGCGACAAAAGTCGACATTTTGCGTTGCGCAGTCCTGACGCCAAAGCAGGCGGCGCTGCGCGCTGGAGTCGGCTTTTGCGTTTTGGTGTAAGTTAGGCCAATGTCCATTGTGACATTTAAATAACGGAGTATTCGCTTTGCAGATTTGAAATGTTCTGGTCCAAAACAATCGTTGAATCTGGACAAGTAATTGACAGCGAAAGATCTGTCAGCCCTGGTAGCAACTGACAGATACATTAAAGTTCCAATCAGGTTTCTATATGGTAAGTTTTCATCTCCTCCTTTTCCAATAGGTTCTAAATTCAGATTTACTTCCATTGGTGTCGTGGTAGGTTTACATTCCTCCATGTCCACGCATTCACTGCGTGATCAGACGCCTGCGGGGTAGAGGTGGGCGGTTCAAACCGTACATCGTTTCAATATCTATATATTGAGTCGAAACCGAATATCAGATATTGCGATCCACGATATCTATGTATGTAAAAAACTATTTATTATGTGCGTGTTGTTTTCGTATACCTGTATCTATGTAGGTATTAGTGTTAGCGAACGGTTCCGGCGGCGCGGCCGGCCGGCCGAGCGCTGCCGAATACTTCCGATTACTCTCGAACTGAATGAAATAGCGATAGAAGGAAGGTGAATTGATTTGACGCTTATGTCCAAGTAGTATGAAGCGTTTTTAAACGTATTACCTATTTCAAATCTAGTAAACATTGGTTGGATTGCAATTTGGTGGCATAGTTCAAGGCCAAAGATGAAACAAAAATGCAAGTGTGTATTTTATTTTATAATATAAACAACATATAAAATGTATATGTTAGTTTTGTTCGGTTCGCTTTCTCCGAGAGTCCGCGCTTTCGCTCAAGCGTGACAAATAAATTGTTATAAAAGTTTTAAAGTGTAAATATAAATAATAAGTACTTTTAGTGTAGATAAATAATATGTATAAATAGTATTCATAGTTATTAATTAATTAGTGTAAATATTAGTAAAGTAAAATGTCTCGTGTAAATACAAGCGTCTTGCGGGACTTTTTTACTAAGACTAATCCGATTTCGGACAAAAAAGCTAAGTGCACAGTATGTGGTGATATATATAGTTACAAGGGCTCAACGAAGAATTTAAAAGCCCATCTCAAAAAGAAGCACGCAGATATTTATCGCCGTGTGGTGACTGTACAGTCTATTCAGCGGCAGGATGCTGAAACCCCACAAATAAATATGGAGGGGCTATTTAGTCCTTCACCGGCACCGGCACCATCATCATCCACGTCGGAACCGGCACCATCTACATCCGCGTCGGTACCGGCGGCGCCGTCAATATCCGCGTCATTATCTGCTGGGCCAACGGCACTGGGTCGACCACTCACAACATCGATTAGATTCCAGCAGACTATCGACAGATATAGCACACAAAAAAAATTATCAAAGGAAACAAAACAAAAAATTGACAATGACCTGCTGCGCCTCTTCACTTACAGCTTTCAGCCATTCTCGCTGCTTGAGGAAGAGCCCTTCAAAAAATTTGCGAGCTGGATTCCGGGCTACAAGTTACCCAGCAGAAAGACTGTGTCAAGTGTTATGATACCGGCTCTACATGAGAAGACTAAAGAAGCCGTTAAAAACGGAGTACGGTTTGACGATGAAATTATATGTCTCACGTCGGACTTATGGACATCACGTGCCAACGAGTCCTATTTGGCGATAACGGGACATTACGTCACAGAAGACTTTACGATAAAGTCGGTCCTCCTATACTGCGGCAGCTTCGAAGACGCGCACACTAGCGAAAATATTCACACTGCGTTAGCGAAAATGGCCGAAGAGTGGAACATAGCCGACAAAATAAATTTTGTCGTTACAGACAATGCGGCAAACATCACACAAGCTGTCCGGGACATGGGCTGGAAGCATTATGGCTGCTACGCCCATACACTAAATCTAATAATTCAGGATACCTTGAAGATACTTCAACCACTACTGGAAAAATTAAAAAAAATTGTTCGACATTTCAAAACAAGCTCCACGGCGCTGGCAAAACTGTTGAAGGCGCAAACAACTGAAAACCCCGACTGTATACCCAAACGACTCAAACAGGAAGTGCCGACACGCTGGAATTCTGCATATTATATGCTTCAAAGATTTGTCGAGCTAGAGTCTCACGTGAGAAGTACTATTGCAATACTGCGGCAGGACCTGCCGATAATTTCAAATGAGGAATGGGTGTGGTGTGCAGAACTCTGCAAAATTTTAAAACCGTTCGATGACGCCACCACCTCCATGAGTGGTCAAAGCTATATGACCGCAAGTTCGGTCATAGTGCTCACCAGGTGTCTAATTACTAGTTGCGACAAGCTACTGGCGGAAAATTTTTGTGAGGCGTCAATGAACATAATATATCAATTGAGGACTGGGTTGGTAACCAGATTTACTAATGTCGAGAGAAGTGTCACATTTTCAGTCTGCACATTCTTGGATCCCAGATACAAAAACTCTGTGTTTTCTGACCCTAACGAAGCCAGAAACACCCGCAAACGGGTACAAGATATGCTGGCCGATGCTATTTCTAAGGAAATGGCCACTGCGAGTGCCCCAGAACCAACTGCAAACAGAAACCAAATTCATGACAAATTCTCCCCGTGGTCCGTGCTGCAAGACATTGTCAGCCAGCAGCAGACTGTGGGGACACCTTTGTCGAAGGCAATAAAAGAAATTGATACTTACCTGAATGAGGACAATCTGCCAGTTTTCAACAAAGATGGGTCATGGAATTGTCCGCTGGGATGGTGGCGCGACCACAAATATACATATCCGTATTTGTCAAAACTTTTAAAAAAATACGGAAATATCATGGCCACGTCGGTGCCATGTGAGCGCATATTTAGTAAAACTGGACTAATAGTGAGTGACCGCCGGACTCGGCTTACCACTAGCAAAGTGGAACAATTGACATTCTTAAATGCAAATTTATAAAAAAATGAGAATAGTATGCATATAATGTTAATAGTAGATCGTTAGTAAAAAGAAAAAGAATACATATAAATAGTGTACATATAAACTTATGAAAAAAAAGTAAAAAAAATACTAATAATAAATAGTGTAAATATAAAATTATTGTACATAATATGACAATGTGAATTGTGTAAATACGGAAAAACTGTACATAAAAATGAAATTAACTTTTAAATACGCCTGCACTTTGACGTCTGAATCATGTGTAAAATACATACGAAATTTAAACTAATTCCTTTTTAAAAGCTTTTACACTCTAGATTCTCGAGCCGAGAACAATGAATCCGGGACACTTAAAAAAACTTATATATCTCGGAATTCTTAGATTAAACTTAAAATAAATCTTATTAAAAGATAAAAAATAAATAAGAAAGAGCGTCCAATAGAATAGATAATACTTGATAGTATTAAGGAGTAATTATTTGTCTAATTAAATGCAATTCGTTTCATTATGCTACTTTTCTAAGAATTTTGACTTTTAAGGTTTCTTTAAATGATTCGGATTCATTGGTCTCGCTCGAGTGTATTTAATTGCAGCCAGTCCTAAGCCTGGATAAAGTATGAAGGAAAATAATTTCATTTAAATGAATTATGACATACAAACCGTAGAAATCCTCTAAAATAAAAATCCATTTAAAATTTCATAAAATTATTGTGGTTTGAAACTCCAAATTCTACTGGTTCCGTAATACGTTAGGTAGATTAAACCGAAGCCTCATCAAAATACATATCTAGGTATATCGCGTAACTAATGCATCATAGGATTCGTAGGTATTCATACCGCGCGCGCGCGTGCCGCATCTCCAATACATAGATATTACAATATATAGTTTTAAAATCCGGTATTGGTATGCAATATCTGATTTCGGTTCAGTATCGCACAAACGCATACCGACCCATCTCTACTGCGGGGATCAAGACGAGGCGCGGGAGGTATCTCAGAGGACCACGGCGCAGGCGCCGCGGCCGCGACAGCTTCTATCTACCTATTCGCGAGACGGACGTGTTTCCGCTCCTTATATTCAGTAAAATTAACGCCATAATAAAGTTAATTGTGCCACTAGAAAGCTCGCCTTCATTATTTAATTAGTTTATTTTGAACATCTGGCGACCGTGACTAAAATAGACGAACTTTGGACATTTCGAGTACCTACGGTGTACCGCTACTCGGAATTCAAATTTTCAACGGAGACTACAAGGTGAAATCGGTTGGGATTGCTGCATCTGTTGACTTCGGGACCAGGTAGACGAGTCGAATAACATCGGACTTCTGAGAGAATTGCCGGAGAAAGTGACCTAACAGTATCCTTTACCTTTTATACTAAATTTCTACCTAATTTCCGCTTCAATTTGTGTGTACGGCTTGTCGCTCCGAAAGTGCTTTAGGATAGCATCTAGCTTTATGCGTGCTTCTTATTTTTATTTGCACCTCGGCTATTGCGCTTATAATCAAGCAGTTCCGCATCTTAAAATTTCACAATTCACAATTCTTTATTGCACAGAACATTAAAACAAAACATTTTACAAGAAATTAAAAGGCAAAGGCGAGCTTATCTCTCAACAGAGATTTCTTACAGCAAACCTATCAGGATAGGATACATATAAACTGAAAAGGGTAGTCTAGTGCAATTATAAAATTACTAAATACCAATAAAATATAATACTTACTATAAAAATACATATAATAAAAGAAATAGTAGATAAAATAAAAATAAACAAATAATAATAATAAACAGATAAATACAATTACATACTTATATATACAATACCTATGATGAAAGAGAAAGTAAGTGCTCTTTCAAGCGATTCTTAAAGGAGAAGAGAGTGGGACTATCCCTAATAGTGCAGGGAAGTGCGTTCCACAGCCGAATGGCCCTCAGCCTGAACGAGTGCTCGTAGGCGACAGTGTTATGCTGCGGAATACATAGAAGAGACACCGTGTGAGATCTCCGTTCCTTGCCTCTGGAGAAAAGGAACACAAAACGTTCACGAAGGTAAGAAGGATATCTGGGATTTCTCAAGATGTTAAAGAGTAAAGCCAATATGTGGAAATCACGGCGAAGACGAATCGGGAGCCAACCCAGTTCCTTGCGACACTGCGAGACGTGGTCATACTTGCGCAGCCCGAAGACGAACCGAATCCCGAGGTTTTGAAGTTTGCACTCACCCAGCAAACATCGGCATAGTCAATTAAAGGAAGTAGAAGGGACTGGGCTAGAGTGACTTTAGTGTGCCGTGGAAGGAAGTATTGTAATCTCCAAAGAGAGTGAAACGATGCAAAGACTCGTCTGCTGACCTCGGAGACATGGGGCGACCAAGACAGCATGTTATCGAATACAACTCCGAGATTTTTAGCTTTATCGCTGTATTTGATTACGGTTCCGTCAAATATTAGAGGAGCGATTTGAAGTTGTTGTAACAGGTTAAGAGAGCATCTGGTTCCCAAGATCAAGGCCTGCGACTTGCTCGGGTTGACTAGAAGCCCATACGAGAGGGCCCATTTCCGGATATTCTCGAGGTCAGCATTCAGAGCCTCCACAGCCGGAGTCACATCACGCGGAGAAAAATTCCGGTATATTTGGAGGTCATCTGCGTAAATATGATATGAAGAAGTAAGTACATCAGAGATTGAGTTGATAAAAACCGAGAAAAGAAGGGGTGAAAGGATGCCACCCTGAGAAACCCCAGTGAATAGATCGCACCAATCGGTGGATATCTCCTCAGACTCGATGCGTTGTTGTCGATCTCTGAGATAGGAGTCAAACCAGAGGGCGGCATGAGAGGAGACATTAAGTGAATGAAGGATCGCAACCAGGATATCAAAATCCACGCAGTTGAAAGCGCTGCTGAAGTCAAGCAATGCCAGCATAGACATCCTCTTCTGGTCCATCGCAAGTTGGATATCATCTGTCACTTTGAGTAGAGCCGTGGTAGTGCTGTGACCAGGCCTAAAGCCCGATTGGAAAGGATTAAGGAGATTCATGGAGGAAAGATAGGTGGATAATTGAGTGTGTACAATGGATTCAAGGACTTTGGAAAGGATAGGCAGCATATAAATAGGACGAAATTCTTTGTAGGAAGTAGGGTTGGATGTTTTAGGCAGAGGGATCACGAGAGCACGTTTCCACTGACTAGGGAAGTGACAGTCAGAGAGTGAAGCATTAATTATGTGAGTGATAACCGGCAGCAATTCCCCAAGAACAATTGTTAGCATTTGAGAGCAGATTTTGTCATTGCCCACGGCTTTTGATGAGATTGCTAGCACTGCTTTCCTGACTGCAGCGATTCCAACATGACGTAGATGGAAAGGAGAGATTTTGCGATTGTGCGAGAAAGAGAAAATTTCAACGGTTTGTGATTTATCTCTATAGTGCTATTTATTTACGTTGTCTTGCTTGCTATAAAGAGCACGTACATTCTATATACGCTTTATGAGATTAATTTATCTATCCAATTTCCTTAGTGTTTTATCGGCCTATAGTCCGAAACACCTAAGTAAGTATTACATAATAGCTTGCCTACTTTGCTTTCAACTGCCGTGTTGTACCGGTCAGATACATACGATATGTGTCATTGTACTGTCAGTGCGCGCTGTTGCTAGGCCAGTTAACCGATCGACGCGAGACGGTTGGACTGAGGTACACATCTACCTACATTAACGTTTATTTGTCTTCATTGCATTTTATTCGCGTTTCTTTGTTGTTTCCTACTAATTAACTGAAAAATGGATCTAAAAGAGCAATTAAAGAAGCGAAGCATAATTAAGGGAAGGCTTACTAAGTTTAGAGATCATTTAACAACTTTACAACAAATTGATCTAGAAAAAATTACTAGTAACCAAATAAAAAGATTTATCTTTGCGCTCCGAAAAGTTTCAATTGTTACTAGTTGAGTTTGATAAGTTGCAGTCGGTAATTGAGTTGGCTTCAGATGATATTGATGTACAATTAAATGAGAGAGAATTGATAGAATCGCAATTCTTTTCGCTTATATCTGCTGCTCAAGTAATTATTTAGTCACCGACGTCTTCTGGTGGAAAACCGGGTGTCCAAGAGGATGAGTCAGCGAGCCAATGTTCTCATAATGTCAAGTCTGTCCGATTGCCCACCATTTCTTTGCCAAAATTCGATGGCAACTATCTTAAATGGTTAGAGTTCCGCGATACATTTGACTCGCTGATTAATTCGAATGACTCGATACCAATGATAAACAAATTTCATTATCTGAGGTCAAGTTTAGAAAGTGGTGCCGCTGTCGTGATAAGATCCATAGAGTTTACCACAAATAATTATGAAAATGCTTGGAAAACTTTGTGTGACAGGTATAACAATACCAACATATTAATAAACAATCATCTCAAGTCATTATTAAGTATTGAGCCAATGACGAAAGAATCTTTCAAGTCCATAAGATTTCTAATAGATCATTTGTCAAAAAATCTGAGGTCCTTGCAAACATTAGGACTTCCTACAGATCAGTGGGACGTTTTAATTATATTCATGGTTTCCGCAAAGTTAGATTCCAATACGCTTAGAAAGTGGGAGGAGCATAAAAATGGTA
Organism: Argyresthia goedartella; assembly: GCA_949825045.1. NCBI lineage: Eukaryota > Metazoa > Arthropoda > Insecta > Lepidoptera > Argyresthiidae > Argyresthia > Argyresthia goedartella. The sequence goes on from OX463809.1 coordinate 10,251,771, forward strand.
TTACTAACTTACCTACACTAGATGATTTCTTCACATTTTTACGGAACCACGCAGATATTTTAGAAACGACTTATATTAATAAGTGTGATAATAAACCGAGTGTTAGTCACTTCCAGAATAAATCGACAAAGTCATTTGTTACAGCTTCACAACCACCAACAAAGAGCTATTTATGTGTAATATGCAACCAAAATCATTTCGTTCATGAGTGTCCACAGTTTAAAGAAATGAGTTATAACGACAGGGTTCGTGAGGCATCAAAATTTAGATTATGCAGTATTTGTTTACGCGCTGGACATAATTATTATCAATGCCGTCTTAAGGGTTCTTGCAAGGAGTGCAAAGGCAAACATAACACCTTGCTGCATAAATCTAATAATACAGACCCGCAAGACAGTACTTCGAGCGAATCAGCCGCTTCCGAATTTTTTAACGGCTGTGTGTCCTCGGTACAAATGAGTCATACGCTCTTGTGTACAGCGCAGGTAGAAATACAAAATGAATCGAATAATAAAAAGGTTATCGCGCGCGCATTATTAGATACAGGTAGCCAGTCCTCATTTGTAACTGATAATATCTTTAATAAATTAGGGTTCAGTCGGAATGATTGCGAAACGGTTAAAGTCCACGGTATAAACAATATGAAGACTCACATTAACGGAAGTTGCAAGATCAAATTAAATTCATGTATAAATACATTTTCATGTAATTTGTCTTGTTTGGTAGTGCCAACTATAACAGGCAATTTACCTAGTATAGAAATTAATCCGGACCTAATAAATTAACCTACCAATATTACATTAGCCGATTCCCGATTCTTTAAACCTTCCCAGGTTGATGTTTTATTGGGAAGTGATGTGTTTTGGAAAGTAATTATGCCTAATCAGATAAAGTTAGGTACGAATATGCCGACTTTGCAAGAGTCCCAGCTGGGGTGGTTAGTGGCCGGCCCAGTGGGTTTTACTAAACGCACTAAAGATATTATATCTTGTAATTTTACACAAATTTACACAAAGTGACAATAGTTCTAGTCAGGATTTAGTTGATTTGACTAAGGAGTCCAGCGTGTTGGGATTGAGTTATGATCCTAAGTCTGATATAATTCAATTTTCGGCAAATATCCCACCGCCTCCACATTTCATTTCATTTCATCTCATTTATTTATTTATTGCATACATGTGGTACATAAGATGTCAAATAACAAATAAAGACCCTAACATGTGCCCTGCTAGGGCATTGCAAACATAGTTTTAAAATAAAAACTAAAACATAAGATAGTAATCTACTTCCTATGGTACAATATCTTAATCTTATAGAAATCTTTCTTTTCTTTATAACAAACTATAAACGTAGTAAAAATAAAAAGTTTGTAAAATTTTAACATTTAACAAATTTTACTATCTTTGTTGGGTAGGTTCGTTATCATAGAACTCTTCTAGGTTGTAAAATGTATTGGCTATTAGGAATTTATGTAGTGTGTTCTTAAACTCTTTAAAGTTATCTAGGTTTTTTTATAGAAGGTGGTAAGTTATTATATATTTTTACGCACATGTTGTAAGGGCCTGATGATACAAATACTAGATTAGAGTCTGTGGCAGCTAATCTAGGTCGAGGTCTAAGGTTTGCTGGGCGTTCGCGCATAGGGAACATGTGTAGATGTTTTCTTACAAATAATGATAGTTCTAAAATATAGATCGAAGTTAAGGTGAGGATTTCGTAGGTTCTGAAATATGGTCGACAGCTGGTCATTCGGTCTATATTAGCTATAATTCTAACACACTTCTTTTGTAGAACGAAGATGTTGTCTATGTCGAAACTCTTTCCCCACAGTACGATGCCGTATTGAAGACGAGAATGTGCGTATGCATAGTAAGCTTTCAGGGCGGTTTCTAGATCTGTTGCTTTCTTAATTTCGTTTAGGGCGTATAAAAATCTAGATAATTTAGATTTCAATTTGCTGATATGATGTTTCCAGTTGAGATTCGAATCAATGTGAATTCCCAGGAAGCAATAGTTGTTCACACATTCAATTGACTTGTCCCTAAATGAAAAGTTTATCTCAAGTGGAGCTCTTTGGTACGGATGAAACTGTATTAGTTTAGTTTTATTAAGCTTAAGTTCGAGATTGTGGTCTTCGAGCCAGTTGACGATAGTATCAAATGTGGAGTTTAGATGGTTATTTAATGAGTGGACGTGATTGCCTGGGATTAGAACAGAAGTGTCATCTGCAAATAGTGTGCACGAGTCTTCGATAACTTTCGGAAGGTCGTTTATATAAATCAAAAACAGCAAACATCCAAGAGAGCTGCCTTGTGGGATTGATCTGTGTACGATTTTAGTTTTTGATTTTACTTTAGAAATCTCACCTGTCTGATGGTTGTAATGATCTACTTCTACATGTTGTGTGCGTTTATCTAAGTAGGAGGCGAACCAATTAAGGGCTATGCCTCGCACGCCGACTCAGGCGGATGGCGCCGGCAGGAATGTTCTATGTGCCCCCCAAGATCAATTGAATTGCATTGTTTTGTCGATGCTTCTATGCACGCCTATGCCGGGTGTATTTACTTGCGCTCGATAGGTTCTGACGGAAGAGTGACAGTTAGGCTTTTATGCGCAAAGGCCAGATTAGCACCCGTGAAACCTACCACTATACCCCGGCTGGAGTTATTAGGCGCCTTACTGGGAGCACGATTGTGCAATAAAGTTGTACAATCATTTCGTTTCAATATTACTAACAAAATGTTTTGCACCGACTCGATGGTTGTGCTAGGGTGGTTAAAAACGGATGTAAAGAATTTAAAGATGTTTGTCTGTAACAGGGTGAACGAAATAAATGAGTTGACGAGCGGGTCGCAGTGGAGACATGTTCCTACTCATATGAACCCCGCCGACCTTGCTTCGAGAGGGGTGGACCTTCAGACCCTACATTCTTCTTCCTTGTGGTGGGAAGGCCCTTCTTATCTTACGAAGGTCACGTCTGAATGGCCACAACATTCTCATGTTTTTCTGAATTACCAGAACTAAAAACCACTTCTATTGTAGCCGCCGTTCAAATCGATTCGGAGCAAATTATAGATTTTAATAATTATTCTAGATTTGTAAAATTAAATAGAATGTTTGCATACGTATTGCGCTTTATTAACTGTAAAAATGATCATAAATTAAGCGGGCCTCTTACTGCTGACGAGTTAACTAATTCATTAAATCATTTAATCAAATTTTACCAATCAGAAACGTTTAACGATGAAATTATATTAATAAAACAAGGCAAAATATTGCACAAGAAAAGCAAATTATTACCTTTAACGCCGATTATTGATTCGGATAACATACTTCGTGTGGGTGACCGCTTAGATAACTCGGGTTTTGAATACGATAATAGTCCACCCTATTCACCTAATTTTGGGGGGATCTTTGAAGCCGGAATAAAATCCGCTAAATTTCATTTAAAGCGTATTGCTGGTACTGCTGCTTTGACATTTGAGGAGCTGGCGACGTTGTTCATACAGATTGAAGCAATCCTAAATTCACGTCCGCTAGCCCCCCTCTCTTCAAATTGCACTGATCCCTATCCATTAACTCCAGGTCACTTTCTGATCGGTAGACCGCTCATGTCTATTCCGACCGTACCTGTGAAGGTAACCAGACCTAAGAGATACGAGCTCATCGAACAAATTCGCCAACATTTTTGGGAAAGATGGCACCACGAGTATATTGCCGAGCTGCAGCAGCGCACCAAGTGGCGTACACCCCAGCGAGAGCTCGTCTGCGGCGACGTGGTCATCCTGAAGGAAGACAACCTGCCACCGCTACAGTGGAAACTTGGACGTGTACTTCGCCTGTATCCAGGGACTGATGGTATCAGCAGGGTCGCCGACGTAACCACATCTAAAGGCATCATTCGAAGAGCAATAAATAAATTATGCCTTCTTCCAACATCGGAGACTAATGAAGACGAAGATGTTTGAGTATCAAGATAATATAACATAATATAATAGAGCCGCTTTCAGGCTGATATATTCGAAAGCCTACATAATATAATAGAGCCGCTTTCAGGCTGATCTATTTGAAAGCCTACCTAACCACCAGCTTTCAACGCCCGGGAGGATGTCCACGCATTCACTGCGTGATCAGACGCCTGCGGGGATCAAGACGAGGCGCGGGAGGTATCTCAGAGGACCACGGCGCAGGCGCCGCGGCCGCGTCAGCTTCTATCTACCTATTCGCGAGACGGACGTGGTTCCGCTCCTTATATTCAGTAAAATTAACGCCATAATAAAGTTAATTGTGCCAGTAGAAAGCTCGCCTTCATTATTTAATTAGTTTATTTTGAACACTCCATATTGAATTTCTTTAATGTTTCCTGAATGAACTTCTTTTGTGATAGCTTTATGTATTTTCCTTTGTATTCTAAATCTATTCCAATCAGGCGTTTTGGTTTTCCCAAGTCTTTAATTTCGAATTTTTGGTTTAACATTTTCTTGATTTCGGCAAGTTTTCTTTTGCTAGAATATGCAATGAGAAGGTCGTCTACATATATGGCAACGATTGTCTTATCTCCTCCTTTGGCTAATATGTAGACTCAAGGATCAGCTTTTGATGCTTCGAATCCGATGTTCTTTAGCTCGGTATCTAGTATAGTGTACCATTGCCGTCCTGCTTGTTTTAGTCCATAAAGAGCCTTTTTGAGGTGACATACTTTTTCTTCTCTGGTGCTCTTTATGTCTTCCAACATTGTCTTTGCCTTGTTGTACAACGTAAGATCGTCGTCGTCACATGCTTGTACCATTATTTCAGCTACGTATTGTTCTATAAAGTCTGGGTATTTCATGAAAATGTTCTCCTCTAATTCTCCATTTAGGTATGCTGTCGTGACGTCCATTTGGTTTAGTTCTAAGTCTTCTTCAACAGCTATTCCTATTACAGATCGAATGGAACTTAATTTTGTGACAGGTGCAAATGTCTCGTTAAAGTCAATGCCTGGACGTTGACTAAATCCGCGTGCTACGAGCCTGGCCTTCTTTCTTTCCCCTTTTTCAGGCGTCCATTTGTTCCTCAGTACCATTTTGTAGTCAACAACTTTCATGTCTTTTTCTTTCTTAATGACTTTCCAAGTATCATTTTTGATTTGTGCCCTTATTTCAGCTTTGATGGCTTCGTGCCATTCTTCATTTCCGCTTTCCGTTTCACATAGAAATCTCATCGGGATTTCTCTCATCTGGAATCTCATGAAATTCATCTTCAAACGAAGAGGTATTGGTCGTCATATAATCTTGATGCCAAATTGGAGCCTTACGTTCTCTACGAGGTCTTGCAACTTGGTTTTCTAGACATCTTGTGTTTGTTGTTTCTTGACTTGTACTCTCTGTAATTTCAGGTTCTTCTCTAGCAACTTCGAGTTCTTCTCTAGCGACTTCGAGTTCTTCTCTAGCGACTTCGAGTTCTTCTCTAGCGACTTCGAGTTCTTCGAGTTCTGGCTCAGGAGGTATCACAACAGGTTTTTCAGTGAGTTTCGATGTGAACTCAACATCTATTACAGGTGAGTTTCCCTTTTTATTTCTTAGTTTCTCTTTCCTGTTTATTTCTGTGTTTTTAATAACCTTCTTTTCTTTTTCAGGTTGCAGCCGTTCCGGTTCGTCAAAGATACCATCGTAGCTTTCTTCAGTATGGCCATCATCATTGTAATACATCTTATCAATGACTTTCACGTCTCGGCTAATGATGACGCTTTCTTTTTCAGGGAAGTAGATGCGAAATCCTTTTGCTCGTTGTGCATAACCCATGAAGACTCCTTCTGTAGATTTTGGTGTAAACTTTCCTTTTCTGTGTTTGTTCAAGACAAAAGCTTTACTTCCAAACACGTGGAGATGATTACTGGTTGGAGTACGGCCGGTCCATTTTTCGTAGGGTGTACAGCCTTTCAGGGCTTTAGCTGGGCTCCGGTTGATAAGGTAATTCGCTGTGTACACTGCCTCTGCCCACAGATTCTGCGGTATGTTCCCTTCGATCAGTAAACAGCGAGCTCTGTCAAGTAGCGATCGATTTTTGCGCTCACTTTGACCATCAGATAAGGATCTGGAACGACAATCAAGCCGCTTTAAAATTAGGAAAGAACCCTATAGTATTTCAAAATCGAAGCATGTCGACCTCAAGATGTACATACGAGACTGCATAAAGGAAGGTGTCAAATATCTCGTATATGCAAACTGAAGACATGGAAGCGGATTTGTTGACAAAGGCATTACCAGGGCCTAGACTCACAATACTTAGAAGCAAAATTGGACTGCTGCATTAGTGCTGTGAGGAGGAGTGTTGTGAATGTATATTACACATCACTATTTGCATGGCGCAACACTACTGTTGCCTTGGTTACTTGTAAACTTACTTGTCAAATCGAACTAAAAGAAAATTTTCTCAAATAATATGTTAATCTTAAATTATTATAAGATACGCGAATAAAACCAGTGATGTAATGTAAGACGTTTATTTACTCAACTGCTGCACCACCCTACAATTGGTAGCTCCCCAATCAGCATCTGCCATGCCTTCTAATGGCTTTTGCGTTTTGGTGTAAGTTAGGCCAATGTCCATTCGCTTTGCAGATTTGAAATGTTCTGGTCCAAAACAATCGTTGAATCTGGACAGGTAATTGACAGCGAATGATATGTCAGGCCTGGTAGCAACTGACAGATACATTAAAGTTCCAATCAGGTTTCTATGTGGTAAGTTTTCATCTCCTCCTTTTCCAATAGGTTCTAAATTCAGATTTACTTCCATTGGTGTCGTGGTAGGTTTAAATTCCTCTATATTGAATTTCTTTAATGTTTCCTGAATGAACTTCTTTTGTGATAGCTTTATGTATTTTCCTTTGTATTCTAAATCTATTCCAATCAGGTCTTATACCGCGTGTTACTGTAAGGGTTACCTGGGGAATGTGCGCGATCCATCTAGGCACCCCATCTGTGCCATACCACGCATTTCAGTGATTGTGATGATACTAGTGCGGTCAAGTGTAATGAATGCCCAGAGAACTGCGCGATACTCTTAGGCATCCCATCTGTGCAAGCCCTAGAATGTATTCTAGGCCAGGTGCACGTCTGAGCCACGCAGCGACAGGCCGGCAGCGAGCGACGCCTACGCAACACACCCTCAACGCTACTGCCTCCACCACCACCGCCGCTAAACACACCAACCTGGTGAGATCATTCCGATTAGGACATCATTGATAGTGATTACCTACCTCTAACTTTATTTCTCTCAGCACCACTCGCCGCCTGACAATAATAAACCACCACTTACCGCGGCCGCGGTCGCCCCTATTGACTAAGGCATAATCACATTTATAGGTGCGTCATAGGCAGGATATAACAATTCCCTACCTACGCAATATCAAAATCAACTAATAAAACATTATTATAGCTACATATATTTATATTGCTTTGCCTGAAAATAAATTCGAGATAATTCTCCTCGAGATTTATTTTCTCCTCATCTTCGAAAGACCATTCAAAACAGTCATTAACAATAACCTTCCACTAAACCCTGAAACTCAGTGAATAAGCCAACCCAAAACTTAACAATGCTAGAATTATTTTTATGTAGCTAAACTGCAAATATACTAAACCCGACAATAAACAAAAACTAAACAAGTAGAATAAAAATAGATCGTAAAAAGCCAAACAGCGTCTCTCATCATACCGGCCGTACACCTCTTAGAAACAACCCATACACACACATTCATATTAGCTAAAATACCACGAGGCTTTCTCCTGTAGTAATACCTCACAATGAAAACTCTACCAATGCCCAGAGATGGAAACTGCCTGTTCCATGCAATTGCAGACCAAATCAACCATCTGTTTGGAGCGATTCGAGCGAGCATTCAACCATACCCACATCAGAAGCGACTTAGCTAGATACGTGGAAGCTAACAGCAATTATCCACGCATCAAACATGCGATCGACGCACCAAACGCAGAAGTTTTCACTGAGTACATAAAAAATCTTCACATACAGGGCACGTGGGGCGGTGAAGAAATTATCATAGCAGCCGCGGAGTTCTACGTAATAAGTGTAGCGATCCATCAACAAAATGGCCCATCAATCGTATATAGCCCCCAACAAGAATATAACTCAGTCGGAACTATCAACTTGACCTTTTCCGACAGCCACTACGACAGCGCATACATAATAGAGCCCTAAAACGTAATCAACAACCTATCAACAACCAGTCAAATCTACATCGCAGCATCTCACTTTTCCCATACCAAAATACAGCGCGACTACCAAAGTACCCTCAAGTTCCACCCGCCCCAAAAACAGATAATATGATAGCGGTAAATCTAAACACCTTCCCCCGGCCTACCCAAAATGCACAACTCAAGATAAGATGACCAATGACTTTGATACTTACCGTACCGACACATACACTCACACGCCACAAACACATGCATCCCCCTCCGCCGGGTCAGATACAAACGGGTACTTCATCTTTAGGGCCTTGTTCACGGACTGAACCTCGACCCGAGTCACGGACCTAACTAATATGCACTAATGAAGTGAATTGAAGTAGATGATATCAGTGCAATGAGTCTCACTAGCTGAGCAACAACCTGGTGAGATCGCTGCGATTATGATAGCCCTAACTCAGATCAAAAGGCAAAACGAACTCTATATCTGGCAGGTAACCCCCTTCGTAATGCTAAATACCATTTCATAAACAGATACCACGCTCGCTTCAAATTACTACGCCAACACCAAACTATTCCACAGGCACAGTGCCGTACTAGTAGGTAGGAGATAGGTATAACTAAATACAAAACTAAGCAGGAACCTACCCAATAACAGTAAAACAAAACATAACCATTTCTAACTTTATCCGGTCCGACAAGCCCACAAAAATAAAACAATAATGCAAGCCCGTCTACTACATAACTGCATATTCTGAGAAATAGCGAGAAACAGCAAACAATTGCACATCATAAAAGGATCATTTCACCATCTTCCAGAAAACAGGCAATTAACAAAAGACTTCCACTGATGAACAATAACAACAATAAAATTGGAGACTTATTGTCCTAAGCGGCTCTCTACCGAGAATAAGGGCGCACGAAGATACGCACAAACTTTGACAATCGTAACCCGTACGATCTGTTAATCGTAGACAAAGGTAGTTCAAATAAATCACGCTATCTCTAAGTTCTTTCTTTCAACAACATCCCAAGAAGATAACCTAATGGAAGCCTTACCAACGCTGAGATGGTAACTGCCTATTCACCGCAATTGCTGACCAAATTAATCACCTATGTCAATTAACATGCAACCACACTCACATTCGTAAGGACCTAGTTAAATATGTAGAAGAAAACGGCGATGAACAGAACAAAGCCTCGCAATCACTGAGCCTGAAATCCATAACAACTCAACACTGAAAATCTACGCAATTACGGTACTTGGGCTGGAGAGGAGATTATAATACCAGCTGCCGAATACTTTCTACTTAACGCAACAATCCACCAGCAAAATACACCATCGCTCACATTCACGCCCAAGAATCCAGCGGATGCAGTGAAATCTATCAACCTCAACGTCACAGGACACCACTACGACAGCGTTTACTTGCTTGAATCGCCAAATTTACCCACGGATCAAGCAACCGATAACCAAACTATAACACCATACTTTCGCCGATACTTATTGCAACACCCATGACCTCCTCAGGGTCAACCATAACATCAATAGAAGACATCCCAGACAACACCGGATATACGATGATACGAAACAGCCCCATATTTAAACCACAAGTCACATGCGAGCGTATGCGCATTGCTACTTGGAAGGTTAGAGGATGCGCCGAAATAACTAAAAGACTCAACATTGACGCGGAATTGACTAACAAAAACATACACATAGCCTATATACAGGAAACAAACATGATACATATGTCAAAACACTATCTCTGGTATCTGTATGCTCGCATCGGACAAGACGCTATAAAGAAATACAGGAAAAAGGGAATTATAGGAACAAACCTCCTTCACAACATTGCACACAAATATTTTAAAAGTTACATCAAAAGAAAATGCATGTACAAGGGCGAGCTTGTCTCTAAAAAGAGATTTCTTCCAGCAAAACAAGGCATTACAGGAATTGCTATCATAAAAGGGTAGGCAGTGCACAATAATTACTATAACTAAAATGCCTAGGAATAAATTAAAATATCTGTAAAATACAGATAGCAAATACGAAATAATTACCGATATATACATAAACCTTACATATAATAAAATAAATACAATAACTTTTACACCTGCCTTGCTCGTAAAGACCTACTTACTTACGTTCAAAGAGTGAATGTAAGTTAGTCTTTACGTCATTCATTCATTGTCTGCATTGAAAACTACGTTCCATTTTCAAATTACTTTGCAGAACAAGCAATGCTTGATATGTAATGGATTTTCATACAACTTTACAGTTCAAGCTATGCAAACCTCCTTGGTCAAAAACTCAACCAACACAAAAAAAAAAAATTGGCGGTAATTCAATCGATATTATTTGAAGTTTGATAAATTTTCCTCGCAAGAAAGGTGTAAAATAGTATACTTCTCTCGGGTTGTAAGTAGCTATTGCACCCTCGAACTATATCCGCCTCGAAAAATATCTCGGGTGCACTCGATCCTTAGAGCCCTTTGCGAGCGAAGCTCGCACGGGCACCAAATTGCATCTCGTTCCGTAATAGCTCACTTACTTCCCTTGTAGCGTAATGTACTATTACGAAAGAGACATGTAGAGCTCTTTGATAAGTTTCTTAAAAGAAAAAAGAGTCGGACTGTCTCTTATAGTGCAAAGAGGTGCGTTCCAAAGTCGGACCGCCCGCAACCTGAAAGAGCGTTTATACGCAGCGCTGCTATGCCGCGGAGTAGCTAAAAGTGAATAGTTAAATATCATCGGAGAACTGCTCATGGCAAACTTAAAAGTAGAAAGACGAAAATTCTTATAAGAGACCCCATAAACAACCAGTGAATTGGACGTAGTTCCAATACGAACCGTAAACGAAATCAAATATCTCGGCACATATATTACGGCAGGACATAGGACACAATAAAAAAGAGGTGCCGGCAAGCCATATGCAATTCCAAGGCCCTGATGCATTTTATAAAGAAATCCAACATAGACTGAAATATAGTGCGCCTGATTTACAAAATGGTCATTGCACTGTTTATAAAATACGGACAAAAAGCGGCAACCCTCACTAAAGCAAACAGTTGACAGTCAGTATATGAACGCATGATCCTCAGAGACATGTTTGAGAACGCCAGAAGCTATCCAAGATACCACAGAATTCATGACTGACTACAGGGCAAAACGATAACCAAACGAATCAAAAACCACCGGATATGTTACTATACATATTCTGCGACGCCCACAACAGCACTTACTACACGCTCCATTCAAATACGAAGCAAGGAAGAAGAAAGCCGGCCGACTTATATACACCTGGAAATATTTCCTTAAGCATGACATCAAATACTACGGTGAAGAACACAGTTACTGGACAGAATCATCACACAACAGGGACGAAGTCAGGATGGCCTAGAAGCAAATATACCGTATCCCAGAAACAGACAGCAAAAGCGAAACTGGGAACTTACCGGATAACCGAAACGAACACGACTCAGGAAACTCAACTATTAACAATAACTGAAAATAGAAGGAAAACAAGAACTTGAAGAAAACAACAGCTGCTCTCCAAATCCCACATCCTCCCCATTCCACATATCCTATATTGGCTTCAGGCTGAAGAGTCGGTCGATTGAATTCACTATCCTTCCCTTCCTACAGAACAGGTCATTCCGCCCCCCCTCAAAACTTGTGCCCTCTGGTATGCCGGCCGAAAGACCGGAACAGGTTTAGAACCCTGGCTGGAGAAGCACCATTCATTCATTCATTCATTCTATTCCAATCAGGCGTTTTGGTTTTCCCAAGTATTTAATTTCGAATTTTTGGTTTAACATTTTCTTGATTTCGGCAAGTTTTCTTTGGCTAGAATATGCAATGAGAAGGTCGTCTACATATATGGCAATGTGCCGGTCGACTATTTTAGTCATATTTTCACGTAATGTTAAGATAAGTTGACGACCGTCACAGATAAGGTATATTTATATTCATCACGCACTATGTCTTATGTACGTCATTAATAACATGTACCAACCTAGTATATAAGCTAGGATTTCCTATAATAAAATTGGTCTAGTATAGTCTGGTTTTTGCGCGCATCTCAAGCCTTTTACTTTACTCCCGAAGATGTCGCTCTCCTCATAATTGCCTCTGGCAAAGTGGTGACCCCGACTTTTGAACATCAGCAACCTTCGATAATAGCAGCATGGACCCAGCCGCGAAGAAAACTCCGTGTGCTGCCACCTTAGAAGTGCAAGCAAGAAGCACTTCGTCCAAGATCGCCGAGCCCCGACTTCTGCATACCTATTTCAAACCACGCTGCAGAACTCCACAATCAAGACCCCACCCAAACCAAGACGACATCAAGCAAGCCATGACCGGACCAGATTTGAAAACGGACCAGAAGCCAAAAGATTTCATCTGAAGATTTCCCGCATCGAACTCAAGATACCGCAAGAATAATGAACTGATAGTCAGCCGACTGCTGATTTATTAAAATGGAGCTCGCACCAGCAGAAACGAACGCGTCGGCAAATTCATTCACAGCCAGCAGCTTTTCAAGTTCAAGACATAGGAAGCCGTTCCAGCCCCCAGAAGAGTATTGAAACATCATCGATATACCTAATTCAACGAATATTGAAATTATCCAGGAAGAACATCGCACGAAGAATAATTAAATCACTAAAGAGAGAGAGATATATATATTTATATATAAACGATTGGTGTACAAGATGTGCCCTATGTTGCCAAATCCCAAGGTTTTTAGGCACACAAATTTCATCAATCGGCAACTTAATATTCACTCAAGAGTGAAGAGCACGCACGTACATATGACGTACGAGATCATTGACCGCCTACAGCCAAGGTTACAGATTTAATGCTGACGCTGATTCAGCACAATCATCCTTGTGTAGGTACGGTCGCAATTATAAACAAACAGTGATTACAACTTCAACGACGTGCGACGTAAATTGACTCATCGATTCCTGAAAAAAACATGGGCGGCTGCAGCATCAGACGACTCTCCTGCGGATCTTTGCCAGTTATTTGCCAGTTTTTCTGTTTTCCAGTTTTTAGTTTATTTTATGTAGTGTGCGGCCAGACACAAGATTTGCCTGTAGGTAAATATTAAGTAATTCTTTAAACTTATGTAGAATTCACATAACCGTAGTTCCTTTATTTTTCTAATTCGTTTAGATTAAGTTGAAGTATGCGCTATTACTATCTAGTTTTATTTAACAATGACTTTCCTTATATATAAAAATAGATTAAGTTAAAGTATGCACAATTAAGATCTGGTTTTATGTTTATTAAAATACTACTAGTTATTATTGCAGTTGATAAGTTTGTTATGGTATCTAACTTAGATTTTTTCCATTGTTATAAGTACATTCATTTATTTTTTTCCCTAAAGGAGGGAGTATCTGTGCCGGTCGACTATGTTAGTCATATTTTCACGTAATGTTAAGATAAGTTGACGACCGTCACAGATAAGGTATATTTATATTCATCACGCACTATGTCTTATGTACGTCATTAATAACATGTACCAACCTAGTATATAAGCTAGGATTTCCTATAATAAAATTAGTCTAGTATAGTCTGGTTTTTGCGCGCATCTCAAGCCTTTTACTTTACTCCCGAAGATGTCGCTCTCCTCATAGTTGCCTCTGGCAAAGGCAACGATTGTCTTATCTCCTCCTTTGGCTAATACATAGTCGGTCCATAAGTTCTGTCACAAATATTTTGCCGCATAGTAAATAATACCAAGTTTTATTTTATTTAATACTATATATGGTTTGATAGCTCATTAAATACTGATAAATTAGAACGATTATTGGATTTAAATGCTTAAAGCCATATTACACAGATGCTAGTTTCTTCAGAGATTTTGCACTTTTTTACCCAATCAAAAATACGGGCGTGATTCACTTTATTTTTTTTCCATGACTCTTAAAACCTTTCAAACTTACGTGAGATTTTAGTCAGAACCCTCCCTGAACCCGTTACCTTCATTTTGAAGCATAAGATAACTAAGTCTGGATAAAACTAATTTACATATTCACATTTTACGTAGTGTACTTGTTGCCCACAAGACCATTTTTATACGTTTTTCTGAAAACGTAAAAAGTACGTAAAGTTCTCTTCGGGAGCAGTTGGAACTGAAAGCTAACAGAAAATCAAATGCTAGTTGTTAAGCATGGTCTAAAATTGAGGTTTCAGAATAAATAAAAAAAACCTTGTTGGTTATCTGGAACACTGTTTTTTTATTAAATTTGTGGTAAGTGGTATTTTTGTCAGTTGCGGTGTGTTTTGGGTTCGCGATTGTCTCAAGTTATAAGGTTTTTTGTCATATTGCGATAATCGTACAAAATGTATTGTATGGCAATTTGATTCGTATAAAATAAGCTTTTTAATCATGTATAATACGAATAAGAAAAAGTTTATTGCTGAGTTTTATCTATCAAAAACCTTGTGACAGAACTTAAGGACCGACTAGGTATGTAGACACAAGGATCAGCTTTTGATGCTTCGAATCCGATGTTCTTTAGCTCGGTATCTAGTTTAGTGTACCATTGCCGTCCTGCTTGTTTTAGTCCATAAAGAGCCTTTTTGAGGTAACATACTTTTTCTTCTCTGGTGCTCTTTATGTCTTCTAACATTGTCTTTGCCTTGTTGTACAACGTAAGATCGTCGTCGTCACATGCCTGTACCATTATTTCAGCTACGTATTGTTCTATGTAGTCTGGGTATTTCATGAAAATGTTCTCCTCTAATTCTCCATTTAGGTATGCTGTCGTGACGTCCATTTGGTTTAGTTCTAAGTCATCTTCAACAGCTATTCCTATTACAGATCGAATGGAACTTAATTTTGTGACAGGTGCAAATGTCTCGTTAAAGTCAATGCCTGGACGTTGACTAAATCCGCGTGCTACGAGCCTGGCCTTCTTTATTTCTCCTTTTTCAGGCGTCCATTTGTTCCTCAGTACCATTTTTAAGTCAACAACTTTCATGTCTTTTTCTTTCTTAATGACTTTCCAAGTATCATTTTTGATTTGTGCCCTTATTTCAGCTTTGATGGCTTCGTGCCATTCTTCATAGCGTACTATTCACCAAAGATAAAGCATACATCAAGGACAAGAACGGCCAGATAGCCCTAACTGCCATAAAAGAAAATGGACTTTATTATACGAAAGGAGAAACAGCAAATATTGCCCAAAATAGCAACAATATACAAATGTGGCACAGAAAACTTGGGCATCTGAATGAAAACGACCTAAGACTTGCAGCAAATAAGAAACTAATAAAAGGATTATAACTAGGAGGAGGAAAGCTGCCCGACTGTGAAATATGCATAAAAGGAAAAATGGCCAGACTGCCGTTTTCACCTGTAGAAGGACCCCAATCTACACAAGCACTGGAAATTGTGCATAGTGATGTCTGTGGGCCCGTCAAAGTTGCAACATTAGCCGGAGCAAAATACTTTCTGACTTTCCTGGACGACTATACCAAATATTGCTGTGTTTATTTCATCTCGCACAAATCTGAAGTGTTTGAGAAATTCAAAGAATACAAAAGCAAGGTTGAGAAGTTCACAATAAACCAATCAAAAGTTTCCAGTCAGACAACGGATCGGAATATTGCAACCGACAGTTTGATGAATACCTGAAACAACAAGAGATTAAGAGAAGGCTTACAACACCATACACACCTCAACCAAATGGTCAAAGTGAGCGCAAAAATCGATCGCTACTTAACAGAGCTCGCTGTTTACTGATCGAAGGGAACATACCGCAGAATCTGTGGAAAGAGGCAGTGTATACAGCGAATTACCTAATCAACCGGAGCCCAGCTAAAGCCCTGAAAGGCTGTACACCCTACGAAAAATGGACCGGCCGTACTCCATCCAGTAATCATCTCCACGTGTTTGGAAGTATAGCTTTTGTCTTGAACAAACACAGAAAAGGAAAGTTTACACCAAAATCTACAGAAGGAGTCTTCATGGGTTATGCACAACGAGCAAAAGGATTTCGCATCTACTTCCCTGAAAAAGAAAGCGTCATCATTAGCCGAGACGTGAAAGTCATTGATAAGATGTATTACAATGATGATGGCCATACTGAAGAAAGCTACGATGGTATCTTCAACGAACCGGAACGGCTGCAACCTGAAAAAGAAAAGAAGGTTATTAAAAACACAGAAATAAACAGGAAAGAGAAACTAAGAAAGAAAAAGGGAAACTCACCTGTAATAGATGTTGAGTTCACATCGAAACTCACTGAAAAACCTGTTGTGATACCTCCTGAGCCAGAACTCGAAGAACTCGATGTCGCTAGAGAAGAACTCGAAGTCGCTAGAGAAGAACTCGAAGTCGCTAGAGAAGAACTCGAAGTTGCTAGAGAAGAACCTGAAATTACAGAGAGTACAAGTCAAGAAACAACAAACACAAGATGTCTAGAAAACCAAGTTGCAAGACCTCGTAGAGAACGTAAGGCTCCAATTTGGCATCAAGATTATATGACGACCAATACCTCTTTGTCTGAAGATGAATTTCATGAGAATCCAGATGAGAGAAATCCCGATGAGCTTACATTTCTATGTGAAACGGAAAGCGGAAATGAAGAATGGCACGAAGCCATCAAAGCTGAAATAAGGGCACAAATCAAAAATGATACTTGGAAAGTCATTAAGAAAGAAAAAGACATGAAAGTTGTTGACTACAAAATGGAGAAATAAAGAAGGCCAGGCTCGTAGCACGCGGATTTAGTCAACGTCCAGGCATTGACTTTAACGATACATTTGCACCTGTCACAAAATTAATTTCCATTCGATCTGTAATAGGAATGAATAGCTGTTGAAGAAGACTTAGAACTAAACCAAATGGACGTTACGACAGCATACCCAAATGGAGAATTAGAGGAGAACATTTTCATGAAATACCCAGACTACATAGAACAATACGTAGCTGAAATAATGGTACAGGCATGTGACGACGACGATCTTACGTTGTACAACAAGGCAAAGACAATGTTGGAAGACATAAAGAGCACCAGAGAAGAAAAAGTATGTCACCTCAAAAAGGCTCTTTATGGGCTAAAACAAGCAGGACGGCAATGGTACACTAAACTAGATACGGAGCTAAAGAACATCGGATTCGAAGCATCAAAAGCTGATCCTTGTGTCTACATATTAGCCAAAGGAGGAGATAAGAAAATCGTTGCCATATATGTAGACGACCTTCTCATTGCATATTCTAGCCAAAAAAAACTTGCCGAAATCAATAAAATGTTAAACCAAAAATTCGAAATTAAATACTTGGGAAAACCAAAACGCCTGATTGGAATAGATTTAGAATACAAAGGAAAATACATAAAGCTATCACAAAAGAAGTTAATTCATGAAACATTAAAGAAATTCAATATGGAGGAATGTAAACCTACCACGACACCAATGGAAGTAAATCTGAATTTAGAACCTATTGGAAAAGGAGGAGATGAAAACTTACCATATAGAAACCTGATTGGAAGTTTAATGTATCTGTCAGTTGCTACCAGGCCTGACATATCATTCGCTGTCAATTACCTGTCCAGATTCAACGATTGTTTTTGCACCAGAACATTTCAAATCTGCAAAGCGAATACTCCGTTATTTAAAAGGCACAATGGACATTGGCCTAACTTACACCAAAACGCAAAAGCCATTAGAAGGCGTGGCAGACGCTGATTGGGGAGCTTGCAAGATGGATCGAAAATCATGTTCTGGTTACACATTCAAATATGCCGGGGCAGCTGTCAGCTGGGCTTCCAAAAAGCAAAGAAGCGTAGCCTTATCAACGGCTGAAGCCGAGTATTCTGCTCTTACGGAAGCAGCAAAGGAAGCTGTCTACCTCAGGTCACTCTTCAAAGACCTAGGCATTTACTTTGAACAGATAAGGATCTGGAACGACAATCAAGCCGCTTTAAAATTAGGACAGAACCCTATAGTATCTTCAAAATCGAAGCATGTCAACCTCAAGATGCACTACATACGGGACTGCATAAAGGAAGGTGTCATAAATATCTCGTATATGCAAACTGAAGACATGGAAGCGGATTTGTTGACAAAGGCATTACCAGGGCCTAGACTCACAATACTTAGAAGCAAAATTGGACTGCTGCATTAGTGCTGTGAGGAGGAGTGTTGTGAATGTATATTACACATCACTATTTGCATGGCGCAACACTACTGTTGCCTTGGTTACTTGAAAAACTTACTTGTCAAATTGAACTAAAATAAATTTTTCTCAAATGTAAGACGTTTATGTTAAAATTAGTCTTCCTCACATCTTTCATCTCGTATCCCATTACTCCATTTGTAATTATTTCTACAGTATATACTGTCATTTACCCATCCACACCAACACACACCCGCACTCTCAGCTCGGACCGCCAGAATAACTCAGCATTCAATTTCACGTCACGGCTTATGCACAATTATGTGTTCATAGTCAATATTTCTTTTCTTATGAAATGGCCACCATGAACTTGGAGTCTGATATAAATAAATCGTTAAGCATCTCGTGCCAAACCGTGGATCTTCCGGAGCTATGCAAAAGCTTGCTTAATGACTCATTTAACTTCAAAATCTTATCATTTAACATAAGAAGCATTCAACATAACTTCGATACCTTCTTGGTGGTTCTAACTAGACTAAATCTAACATGTGATGTTATAATTCTGACCGAATGCCATTTAACTGCTACCTCGACATTAAGAACCTTACCTGGCTATTATGCTTTCGCTTCTACTAAATACATTAACAAAAACGCAGGAGTGGTGGTATTCGTTAGGGATAACATCAATGCCAGCGTACGAGAACCAGAGTTCACAGACTGTAATTGCCTAATAGAAGACTTTCCAGGACAACTCTCAATCCTAGCCATCTACCGCTCACCCTCTTTTACAGATCCCACTAACTTTCTCAGGGCTCTGGAACATTTACTGGCCCCACACAAGGATACTGGTACCACAATACTCGCAGGCGACATAAATATAAATATCCTAGCAGAGGAGGACAAGGACACCCAGGAATACCTATCACTAACTTCCGAAATGTGCCTCAGACCAGTAATTACCCACCCCACAAGATATTACTCCTGTTTGGACCACATATTTGTCGGGACAAAAATATTAGCAGAGGGGCTAGTCTGTAAGACGATGCTTACAGATCATGACTTGACCCTAGCTAACATAAATCTCAAGCCTCTCCGTAATAATGACTCCGTGACATACTTTTTCTTCTCTGGTGCTCTTTATGTCTTCCAACATTGTCTTTGCCTTGTTGTACAACGTAAGATCGTCGTCGTCACATGCCTAGGTTTTCTCTTTTTTCTTACTCCAACATTCTTCGATATTATGGCCCCTTTTGTTGCATTTCTTGCAGTATTTCTGCTTCTTTCTTGTATGGAAAGCTCCTTCTCTCTCGTTTGGTAAGGTTTTGTTCTGCCTGGCTTCACTTTCTTCGATAATTTTAATCTTCAGTTCTTCCGGCTTTGGTAAGGTGTCCCTCGATTCAACGGCTATTCTGAAGTTTTTATAGGAATCGGGTAAGCTATATAGCATCATGACGCTTAACAGATCAGGATTTAAGTTGATGTCCATGTCTGCTAACTTGTCAACGGTGTCCATGAAGTCGTTGAGATGTTCGCGGACGTCCCCATTTTCCTGTTTCTTTAGAATTAGGTGCTTCAGTAGTGTCGCTTTTCTTGCGGGACCCGTGCTTTGGTATATGTTTTTCAGTTTGCTCCAAAGTTCAAATGAAGTCTTACAACCTTTCACTTGTTTCAGCTCGGAAGGTGAGATCAGGAGCAGCAGCTCTGAACGCGCCAGTAAATCTTTATGTAAAAAGTCTCTCTTTTCTGCTGCGTCGGTAGTAGAAATCGGTTCGGATATCTCTCCACCTGCGTATTCCCACAGGCCATTTTTGATAAGCACTGCTTGCGCTTGGAGGCACCACGTATCGTAATTTTCCTTTGTTAGGGCTTCGATGCGATGATACGACGACGACGACGAAGCGGCCGCCGCCGACGTACTCATGATGAACGAAGTACGATTTTCACCAACTTCACATAAACCTCGCTCTGCTACCAATTGTAGGGTGGTGCAGCAGTTGAGTAAATAAACGTCTTACATTGAATCACTGGTTTTATTCGCGTATCTTATAATAATATAAGATTAACATATTTCATTTTCATTTTTTAACTAATGGCAATCTGTCCTGCTGTTGCCAGACAATTTCTGCCAGTATCATGTAGTGGAGGCACATGTGAAGAGACGCGGGGCAAATCTTAAATTGGCTGAATACATTTTAGTAGGTGTCTATCCGAAATAAAGTTTTACATTATCGTTTAGTTTCATGCAATATATACATAACACACACAAGATAAACTAAGGGACAACACAATAACATAAAGGGAAGGAAGGGGATACATATCTATTATAATTTTATTTTGTTAATATGGATAAATTTAGCTAATAAAAATACTATCTTTGGGTTGGGGAATAGAGAAAGAAGGTGGCGAATATTAGTAGGGATAGGGAGACCGATTGAGGGTATTAGGGAGTACAAGGAATCAAGGCCATAAATGGGGCAGTTAAAGAAAATATGGTCAACGGACCCATCCTCAAGACCGCACTCGCAAATGGAGGAATCTCTGATTTTTATCTTCTTTAAAAACACTGGAGAACAGCAGTGACCTAAGCGTATTCTGCATAAAATTGTCACTAATATCTTTGGTAGTTTTTTAAAATTGAAAAACCATGGTTTGCTTGGAATACTTGGCTGAATTGAAGCGTAAAAAGCTCCTTTATTTCGACTTGATTCATGCCACACATCTGACCAAGTCTTCTGAAGATCTTATTAACATATTATTTCAGAAAATTTTCTTTTAGTTCAATTTGACAAGTAACCAAGGCAACAGTAGTGTTGCGCCATGCAAATAGTGATGTGTAATATACATTCACAACAAGGGAACTAGTATCCTAACCTAGGTGAGTCTAATCGGTTGGAGTGTATGTAGCTAAGGGGTTCCCCCCTCTTATCGACACTGACCAAATTTCTGTACTTATACCATTTGTGGTTACAAGACCACGCTTTACAATAAAGTTCCACTTACTAGTTGTATTGCAGTTAGGAACAAAGCATCGTTTCTCATTAATCATTCTTGAGGCTGGATTCCAAAAATAAGCGGGTCAGGTTAAAATTTTAGTAGTAGGGTAGTGTTTGAATGCAGTTGTCGATATCCAAAAAACAGGTGTAGAGGTTAGTATGTTGCAGGAAAGTCCAGGTCCAGGGGCAATGCAGAGGTTGTTTATGTAAAATCCACAAAATCACAGAGAAGCACAATCAATCAAAGTGACATGACAACCAGAGTTTCGTTACAGTTGAACTTTAGACTATGCTACGGATAAATATTTTAATAAAAATATTAACAATCACCAGACTGCAGACAAACAAGTCTTTTTCATTAATTCCAGCTATATTTCAGTTGAAATATTTTGGTAAACATCTCATATGTTCTGTATAAAAATTATTTTGACTTATAAATATGCGTAGAACGGATTGTAATCACAACCTCTTTTTATTTTGCGGCTCTGGATATTTTCTTTCAGCCTGACCCACGACCTCTAGGAATGAATGAAAGAACTAATTCTAAAGCAGAATTTGTACCTATGTGGAATTATTTCTACTGAGTGTATGCACCGGAAAGGCAAATCTCTCTCTGTAAACCAGGGTTCTTTTACAGAGAGATTTGCCTTTCCGGTGCAAGATGTCAAACGTAAAAGTCTATATGAGTTCATGGCTCAGACTAGTTACGCCAGCTGCAGTTTAGCATAACCACAGACTAAAAACAATCGTCAAAGTCAAATGCTTGCTGTCACTAAACAGCGTGACCACATGTGGTAGATTTCTACTTTTTTGGTAGATTTGACTCGATTTGGGCTTTGTTTTGGTAGTGAAAATAATTTTGGTAGTATTTGGTATATTTAAGAATTTTTTAATTTTCCGCCAGTAGATTTGGTAGATTTTGGGTCAAGTAACCCTATATTTCATATACTAACACCATAGAGGAGTATTAATATGGATAATTCCCCTAACACAGATTAATAACTATTCATGCACGTTTGCATCCGTAGTATTATCTACTGTCGGCGCCAAAGAGTAAGTCGGCGCTCTCTTTCACAAAAACGGAGTTAAGGATATGCGAGAAAGAAACAAATATATGTATGATAGGTAGGTTGTGAGTGAATAACAGGTGACTTTAGTGAGGGAGGGAAGACACGGGTTCGTGTGACGTGTGAGAGAAATGAAATTTGATGCCCAAGTGATAAACCTCATGTCTTCCTCCAGTAGTGCATCTGCTCCTACAATAAATGTTGAACAGTTCTGGGAGGACATTAGTAAGTTGTTAAAGTACAAAAATATATCTAAATTTGCCAAAGACATGCTCATTCTTCCAGTTTCTGATGTTAAATACGAGAGAATATTTTCAGAAATTAATAGAATCAAAACCAAAGATCAAAATAGGTTTATAAATAAAAATGTAGCCGCGATTCTCCATGCCAGGCGTCACACCATGCACAGATTTTGTACCCGATTCTCAAATATTGAAATGCGTGACTGATACAATTTTGTATAAAGATATTAAAAATAATAAAGATAAAGAGGAATAAATAATATTGTCATTTAGTTTTATTTAATCTATATTTTATTTACCTATCATGTTAGAAGAAGAAGGTACTTTTGTGGTAGATTTTGACCAAAGCTCTGGTAGATTTTGGTAGTTTTCGAAAACCGCAGAAGTAGATTGTCCGATTTAAATGTGGTCACGCTGTCACTAAAGAAAGATCGAAATAATTCGAATTTAATGTTGCTGGAGGAACACCGGCAAAAGTTTTACAGATTTTTTGTATGTTCCATTTTCATCCAAATAAGTATTTATTCCAATAAATAACGCCAAAAAGTTGAGTCTCTGCTCATTGACGATAATCATTACAAGTGATATCACGGACTCACCGTTGCCGCAAGCAAGTTACAATGTCATGAATAGACCTCGCTATCGCAATCAGAAATGGATGTGGAAGATGAATTTGACGAAAGTCATTGGACTTACCTGAGACTCTGCGCTGAACCAACGCTATACGAAGGACTAAAGTTTGCTAAAGATCTTATAATATTTAACGTTATTTTGCGGCTCATAATTCAGTATGTAAATCTTCCACATAATGTTCGACACAGTTTCTCCCTTGTAATTGGAAGCTTTTTGCTGTATTATAACATTGGTCAAGCATTCCTGTGGACTCTAGGTGTTAGCACTTGTTCTTACATTGTAATTATATTGCTATCATACATTACAACCAGATGGAGAGGTCTTATCCTTACATTTTGCCTGATCTCATTTCTTTTGACTTGTGAAATTTATGTTGTTAACCCAAAAATGTGGCAGCAGATAAGAGGCATTCAA
This sequence comes from Argyresthia goedartella, assembly GCA_949825045.1. Lineage (NCBI taxonomy): Eukaryota > Metazoa > Arthropoda > Insecta > Lepidoptera > Argyresthiidae > Argyresthia > Argyresthia goedartella. The sequence goes on from OX463809.1 coordinate 10,275,451, forward strand.
ATGATAACAGTTATGAAAATCATATCAGTTGCTGTAGAAGTGGACAGGGGCATGTTCAAATGCATGTTGAACCCTGTTGAGTTTGGTGGGTACATTCTATGTCCAGCCAACTGCATCCTGGGACCATGGATATCATTTCATAGTTATAACCAATACCTGAATGTCAGGTTTCTGAATAGAAGATGGATTAAACTGATTGCAATTAATTTATTCCTTGCAATGTTGTACTTGAATTTGTCTAATTGCATAGTACCATGGTTCATAGACGATGATTTAGCAAACTGGCTTGTAGCTTATCGAGATGCTCAGGCCTTCCGGATGTCCCACTATTTTGTGTCCAGTATGTCAGTAGTATCAATGATTAGTGCTGGTTTTGGACTGACTAATAGCTGCCACTCTGAAGTTCAAGTAACAAATCCTTATTTTATTGAGTTTCCCAGATCACTGGTCCAGGTAGTGGTATACTGGAATATTCCCATGCACCAATGGCTGAAAACCTATGTTTTCAAAACATGTCAGCCTTATGGTCAATTTATTGCAATTTTTGTAACATACATGGTGTCTTCAGTACTCCATGGCTTTAATTTTCAGCTCTCTGCAGTATTACTTAGTATAGGTACATTTTCTTATATTGAGTACAATTTTCGAGCAAAAGTGGCGTCAGTCCTAGAAGTGTGCTGTTTGGCTAACCCTTGCGTGAAGCAATGTGCACACAAATATAAAAGTAATACTCTTCTTGCCATGTGCCTCAACTGCTTGTTCTCCCTAATGACTCTGGGGCACCTGGCATATCTCGGAGTGATGTTCCAAGCATCTTTTTCTGTTCAAGAAACAGGATACTCATATCTCCATACTTTGAGGAAATGGGCGAATCTCAACTACTTCAGTCATGGTTTTGTTGCATTTTTATATGTAATACTTCTAATGATGTGATAATCTTAATAAGTTACATAACTAACATTAGTATGTTATGTTAATAGTTAAATAAGCATTTTGAATATCATGATAAGTAGATTAAGTATGCACCTTACAAACTTTAAAGTATTATTTTAAACATATTATCAGCACAAACTGTCTTCATAACTTACATACTTTAACTTACTATTATTTTTTTTAAGTTAAATAACTTTTTTTTATGTTTAATAAAACTTCCTGTAATTCTGTAGAAACATTGGTTTTATTAATTATTTTCCTAGACTGAAAGGTACCTGCAATCTAAGTCCAAACCAGCTTGTTGTGTGATATATTGAAAGTTTTTCTAACTTGTGAGTCAGAGTTACTCAAGAAAGCTTCATATGAAATATCTTCTGTATTATTTGTTTCTATTTGGGAAAATAATTGTATTCTCTGATCCACATGCTCGGGAATCCCAACTACATCTTTGCTTGTATTGAAATATAATGGCTTTGTATAGATAATTATACTGTTGTTATGTGTAGCTCCTTGAATCTGTTTTACAATATTCCTTGCATAAATGTCCATTTTAGTCAACTTGTATCCTTGTTCAGACCAATAATATGCTGTAAGGGTATCAAATGCTAAGAGAGATATTGCAGGATTTTCGAATAAAATTGTTTCGAGGTATTGTATGGTAATGTAAAATTGGGTAGCATCATGAATTTCAACATAGTGTAGTCGTCCTAGACATTCTTGAAGCACATTATTAAATTGTTGGTTATTTATCTCTGCTACCGTCGACGATGCATTTTGACGGCTTAGTATTTTGGCATTCAGTAAACATATCAACATGACTGGATTAAAATTTCCATCTGTGTTAAATATGAGAGTTCCAATCTCGGCACCGTCGAGTTCTGAGGGAAGTAATGCTTCGGCTATCATGTCCATTAGTAGAAATGATTTCCCAGAATTACTTTCACCGAGGATTTCAATAACATCACCAAGTTTTGGCCCGATTTCAAAAAGCATGGGATATAAATTTAGAATATTCCTTTTCTTAGTCAGTCTTGCTAGCAATTGTAATCCCGATTCGATTTTATAACTATTCGAGGCCATTATTGGCTTATTATAATATTGTGTTCTGCGATTAGAACCAAAGAGAATATAAAATTAATGTAGCCCAAATAAAAATGGACTCAATCAATGTCACGTATGTAAACAAACAAAAAAATTAAACTTACGCACGCACGACCCGATTTTGCCTCCATCCATCCATCCACCATAGATAAAAATGTATAGTAGGAAACCATCCACAACCACCAACCAACACGCTATATGGACCGCAATGGTTTTTGACGTTTGTAGTGTCTCCACAAAGTATCAATATCAAGCAAAGCAAGGATTTCCCCACAATTTTTATTTGAATGGATGGCTGGTCCCTATTTTCAAATTCAATATTTTTGGGATAAACAATGTACTATCAAAGAATTGTTTTCATATTTTATTTTTGTACTGCAGTCGTTAGTTCCGAACTCATCACCTTATCAGTAACGGGCTGGTTTGTTGGCAGTGCTGTTTTAGGTGGTGGTGGTTGGTACAAATGGGACACTGTGAAAGAAAACACTTACTGCCGCTTTGCAGAATGCTGTAATGCCGATTATGTGCCTTACGACCTTTCTAGTGAGTACGTCAGTTGTTAAGAACCTGTTGTTGGGCCTCCCCAATATAAACTTCATAAATTATTATTTATTTTAGAGTTGAAGCAGGCCTTGAATCAGAAAATGTTTGGACAACCACTTGTGAATGAGCTGGTGAACATATTGGTTGCACACAAGGACGCTGTAAGCGACGAAAATCGACAGAACAGAAAAGCTCTTGTCATTAGTTTACATGGCTGGTCTGGTGTTGGGAAGAACTATGCATCTACTATGATTGCGGAAGCACTTTATAAAAAAGGAATGAACAGCAAGTATGTCAAATTGTTCATGGGGAACAAAGACTTTGATTGCACAGATTTAAACAAAAGTACCGTGCAGCAGCTGAAAGTGAGTAAACTATCATACATCAGTTAATTTCAAGAAAATTTTGTAATAGAAAGTGATACATATTCCAGTTCTTTTTTTAAATTTCATTGTTCACAGAAAAAAATATTAGAGGAGGTAAATGCAGTTGTGAAGAGGTGTCCAAAATCTCTTATAATTTTGGATGAAATCCATCACATGTGCCCTTCAGTGATAGATGCAATAAAACCCATGTTGGATCATCATCATGCAGTGGATGGTGTGGATTACAGGTATACCTGTTGATGAACAATGTACATTCTACTCCACCAAGCCAACTGAGCATGCAGGTGGAATACGGCATCCTTGCCCGCACACCATGTGCCTGCAAATGTGTGCGGGTGACATCACATTTGACAGGTGCCTAGTGTAGTAGTCCACCTGTGACTTGTCCCATATGTGGTGTAGGCTGGTCACAGAGACACATTTGTGTCCAACACATGGCCAGTCATTTTATACTTCCTTTTGCAGGACAAAGGGCTTGGCTAGCAATTAGTTTCTTGTGTCACCTGTGCCTGAATTTTCAGTCCCTAATTATTCCCAAATATTTCAGGGATACAATTTTTGTATTCATATCAAATATTGGTGGACAAGAGATTGCAACAAAACTGTTGGAGCTCTACAGCAGTGGTGTGAAGAGAAATGAAGTGGAATTTCATCACTTTGAACCAGTTTTAAGAAGGATATCTTATTACACAGGTTGGTTCAATCAATCAGCCGACATTTACCTGTTCAATATTTTATTCACAACTTTTAACTTCATTACATCTTTGAAAATTAATGCAATATCCCACCTATACAAACATTCCACTTTTTTGTTAATAACTGTACTGATTTGCTTCTTATCCCATTACTTTTGTCTGTTCTAGGTGGCTTTGAGAAATCTTCTGCTATAGCTCAGCATTTAATTGATCACTACATTCCATTTTTGCCACTGGAACAGCAACATGTGGAAATGTGTGCCTTATCTGAATTCAGAGTCAATGGTGTCACCCACCCTACTGAGGACATGATGTCGTAAGTTTTCACATTATTGAATTTATTTAATGGTCTTGCCAAAATCAAGGTTTTTATTTTGCACTCAAGCATATTTAAAACTAAGTAAAAAATAATTATTCTATCTTCTTATACTTTGACAGTATTATACTATCTATAAAATTAATTTCAAACACACTTGACACTGGCAAAATTAATGTCACAAGCTCGTGCTTGTGTGGTTAATTTAGCAAGCCTCATGGAAACCAAGAATAAGAAGAACCCATTAAATTATAAAATTTTCTTTGCAGGGATGCCATGTCAATAATTACATATGGACCAACAGAAGAACAACCAATATTTGCAAATAATGGTTGCAAAAGGTTCACCAGGCATATACCTTATGTTGTACAAAAACATAAGCAAAAAAGTGAATTGTAGGGCCTTAATCTCTGAGCTATTGGTATTGGCAGCTAGCTTGGTAATTAACTTGTACCAGTGAAGAAATTGGGTTAAACTCATATAATTATTGTTTAGTGTTACTAAAATGGATCCATGTATCATTGTTGTTCTGTGATTTGAGGTGTAAAAAGCTTTTGCAAGTACCTGATGATGTGATGAGATCAAGTCTGTCACTTGTTTATTTTTTTGGCTAATTTGTTATTTATTAATATAGTTGTAAGTTATAACTCCAGTCATGATTTAAAAAAAACATTAGCAAGGCCTTTTCACATTGATCTAATAGTAGGCTGTCACTTTATAGCTCCCAGTATGCTATTTTAAAGATGTTTATCTACACAGATATCATAAACCCTCTGTACTGCGTCTAAAAACCGCATGTTAAGACCAGCATAATGTAAAACTATTTGGTAAAAACTCATTTCTTATCTGAAAATTGACCATAATGTACAAAAAATTGTCAAATTGTGACATTCAAATTTCGAACGCCGACGTCCGCCCCTAGTTTGTCTGTGAAGTTGGTACTACAGAACAAGCTTAACAACTGCAGAGCAATGATCTATGCCACAATGCGGGTCAAACATGCGGTTCCTGAACACATCAAATAATGACATGTGTGTAGATAAACTAGTGTATGTAACTGTACATAATTAGGCATTGAAACTCATATTAATAAGTGATATTATTATGAAACTCTCCTTCGCCTAAATAAAGTAAATATTTGCTTTGCGATAATACCACCTCCCTGGGAATCGACTATTAATTTGAATGTCAGTTGGCCTGTCCATTTAGCTTTTAATGCCATCAATACAGCCTTCTAAAAACTGTAATTAGTGCGCCATCAGTGAACAGTCTCAAAAATAGACAATTTCATATAACAAGTGCAGTGAAACGTAGACTGATGTGCATGCATCAGCTGCCTGTGCATTATAAATAATTATATGTAACTAATAATATACCACACATAAGGAGTCCTGCTTATCATAGGTAACCTGATTTGGGTAGGTATTAGTCCATGCCACAGACTTGTTGCGTCATCTGAACATGATTGATATCTTGTGAGAGCAGTAATAAAATTATTGGTTAATCAAGGTACACCCTTGATTAACCAAGTTGGAAAAAGGGTGTGGTGCTGTCCATGTATGTGATGTAATTATTTATCTGAGTTGTTATTCTAATCATGCCATATTTAAGAAACTGACAATTAAAAAAAAAAAAATTGTATGTACATATTTTGATTTAGGGTTTTGTAATTTTATGTTGTAAATACTGAAATCTGTACCCAGAGGCAAAAAGCGTTACTGATAATATTATAGTTAATCATTTCAGACTTGAGCCCAAATTGGGACACATCTCTAAATAATCAACATCATTAAATAAATTAACACAAGCATAGATGCAGGAAGTTGTCGGGGTAACTCATGTGTTCTGAAAGCCATTGCAGGGGTGTTTCCGATGGTATGACAATGCCATGAGTCCTGAATTTAACTGCAACAAAACAAAAACAACATTATAAATAAATATATTTTAAACAATCTACTTAAAACAATAAACAATAAATGGTGTACTAAAAAGTAAGGCTTTAAATGAAATACTACTCAAATGAAACAAATTTTTGAGCAATTCATAAAAATTATAAGAATGTTGGCTAAACTTGGGTTAAAACTGCTGCACTGCTGCACTTGTGGCACCTGGATGGGATAAGGTGTCACAGTCATTTGTTTTCTAATACAGCAGAATGGGTATTACTTACTCCTTGGATTCAATTGGTAGAGAAGTAATTTGTACCTACTAGGCAGGTACAGATGTAGTGAATAATCCTTTCCTATCGGCAAAACTCGGAACAACGATAACACCCGAATGGTGCCGATGTGTCTATGAATTACTGTATTATTAAATTATGTGTAGGAATCAAACAAATCGCATACTTTATTTATCAATGTCAAATGTCAAATTGTAAGACAAGACAGTAAGACAAAAACGAACATTTCCGAGAAAATACGAAAGGAAAGGATTATTCACTACATCTGTACTAGATATGAAAACTTGCTGACATACCTATGTTCCCATTATTTTTGGTACCTATCTTAACAAGTTATTTAAAAGTTCATTTACATTTGTATTATTAACTTAACTTATATAATATATTATAACTTAGTGTGGATATTGCTTTTTCACACCTTTCATTTGGAAAAGTAAGTTTTGCTCCACGACGAGAGGGAGCAAAATGCTACTTTTCTGTTCAAGCTACTTTTTTAATTTATTCATTGGCATGCAGCTTTTATGCAATGTGCCAATTGAACACAGATTAAAATAATAGAATGTAATCATGAAATGGCATTACAATCGACAACAATGACGTAGTCGATTAAAAACGAACATGGTTCAAGTTTTAACTTTAACAACGTTATATCAAAATTTATGAATTTTTCTTAATATTTAAAAAAAATGTTACAATAAATTATATGTTTTACTGAAATCAAAACTATCGATGACTGTTAGTGTGATATAATGAATATTGATATCCGAAACCATTGTAATATTCGATTCGATTATTTTTGCACAATAGTAAAAGTACACATGAACATTTTATCTGTGGTGACCTTTCCCGAATCCTTCACAATCCATCATTATATAAAAAAAAATGTTTACGTTGTTCGATTACTGTAAAAGTGGTAAATTCAAAGTAGTTATTTATTTTTTTTAGAGCAATTTAAATTTTCCTCATAGTTGGTGTGAAAAGTTGAATGTGTCACTCAGGAGCAAAATTATTTTCGTCATGGGCGTTAACGCTTGAATCCTTCCCTTCACTCTGGATTTAATGTACCACCCTTGCTGTAAATAAATCATTTTGCTCCCTTGTGACACAAATAACTATTTGTTATTTAGGGTACAGGTTTACAAATACTATGCATAACAAGTGCAATTTGTATTTCAATTTATATTAACCCATTTAGACCGATAATTATTTTTTTCAAAAACCTTGATTTTTATCAACAAAATCGTGTTAGGGGAAGCCTATGTTTACAGTAAAAATATTAAAAAAAATATCTGTGAGTGGGGGGCCTAGAGGGGGGTGTACCATATATGGTACAGTAGGACAATAGAGATGCAAAAAATATGAGTTCCATGAAAAAGTTTTATTTACTTTCTTGTGTGATAAATAACAAAACATTCCACATGTAAACCAATATCACACTTGATACACCTTGTAGGACATTGTTTGTGGCATTGTCCACACCTGGTTCGTTTTTCTTGCTTAGTGACAAGGTGGTCTTTGCCGTTATATCGAGAGTCATGGGTTACAGAAGATGGCCGACTAGGTCCTGGCTTCTCGCGTTGTTTATTGCCATCAATTATAGAATTTGCAATTCGACGTCGGAAGTTTAGGAGATCCATATTGCCACCATTGTGTCTATAGAGCAACCAAGCATTTTGTACAGACATATCAACGCAATGAAGAATCAGAGGCATGTACCACTTTTTTCCTCGAATGCTAGTGCGAAGTGCAGATATGTTTTGGTCCGATAAATCTACTCCACCCATGTTTTTATTGTATTGATGGATAAGATGGGGTTGAGACACAGATATTTTCTTTTTCAGTTGCTGGGAATATCTTTCAGTTTTGTGGACAGGATTTATACCAACTGCATTTGAACATACTGAGACAATACTGTTATCATGCCATTTGCAAATTATGACATCATCAGACACACGATAATCGTAAAAGCCTCTTTCTTTGTTTTTCGCTTCTTTGTTGCCCAATAAAGGGCATTTTGCACACATGTTTTCCCTCACAGTCCCTGTTATACGAAAACCCCTCTCAGTCAGCTCGTGGATCAAAGGTAAGCCTGTAAAGAAATTATCTATAAAAAGATGATAGTCTTTACCATATCCCAACTGCGCTAATTGATCTGCATACGTCAAAACTACACTTGCACCGAGACCAAGCTGAGAGTAACGGGCATTCGCAAATGTAGACGCGCCTTGATATGGCTCAAACCATGCAATGTAACCTCCTGAAGTAGCACCAACCCATAGTTTATATCCATACCGTATAGGCCTTCCACGAATAAATTGCTTGCAGCCATGACGACCAAAATATGGCACCATAGCCTCGTCGATGCTATGGTTCTCCTTATGCGGACAATTCTCAAGGAACTTTGCAGCTAAGAGTTTTAGTAGCGGACGAACTTTTGCAAATTTATCCGATCCATCTAAATTCAGATTATCAGCCACATGAATGTTGGCATATACATACGCGAATCTATCTCTAGACAGTGCTGTAGCAATCAAGCAGTTTCTGGAATCTGGTGCATTTTCCCAGTACATTCTTCTTCTGTTGACTTGAGAGTAGCCACTGACCAGCAAAATTCCGACCAAACACTTGATTTCTTCAATTTTGACGTCAGCAGCAAGAAGTTTTCGTGCTAAATATCTATTGGTCTCAATAGTTAGCAACTCAAACACGTCATCAGAAAAAAACAAAGAAAACCATTCTATTGGAGTTCTTTCAAGAGAAACATGGTACAGAGGTTTCCAAGTGGTATGTCTTGGTTGTAAGTCTCGTTTTCTCCAGCTATATTTCATGGAACGTTTTTGCAAGGGTTCGTGTGTTTCTTCACTATCCTGTCCTTCAAGTTGTTGCCCTTGATCATCAGGTTCCCGTTCTTCTGGAGATGCAGCAAGCTCAGCTGGTGCTCGAAGCAAACTAGGAGGCAGGTTATTTATGTTGACGTTATCTTCTTCGCCAGTCTTCATCAGTCTGATTATCATTGGCTGTGTTAGGTGGCAGTAAAAAAATATCATAATCTTGCCCTTGGTTGCTGGTATCATCATCTTCCTCAAGGATTGTTGCAATATCGTGCAGAGTCAATGGTCTGAAACAATAAACAAAATAAATATAAACAATTTTCAACTTACATTTTGTCGCATATTTTGCTCATATATGAACCTACTGTACCGTATAGGGTACACCTAGTTTATGGTTCAGCATACTGTACAAAACTAACAAAAGAAAGATTTTGTTAGAGGCATGACATCTATTGTACCCTAATCATCAGAACAATGCATAGAAACAATAGAATTTTGAATAATTACGATAGTACTTACCTTCTTGATGACATCGTGAATATTTTTCTATGTTTTTGCCGGATAATATCCAAAATATAATGCAATCCACTCGCACAAACGTATTTATAATATTTTATACGCTAAGCTAACTGTCTAAACTGATTGTCACAATCGTTATAAAATATTTGAAATATGTGGGTATCCCGAAATATTTTTACAAAGTTACTGTACCACATATGGTACGGTAGGTCTAAATGGGTTAAGAAACTGTTTGTACCTCAATAAATAAATGAAATAAAAAAGTAACCTTACCATCACATTTATCAGGATATAATTGAGATACCATTTGTTGCAATACTTTTCTGGTGCCATCACTATTTCTTGGATTGACTAGTCTTTGACTGAAGGTACCATCTTCACTATAAATCCGTATTGGAATGTTTTTAAATCCTTCACTGTCCCCATGCGACTCCATAAGTCTCCTGTTTATTGCCCAGAACTGGTCAAATTTATCTGTAATATCACTGTTACATTTATACAATTATACAATTAATAGTTTACACATAAAAGAAAAGAATTCATGTTTTTGCTCTTATCAAGAAATAAATGAAGTCTGGTAACATTGTCTTAATTTCCAATATTCTCCAGCAGGAACACCACCTGCCTAATATCAGTTGTATTAATTTACCATTCTGTAATCCTAGCCACAGTTGGTTATGGTCCTTCTTCTGCATTGCAGACATCACCTGGCCTCGGTGCTTTAGAAAATCAGCTTCTTTCACAGTAGACATGTAATGAGCTTCAACTATTTCCCTGAAAAATGAAACATCGGGTCATTCAGCTTGTTCTTAGTCTGGGTGGTTTAGCATAAACAGTAAGACATACTTATTGTGACAGTGCAGCAATATCTCTTCAGGGAATTTAGTAAAATGCACAGTTAGTGTCCAAGGTAGCTGTGGGTCATTTCCACAGTATAGGTCGTAGAGAAAGCCGATTGGGTTATGCCACTTCAATGGCTGCCCGTTATAATCCAACCACATCTCATTGTCAGCACTTTCTTGAGAAATGAAACGAAGAAAATGTCTTTTCATCTGAAAAGTTACAAGCTTTGGTCAGTGTCGATAAGGGGGCGGATTACGTGCGAGAGAAGCAAACGTTACACCATATCATTTCGCTGGCATACCTTATCTGTTACGAGTGGGAAATAGCTAAGTCTGGGGACCATCACATAGAATGGATCTGGTTGCTGAATCTCCATTATTTCTTCTTGAGCCAATTGAAAACAAATCGGTAGTTTACCGTCCCATATTTCGCGCAGCACTTCTCGGTCGTTCGCCATCTCTGACAAGTGAGTTATATATTGGAGTATTGGGTTTCAAGAGCGTATGAAATCGCTTTGATTGAATCAAATATTTATTTATTTCTTTGATTTGCAACTTTTACTTCGTAAACAAGGGTACTCTGTGAAATAACAAGTCGCTCGCTGACAGAGCAATATAACGGCGCGTTCCGAGTGGAGCTCACAGCGCTCAAACTGCCATCAAACTACTCACGCCCATCAGGCCATTCCGAAAGGGATTCGCGTCCACCAAAGATATATATTCGGAATGCTTTGAACGCGACAGTACATAGACGTTGAAACTTAGATATACGAAATCCTGAATAATATGAAAATTGTTATGTATTGGACAATAAAATGGATTCGGGAGGGTTAGGACCGGAATAGATGGTATTATAAAGAAGAGGCCTATACCCAAAGAGAATATAATCACTACCGTTTTAAGAGACGGGACTTCTTTACTTGGAAATGGAATCTATTTAGCATAACTAGCAATACCAATTCAGCAAAAATTTAAATCTCAAAATACGTCATACCAACATTACGTTTACCTAATTGTAAAATGTGATGTGATGGCAAAATTTAGTTCCTGATTAAATCGATATCGATAAATTATTGTCAGGGGCAACCTGGGTTTATCATATGAGAAAACATTTATCGTAACAATAAGACAATAAATAATTTAAAATATATTTTTTTATAAACCTACGGAACAGACATCGCGAACAAATGCATGTGAAGTAAGCGCGGCAGTAGGGGCGCGCGGGGGCGGCTAATCAGTCATAGATGCGATGTAACCGTCATAGAGGTGACATCTTGTTTATATTCTGCCCAACTTTATCTCTAAGTCAATATAGAATAATTCAATATTGTGGGAATGGTCGCATGGGTAGGTAAATCAAAAAGTTGCATGTAAATCAAAAAGTTGCATGTACAGGATGTAAGAGAAAGGGGGCTACATGTCGAAACCATGCTGTATGATCGCAGAGGTCGGAGTAGGTAGATTGATTTAAGGTAGTTGACCTCAAACATAGAGGATAATATGGATATGCCTCCAAAATACCGGAACTTCATAGTTATTGTGATATTTGTTCCGGAATTTTGAAATTAGCACGAATTTGTGTTTAAGGTGAAAAACGTATTAATAATATCAATGTACGCTGCCAGTGTTAGCTAATCGTGAAAGAAATCAGTATTTTATTTTATACAAAAATACCTTGGAATAGTTACACCGTATTTTGTCCCGTACTGTTGTATTAGAAATGACGCTTGACAGTATGAGACAAAACTTAGACAGGGCCTTTTGTTTCTTTATCTCATGTTCCTCTATGTTCACAATGCATTGACCGCACGCAACGACCAATCAGAAGCAAGTATCCTATATGACTCATTGGGTGTTTGTTAGAACAATGTGCGCGCGCTGTGTTCAGGGTATCTCACTCGCTTACCTCGGTTCGTAGAGTGCGCTCCTAATTTGTGAAATTCCTGTGTTTTGTAAATAATAATCTCACCGTATCTCTACTTCAGCATTTCGTATATTTCGAATATTTACCTGAAATGAAACATGTAACATGTTTGGCGCATGCTCTTCATCGTATTTCAAAGAAGATAAGATCAGAATATAACGATGTCGATATTTTAGTAGCAAATGTTAAAAAAATATTTCTAAAAGCCCCGAACAGAGTATAGAGTTTAAAAGAAAAATATCCTGACCTACCACTGCCTCCGCAACCAGTAATTACGAGATGGGGTACTTGGTTGGAAGCAGCATTTTACTACGCTCAACACTTCGAAAAAATAAAAGATGTTCTAAACAACTTCAACAGTACTAGTTCAATAGCCATTCGCAATGCAAAAAATATTTTAGAAAAACCAAATTTACAGGAATATTTAAAATATATCGAAGAAAATTACCGTATTGTTCAAGTAGTTCTAAAAGAGTTACAAAATCAAAAATTATCCATAGTTGATTCACTTTTAATGTTTGACCAAGTGAGAGCTACCATTAACGAGTGCAACAGTGACAATATTAAAAATAAATTAGAATATGTCATGGAACGAAATCTGGATTTATATGGATTTATTTTATAGAGAATACAGCTAAAGTATTGAAAAAAATGTAGCAAATAATCTGATAACTTATTTTAAATTTGCTCCATTGACGTCTACAGATGTTGAACGATCATTTTCCATGTATAAATGGATATGAGACGTCAAAAATAATACTTTAAAATTAGAAAATTTGAAAAAATTATGATTATTTATTTTAATTCTATTAAAGTTGAAAGCCAAAATATGTAAATTGTATCCGATGAGGATTAAAAATAATTTATTTATGTTTTTGTTTAATTAAAAATAATTGTTCATTGAATTCAATCAATCATTCATATAATAAACGATTTTGTTAGTCTATCTTTATGTTTCTTATTTTATTTTATTCCATAATTCCAATCCAGGAACTTTTTCCGGTACTTCCAGCACATTATGGATAAAATGGCATGTCCATATTATAATATCTTGACGCAAGTATATAAAATCAATCTACCTACTCCGACCTATCAGGGTAACTTAATTTTTCTCGTCTCAGTACATTTCGGTTCGAGTGCTCAGTTGAATTGTTTTTTTTAAAGAGAGTGAAAAATTATTTTTTTCTGACCAAGTAGTGAATTGAAAGATTAGATTAAAGTCAAAGGAATGAAGTGTTACAAAAAAATTAAAAGCCGTATAATAATTGTAGTATTATATTTATGTACCCTTAAACAAAATAAGTTTAGTTAACTTTTGCCGTTTGGATAAATAATTATTTGTCTGATCAGATTTAGCTTCGTGTTTCAAGCGAATTATAGTGTATTTATTTATGATAGCCCGTATCAAATGATGTCCCTAACAAGGCCCTTTTTGTTACATCCTGTATGTGTAATATTATTGTTTTCTGCTTATAAACAGAAACTTCGGATAATTCTACCACAAGTAAAATACTCTGAGATGCTACCCGCACTTGTTACATACACATGGCACATCTTAACTTTTAGTCTATGACAAATGACGTGACATGGCGTCTCCGCTAAATATTTTGCTGGAATTAAGTTCAATTAAGTTTTTACATGATTTATCGAGATACTCAACGATGGAAAGATATTCCTTTGCACCTCCCTGTATTGTTTGAATTATTGGTGCAGTATCGTAACACACACGAGGGCATTTTCTCAGGTTTGCACCTTTTTTCCATTTCACTGCACACGTCTACGACGCTTGAGAGCTAGCAAGCGACTGAGTGGCGTGCGGCCAGTTCGCTTATCATAAAGTAACCACAGTAGTGGTTCGCGTTGTCTTCTCTATTACGTAAGTAAATGTAACTCAATGTTATTTTCATCACAAATTTTCAATTAAAAAATACGATTTTTTTAGTTACAATTAACAAAAGCATCAATTTAAAGTTATACAATTTATAAAAGAACAAGAAGATTGAGACTTAGCTAAACCAGAAGATGTTTAATTTAAATTACAAAATGAAAAATGCGATCATAAGAAAAAGTGTAAAGAGTCTTGTCTCTGACTGTACGCCACAGCATCTTTGCAAAACTTTACCTTATGATGCTGTTATAGTGGATATTTTGGAAAAGTTTATCGACTCATACTTAATCCGTTTATCGATAGAGTGAAAATTTACATCACTATTGTTTACAAACATACAAATATTTTTTCTCATTTCAGAAAGATAGACTGATAGTTCAAGGGGACAAAATACTTTATTATTTTAGTCAAGTTGTACTTCATGATCTTCATCTTTAGGAAATTTTGTCATAAATTTCCTTTTAATAAAGTTTTGTCGACCATGTCTTTTTGTAAAAATTACACACGATCTATAGTGTCTAATCGGTGCCATTTTTAGGGGTTCACTACGCCATCCCGAAACACACTTAGCCTTGTTACATTTCAACTATGACGAATCATCGAACATACAGTAAACCTTAAGTTTAATTCATAAGATGTGTGGTATGCCTTTAACCATTTGTTCAGTGCTACGTTTCACCTAAACACTATACTACGAAATATATTTCATCGAAGTACCATTTATACCCACTATCGCATCATCAACAGCACACTAAAATCTATAAACAAAACGCAACTCGGACAGATATTGCAATACTACCCACAACATAAAAATGAGGGTAGTGGTGAAAAGTTACTTTTTCGCTAGGAATTGTCGGTTCTAGTTTATTTTGCCGGTCAGAAAGTGTTTTTAATTGATAATCATGTCAGACAATATTACAATTCCCAGATGTGATATTATAATTGAAAAAACTGTGCGCGGAAAGGATATGCTGATATTGAACGGTTATCAGTTTCATGTAAACTCGCAAAACAATGACAAGTTCTATTGGCAGTGTATTCAAAAGCAATCGAAACAGTGTAGAAGTTCTGTGATGACAAAGTTTACTGCTGGTGACGGGCACTCGATAATTAAACCTCCAAGTGATCATTCTCATTCGCCCAGTGCTTCGAAATCTGATGAAATAAGTCTCAAAAACCGATTAAAACGCGATGCTGCGTGTAGCTTCTCCGCACCTACTCAGATCATACAAAATAATTTAGCGCAAATACCGAGTAGCAGCGCATGCGGTGTACCAAATAAAAATGCTTTACGCCAAATTATAAGGCGTGCTAGGAAAAAGAGAATACCAGTGGAACCTAAAACATTAAACGAAATCGACGTTCCAGAAGAAATGATGGTGAGTTTTTTTATTGTCACCACAGATAATTTACTCCGAACATACTGGACCTATTAAGTTGAAAATTTGTACGCATATCAATATCTGTGACTCAAAGACAGTTGTGCAATGTAAATAAATAAATTTGGAATTGGGGGGCTACTTTCAGGGGGTCAAATGAGAATAATTTAAAATTAAACTAAGCTTCAGTAGGACAAATTATATTACACCGATGCTTCATTTCACCTTTTGACATTTCATTATTGGTTTATTTTGCTTACAGTTCATTAATTCAAATGATGTTTCACCTACGTGCCATTCGAACAAGGTTTGTTTGATCATCTTAATATTTTATCTCAATATGGGATAGGGTATTGGTACTGACTAAAATACCTAAGTACGTAATAAACTTAGTGTAAGCAATAAACATAGTGTAAGCATACCCATAAAATACCAAACGATCCCTGAAACTTATTTCAAATCTCTGTGAGAAAAAAGTTATGGCGATATAAAAAACTTATTTTCATACACGATTTTAAGCAATAAAAAACCGGCCAAGATCGTCGGGCACGCACATGAAAGGGTTCCGTAGCTATCCGATGATCAAATTTTAACTTTGTTTTAGATTATCTCAAGACTGGGGGGTTTGAGCTACATAATTTCAAAACAGTTTTTTTTTGCATTTCAAAAGACCTATTCAAAGATACCCCACACGTTGGGGTCAGTCCAATTTATTTTTTTAAATTCACTTTTCGTTATATGGGAGGGGCTGAAATTTTTTTTTTTTCATAATTTAATAAACCAACTTTTGGAACTTCAATATCTATCTCTCCACTAATTTTCGTGACAATCGGTGCAGTAGCGGTGGAATACGAGCCCGGACGGACAGACGGACGGACGGACATGACGAAACTATAAGGTTCCTTGTTTCTCAAAAAATGGAACCCTAAAAATGAATAATTTCGTATTCTATGACGTTATAGTGCAAGTTGAAACGTTTTAATGAGTATGTTTGCGTAGGAATGGCCATAGCTCAACTCGGAGTGCTCAATTGCATTACAAAAGTGTACAGTACAAAGGCGAGCTTATCCCTAATAAGTGATCTCTTTCATCAAACCAACCTCTCATTATGATTTTTGACAGCTGTCACTTTTTGACAGCTGTCACTTTTTGACAGGTGTCACTTTTTCGACAGGTGTCATGATTTAAGACAGACGTCATGATTTTGACAGCTGTCGCAATTTTAACAGCCGTCACTTTTTTGGAAGGTGTCACGTTTTGGACAGGTGTCACTATTTTTGACAGAAAACTATGAAATCTGTCAAATAGAGTAACATCAAAAACGTCAAAATTGTGACAGCTGTCAAAAATCATAATGTGAGGTTGGTTTGATGAAAGAGATCACTTATTAGGGATAAGCTCGCCTTTGTACTCAATTTTGTAATGCAGTTGAGCACTCCGAGTTGAGCTATGGCCATTCCTACGCAAACATACTCTTAAACACGTTTCAACTTGCACTATTACTTCATAGAATACGAAATTATTCTTTTTTATTGCTTAAAATCGTGTATGAAAATAAGTTTTTTTATATCGCCATAATTTTTTTCTCACAGAGATTTGAAATGAGCTCCCATAGTTAGTATTGTAGATATTGAAATACCTTTCTAGTAACATATGCCATGTCGATATTGGTGTGCGTGTCGATTGGGCAAATGAGGGGAAACGAAGGGAAAGGAGGGGCAAGTTGAAAGAAATCTTATTTTAGGAAAATAAAAAAAATAATAACAGATAAATCAAGTATTTATTACTTAAAGTTTTATAACATTGAAACAATAAATTTAAAAGTAAATAACTTATTCTATCAATCATGATTATTGAATTTTTTATTACTTTAATCGCACTACAAAAGAAAATTTTAATGATTCCACATACATCATATAATATGTTATTTATGTTTGTTTTCTTCTTTGTTACAAATCGACATGCAATTGCTCGCAGAAAATCAAGAGTGTTCATTTTAGTTTTGTTTTCGCATATCCTTTCTATTGCATTAAATCGTCTGTCCCTTTTTTCTGGGTGGTGTTTTTTCTACACTTGCGTTACCTTTTTCAATTGCATGATTGGTTGACATTTGCTCCTTTTGCATGTATTGAATCGTAGTATATACTCCAAACCGTGTTTGACTCAAAAGTCCGTTCCATCGCCGATGCCAGGCTTCTATTTTGTTTTGAGTTCTTGGGAGATGTAATGTGTTACTTCTATGAACAGACCATAACGTAGGTGGAAAAATTGGAGAGGTTTTGGTAACAGATACACCAGTCTCTGTTACACGCGAATGAATTTTACCAACCACGTAGTATTTCTCCAAATACTCTACGACTGCTTCTGCTTCTTCCGGGAAAACATTGTCTTTGAGTATCGTAAATGCTTCTAAAATTTCTTCAGGCGGTAAGTAAGCCAAAGAAATCCTATGTCGTAATTTCAAAGAGAAATCACTATCTTTTCCATATTTAGTGGCTAAATGACAGGATTGTATTTTGCGCCAGATATTTTGTCCGAAATGGAATAAGCAACCATTGTGTGTGGCGTCCGGAAACTCGATTTTGATGACATTTATAACAGCAAGTTCAAAATCTGTCACGACATGCGCTGGATTTAAGACACAGTCAACCTCAAGAGCATATGATTTAAGCTCTTTGAAAAAAGTCATATAAGATTCTTCGGTTTTATCAGGTAACAGACAATATACAACCGGAACCATCTTTCTGCTCATAGCGTCGTTACCGACATAGGCATGTATCGAGTATATCTGCTTAAATATTGTTGGACAAGATTGGAAAGTTCCATCCATCTGCCAGGAGGAAGAATTTCGCATCACTTCAATATTCTTCTTCGTACAAAAAATTAGCATTCGCTTATTTTGACCATACGTCACATCTCGAGCCAGGAAGAGCTCCCCTTCAACAAACTGCAATGAAAAAAAAATGGTTAGTAAACAAAACTAAAAAAGCTGCTTAGTGCGAGTTAAACTCGCGTGGAGAGGGTTCTTCAGTCTGTATACCAATTTTCTGCTTTCTAAGAGTTCAAGAAGTACCCTAAAATTAAGTTTTTTATACAAACTCTGCACCCCAAGGTGGTTAGGGGGTTAAAGTTGTGGATTTTAGAGTTTCCATACCAAATTTCAGATTTTTCTGCGGGAAGTACCCTAGAGGTTTTGATGACATACGAATCGGTCATATTTTGAGCACAACTTTTACAAAACTAGTCTTAAAAATATTATGTTATTTTATTCATTTGGAATCCTCACACGACGCTCTTTCATTTGATAGTCACACGGCATATTTTAAATTATTCTCATTTGACCCCCTGAAAGTAGCCCCCCAATTCCAAATGTATTTATTTACATTGCACAACTGTCTTTGAGTCACAGATATTGATATGTGTACCAATTTTCAACTTAAAAGGTCCAGTATGTTCGGAGTAAATTATCTGTGGTGACAATAAAAAACTCACCATCATTTCTTCTGGAACGTCGATTTCGTTTAATGTTTTAGGTTCCACTGGTATTCTCTTTTTCCTAGCACGCCTTATAATTTGGCGTAAAGCATTTTTATTTGGTACACCGCATGCGCTGCTACTCGGTATTTGCGCTAAATTATTTTGTATGATCTGAGTAGGTGCGGAGAAGCTACACGCAGCATCGCGTTTTAATCGGTTTTTGAGACTTATTTCATCAGATTTCGAAGCACTGGGCGAATGAGAATGATCACTTGGAGGTTTAATTATCGAGTGCCCGTCACCAGCAGTAAACTTTGTCATCACAGAACTTCTACACTGTTTCGATTGCTTTTGAATACACTGCCAATAGAACTTGTCATTGTTTTGCGAGTTTACATGAAACTGATAACCGTTCAATATCAGCATATCCTTTCCGCGCACAGTTTTTTCAATTATAATATCACATCTGGGAATTGTAATATTGTCTGACATGATTATCAATTAAAAACACTTTCTGACCGGCAAAATAAACTAGAACCGACAATTCCTAGCGAAAAAGTAACTTTTCACCACTACCCTCATTTTTATGTTGTGGGTAGTATTGCAATATCTGTCCGAGTTGCGTTTTGTTTATAGATTTTAGTGTGCTGTTGATGATGCGATAGTGGGTATAAATGGTACTTCGATGAAATATATTTCGTAGTATAGTGTTTAGGTGAAACGTAGCACTGAACAAATGGTTAAAGGCATACCAAACATCTTATGAATTAAACTTAAGGTTTACTGTATGTTCGATGATTCGTCATAGTTGAAATGTAACAAGGCTAAGTGTGTTTCGGGATGGCGTAGTGAACCCCATTTTTAGAGAATCACGAGGAAATAGTTTGTAAGAGGTGTGAGCAGTCCCCACCCCAGCACTTTTAAAAACAATATCACGCAAATTGTAGAAAATTTCACTATTATTCTCCCAACCAAATGATCCCAAACAACCACACGTGTCGCCATGACAGACTGTAAGAAAGGGACACAGAAACAAAGACTAAGATAGCATGTGGACGCCATTAAATCTGTGCTAAATAGGAACAATTTTTTTGTTTGTTCCTGGTTGCGTGAGACTGCCTATACCCTGCAGTGGGCTAATTGATTTATTTGTAATCACTATGAGAAATGAGTATCCACTACTATTGCTAGGTACAAAATACCCTCTAGCAAAGTGAATAAAAAACAAATAATATCTTCGTTCCTCTCCTCAATAATAGAAAACATAAAATATAATTAACTTACTAGATCCAAGTCCAAATACAAAAGAAATAATGATCGGAGACACCAGCCAAATCGCAGTGCAAATATCAAAGTCAGCATCAATAATTAAGTTTACGCAATAGATCACCCGAGCGTTAGACACAAAAGACAAGCGAGGAATGAATGATTGATTGATTGTTCTTCAGTGTGCCAGCCCAATGCCATTTTTATCGATAAACATAAGTAGGTATTATTATTATTACAGAAAAGGATTGTTTACATTTCGTCGCAAAGTAACTTCGTCATTAAAATAGTTTAAAGTGTATTTCCTGATTACATTTTCACGTTAATTAGTGTTATTAAACTGTTACTCCATCGGTGTGTAATCAGCCTTCATCTAGCTGGAGTATTTACTGTGATATCTTGCTAAATAGATGTGAAGAAAACGGGCAATTGTGACTCATCAATGCTTGACAGCCCGGCTAAAGCATTTACGTTCCAAGCCACGCAACATCTTCCCAAGTGTCAAACAATGATTGAGTGCGCAGCTTGCGCGAAGCCTTTTGATGAAGATGACGAAGTTGGCCTAGGCTGCTGCATGTGCTCTGCAACCTACCATCGCGAGTGCATGTCTACAAGCTTAAAGGACTTCACAAAGCTGTTGAGTAATAATAATTCATGGATATTTCCGGAATGTAGTAGAGGACTCCATAAGGATAACAACGACCAGACTCCAGTACGCCACCTAGCGCATGGTGATTCTACCAACTCGCTGAACATAACCTGGGTCAACAAGGGTCTCAGAGGAACTACAGGATGTAACAGAAAAGGTGATAAAACTGTCGTCGACTTTGGAGAATCTTCCTCGCATAATGACTTACGGGGCATTATACAGTCCGAGTTCTGAACTTTTCTGGAGAAGGAGCTAGTCGGCGCCATCAAGACCACCTTGAGTATGGAACTCAACAGCCTTAAGAAGGAGCTTAAAGAGATGAAGGAGGAAGTCACAGGTATGAAAGGATCAATTGATTTCTTCAATACACAATTTGAATAGTTGAGAGAAGATTCTAAAAAGAAAACTGTGCAGATTACTACACTGCAGAAAGAAAATGAAACCCTTAGATCTACCACAAGAGACCTGCATATTCGTCTCATAGAAATGGAGCAGCACGCTCGAGCTGCAAATAATGAGGTTCAATGCGTCCCAGAATACAAGTCTGAAAACCCGGTGGTGCTGATTCAGCAATTAGCCAAAGTTGTATCGTGCAACATTAACGCGAGTGATATACATCTCTGCACCAGTATTGCGAAATCAAAACAGGACAGCTTATGCCTCCGATCCAATGTAGTCAAGCTTGCCACTCCTATTCTGTGCAACTCATTGATAGCAGCCGTTAAGACCTACAACAAAGCCAACCCGAAGGAGAAGCTTGGCTCTCATCATCTTGGCATAGCAGGAGACAAGAAGGATGCATTTGTCTCAGAACATCTATCCCCATCTAATCGAGAACTACAGATTTTGGCAATAAAAGCCAAAGCAACCGACTTCAAGTCCGTATGGGTTAGCAGAGGTCGTATTTTGGCTAGGAAAACAATCACGTCTAATATATTGTGGATCAAGGATAAAGATTGCATTGATAAATTAATGGTGTAACCTAGTTTTAAGTAAGTACCTAAATTAAGCCGTAAACTATTCAAACTATCATAAAGAGCTTGAACTAATTTGTGCATATCAAAACGTTAGAATATTGAATACAAAACACATGAACGTAATCCTGAATAACTTTGATATTATTGTTACTACCCCGAGACTTGGATACAGGGTGGTGTTGGCGATCGTGAATTGTTTGACAATAGATACTGTCATGTCCTTAAATGAGGGTAGTTCGAGAATATGCAGTCTGGTGCTGTGAACCTAGCTAGTAAGTGTGTGTCCTACGTTTTCAGGAAATAAGTGCAAATGTTATAGTGGCGACGAGGAAAATTGTAAAAACACGAAATAATTGTACTGTGTAGTGAACTTATAATAAAAAAACGAACATAACAACTATAAAATTCAATGAGTTTGATGTGGCTTGTGGGTGTTGGAAGAATTATATAGAAAGATTCTGTTATTGTCTGGAAGCAGGGGAAATAGTAGAGGATGCAAAAAAGAAAGCGATTTTTCTGGTGGTTTGTGGTCCTGTTTAATATGAATTGAGCATTTCTTTACTTTCTCCAAAGAAGATACGTGAGGTTAGTTTTTCACACATAGTCACCATTTTGGAAGGCCATTTTCACCCAAAACTGAATGAAATTGTGGAATCTTATAAATTTCATACCAGAAATGAGGAGGGATATGAGGAAATTAGAGATTACATTGCTCAATTGAGGAAATTAAGCATTCATTGCAATTTCACAGATTTAAATCCTACTTTAAGGGATAGATTGGTGTGTGGCATAAATGATAAGGAAATTCAGAAGAAATTACTACAGCAAAGCCCATTTACATGGGAGCAGGATATCATCGTTGCGTGAAACGGCTAACATAGACTAATATTATTGTGCAGTCCGGCCCCAGCACGAGCGGCGTCATGCAAGATATGGAGGTACCTATGGAGATTAATAAAGTTACTAGCAAAAAAGGTATGAAAGAATTCAATAATTCTGATTGTTTCCGCTGTGACAGACAGCATAAAGGGGAATGTAGATTCCGTTGGAGTAAATGCCGACACTGATGGGACACATAGAGGCAGCATGTATGGTAAAAGCCAAACAGTCAAAACACAATTCTGATTGTAATGGATTGTATGAGGTGGGTCTTAATAGTATTAGACAAGATAAGGTAAAGCCATTTCAAATTAAAGTGTTGCTGAATGATCAAAACTACTGATGGAAGTGGATTCCGGCTGCCTTTATACAATCATTAACGAAAACACAGCCAGACTCATATGGAAAGGCAAATTACCTCGGCTAGAATCTACAGATATTGGATTAAAGTCATATACAGATTGAAAGTTGTTATTGCTGGTACAGACTTCAGTAGAGGTAAAATATAAAAAAAATAATCAAATTATGAAGATATTGATAACAAGAGGGAGCGGGACATGCTTGGTTGGTCGAAACTGGTTTCCAGAGTTAGGAATCATAATACAGGGTATTAATAATGTTAAAATAACTGCAAGTGGAAAAGAAACTGGTTTCCAGAGTTGGGAATCATAATACAGGGTATTAATAATGTTAAAATAACTGCAAGTGGAAAAGAACAAATAAAGCTGTTAGCCAACAAATACAAGCAAGTTTTTGAACAAGGACTGGAAAAATATACAGGACCTGTGGTAAATATTACACCGACCGAAGGATCGATCCCAAAAATTTCTGCGTAGTAGACCAGCAGCTTTTGTATTAAAAAATGAAGTGTTCAAAGAGATCGATCGATAGATTACTGGGTGAAGATGTCCTCGAACCAGCTACCCACTCAGAATGGGCTACACCAATAGTAGTGGTTCCGAAAGCAAATGTCAAAGAACGGCTATGTGGAGATTACCGTTTTACAGTAAATGAAGTAACAAATACAGATACGTACCCACTGCCTAGGCTTAATGAAGCTTTTGCTGAACTAGAAGGAGGGGTACTATTTTCAAAAAATGATTTGGAACAAGCGTTATACACAGGTACATTGTGTTGATGACAAGACGGCAAATTTGCTTACTCTGAACACTCCGAAAGGACTATATAAAGTAAAATGATTGGCTTTTGGAGTTAAAGCTTGTCCGGGGATTTTTCAAAGGTTAATGACTTCATTGCTTGCTGGAATTCCGGGTACAGCTTTCCTGTTAGATGACGTCGTCATAAGTGGGAGCGATCTTCAGACACATAATGCAAGATTGGAATTGGTATTTGAAATATTACAGGAAGCGGGTCTCAGAGTAAACAAAGGGAAATGTGCATTTGCAGTGTCAAGGAATGCATCCCACTAAAGAGAAGTTAGACGCTATAGAGAAAACATCAGCGCCCAAAAATGTAAAAGAACTTCAAGCATTTCTAGGCCTTTTGAATTTCTTTGACAAATTTTTGCCTCATAAGGCTACAATAGCCGAACCATTGTACAGGTTATTAGAGAAAGGATCTACCTGGACCTGGAATAAGAGATGTCAAGAAGCGTTTGGAAGGTTACAAGCAATGCTATCTAATCTAGTGAAGATACCTTGGTACACTATGATAATTCCTATCTAATAAAATCTAGTCTCCTGTGGGACCAGATTTTACTGCTGGTGAAGTAGCACAACTGGCAAAGAAGGATAAAATATTGTCTAAAATTTTGTATTGGATCAGAAATGGGTGGCCATCTAAAGTAGATAAAGAGTACCACATATTTTGGCAAAAAAGAGACGGTACAAAGGAACTGCATTTTATGGGGCAGTCGAGTGGTCGTGCCAGAAAAAATGCGATCGTATTTACTGGAAGAGCGACACAAGAACCATGATGGTATAGTTATTACCAAAGCTTTAGCCAGGAGCTATTTTTGGTGGCCATCGTTGGATAAGATGATTGAGGAAATGGTAAAGAGCTGCAACACTTGTGCAGAAAATAGGAATATGCCAGCACAGCTGACTCACCAGTGGACTAAACCAGACAAAGCATGGTCTAGATTGCACAATGATTATGCTAGACCATTTCAAGGCAAAACTTTTTTGATCCTTATGGATACATTTTCGAAATGGCCAGAAGTTAAAATTGTTAATGAGATGAGTAGTTCCACATTAATAAGAATGCTGCGGGATATATTCACAGAACAAGGCTTACCAGATTCGATAGTAAGTGATAATGGAAGAAGTTTTATATCAGAAGAATTCAAGAGTTATCTCAAGGAATGTGACATAAAACAAGTACTAGTAGCACCATATCACCCTGCATCAAATGGGCAAGAAGAACGGACAGTACAAACAATAAAAATAAGTTAAGAAAGAGAACTACTGAACCGTGGCACATTCGACTTCCCAACATACTGTATGGATTGCGGGCTACGCCAAATACATTAAATCGAACAAGGAAAGGAGGATAAGGACCACGAAGGGATATGTAGCAGTATTGGTCTGCCTTGTTACTAAAGCCATCCATCTGGAATTGGTGTCGGACCTAAGTGCTGCAAACTTCCTTGCGGCTCTGCGAAGAATGTGTGCCCGTAGGGGGTATCCCGAATGCATATACAGTGACAACGGCACCAACTTTCGGGGTGCTGCCGGACTGCTGAAAACGAAGTACATGGAGATCATTCATTCAATCAAAGCCGAAAATGTCATAATGGATATCACGAACATGGGCATCACTTGGCGATTCAACGCCCCAGCATGGCCTAACGCTGGAGGCTTGTGGGATGCGGCAATGAAAAGTTTAAAATTTCACCTAAAGCGCGTCATCGGGGAACAAAAGCTGACATACGAGGAATTCACCAGGCTCCTACATCAAATGGAAGCATGCCTCAACTCACGGCCTCTCTGTTCACTCACTGAGAGTCCGGATGACTTCTTTCTCACATCAGGACACTTCCTCATTGGAGGATCAATGCTATCCAGACCGCAGACCGATCCTGACCACATGAACCTATCAACACATCCATAAACAAACAGTTTTGGAAGATTTGGTCCAGCGAGTACTACAACAACTGCAGACTCGCACAAAGTGGAGGATTCCAACGGAAAACCTAAAGATCAACGACGTCGTAATCATCAAGGACGACAATCAACCCCCCGGCAAATGGGCAATGGGACGGGTAGAGGAGATTCATCCCGGGAAAGATGGCCGTGTCCGGGTCGTTACATTGAAAACTGAAAACAATGTCTTGAAACGACCCATCAATAAACTCATTATTTTACCCGTTCAAGACGCCGACGTAATCAAAACTTCGTCATCAACTCCTACACCCGGCGCGGCTCAAGATATACCAAAGAATCGTCGAACGCGTGGGAAAACATTCAAGAGCTTCTTCACTACAGCATTACTATTTATGTCATTACTGACACCAAGCACGCTCACACAAGCCCCTAATACATTCAGGGTAACGCCTTTAAATGGAAGCCAAAATTTCTACTTAGACAAAATCTCCGAACTTCAAAACATCAGAGACGAGTGGAAATTGATTGTCTATTACATCATGTCGATGTACTGGCAAGGCATAGAAGACATGGATTTATACATAAATCACCTGAATATAACGTGCCGCACAATATGTCGACATCAACAACAACAATACGAAGGAGTCATATTACAGTTGGAGCATCAGCTAAAAGAAACGCACTACAATGATATACTCAAATATCAAAACAAACGATTCAAGCGAGGGTTAACCAACGGAGTTGGAAATGTATCCAGCTATTTATTTGGAGTATTGGATGACTCATTCGCATCCCAGTACAAGGCGGATATCGAGAAAATATAATTGAACAAGAATCATCTCCAATACCTAATCCAAACCCAAACATTAGTTGTTGAATCTGAGTACAACATACTGAGACGCCATGAAGGTATTATAAACACATTAAATTCGACTACATGAGGAAAAACCTTCGCAATATATCGATGGACGCCAATCAAGACCGGCTTGACAATCAAAACAGCCTTTGCATTATGTCATCAACTTTATCCGCCAACATCATTTTATCAAACTTGCGGACCATCCAGCAAAGCTTCATCAACACTATCACTGACATCACTCATGGACGCATCGATATTCAATTGCTGTCGCCGGAGCAACTAGAATCTCAAGTCGATATCATTAGTCGACAACTACAGGTGATCTCGTTTTACCCGACAAGGAAAACATCCGGATCTTGTACAAAATACTGCGAGTATCCGCAAGAGTTACCGGCGACTACCTCATCATGGAATTCAAAATCCCACTGATCACGAATGAAATCTACGAATAAGACAAAACCATCAGACTACCACACAAGACATCACTCAGTACAATGCGCATAACAACGGCCTATCCATACTTGGCCTTTAATATCAGAAAGGATATCGTCTTGTTCCTATCCAGAAGCGATTTACAGATTTGCATTCACGCTTCACTAGAGAGGATTCTGTGCCCAGTTGACAAGCCAGTCTACGACATGAGAGCAAGACAATCCATTTGTGATCAGTTGAAGATCACTGAAGTTTGTGAACTTGGAGTTGAAAAGGGAATCATCCTGTACATCGGAACAATCAACGTGCGGCGACAAATGGATCAAGTTACAACACAGCAGACAGAATGACTGGCTGTACGCCTGTTGCGAAGAATGCACAGTGCGCAGTTTATGCCCCGCTGAAACGGTAATTCGAACCCTGTATGGCAACGGAATCGTTAGCCTAGGTCAAGGCTGCACACTCAAGTGAGACACATTTACGATCCTTTCGCATAGGGATCTTTTCAACCGCATAGTCACGGCGGTAACGGAGATGGAGCCATCACGCTTGTCCATCCTGAACAACATCATTGAAACCAACACGGTGCTCAGCGCTATGCCACCAGACGCTCACCGTACACGATGTCCATCAGTACATCATATCATATAGCATGCTTGGCGTGCTGCTACTGATTGGCCTGGTCGTGGGAATCATCTACATACGGAAGAGCCAGACTCTTGATTTCCCGGAGATAACGCAGCCGCAGCCGCAGCCACGGAAACTCTATAGGAAGAGGACAACAGAGAGGGGTACTTCACCACGAGAAAAAGATTCCTTGAAGTTTGAATTACCTAAAAATATTGATATTTAAGTTGACATATTTTACACATTTATCTTGTATTATTTTATTCCTAACATAAGTATCATGTTTTGTAATTTTATAAGTTTAATGGGTGAAGCCACCAATTTTGCCACAAAGTCACTGAGAGTCACTGAGAATCTCAGTGACTGCGGTCACTGAGACGGTCACTGATAGTGGCTGAGAAAACCATAAGGTCGGGGTTACACACAGCCTTTTTGAAAATCCAATCAGCAATAACAAAATAAAGACTGATTAAACCAGACAGGTAGGTATCATATTTACAAGGTAATAGCAAATCGCTGCTAGGTATAACAATTTCGCGAATCATCGAAACTGTATTATTGTTGGGTAGGTTTATTGTTATTAACTATCTGCTGATAGGGTGGGAATTATGCTCGTAAAAAAACGAGGTAATAAGTACTTAGTAAGTATAAATTATATTACCAAGGAATCAAATAAAAACATCTTCTAAAAAACTTACAAGTACAAAAACTATGTACAGGGTGTAAATAAAAGTAGGTATCATACAAAAAAATACAGAAAGCTCAGTCATTGATACTGAACAACTTTCCCGAAGAATTTTGTTTTTTTTTGAGGCATACATTTTTGAATTCCCTTAGCGCTACACGCTCTACCGCCGCGTGGAATGGAAGGAATATGGAAGGTTTAATTTTTTATTCATTTAAATAAAAAGTTTCTTTTGGAAAGTTATTCAGTGTCATTGACTGAGCCACCAGTATTTTTTTGTATACTTTTAATTACACCCGGTATATTTGAACAAAAAATAATTATTTATAAAACATAAACAAAAACATAAAAAAATATTAGGACATTAGACTTAAGACTATTTGACCTATGAAGTTCACTACTTAAGTTTATGTATTTAAAAAGGTTAAATGATTAGTTAGTCTTGTAAAAAAAATAGGATATTATTTTTTATGCTTTAGCCTCTATTTTATCCACAGAAATTAAAAAATAACAATTTTAAAAAGCAGTCGGTTAAAAATTTTCATCTCTAACTTGTCTAGTACCTACTTATAATAACTTTTAGTTTTTAAATAAGGTAGGTTAGCTATCATAATTTACTTATGTATAGTTTCCGTCATAAGTATATTATTATCTTTCACTAGTATCATACACGGGTTTATACATATACAACTTTCAGTGTAATATTAGGTGCACGTTAGTTTCAAGTTCAACCTTATTCACCATATTCACCACATAATAGAGATGAAACTTTTCAACCGACTGCTTTTTAAAATTGTTATGAAAATAATAATAGCTTAGTCAGTCTTGTATCGTATAAACAACTATTATTGAGATATTAGGTATAAGACTTCTCTGTTTAAACTAAAGAACTTAATATAATATAATAATATAGGTACTTAACTAAAATTGTTTTATCTTTTAAAGATATCTTTACTTAAGGCCTTTCTCATCACTGATAGGTACAAGATAAATAGAACGGGTGTATTTATTTTCAATGAAATATTATTTAATTTTGCACGTCAGGTTTCATGACATTCTGCATGGCACGTGTTAATATACACGGTGTAACTGTTGGTTGAAATAAGCAGGGTGACTCATCCCATGTTTCTTTTTGTTTTCCAAGAAATATATTTAAAAAATTGACATTCCCATACATTTTCAAGAAATCACCCGCTGGTCTATTATGTAAGCTTTGAAGGACCGCTCTCTTTCAAAGATAGCGTTGATTTTCTAGCTCTGAAGGAAAGCTGGCTTTCAAATAGAGCGTAGACCATTGACAGTTGACCAACCCGAAGCCAGGCAGCGCTTTATTTGAAAGCTAGCTCTATTACACAGCTAGATAATTAACGCTATCTTTGAAAGACAGCGGTCCTTCAAAGCTTACATAATAACCCAGCCGGTCAAGTACTAGGGGTAGGTCAATTTTTTTCATCTGATATGTTTATGTCGAAAAATTTTCAGAATCGTGGACTCAGACACCCCGAAAAAATTATTTCATCCAACAGATGATAACATCCCGCAAGCTTAGCACGTGTGAGGTGAAAACCGACGCGCATTATTAAAATTTGTTCTTTGTTCTATGTAGTTCGAACATCAATCAACCAATTCAGTTTATCTTTAAGATCAACTGTGAAATATCAAATGTTTTGATACCTCGTCTGTCCGATAGCGGCTTGGGCCAAATCTGTTCGATATCATTTCTATAGATTGATGATATATCATCATTTATGGGACATGCAAACCTTCCTCTCCCCTTGTGTCTTAGAAATTTTACCTTATAGCAATGTTTCGCCAGTACTTCTAAAATCTGTCCCAGGTAAAATTTAGTTCCTTTATTAACAGAAAACTTTACTAGGACGTACGTGTCTTTTTCACATACCAAATCATCAGTTGTAATATTTTTTGCGATATTATCATCTTTTTCTGCTATATTTTCTTTTTCTGCACCGTCTTCGCTATTTTCTTTATCCATTATCCAATAATTGTCAACACTTTCTTCTTCTTCGATCACATAGCCTTCTGATGATGTGTCGTGAAGTGAAATATCACAATCGTTTTCGTCAGAACTTTCCCGTGCACGTTGAGTTTTCTTCAGCCTTTTCGTTTCTGGACCATTTTTGATTTGTGATGGCTGCTCATCGTTTTTGCTTTTACTGGATATGTTGTCATCGATTTGCGTGGTTTCAAGCAATGTGTTTTCAATTAATCTCACCATTGATTCGCTCATAACGTCTTTTACCACATCAATCACCCCATCCACTTTAATCACGTTGAATAAGTCTGTATCATCAATATCGTCGCTCTCTGGTTCATTTGAATCTACCTTCACTCTTCGCATAATGCCCGTAGATTCATCTAGTTCTAATATCATATCATCTGTCTTATCAGGTGAAGATTCCGTTGGAAATGTGTGAATTACTGGGTTGAAGCAATCACATTTTCCCTCTTTATTTTCACAGAAACATGAAAGAACTCTGTGGGTTAGAGAATGGTTGTCTGACAGTATCGCTTGATGAATTTGCATTGTGTTCTTTAATGGAGTTAGTTTTTTTACAACATCACTATCCATAGGCTTTATACTTTTTTCATCGACATAGAATAGTTTTATGACCGTTTCGGTCTTGCTAAGAATCTTAAAGGCTGTTTCCGCGTCGGGAATATCCGTTCCTTGAGCAACTTTTGAATCAAGAGTGCGTTTTATGGCGCCACCAACGCCATCCGCAGCGCCTTTTCCGTGAGAGCTTTCAAAAAACGACCACGTTGCGTGAATGAAATCATATTTTGGTATATTGTGGGTGAAAAGGAAGAAATTTTTTTTTGTCTGTATTGTCTTGTCGGCCCGTCAGAAAAAATATGTAATGTTGTCACCAGTGGGTAGTTGGTCTTTATGAAATTCAAGACAGGATCAAGATGAGCCCAAATCGACTCCGGGTTATGGGCATTATCCGGGCTTATAGAGCAAAACGAGACCGGTTTTTCAGAATATTGGTGGTACAATACACCTGTGTGTAAAGTGATTTGATTTTTCGAAGCTCCAAAATGCATTGTTTGGACCTCTTCCTTTAGTTTACACACCCAATTTTCTGAAAAATCTATATGTAGGGCGATCTCGTGCGCTCTGAGATTTCTTATGCACATCTTATACTGTTCGTATTGATGCCTTGCGTTGTACATGTGCTTCTTGAATGATGTTATTTTACTATTGAATAATGCTATCAACTCGTTCACTGTGCCTTTCATTTGTTATTTAACCATTTTTTTTTGTCTTTTTTGTGACATTTTTTTCGGTGTCAATGTGCTCTTTAAGATTAAATGACTGCCAGGTTATTTCACCATTTTCATTCTTATCATTTATGGAATTTTCTGAGCAAGCTTCACATGCATTGTACATGCAATCCTTGAATTTTGTGTCACATACAAGTTTTGAAAATACTTTATCTTCATCTTTCGTGTCTAGCACACCACAAGTATGGAGGGCGTTAATAATGAATTTCATATTGCTGTGTTGGACACAGGCGCATGTCTCTAAATTCTTGAGTGTTGGTGCCACTACATAAAATGGACGATACTTTTTAAAGGTGCTTAGCCCGATTGTACCGGTCTCTTGTATGTATTTTCGGTGCAGGTTGCTTAGCGTGTCGACTAGATACCTTCTTTGTTTTTTGCAGCCCTTACGTGTATAACACTCTTTCTTGCCAGAGCTAGCACGACTTACATCGTCTTGCTCATAAAATTCTTGCAATTTTTTACGAAGATTGTCGCAGGCTGTTTTCTGGTTCTTGTATTTTTTTAAATTGTATTTAAGTCCCAACTTTTTTGACAGTCGTGTTTTCAGTCTGTATTTTTTAACCATATTGGTGTTCAACATTTTCTTTAGTTTATTTTTTCCTTCATTTTTGGATGTTTCATATTCATTTTTCATAGCCTCAGTTAGAACGCTATGCTCTAGTAGTACTTTCTTTACGGTTTACTTTGCTGGGGTGTTGATATTAGGCAGGTTTTGAGTAATAAAGTGATCAGATGTTTTGTTAGGTGTCATCTCCTGAACAACTTGAGCACACGAAGGGTTTAAGCTCGGTGGCGCTTTTAATTGATTGTTTAAATAATCTATCTCTTCGCTCATTTTTTTCATTTTGAGACTCATGATATTCAATCCCTTATTAAGTTTTGTCACTGAATTACTTAATGTAGCGATTTCATTTCTTAAATTGCGTTCCACGCGTCTTTGTATATTACGTTCAGATAAAATAGCTGTATTATTTTTTGATTTGTCTTTCTCATTCTCTTCAGTATAAACTTTCATAGCCATATTACTTGGACCTGGTTCTATGAGTGATTTTGTATTTACTTTAGGACATGATTCCGATTTATTCTCGTTTTCACAAACATCTTTATGTTGTATTTCAGGGTTAAGGATAGATGCCTTTTTTGCTTCATGCTTTGCCTTTTGAATGTTCCGATTTTTTCTCAGACTTTTTGCATGTCGTGCGGGATAATTTTTAAATTTTTCTCTATATCTTCGAGTTTTCTCTTTTTGTGTGAGGGGCATCTATAAATAATAAAATACTGAATAAATTTTCTATAATATTAATATGATGACGAATAAATCCGAAAATCTTTTATTTAGTCTCATTTTTACAAAAAAAATCAGGCCATTGCGCGGACAATCGGCTCAGAAAAACAAAAGTTCAAAATGGCGGCCGTTATTTACAAATCTGACATCAGATTCATGGTGGGAGTCTCGCTAAATCCCTGTATACCGAGTTTGAAGTAAATCGATCCATAAACAAAAGTGCAAAATGGCGGCCGTTATTTACAAATTCAACATCAGATTCGTGGTCGGAGTCCTCCTAGACCCCTGTATATTGAGTTTGAAATAAATCGGTCCATAAACAAAAAAGTTCAAAATCGCAGCCGTTTTTTTACAAATCCAACATTAGATGCATGGTCGGAGTCCTTCTAGATTTCTGTATACTGAGTTTGAAGTAAATCGGTCCATAAACAAGTATTAATTCATTCAAAAACAAAAAAGCCCGACTGTCTAAAAAAAAATTATACCCTATGTCATTCTCGGGATCACGAGGAGTCAAATGACACCTCATATGTAGAAATCCGTCCAGTGGTTTAGGATGTAGCCCGTGACAAAGAAATAGACATACATGCATACATACATATATACATACATACATATATACATACATACATACATACACTCGAAAAACATAACCCTTCCTTTCTTCGGCAGTCGGGCAAAAAAAAGTTCAAAAAAAATTCAATGGCGGCCATTTTTTACTAATCTGAATTAGATCTGTGTTTGATGTCCTCCTAAACCCCTTTATACCGAGTTTGAAGTAACTAAATTGGTCTATAAACAAAAAAATCAAAATGGCGTTTTTATTACAGTATAGATGTAGATGTTTCGTCAAAACTATCCAATAACGAATCTCTACGTGTAACCCGGCCCTTACATGGTCACTGACAGAGTAAGTACATCTTCTCAGTGACCGGTGGTCACTGAGGTCACTGAGAATCAAAAATTACTCGTGAACTAGCTGCATTTCAGCTTATCGCAATCAATATATCGAAAGACCTAGGTTTTTCCAACAAATGGCACAATAGATCATAATAAAAATAGTATTCTTACCTTGCGAAAAAACTCAATTACACTTTTTCTCAGTGACTGACCGTCTTCCTCCACGTGCTTCCAAACGAGCTGACAGCCACAGACTAACAGCTAGCATTTCTTTTCTTTACTAAAACGAGACAATAATGTGTTGCCAGCCGAATAAAACTAAATTTCCCCACTAAACACGTAAAAATTAGAAAATATGCCGTTTTATAGAATTGATGCTTAAAATTGATAAATTTCGTTCAGAACTTCCACCAAAGAATAAACGGTGATACAGTGCCTTTAGGCTGAAGTAATATATGAAGACCTACTAGCTTATTATATAATAATGCCGTAGGATATAGATTTAAACTTCTATACTGCCTACTAATAACAAAAAAAATGGGTCAAAGTCAACCTCTAAAAAAAAACTTCGGTTTTTTACGCAAAATCCTCCCGATTTCAAACAATTTGCTTTGAAATTGCTCGGTAATGAATAGGAATATCAAAATGTGAGCTAGCAGCCATCGTAGGCAATGAGTTGTCTAATAAGGTAGACGCAATTCAAAATCTGCAGCACTTATACTTTTGAAGATAACTTAAAGGACAAATATCAGTGACCGAAAAGTGGCAAAAACGGTGGCTTTGACCTAATCTGTATTCTTCTTGTTTTCGGCAGCATGTACATTCAACTGTACAAAGGTCATTTTATATTAATTTAGCGTACATAAGCATTTTACTCTTTTCTTGTTAAGTTGTTACATTCATTATATTTAGTGCAATAAACGTCTTCATCGTTAGCGGTTGTTCCATCATTTCAACTTAGCTAGCACTCAACACTCACTCATTCATCATACAACTGTAGAACCTTACACATAACCACAGTTTACATATAGAACAGTAGATAATCATCAAACAAAGGTACATCACACGGCTGCACACATTCGCGCGCGTTGGGTACGCACGCACACATAGCCTTCCGGAATGATGGACACTGCTTCAATCGGGGCTGCGCCGTTGCCGTGTTATGTATGAAGACAGCAAGCCGCCCCAGTGCCACGCACGATATCAAAAGGAGCCGAATAGGCTTGTAACTAAGCAGCTACCAACCTAGTGCAGTTTAGTAACTATTATACTTACAAGGAAATATTTTAGGTATAGTATAGTGGTAAGTATTAATATTCGATGAAGTGGGAAACTAGAAACACATACCTAACGATCTGTAATATTATTACTTTGTGTAAACAATATTGTCTATTAAACTGTAACAGAAATACTTTGCATAGGTACCTATTTAAAAGCAAAATTAGTATTTTAGTTATGCCAAGCACAAACGTGACACAGCCCAGCGCATCGAGCGAAAGTAGGTAACGAAACGGCCTCTGATTTATTACTGTTATATATGTATACTGTGACATAACCTTGATCAATTTAATGTAGTGAAAAACAGTAATGACACAATACTTGATTTAATATTGTCCAATCTCAATAAAATTTATGTAGCTCACTTTCCAGACGGACTGAGCACAGTTGACTCTCACCACCCACCTTTAGAGTTTGTATTAAAACTGTCCAGCGATACCACCTTGACGAAAAATTCAACACCTAGACCAAACTTCCACAAAGCTAATTACACAGAAATTAACAACGATCTCGACATGGTAAACTGGGATGAGGTCTTCCATAATTGTCGCGATGTGAACGAGATGTTGAATACGCTGTACGAATAACTAAACATTGCCATTAAAAAGTATGTCCCCCTGAGAAAATCGCAGAAATGTAACTTCCCACCTTGGTTCACATCAGGTCTAATCAGGCTACTTAATGAAAAAAATAAAATCAGATTAAAAGTAAAGAAATTCCATAATCCCATGGAAAAACTTACATTGGAAATGTTAAAGAAAAGATGCGATCGACAATTAACTGTTAGCTACACTGAATATATGAAAAAGATTGAACAAAGCTTAAGAGAAAATCCTAAACACTTCTAGGCATAGGGCATATATAAAGCAGAGGAGGAAGAACCGAAGTGAACTTCCCTCGACCATGAAACTAAACTCCGAAGAAGGTCATGATAGCAAAGAGATCAGTGAACTCTTTCTCCAACTATATCAATCAACAAGAATAGAGTTCGAAGAAATTTTAAAACACTTGACCCTGCCAGGGCGCTGACTCCGACAATATACCACCTTTATTTGTAAAACGTTGAGCTGATGTCTTATCATGGCCACTTACTATCATATACTATCGCTCATTAAAGTCAGGGATTTTCCCCTCTCAGTGGAAGATACGGAAAATTGTACCGATACCAAAGGAAGGTATCAGCATGGACGTCAAGAAGTACAGACCTATTATGCTACTTCCCGTTTTCGCTAAGATATTTGAAACTCTTTTATACCCATGTCTGAACAATCATGTCTTTCACCAACTCTCCGACAGGCAACACGGTTTCTTGCAGGGCAGTTCTACTAAATCAAACCTGGTCGCGTTCACCGATTGTCTCGCTGGTTTTGTGAATAAACGCACATAGATGGATGCAGTGCATACCGATTTTAGTAAAGCGTTCGACAAGGTCGACTTTGACATACTTATTCACAAACTTAAAAGTTACGGTATCTTGGACCCAATGTTGGAATGGATACGATCGTATTTGATAGGCCGAAGCTCCTACGTGGTGGTCAACGGCGCGTAATCTGCATTGTTTAGCGCAATATCAGGAGTGCTGCAGGGGTCGCATCTCGGTCCTCTGCTGTTCGTGCTATTCATCAATGATATTGTAGATTGCTTCGAGCATGCCGAGCCATACATGTTTGCCGATGGCTTAAAAATAATTAAAACCATTTCTAGTAATGCAGATATAGATTTATTACAACAAGACATCGACAGACTGTGCCAATGGTGTGCGAGCAACAAGATGGAGCTCAATCCTAATAAGTGTTACCAAATATCTTTTACCCGTAACATCAAAATCATCTCGGCGCAATATTAACGGCACCAGCCTCGAGCGAGTGAATACCATTCGCGACCTTGGTGTGTTGATGGACATCAAGCTCAACTTTACTTCTCGCAAAGGCAATATTATAAAAAAGTCATCGAAATGCTGGGATTTATCATGAGAGCCTCCAAGCCCTTCAGGAATACCAGCACAAAAATACTGCTATTCAACACGTTGGTCAGATCTAATCTTGAGTATTGCTCTCAGGTGTGGAACCCGTTCTAGCAGGTCCACAAAGATACTTTAGAAAGAGTCCAAAAGAGATTTCTTTGCTACCTAGCAAATACCACTCTGAGTCACTTGGAACTTCGGTCCTACACAGAGCGATTGGAGCACTTCAGGATTACATCTCTCACCGTCCAAGGGAAAATGCTTGATCTAAAATTCATGCATAAGGTGCTGAACGGATGAATAGACTGCCCGCAGCTACTCGAATCGTTCAGTATCTGGGATCCAAGTAGATTTCCGCGCCCTAGTACCTACAAAACTGTTCAGAGAGCGTCCATGGAAAACAAACCTCGGTATGAACTCCCCCGCCACCAGAATGATACGCTTGTACAATGCACTGTGACCAAACCACAGATATCGATGTATACCATGATACGTTTCACACTTTCCGATCTAAGCTTGAAACCCACCTAACTTGAACCTGAACCTTAACTCTAACTTAGACTTAACTAATTGAATTATAATCTAAAATAACTGAAATCTATTAAGATAGGTCTATTACACTTAAACTTAACTTAAATAAAATTTGTAAATAATTAATCATAATAATTATAATAACTATTATCATTTAGAATCTGCAATTTAATCGTAATTGTAATGAATGAAATGTAATTTAATGGAAGCTTTGTTTGCCTATAAGTGGACAAGCATCGACAAAGTCTACAAAATGTAATAATTAAGTAAACATGTATTGTCCGTTGGCGAACATGAACCAATAAAAAAAATAAAATAAAAAAAAAGGTTCACAAAAAGGCAATTTACTTTTGTTTTGACATTTTATTTGTCGGAAAACTCTCACGCGATTTTTTCTGATTCCAAATGTGACATTGACCGAATGTTGATTGTTAAAGTAGACATAAACATTGAAACGGTAATTTTTTGCAATTAAACCGACGAAAGCGATTATACCCGCGAAAAAGGCCATTTCGTTTTTTTTTTTTCGGAAATCATCCCATTTTGCAATTATTCCGCGTAATTATTCCAACGGAATTATTCCGCGAACCATCTCTATTCACGAGCCGGCAGCGGCGCTTAGATAACCTACACTTAATAGTGCAAGTAGAAGGCGACGTTTTCTATTTAGTGTGCGTGTAAAATAGTGCGTCAAATAGAGCCTCAACCCATCCCAAAACATTATGGGAATTCATTGTAGAATTAATATAAAGTTAATTTCTATGAGGCACTATTTTTTTACTTTTACACGAATTATGCACTATTTATGGTCTATTTATGGGCATAAAACGAACCTTAAATTCACGGTATATACGCTACC
Organism: Argyresthia goedartella; assembly: GCA_949825045.1. Classification (NCBI taxonomy): domain Eukaryota; kingdom Metazoa; phylum Arthropoda; class Insecta; order Lepidoptera; family Argyresthiidae; genus Argyresthia; species Argyresthia goedartella. Next base: position 10,314,028 of record OX463809.1, read on the forward strand.
ATAACGGACACTACACACATTGGGCCTTTTATGTAGCATCCCGTGGACGTGGAAATCGTGAAGGACGGTAATATTGTCATATCGTAGGAGAATAAGGGACAGAGCTGTATAAATAAAAGAATAAAAATGGAAGAAATCTCTTTTAGAGATAAACTCGCCTTTTTACACGTAGTTTCCATTTTGATTTTTCTTCTGTTTCTATGCAATAAAGTAAAGTAAAGTAAAAACAGCAGTGTCTTGGCTTGGCCACTGGTTCGTGAAACGGACCGCGAGCGGACTCAAAACCCTCGGCCACATTAGGCAGGCATACGCACGCACGCATATACCCGACATTCTCTGTCTACTTACCCGACAGATGTGCCCGCCAGTCGTGCCTGGCGGGCAAAACTGCCAATGCGTGGCAAGAATGTCGGGTAAATCCGCAAATGTATGGCTACGTTTTTTCGGGTACATTCGTGCGTAAATGCCTGCCTAATGTAATGCAAGAAAGCACGTGTATGCCTATCAGGCAAATCTGTTGAGTATATTCGTGCAAATATGGCTAGCTTTTTTTGGCAGTTTTTCCTTCCATGCAGGCACAACTGGCGCGCAGATCTGTCGGGTATATCCGTGCGTAAAAATAAATGTAGCCTATTAATATCCCCACCGAGGGGCACAGGCTTTTACCCGGATACGAGTAAGATTAAGCCATACTCCACCAGGCTGGCTCATTGCGGCTTGATGGAGGGTTTAACGACCACTACCACGTAGCGATAGTAACCGGGACGCGTCTTCTGAAAAGCCCGTGGGGTACAACGCTGGGCCGCGTTGTGCCCCACGGGCTTTTCTGAATTTTAAACCGCCTGAAAAGCCAGAGCGGTACAGCGCTGCGCTGTGTTGTACCGCACAGGGTTTTCTAGCGGTCACCGTGGGGTACAACGCTTGCGACCTGCGCGACCCGTGCATGCGCTAGGCGTGAAAGAGAAAGCAGATTAGCGCACCAAGCGCGTGCGGCGCGACGCATGCGCTAGACGTGAAAGAGAGCACTGAGTGCCTTATTGATGAGTGGAAAAATGAGATCCAATATTATTAGGCAGTTTTGGAAAACACGTACGTTACAAGGTCACATCTTGTCAGCGGTGATTTGTGGTCGTTTTTTTATGCAGTTAGTTATTGTCAGTACAGTATCGTTATAAAGATGTGCGAAACAATAAAAAAAAAACTGTTCTTATTCTCGGATGAGGATTTTGAGTTAATAAGATTCGACAATGACAATAGTGAAGGACAAAATCTCTCGTGCGAGTTTCGGTGGAAACCGAAAAGCGAGTGCTACGAAGAACAGTGTGATAAGTTGATTAAAATATTATCTATCAATACCCACACCAACTGGATAACGAAGAGGCGATATCCTAACCCTAAACGATACGTTTCAGAAAAGAATATGTGTGTCACATGCACTTATCAACAAGGTATGTACCTAACTATAATTTTACTATTATTTGTATGTTTCTCTTGTTTTTGTTCACATAGCTCTACCTATTTCGCGTATAATAGGTAGAGCTATGCGATAACTTGGCGCGTAAATGACAGTACAAACAACAAGTACAAGGTAAAAAGATTATCTGAGGATTGAAAAAACTGCCGTGACTTGAACGAACTTGATCTATAAGAAGTATAAATTTTGAATTGCTAAAATTAGGAAATACATAGGCGCGTTGTTGCGTTGTAGCGCTCCGGTTTTTTAACTACAAGCTAATTCATGAAACGCCATAGGGACACAACGCCACAGGCGCTGTACCCCACGGGCTATTCAGACGATGAATTGTCAATGTGACCGCTAGAAAACCCCGTGTGGTACAACGCAGCGACGCGCTGTACCGCTCTGGCTTTTCAGGCGGTTTAAAATACTGAAAAGCCCGTGGGGCACAACGCGGCCCAGCATTGTACCCCACGGGCTTTTCAGAAGACGCCACCGGGACCTACAGCTTAACGTGTCATCCGAAACACTGAACGTCCGATACTGTACCTTAGATACATTAATTATCTCATTGGTAAATGGTCAGGTTTCGATCCTGCATCTCTTGTGTGAGATTCAAGCGTGAAATCCATGAGACCACGGAGCTCATATCGGGATATCCGTGCGTATATGCCTGCCTTTTATTTCGCAATGCTAAGATTCGCCGTAGAGAGTAGCCGTGAATGTGGCCGAGGTTTAATCTGTGTTCAAAGTTCGTATGTTTCAGCAGTTCTGAAGGGTAATGTGTGCTTGTATCACTGTAAAAAAGGTAGGTACGAAAAAAACTAAAGTCAAAATAAACTGCACGTTAGAACGTTAGTGGTGATTACATATATTCTCTTTGCTGCACGTGGTCATGGTTAGAAACGGAAAAAAAAAACATTTTGTTCTCAATCTCGAACAGCAATAAGCAAGCAGAATTAGGTATCAGTGTACTGTGATATCTATCCGTCTATAGTGCCGAAATCCAAATTCGCTTTAAAAGATGGGCAAGAAAAGGAAACATCCCAAAGATGATGAATTTGAATATGATCCTGTGCCTAAACATTTAGTCACAGCACACATAAAGAAACAAGAAAAACGACTTATTTTGATCCTAGAAAATGCTCAGCTAGAAACCGTTAAGGTTAGTTATCTAAGGCCGTAATTATGTTGTCTAAGAGTAAAAAATATATTATTTTTTTCCTTGGTGCCCCCTTATCTTCACTGCAACTGTATGCGCGCTACAGTTACAGTTAACATGCTTCTTTTGCAGGTTGGAAACAATTTTGAACTGCTGAACTGTGATGATCATGCCAATATTTTACGCAAGAATGGACGGGATCCTGGTTCATGTCGACCGGACATCACACATCAATGTCTGCTAATGCTTATGGACTCCCCGCTGAACCGCGCCGGTCTACTGCAGGTCTACATTCGCACAGAGAAGAATGTGTTGATAGAAATTAATCCTCAAACACGGATCCCAAGGACATTCAAAAGATTTGCAGGTTTGATAGGTGGGGTAACTAGATAATGTTTATATTTACCATCCTGATATAGCATGTGAAAGACAATACCTTATTAATGTTTTAAACTGTTCTATACAAAAGCACAGCTTCAATTTATTCTTTTGTAATTACTTTTCAGTGCAACTTCTCCATAAGTTTGCGATAAGAGCATCTGATGGCCCTATGAAACTGTTAAAAGTGATAAAAAATCCTATAACATCACATTTGCCAGTTGGCGTTAAGAAGATCACCATGTCCTTCAGCTCTAAGGTTGTCAACAACTGCAGGGATCTTGTTCCTAAAGACGAACCAATAGTGCTTATTATAGGAGCAATGGCACATGGCAAAGTGGAGGCGAACTATTCAGAAGATGTAATATCAATTAGTAATTACCCACTGTCTGGTGCACTAGCCTGTGCTAAGTTATGTACAGCATTTGAGGAAGTTTGGGGAATAGCATGAATAATATTGAGTAATTATAATCTGGCTTGTTTATTTGCATTCCCGGAATCATCTGCCCAATCAGTTAGATGAAATGGATCCCTTTTTCCTGGATTATCATATGCCCTTAATTACTTGGGACTTGCTGAAAAAATGCCAAAAACCATATTGATGTCATAAGAATACAACGCCATCTGTTGGCACAGTATCAGACGTCGTATGTTTTTAATTCCCATATTGCTTAATAGATGGCGTTGGAAGTTCTTATATCTAAAGAGCAATTGAAAGACTTGCGTCTTCTAGCTGTGTATGAGAGGGATGATGCACAGAATTTGGACCGCAATAAATGATAATAGCGGATTAGTTACCACTACCTAATATGTATTTAAGCACAAACGTTTAGAAATAATAGGTAAGTATAGGTATATTTTATGTAAACATAGGAAGGAACCTAAAAGGACCTAGTTCTTTTATTCTTAACAACAATACTAAGTTAGACTAACTAGGTAGCTGTTGTACCTTACTTATTTCGCATTCCTCATTATGTACCTAACTTGCGATTTCCAAGTGTTAGGTACTAATTCATTTAAATATCTATCTACTCCCCCAAATGTTTTCATTCATACTCAATGCCTGGCGGAAGTTCTCAGCATCCGCCAAAGTAGTAGTTAAGATAAGAACAGCAGCCTTATGGCGTAACTCTCTGAAGTTCATAGCGTGTGTCTATGGTTCATCTCATGCTCATACAATTTCATCGATTGCGGGGTATCACCGAAGGCATCTAGGCTTCATTCAATGAGGTTGGGTTTGGCCTCCATTATGTTGCTACTTGCGTGATAACAAACATTTTGACAGATGAAGCTGGTGCAAGGTGTCATACGTAAAAGTCTATATGAAGTTCATAGCTCAGACTATGTACTTACGCCATAAGGCTGCTGGTGCAAAAACTAGGTCGTTACAAATGCTCGAAAGATAGTAAATTAGCACACCATCCTCCAACATGGGGTGATGCGGGCCCACGTGGTGATGGCATCACAGTTCTGTCGGCTAGGTTGCTAGATTATTTTGGCATAGTTATGGTAGTAAAAGAGAAAGAACTACCCTACCTACTTGTTATAGTTAAATTAAACCAGCCAAGGTAAAGTAGCACACAGTCCTCTAGAGTTTGTCCTTTTATTTTAGGATATTTAATGGGAATTGTAATGGACAAGATCCTCGATTAACGTTTTCATTTTATCTCAGGCTTTCATAAAAACCAACCACTTCAAATGTGATCTATTTTGCGGCATTGTAAAAAAGCACAGAATGGAATGCAGGCGCAACGGGCGTGGCGGGAACTAAAGGAATGCGCCCGGACATAATAGGTGCTAGATCCACACCACAACCGACCCTCACTCGTTTTAAAACAACGTTAATCAATCTACATAAAAGACCATAGATAGATGATGACCGCATTCCTTCTAGGTAGGTGCACTGCCAACAAAAGTGGTGTCTTCATTAAATTACATAGTTTTTTTAAATTAAAATGAATTGAAAAATCTTCCGTTTCTTTTCTACTACCTATGTAGAGGTGATAGTAGGCTTAGCAGATATGTTATATGGTGAGATGTTTTAGTTAATTTATTGATAATAATCCTATCTTGGGTACCTAATTAAACGTAGATAAAAACATTTACCCTAATTTCATAATATTTGATAAGCTATCCGACGCAACTTCCGTTAAATAGGTACTGACTCATATAAATTAGTCAGTTATACATTATGATATGATAACATACCTACTCTCGCCAGTGTCGGATACCTAATTTACATATGTAGATATTTATGTCACCGTAAGATTGTGATAAGCGTTAGTTTATAATCTATCGCGTCAGTTTGTAAACTATCGATAAATGAACTGAACAGACGGCTTACAATTTCACGTAATAATTTTCATTAGTTTATAAACTACCTGTCTTAAACAGTAAAAGTGTGGTTTGATATCTTACTAGTCCCTGATTGGTCGGACTTGGCGGTAGCACCTGTGTCCGTAAAGTAAGAAAACTAATACAGGTGCATAGGAGTCAAATAAAGAACATGACAGTAGTTTTAGAACATTTTTTTTTCAATACACAATACTTATTAAAAAACAATAACTGCGTTACCGTTACTTTCCTCGCTAAGGAACGCATTAAAATGGAAAACAATATAATAATATCCATTTACTAGAACAGTAACTGGATATTATTTTATTTTCAGGAAAATGCAGAGAATACAACCGGCCCCTGTGTCTCGCCTTTGTTGACTATGAGAATACATTTGACAGCGTAGAATACTGCGCTTCCACTCTCTCCATCGCTGCGGAATTGACATGCGATACGTCGATATCCTCCGGGAGCTGTACAAGTCCGCAAAAATGCAGGACACTCGCCCAAATACTCACCAACGTTCTGGAGGATATTATGAAGACGTTGGATTGGAGCGAGAGAGGAGTCAACATAAACAGAGCACGCATGTCGCATCTCAGGTTCGCGGATGATCTCATTCAAGTCGCCGAACGCGTCTCAGATCTCCAACATATGCTCGCAGAACTGCATGAAGTTTCCCTGAAAGTCGGTCTCAGAATCAACATGTCCAAGACCGAGATCATGACTAATCGCTCTTTAAATGTATCGAACATAATGGCTGGCAACGACACCGTACAGGTGGTCAGCGATTACATCTATCTTGGACATCGTTTATCCTTTGACCGAGATGCACAGGTCAATGAGATCATCAAACTCGTCGGCTAACGGGAACGCTTTCGGGAAGCTAGACGAAATAGGTATTTAAGTCCAAACTACCACAATGCCTGAAGACTAAGGAATCAAAAATAACCAATATGTCTTGACTATACTCACCTATGGAGCTGAAACATGGACGCTAACTAAGCAAATTATACATAAAACAAGGTGGCGCAACGAGCAACGGAGCGTTCCATGTTAGGTATCTCTCTCGTTGACAGCGTGCCAAACGTCGAAATTCGACGGAAGACGAAGATCGAAGATGTAGGTAAGTGGATAATGGGACTGAGGTGGAGATGGGCGGGAGTCGGCGGGACACTTGCCTAGAGAATGACGGACGGTGGACCCAAGCAGTCACGTGGTGGCCAAGGGGAGCGACAAGATCAGTGGGCAGGCCACCTGCCCGATGGTCCGATGATACACTACAGTCGACAGGATCTCAATGGATGCGGTTGACACAGGACCATAGGGGTTGGCGCTATAGAGAAGCGGCCTATGCCCAGCAGTGGGTTGATGTGGGCTGAACATGGTGATGATGATGATGATGACTAGCATAGTATCATCAATCATCATATACTGTATTGTAGATTTTTTGGCCGTCTTCCCTGAGATTATACTGTATTATAGTCGTCTATTAATTTCATGGCTCTACATGAATTCTTTCTCTTCTTCATTCCAACTTTTCCAATTTCTTCGGTCACTATGCCTACTGTAACTTTCGTAAGTATGGTTAATTGTTCTTCATTCATTCATTCATTTATTAATTTGCAAACATGTACAAAACAATAGTGGTCTTAAAATACAGCAGTAGGTGAGTACATGTACCCTGTTAGGGCATCGCAAACAGCAGTGCAGGTTTCACATTGTTAAAAACGTTAATTGTAATAAAGTAGTGCATGCAATTTAAATGTCGACTTTGAGATTAATTATAATAACATTTACAATATAGGTATAGGTACATTCAATACAATTTTCACATAGTCATACAAAATTACGATAGATCAAAATTAAATGGTTTGGGAAAAGTATAATTGTAAAATGTCAAGAAAATATTATGTTACATTATTTATCAAATTTATCATTAAGGAATTCATTGACGGAATAATAACATTTGGATACAAGAAACTTTTTTTTTGTAAAAAGTTTGTTTGTAAAAAGGTTTGAAACTAGATTCAGCTTTGATAGAATTGGGTATTTTGTTATAAATTTTGGCAGCTTTGTAATTAGGTCCGTTTTTAACTATTTGCATATTTGATTTTGGCAGTTCTAGTAGGTGATTTCGCCTTGCGCTAGTACAGAGATCATATTGGCACAGGTTTTTCCTAACAAAGACTGATGCCTCAAGTATGAATATAGCCGGCAACGGTAGATTTTTTTCTTTTAGGAAGTATGGTCTGCAACTATCTCTTGGTTTTATATTGAAGAGAATACGTATGCATTTTTTCTGTAGCACGAAGACGTCATGCGCACTGGTACTATCGCCCCACAGCAGAATGCCATATCGCAACCACGCATAGGCGTAGGCATAATACGCGGACAGGGCCGCTTCTAGATGCGTTACAGATTTGAGAGTAGCTAGTGCGTAAGTAAGTTGTGAAAGTTTAGTTTTCACTTGCTGAATATGATTTTCCCACGTTAAATGCGTATCAATAGTAATCCCTAGCAGTTTGTATTCATTAGTTTCGTCAATACCTAGATCCTCTGTAACCGGTTTTAAATTCAATCGTGCCTTCGGGGTCTAAATTGCATCAATTTTGTTTTTTTCAGGTTTATTTCCAGGTTGTGGTCCTTTAGCCATTGTTCTACTATTATAAATGTTTTTATTATATTTTTTCGGCTTTCGCTATCGTCATGACATTTAAATAACAAAGAAACGTCATCCGCGAATAATACGCACGGGGAATTAATTATAGATGGGAGGTCATTTATGTAAATGATAAAGAGGATACATCCTACTACGCTTCCCTGCGGGATAGACCAATTCGTACATTTTAAAGATGATTTAACCAGTTCGATCTCCATAGTCTCTTTATTGTGATATTCAATTTCTACATATTGTTGTCTATTATTCAAGTAAGATTTGAACCATCCTAGTGGTTTCCCCCGAATACCTATGTCATATAACTTAGATAACAGTATAGTATGGGAAATTTTGTCATAAGCTTTTGTCATATCTAACAGTATACTAACAGCGTAAGATTTATCTCCGATGTATTTTAACGCCTCTTGTGTGTATTTTATTACGGCTTGTGTAATGGAACGTTCCTTACGGAAGCCAAACTGGCTTGTATTTAGTTAATTATATTTTTCTAAAAAGTTACAAATTCTTTTAGTCATTGCTTTTTCATTTATTTTTGAAAATACAGGCAGCAAGGCAATCGGCCTATAATTACTCACGTCGTCTCTTTTCCCGCTCTTTTTATAAATAGGTTTAATTTTAGCAATTTTTAGTACTTCCGGGAAGCATTCCTCGTCAAATGATTGATTAATAAGCAAAGTTAAAGGGTATACCAAATCGTCAACACAGTATTTGACCAAAATATTAGGTATTTCATCATGTCCGTAGCTAAATTTGCTTGGGAGTTTTTTTATAATTTTGCGGACTTCCTGTTCCGTCACTGGTGTAAGGAAGAACGCGTACTCTGCCTGCCGGCCGGCAGCCGGGGCTCGGGCCTGCATACCGTTTGGATGACTCACCGATAGATGCAAAGTAATCATTACATAGATTAGCAATATTTAAGGGGCATTCTTCTGGTTCTTTGTCTGATTGTGTTAGGGTTATTGGATCTAATTTTAATTTTCTATTATTATTTGTAACCTCGTTAACGATATTCCCCATAGATTTCATTCTGTTTGATGATTTTTTCATTATTTTTGAGTGATTATTCTTTTTTGATAATTTGACACATTTTTTAAGCATTTTTTTATATTTATCGTAAAATGTTTAATTATTATAGCGTTGTTAGTTTGGTTTACTATAGTTTTCAGTAGTCTCTTATGTTTGCACTTGTCTTGCCAACAGTAACTGAAAGTTCGGCGATCAGCGACATTGTCGATTGGAATAGCTGCACGAAATAAACGAAAAGTTACATAGGTAACGCCGAACTAACAAATAGTAGAACTTGGGTTATAGAACCCAAGTTGTACTATTTGTTAGTTCGGCGGTTAAAAGTTATTTATCACTAAAACTTACTGTGTTTGTTATATGGATGCCAAACATGGTCTAACACAGAGGAAACCAAAAAGAAGTTAAGATCACTCCAAAGAGCCGCCTAATGAAGTGTGCTACACATCAAGCTGAAAGACCGGAAAAAGATTCGTGATATTAGCGAATATACGAAGATCCAGGATGCCCTAAAAACAGCAGCGACACTGAAGAGGAAATGGGCTGGACACGTAGAAATACAGAACGAGAACCGACGGAGGGAACATGTACTACACTGGTGCCCTCGAGACGGCAAGAGACTCCCCCGACCGGCCACGCAAAAGGTGGGGCGACGATATCGTTGATGTCGCCGGCCAAACTTCGACTCGGCTGGCACAATCCAGAAAGAACTGGCACATGATGGAGGAGGCCTATATCCAGAAATGAAAGAATTTATTTATATTTAATATTGTGTGTTGAAAAGAAGAGGACTTATCATAATAATACTTTTAATATACTATGATATTATATATATTTTGGTATCTATATGGCATCCATTAAGCTTATAAACAATAAATAAAGTTCATTATTGTCCCCACAGAGCGGCACAGGCCTTTACCCGGATACGAGTAAGATTAAGCCATACTCAGTGCGGGTCGGTGGAGGGGTTTTACGACCACTCTACCTACCACATATCGATAGTAGCCATGCCATCCGAAATATGAACGTCCGATAATGTACTTAAGATAAATTAATTATCACATTGGTGCAAGGTTAGGATCCGAACCTGCAACTCCTGTGTGAGAAGCAAGCGTGAAACCCATTGGATCACGGAGCTCGCCAACTAAGGTGGCCCGCCCGGGGCGCGTCTTCTGAAAAGCCCGTGGGGTACAACGCTGAGGCGCGCTGTGTCCCACGGGCTTTTCCGAATTTCGAACCGCTCGAAAAGCCAGAGCGCTACAGCGCGACGCTGCTGCTGTACCTCAAAGGGTTTTTTATCGTCTGCGTCTGAATAGCCCGTGGGATACAACGCGTGTGACCCATGCACTAGGCCTGAAAAAGAAAGCGAATTAGCGCACAGAGCATTGATGAGTGGGACAAAGATATCTAATTTTTAGGCAGTTTTGGGAAACACATTCGTTTCAAGGTCACAACTTCTCACCGGTATTGTAAATTATCAAGATGTTCAAGTACTTAAATTTATATAAACAAAGCCGATTCCAGGCAACAAACAAAACTAAAATACTCTATGAAAAATCAATCTATGGTTAGTCGGACGCCTTAGGAAATGGCCAACCATTTTATGATGTAGTCAATTATTTCATGAAATTATCAGAAAGGGTTTAATTTCACGAAAACTTGTGTTTTAAAAGCTTTTATATTAAGTACTACGTGGTATTTTTTGTGTTATACATGTCGCCCTAACATGAAGACTATTCGGAATACAAGTACACAGAATTACGATCAAAACGTAAAGATGGGGGAATGGTAATCGACGTAAACAACAGACACCAATAAAACCGCTTTTATGTATGTCCGGCAAAATACTTACATCCGAGGGACAACATTTCTAGCAGTGTACATTGTACATATAATCCGTCCATTGAGATAAAACACCTATTTATAAAAGAACTACTTACATAGTTTGATAAAATTGATAGTAAACGTAACCTGATTCTAATAGGAGATATAAATAACTATCTAAAAGTAGATAATCCGGTTAGGGACCGATATTTGAGCATTATGTATGACAACGGCCTTGTTTGCGCGATAAGTGACTACATCCAAATATAAACTAAATCACGCCAAACTAGCAAAACCTGTATTGACCTCATTTTCATACGATCGCGGATACAAGATGTATTCTCTGCGGCACTAGGGATTGTACTGGCTGACCACCGCATGATCACTTTAACCTGCACGGGCGGAGTACAGAATGTCCCAAAAACTATAACAGTTTTCGATAACAAGGCGTTAGCAAATAACTGGGAATAACGTGGAGCGTATTGACTGGAACCCGACAATAAATATGACATGCCCCTTACACATATAGCTACATCACAAAAAAAAAAAAGATTCTTACAATAAGTCACAAATAAAATTAAACAAGAAAAATTACGCCTTCCGAGTCTTCCGACACATGAACGAACAGAAAAGTCGACAATATTTGTAAAGACCGCGAAATTGCCATTTGAGCAATTTAAAATCCATGTTAAAGCGACTTTGTCGAAAAGGGGATATTACAATGTTCAAGATTACTTAAATGATGGGTCTGTATGGGGTTAATCTGGCTCAACACAGACCTTGCTGTTAATAATTTTGTAATTATTTATTCCTGCTTATTAATTATGATAATGACTAAATATTATATTTTGTATTAGTTAAGCATAAGCAATTTTTAAAAAGAGATCTAAAAATCAATCTGTGGGAGTTTCTACGCCCTGCTTCTCCCACAGTGGTCCAATGTAGAGAAGTGGCAAAAAATGACGATTGCTAAGTATATGTAAATATCTACAGTAATAAAGACATTTGGTATTTGGTATTTGGTAGTCACGCCGGTGCCTAAATCTAGCTCTATTAATGTGACTGAGTTTAGGCCTATTGCTGTCTTGTCAGGTTTTTATAAAGTCTTAAGCATATACTTAATGCGCAAATAGCTCGACAGGTAGAGATACGTCTTACAGACGAACAGCATGGTTTTCGTGAAGGACGCTCTACCACAACGAACCATATTAATTTCGTTGACTACACTCTTTGTCAAATGGACACAGGTTGTCAAGTTGACGCCGCATTTTTTTTCTTTCGGAGGGCCTTTGATATCGTTGATAATGATATACCCTACGTAAGCTATCTGGCTTTGGTTTCACACCCAAACATCTAAAATTTATTGCAATTGTTACTTACTACTACACTAGATCTGCGGTAATCCAAGGTAGCACACTCGGACCGACGTTGTCGCGCTCAAGTTCAATGACCTCCCTGACGTTGTGAAGGGGTGTAGATGTCTCATGTTTGCTGATGACTTAAAATTGTTCACCTGTCATGCCTTGGTTTGCTGGGAATCTCTTTTTAGAGATAAGCTCGCCTTTGTACATATGTTTTATCTTAGTGTATCTTTTTTAAATAACTGTGTTCAATAAAGAATTATGAATTATGAATACAACTAAACACAAAATGATGCTTTCTCACTTGCTCATTATTGCTGTCTTTAGTGTACATGAGACAGTACCTACGATTTATGCTTAGAGTAGGATTTATGTTGCTTCAATTCATATCGAATCTTTAATGACAACTGTCATCTTAAATGGGAATTGGATGATTAATGAACCTAATTGCTCTGAGTAATAGTAATTTTGGTTGTTGAAAAATTCTTACCTTGGTCATCCCAACTCAGCTGGTAGCAAGAATTTTTGACGGATCAAAAAAGTTTAGATGAAACTTACGTGATTGTACATAAGAATCACTGACACATTCGAATTCTTTTTCGATGAGTATTTTTATTATTATTTGTGTTTCCTTTCTATAATAATAGCACAGAATACTTAATAGTACTACGTACAGAAAGATCACTCCGCAAATACACTTAAATAAATAGCTACTCTCACTGCGCTGCAATAAAGCGCAATCTAGCTCGCTAGCTCGCACCTACGCTACGTACAATAATCGCCAAACACCTACAGAATCGGTTGCCCCGCCCGTGCAGGCTAGATTGCGCCGCATCACTACGCCTGAGAGCTTCTTTTACTCTGACATCACAAGGTCGTCCTGTAAACTCCTGTCTCCCTTGATCACGGTAGGGTTATAACTCGCGCCACGGTTTAAGAGCGCTGGGTGACGTTGGCGGGATCTACTGCGCATATGTAAAGGTATTGAAGAGTGACTACTGCGCATTCAAGGCTCCGCTCATAACGTGTGGTGCGACGTATACCTACGTGCGATTTGTATTTGTGAATTTTAGTCCACTTTGTGTAAGAGAGGTGTTGTTAGTGCTTACTCAGGCTTTTGGCAAATTCTAAGGCTAGGTAGGTTCTTACTTATGTAATTGTTATTTGTTTTATGCTACCTACCTTCTTACTTATGTAATTGTTATTCGTTTTATGCTGGGTCTAAAGTGTTTACTTTTAGGTAAACAAAAAGGTAGTCAATTAAAATCGAATTTTATTTGTGAACAATTCCGTTAGACACCCTAAAATGTTACTACTTAAGTCATTACTTAAGTACTTAAGTCATTGTTATTGCAAACATGACAGAAAAGTTGCTTATGAGGAGCTGCTAGGGACGCGACTGCGAGCCAAGCGAGTGGCAACCTAACTGAAATCCCGAACGTCGGGTTGGCCGGTCGAACGTGCCTAAACTGTTGAGTGAGACCCCCCTAGTAATAGGTAATACTCTCCTCTACTAACCTACATATCTAAACTCTGATTTATTATTCCGTAGAATTCTGACAGCTATGATTTTGTGACACGACAGAGATTACATTTTTTTTGGCCGGGCATATTTTTCAATTTCAATACCAGTCTGAACATTTGAGTCTATACATTTTATTTGTTAGTAAATGTATCCATTTGCGGAATTTGCGGCGCGTTATATTACTTCCCTTTTCATCACAAACAGTAAAAAAGTACAAGTAAAGAAAACATATTTTTATTAAAATCTCTATTCATCATTAACACTAATACCAGTGTCTTCATCATCATCATCGCTAACATGAATTATTAAAGAGTCTGTGACTGGGCTAATCAAATCGCCGAGAGTGCACATATTATCTTCTTCCTTCCACAATGATATGGGGCAGTCTAGGCACAGTAATGCCTTGTGCTGCGGCCATCTCGTCCACAATACACTGTTGGTATTTGTATTTGTCCTGACCCACAATTTCCAATAAATGAACTTTTAGCATTTTTTATTTTATTTTAGTCAACCACGCTTGGATATCGCCTTTTCTCCATGCACTTATTGGTACTTTTTCAACCTTCCTCGAATGATAGGGAGCATTAACCAACACTACTACCGAGTTTGGTTTTAATTTTGGAGTATTTTTGTTAACCACTCCTCAAATACTTCCCCAGTCATCTCCTTGTGGTAATCTTCCAAGCCTTTTTTTGCCTCAAAAACCAATAAGCCATCTTCTAAAAATTCTTCTTCGCTCCCTATATGGCTAACTATAAGTCGCCTCCTTTTCCTGTGGGTGCCTTAAGCCCTGTTGTCAAGCCATCGAGGAAAGCTTGTCGCCAAGATTGAATGCTGGTATCAAACCACAATTTATTGACGGTATGTCCTGAAAATAATATATATTTAATATTTCACTTATACATGATTACAATTGTATAAACCTATAGTATAAATATGGGTTTCTTGATTTATTCATTCATTTTGGCAACAGAAGGTTATTAACAAAGTTAATATAAGTGTTACATAAGTACAGAATTTGAGTGCCGACTAATACTATGGAAAACAAATAGGTTGTAAAAAGTAAATTACTACATTATTCAATACTCGACTTCGTTTACCCACGTTTCATCCTGGTAATATATAAATCTGCCATCTCTTCTATATTGTTTAATTTGGTCCAAGTATTTTTGAAGCCATAATACTATCTCACCTTAGTTAGAGCACCTCGACGTTTGCGACTTGCGTATTTAAAATTCTTCAAGACTTTTCTTAATGTTGATTTCGACATAACAGACATGTCTGGATCACCAGCTATTTCTTGGTGAAACTGAAATAAAAATTTAAATAACAGTTAATAATAATAATAATAATACCTTGGACGCTATTTACACACATTGATCTAGCCCCAAACTAGGATTCCCTGTATCTTGGGTACTAGACAACGTTACACATACTTATATAGATAAATATTATACTTAGATAGATAAACAACCATGACTAGGGTACAGACATCCGTTCTCACCAAACAAATATTTGCCCCCACCGGGACTCGAACCCGGGTCCCTTGGTTTCGTAGGCGGGGTCACTGCCGACTCGGCCATTCGGGTCGTCAGTTAAAATGTAGACAAGCAACATAGCTTAAAGTATAGTTTTAAAACAATATGGGATGTCAGCATCGAGAGGTTAAATATAGAATAAGCAATAACTTTACCTATTCAATTGTCGGAATCTCGTTACTGTAGAAAAAAACGCGTGAACCTTTCGTCGAATTGCGGCGAAAGAAAATTCGTATATTGCGTATATTTTTATTGCACATGAAAATTCACATTACAAGTTTATAGAAAAAGACATTTACAAAGGCAAGCTTATCTCTAATAAGAGATTTCTTCCAGCAAACCCAATATGAAAAGGATAAATGGAATAGCAGTGAGAGGTAGACCTTTTTACAGAAATAAATGTGTTTATTTATTATTTATTTAAAAAAAGAAGTGTTTTTACTAAACTACTTAATATACTAAATATAGAAGAACATTAATACCGTATATAAAGTACATATTATAAATAAACAATCCTACATATTAAATCCCTAAGTTTACAAAAGAGAAAGATAATGCTCCTTTAGACGATTCTTGAAGATAAATACAGACGGAAATTCGTCAAATTTTTCTATGACAAAATAGTTGTGGACTACTCTTTTTCGGATTTCGAAACTCTTTTGTATCTTTATATTCTTTGGTAATTTTATGGACACTTGACAGATCCACGCTAGTCATCTCAGATGTCTTTTTGGCACATTCCGTTGCACTCCAATTAGTTGTTTCCCGCTAATTTTCTTTATTATATTTTTAAATATTTAGAATTTTGGTCTTTTCGTTGGGCCTGAACGCACCACGAGGACGCTTCTTTCTGGGACAACGAAAGTCTGACTCTTGAGCTTTGTCAGATGGGGCTGCTTCCCGGGAAGGTCCTGGTTGTTGCTCCATAACGTTTATAAAAAACAGCACATACATTGCTTCTGGCCCCACACTAGGATACCCTGTGTCGTGGGGCCAAAGACAGCAACATCACAGGAAGATAACTTCCACACATTCCACAGGAATGTTAAATTCTTAACATAAACTAACGAAAAAAGATTGTCTGAGTATTGGTAAATTCACCGTAACTTGAACAAACTTGATCTTAAGAATATACATTAATATACATTTGGAATAACTTAAATTAGGAAAAACATTAATTAGGGGCGTTTTAACGTTGTAACGCTCCAGTTTTTTAACTAGAAGCAAATTCACGAAAAGCCAGAGGGACACAACGCCGCAGTCGCTGTACCTCACGGGTTTTTCAGGTGATGAATTGTCAATGTGAGTGCTGAAAAACCCCGTGTGGTACAATCACGTACAACGCAGCGTCGCGTTGCAGCGCTCTGGCTTTTCGAGCGGTTCGAAATTCTTAACAGCCCGTGGGACACAGCACGCCTCAGCGGTGTGCCCCACGGGGTTTTCAAAACACGTGCACGGGGCAAATAATGTTCAACCAATCATAACGAAAAGGTGCATTCCGCCGTTCACTCTTTAACGGTATAACACGGTTAGTTTCTATATCTATCTTATCGGAAATAATTTAGTTAAATTGTAAGCATTCTGTTCTGTTCATAGTTTATCGATAGTTTACAAACTGACGCGATAGATTATAAACTAACGGTTTTCATAATCTTACGGTGACATACTTATGTACAATGACTGAGTCTTCTTTAACTCACTTACATAGAAAGCTGATTAGAAGTTAAAGTACAAAAATGCTATGAAAATGTATAAAATTAAGATCCAATATTGTTACCAAAAATCATGCAAATAAACTTATTTGATTTGATTTGATACACAACAATACTTATAGATTCTAGAATCTAGCTAACTAAGTGCATAACTATGCTGGACCACCTTAGAAGTTCATGCCTCGTACATGACTCGAGTCTAGCTAGGTAGAGCTAGATTCTTGACAACATACCATAAAAGGCCTATTGCCTGACTTTGTGAGCCAATTAAATCACTACGTAGGTACATAGCTAGTCTAATAGCTTACCTATAGAAGTACCATTGAATGCTAATGTTAGAGTTAGGTATTAGCACAGAGTAAGCGTAGGTACTGCGTTGTAGTATCTATTAGGATTAATTAAGGAAATATATTATGTAGGCTTGCGTGTCTTCTCCTCTCCCACAGTGGTCCAATGTAAATAGGTAGAGAACCGGCAAAAAATGGCTAGGTATCCCTTTGCTTCGCATCATTTTATGTTTCCTATTTTTTATGCACATAGATAATGAGTTTGTCATAAGTCATAACTTGTAAGAATACAATTTTCATATCCTTGGATGAAATCATTCATCTTGGTCCAAAGTCCACATCACTGCAAAGCGGCTTGCTTTCGGCATTAAATGATGTTTCATTTTGCTAAGCCCTATGCCTAACAGTAGGTAATATCTTGTAGATTTTAAATATTATTTGTTATATATTTTTAATTTTTTTAAAGAAACTTATGCAACATATACTAACTAGATATTAAGTGCTGTTAAAATAGAGCCCGCTGACGGACCGACAGCTGGACGACCGACGGACAGACGGAGGAACAGACAGACAGCGGTGGCTTTTTAATACGGTCTCATTTGGCTCCCATCGGGTACGGAAGCCTAAAAAGTTTACCTAATAGGGTGCTATTCCACCGATCGATTGGTGTAATAGAAGCTGTCGATCGACTTCTTTTTTTTGTTGGAGAGAAAAAAAAGTGGAATTACCCATGAGCAGGAGTCAGACCTCCCTGCTATGTCTTGGTCCCTTACACATTGAGCGGGCATCAGCTCGTGTGGTATATGGACTAAAAACAACCCCTGTGTTGTTTAACAGTTGTCGTTAGATGTTGCTGTGAGCCATGGCGGTTACTGTGAGCCATGGCGGTTACTGTGAGCCATGGCTGTTACTGTGAGCCATGGAAACTGTCGATCGACCGTCGTGTGATAGGTTGGGCTGATCAATGGATACTGTTCGATAAAACATCGACTGAACCACCCGTGCCTAGCCTATTTGCATCAGCCAGTATCTCCAGAAATGTATAGTTGGCCTGTACGACCTTACTCATTTATTACGAAGACGCAAACCCAGAAGACTGGATGCGATCTTTTTAGGGTTCCGTACCCGAAGGGGACCCTATTACTAAGACTCCGCTGTCCGTCCGTCCGTCTGTCACCAGGCTGTATCTCACGAACCGTGATAGTTATAGTCGACGTCGATTATTCTATTCGACGGCATCGGTCGACTTCGATCGATTGGTGTAATAGAAACTGTCGATCGACGTCGACTAATCCATTCTACCGTCGATCGATAATAGCACCCATATACAAGCAAGACAGGATTTGCGCATAGGATTTATCCGTGTTTATTTGGAGTACCTATTGAAAATTTAAGACTTCTTTACGTTATAACCTTACACCTCTGTGGAGTGTGTGTAATGTCACGACGAAAATGGTCTCCTTCCAGCTATAATTATAGCAATAGCATCAAGTGCTCCTGCATCACTTAGTTAGGTACCTAGAGAATGGGGATAGTACATTCCTATATCCTTATAAATTATGATGAGCACAAACGGTAGCCGGTCTTTTTATTGTGTCAAAGGATTAATTCTGTAAGCAGATCGAGGGTCGAGGCTCAGCGGCAGGGGACACGCTTCATTGTATGCCAGATGCATGCGCGCGCGCTGCCCGCGTGACTGGCGTGGCGCAACGGCCATGTTGGGTGAACAACTGCACACACAGGCATGTAGAGAGCGACAGACTTGGCGGCGGCGCGGCGGCGCAGCGGCGAGCGGCCGCGCCACAAGCCGGAGCCGCCAGACAAAACGGCGCCGGAGAACCGAGAAATACAAAGGACTCATTGTATTCACCCGTCGTCGTCCGACTCCAAGGGACCCTTAGCAGTGGTTTTTTGTTGGAATTCCCGATCCCAGAAAGAGACAAACAATGGGTTTCCGTCCCTTTATTGGCACCTTATTTTTTGTCGCACCTTAAATGGACCTACCTACCTACACTCTAAACACAATCCCAACCTGTTTCGATGTCGGCGAGGATTTTTCTCATTTGGCGGGTTTTTTCATGCCGCCATCACAATTCACAAAACTTTAGTCTGTTCTTCCTTCTTTCTTACAAAGTCTTACATAGGTAGTACGGTCCCATTGTCTCTGGAATCGGATAAAGCAGAATCGGGTAAATCAAATAGGTACGATAGGACACAACTAGGTAGGTACTTACAGTACCCATGTATATGGATGCATGTAGGTCCCTCATCAACTGGGATTACGAGGGATTACGATATAGATCACGTTACACAGCATCGTTGTAGGTACATATGAGCTGAGAGACAATGAAATGAAATCAATGAATAGGAGATACAATGCCTAAACGACGGAATAAAGCTAACTGTTAAAAGAAATCAACCAGGATTCAATGTTCAATCCAATCCAGGATTGATTGCTATTGGGCATTGTAATTATGTAAGCAGGCTCAGCCTCTACATCGGGTTCGGCAGGCGAGGCGGGGTGAGGCAAGGCGCGTCGCGGAGCGTCAAGTTAGGTGCGGCAAGCAGGGACGCCCACGGGCCGGCCAAACTGGTTCCAAGCAGAGAGTGGTCGCCGCACCGCACCAAACACTTCTCTGGAAATCGACACGGTATAATGTAACGCACCAAAATTTAAAACTATTTTACTACAAAGCTTGTTGAATAAAACTGGTGCAGCCTGCATTATTTTATCAGTCTAATCACTATTTAATTAACGCAATTAATTGACGTAATCAATGCGCAAAAGCGTAGGAACCTTCTCATTTGCTCATTACAAATATGTATCTTACAATGCCTATTCTAATATTTGATAAACTATCTA
Source organism: Argyresthia goedartella (assembly GCA_949825045.1). NCBI lineage: Eukaryota > Metazoa > Arthropoda > Insecta > Lepidoptera > Argyresthiidae > Argyresthia > Argyresthia goedartella. Next base: position 10,334,171 of record OX463809.1, read on the forward strand.
TACTTACCTACTTATACTGCAATGTTTTGCAATATTATATTATCAATGTGTATGTATGTAGGTAGGTATTGTAATTGTATTCTCACGGACGAGTGATCATACGACACGACAAGGTGATGTCAATGCAGCGAAATGCTATCTGTATCCGCTTGAGGAAACCGATCGCGCTACAAATGTACCTACGATCACGGAATATGCCATACACAACGCTACCACCCAGTAGGTACCAGTAGTACTAACCAATACACTATGTGGCTATTTTTAGGAACCTAAAAAGGAACCCTTACGGGATCACTTCGATGGCCGTCCGTCTGTCTGTTTGTTTGTCAGGACCTTTTTTTTCAGGAACGCGTGGACGTACTAAGTTGAAATTAATATATTACTCAGATCTGTGGTCCCTTGGAGCTGTGAAAAAGTAAAACTTCTAGGTCAACGCAATCGGTACCCTAAAAAGATAAGGCCGTAAATTGCTGAATTTGCTTGATACTTGTTGCAAGGGAATCAATAACTATCCTATAGGATATGGTACTTCCCGTTATCCTATCATATGACAATAAAACGTTATCTGTTCGGAAACCCTTGGTGCGCGAGTCAGACTCGCACTTGGCCGTTTTTTGGATCATATTCAGACAAAAGGTACAAAGAAAATGGATCTTAGTGGTTTTTCCACATATCCTTATGAACCCATCCCAGGGATAATACGACACGTATATTTGTAAATAATAAAATAAGGGACATTTAACCCAAGAATAACCTAACTGCTTAAATAACGAAGGAAAATGACGGGGCAGTACCCACCATTTTTCGAGAAAAATATTAACCTGTTGGAAAAACGAGAACGATATTTTTGTAGATGGGCATATTTTCATGCCATTTTTCATTGACAAACCATATGTGAAAACACAAACAGAAACATTAATTTGTAAAATATTTTATCACATTGTCAAGCAATATTCTGTATTTATATGTTATCTAGTTTTTCATTCTATTTAGAATCAATGAGAATACGACTATCAAACTGTAGAAGGTAACATTAATTATTTCAAGAAGTGATGTTTGAAGTTGTCAGTTTCATTCGTTATTTGAGTAATTGGGGCTCTAAGTAAACGTGATGGGCGTATTGTGTAGCACTTACGAGTAATCATAAGTAGATATGTGTGTGTATGACTTAGTCATTTTTTATAATCTCAATAAGGATACCTATGTTTTCCCTGAACAATAATCGAATAGATAAAAAATACTCTGAAGTAAGGGACGGTGAAGGTCGGCCTTCCATGTGATCGCAATCACTGATTAGTAATTTCTTTATTGTACTACACAAAACAGACATACAGGTAGAAAAAACATGTACAGAGGCGAGCTTATCTCTAAAAAGAGATTTCTTCCAGCAAACCATGATGGGTAGGAAAGGTGATGGTTGAGCGGGGGAAGACCTGCAGGTACAATAAAACTTTAAGTAATGCATACTACAAACAATATTATACTGATAACTCTAATTGTTAAAAAAAGACTCCATAAACATTTACTTAAATACAACGTAACATATATATGTCACCGTAAGATAGTCAAAACCGTTAGTTGATAAACTAACGCGTTAGTTGATAAACTATCGACAGATAGTAAACCAGACCGACAGAGTTTAGAATTTACGTTTCTTTTGTTCTTACACTATGCTACCGCAGTGTTTGCCCTGGTGTTTCGATTGCAATTCAAGTTTAAACCAGTTTACTAATTAACGGTTTTAACCGTGTAGTGTTATGTTACTTACATGCTATTTTCCAGTCTTTTCAGCTGGATACTTGCTGAGCTGTACAGCTTGTTATTTGGTATCACCTTTATTTTCATAGGACCCTGTAACGTTTTAAACCATAAGAACACATTAACAAATCATTTTCGCTTCGTATTTTCACACTATCAGCACTTCTGAATCGATAGCGAAGGGGTTTACCTTTGGTGACCTTGTATTTGGCTTTCTCCGAAACTCTGCAATCTCGGGCTTCGTGCGCGCTGGTGCGCTACCCTTTTATCTTTCGCTGTTATGTAATTTTGGCTATGTGAACTTGTTAATTTTTCTATTACGAGCCTGAAACCAAAATCTGACATTTATTATGTTGTTGTTTATCTGGTTGTCATGGCAATGTCCATTCAAACTCGTTAGCTGTCTGATATGTTTGTTTCAATACTTTTACAAAAATACTTTTTCTCTCTTGGCCACTCGAAAAATTGCTTTTAATTTAAATAATTTTTAGAACTCTCCAAAAAGGGTATAAGAGCGGAACATTTCTGAAATTCTAGAGTCTCACTTCAGTTCTCAAACAAGAAGAATCACCTAAAGGCCTTATCCCGGGGTCGCACTGCCCCGGGATCCTGCGAGCCGCTACTGCAACGCCTCCCGACTTGGTGAGTCTCTACCCTGGTCACCGCTTCGTTGAGTCTCCACTTCACCTGCCCGTTCTCGGCTACACCTGCACCCTGGTCAGCGCTTCGTTGAGTCTCCACTTCACCTGCCCGTTATCGGCTACACCTGCTCATCAGTGACTTCAGGCCGACACGCTGCGGGCCTCTACCCTGGCCGGCGTTTCGGTACCAGGGCCCCTACTCCTGCTGCCCGTCGGGGTCTGATGACCGATTGGCCGCCGGCCACACTCTCCAACTGCAACTCCTACATCGCCCGCCAGTGCCTCCATTGACCGGTTCACCAGGCGTCTACTGCTTCATCGGCCTCCTACTCTCCGTGTCCTCCGCTTCCTTTCTTTTTTACCTGATATCTGTTTTTTTTTTTAAAAACCTTGTCTCACTTCATCCACCCTCATCTTCCTACCATTTTTTTAAAATAGTCACTGTAAATAGCCCTAATAAACTGTCATTTCTTAATTTTATCCTGGTTGTTTTCTGTTAGGTTCTGGTTAGGTAAATATCTTTACACGACATTTTGGCGCCCAACGTAAAAGTTCTTCTCCACTCTTCACCTTTTCTGCGCCTTGTCTCTTTCCCTTTGATTTGCTTTCTCTTTCACTCTTAAATCTTTATCTATTCATCCTTTTCACATTTTCCAAATTCTAAAACAAAACTTCATCTAGTTTTTCAACTCATCTGGATTAAATTAGGCCTACATTTATCTTACATTACTTCACTTCACTTCACTTCACTTCACTTCACTTCTATAACACTTGACTCTACACTTAACTATAACAATGGAATATATTTTCCAAATTCTAAAACAAAACTTCATCTAGTTTTTCAACTCATCTGGATTATATTTAGGCCTACATTTAACTTACATTACTTCACTTCACTTCACTTCACTTCACTTCTATAACACTTGACTCTACACTTAACTATAACAATGGAAAGAGGTAAAATTTTCTAAACAATTCGAATCCTGGACTCCACCTTCAACTGCAAATGACTCTCCATCACTTGACCTTCCTGCTGACCCGACTGTCATGGAACCCCCTCTTGTTTCTCAAACTTCTGTCCTGAAGGTGATACGAAAGTTTAGCATTAAAGATATAAAATTTTTGCATGTAAGTAGCATAAATTTTCTTAACTTCTATTAACTGTTAATTTGTATACATGTATATTCTTTATTTCAGACACATCTCGTTGGCGATGTGGCTGATCTCTGGCTTCGAGCTCTACCGCTCTGGCCGTTCTTAATCTTGTCTTAAGTCGTAGCGAATAAAGCTACCTTAGGATTAATTTGTTTCTCTTTACCTCCACTTATTTTTTTTTTCCACGCAGGAGCGGATGACAACTCCTTAAGTAAGCCTGAATGTCCTTTTGAAAACACACTTTTAGAGTGGTAGTCATTGAATGTGAACTCCACCCTTACCTGAATGAAGATGATGAATGTAAGAGATGGTATATCTGATTTTGCCTGGTGATGTCTGTTTCTGCAAAGCTGTGTTTTTCTGGTTTATTTTTGTACATATCAAAATTTTTGCTGAGTCAAAAAAATTTCCAGGGTCGGGGGGAAAATGTAGTGTTATGTTACTTACATGCTATTTTCCAGTCTTTTCAGCTGGATACTTGCTGAGCTGTACAGCTTGTTATTTGGTATCACCTTTATTTTCATAGGACCCTGTAACGTTTTAAACCATAAGAACACATTAACAAATCATTTTCGCTTTGTATTTTCACACTATCAGCACTTCTAAATCGATAGCGAAGGGGTTTACCTTTGGTGACCTTGTATTTGGCTTTCTCCGAAACTCTGCAATCTCGGGCTTCGTGCGCGCTGGTGCGCTACCCTTTTATCTTTCGCTGTTATGTAATTTTGGCTATGTGAACTTGTTAATTTTAATTTAAATAATTTTTAGAACTCTCCAAAAAGGGTATAAGAGCGGAACATTTCTGAAATTCTAGAGTCTCACTTCAGTTCTCAAACAAGAAGAATCACCTAAAGGCCTTATCCCGGGGTCGCACTGCCCCGGGATCCTGCGAGCCGCTACTGCAACGCCTCCCGACTTGGCGAGTCTCTACCCTGGTCACCGCTTCGTTGAGTCTCCACTTCACCTGCCCGTTCTCGGCTACACCTGCACCCTGGTCAGCGCTTCGTTGAGTCTCCACTTCACCTGCCCGTTCTCGGCTACACCTGCTCATCAGTGACTTCAGGCCGACACGCTGCGGGCCTCTACCCTGGCCGGCGTTTCGGTACCAGGGCCCCTACTCCTGCTGCCCGTCGGGGTCTGATGACCGATTGGCCGCCGGCCACACTCTCCAACTGCAACTCCTACATCGCCCGCCAGTGCCTCCATTGACCGGTTCACCAGGCGTCTACTGCTTCATCGGCCTCCTACTCTCCGTGTCCTCCGCTTCCTTTCTTTTTTACCTGATATCTGTTTTTTTTTAAAAAAAACCTTGTCTCACTTCATCCACCCTCATCTTCCTACCATTTTTTTTAAATAGTCACTGTAAATAGCCCTAATAAACTGTCATTTCTAAATTTTATCCTGGTTGTTTTCTGTTAGGTTCTGGTTAGGTAAATATCTTTACACGACAACCGTTACTTTATCAACTAACGCGTCATATAGTAAGCAGTATGCTACAGTTTCCGATCTGTCGATAGTTGAACAACTGACGAGAAAAAAACCGTCAGTTTATCAACTAACGATTTTGACAATATTACAAATACATGTACAGATGTAGTGAATAATCCTTTCCTTTCGTATTTTCTCGGAAATGTTCGTTTTTGTCTTACTACTTCACGGGCAATTTGACATTTGACATTGATAAATAAAGTATGCGATTTATTTGATACCTACACGTAATTTAATAATACAGTAATTCATAGACACATCGGCACCATTCGGGTGTTATCGTTGTTCCGAGTTTTGCCGATAGGAAAGGATTATTCAATACATCTGTATATACATTGATGCAAAGACTTAAACCGAAGTTAGTACAGACCATTAAAAACCATTTAAGCCAAACATTCATAAGGCGAAGTCTTACCGTAAAATTTTTATTGATGATTTAGTATAAAAGTTTTTTTAAGAAAATTTCCAGATTTTCACAGTTAAGTGATTATCATTATAAACTAAACAATAATTGGATTATTTTACAATTGATTCTAATAAATCACTTAATAAGCATTCTAATAAATCTTGATTTGTGCATCTGCTACGTCAGAATTGGTTTTTACAGACCATTGAAGACCACGGCAAATTTGAATCATCAATAAAATAAGTTTTTCGGACCTAATTTAACAAAAACAAGTGAAAACATTTCATGTGCAAATCTTTATAAAAACATTCTTAGTTAATGATCTTTCATTTAAGGTATTATTGACGTAGATACCTCACACATTCTAGAAATTAGGACCTGCTAACCAGTTTGAGGGAGAAAATTAGACTTTTTAGACAGTCTTTTTAATTCATTAAATTTATGCTATTGAGATCATTGGTTCCATAGTGTGGCCCTTCCTGACATTTCTCACCAGATACCTAAAACGGCCAAAACTACTTGGATTTTGTCCAGAATGACCTCCCGGTTTTGGTGGAAGAGTCTGGAGCTCCGATGGATCAGAAACTCATATTCCAACAAGACGGCTGTCAAATGGTTTTAAATATGGTCTGTACTGACTTCGGTTAAAGTCTTTGCATCGATCTACCGGACACCCTGTATATATAAACTGGTAAGGGAGAGATAGTGCTTCTTTAGCCGGTTTTTGAATATATTTAGATATAGAGATGGAATGTCCCTGATAGTACAGGGAAGCTCATTCTACAGTCGTATGGGTTTGATTCTGAACCCGTGCTCGTAGGCTGCAGTGGAGCGATCTGGAGCTTTGACCATAAACGCCATATGAGTTCTCCGAGGCCTGCTTGAAGAAAGAAATTCGAAGCGATCACGTAGAAAGTTAGGGTAACGAGGTTTCCACAAAATATTATGTAGGAAACACAGGATATGAGAGTCTCGTCGAAGTTGAATCGGTAGCCACTTCAGGTCCCTGCGATGCTGAGATACGTGGTCATACTTGCGCAGTCCGAAGATAAACCGAATCCCGAGATTTCGAAGTCGTTCGAGTTTGTTCAGTTGTTCTTCATTTGCGCTGATATGCTGCTGATGTTTGCTAGATCAGCGCAAATGAAGAACAACTGAACCAACTCGAACGACTTTAAAATCTCGGGATTCGGTGGAAAATCAATCAAAATGAGAGGAAGAAGAAGACTGAGCGAGAGTTATTTTCGTCTGGCGAGGAAGAAAGTTCTGAAGTCTCCTAAGAGAGTGAAAGGTTGCGTAAACTCGCCTGCTGACCTCATTAACATGCATTGACCAGGACAATTGACTATCGAAGATGACACCCAGGTGTTAGCTTTGTCGCTATACATGATAACAGCTATACATATACCGTTATAAGTTACAGAAGGGTCAGAAAATTGCTGCAAAGTGTTTAATGAGTGTCTGGTCATATAATCACAGCCTGGGACTTATTCGGATTAACCAGCCACCCAAATGACGATGCCCATCCACTAATACCAGCCAAGTCGTTCAACGCCTCCCCAGCGGTATTTATGTCGTCAGGAGCGAAGTGACGATAGATCTAAAGGTCATCCGCGTAGAGATGATAGGAAGAAGAAAGGACATCGGATATGGAATTGATAAATATTGCCACCTTGGGGGACACCGGACTAAGTGCCTTAGTTTAAACTAGAATTTACTGCTGGTCGAAAACGAATGTCAATTAAGCAACCAATACGATTCTGTGAAAGTACATGGGGTCGCCTCGCTCAGCTCTGCTTCGCTCGGCTCCAGGTTGTACATAATAGGGTTTTAATTTGACCTAACCCAACCTAACTTTGGTATTCGGACAGAAAGTCACCTATAGCAACTAATTCAGCTTCAAATTCTAGTTATTACTAGGAAGTGCTGGTTAACTAAGATAGTTATGACTTGTGAAAAAGCGTTGTAACTATTAACGGATTTTCAATATAGCACAGTCTACGTTAAAACTACTTTTACATTCATGTAAAATACAGGAATGTAAATTTTACGTTACGTTAGAACGCGTTTTCACAATTCAAAACTAGTTAATACCAGTGTATATCAGTAATTTCTAGTTATTACTAGGAAATTCTAGTTTTATCTATGGCACTTAGTAAAAACTAGTTTTAACTAGTGAAAACACGTTAAATATCAAATAAATCGTAGTTTTACATGTGAAGATCTTACATTCTTAATGTGTAAATATTAGATATAGAGGTTGAATTTAAAAGCTCAAGGGCTACGTTACATACAAACAGGGCTTAGGGCAGGAAGATGCGTCCAGATTAGCTCTTTTGACCTGGATGACGGGTCGGGTTGAGGACAGCTGTAAATAATACTTACTGTCCGTCCGAGCGCCCGAGCCGAGGCCGTGAAACGTGAGGCGGCGCGGGCGCCAGTGATCGACGAACGTGCCAATCTCTTGATAATTGCACAACCAGCCACCCGAGAGAAGACCAGCCCTGAGCCCGACCGACTTCGAAATTATACTCGGCGCATTAATAATACAACAGGTTTCTTGCAGAGCCCAACTGTATGTAGCTCTATCTACCTAGAGTTCTAGCGATGCCGTGTCAATTCTGCCAACTAACTGATTGCAGAAAAGATACGATATATAATATTACATTATTAGTTGGGTGGGCTAGTCAGTTATATTGTCGCATTGGTAGTTTATAAATATGAATCTTGAAAGTCGGAGAGATAATGTGGCTTTCAGGACACACATCCGCATGACGCTGCGGTTGATGTTTGCTTGGTAGTGTAAATAGGTATATATGTACTCGTATTTTGCAATATCAACGCAGAACGCAGAGCCTGCACTGGTTGAGGTATGTGTCCAGCGATGACCTTAGCAATGGAAGTTCAGCGTATTGCAACAAAGAAGCTCTACTGAACATCAATTAGATGTTTTGCTGTTCATATGCGATTAGCGATTATCTACTCAAACTGTAATTATAGTAGGTACAATTGCTCAGTTTACTTTGAGTTTGTTATTGAAATAGTTACGGTAATGTGAGGCAATAGCGCGGCGCCGAACCAGCTTTGCGTGACTAGTGACTTAGTGACTAGACTGACGTTGATGACGCGTCATATCTACGTTTAATTATTCAACGATTAGCAGTAATAATGGATAGGTATGCACACCATACCGTACATGTACCTAATTAATAATTTATAATCCTTAATAAGGCAAGGGGACATATTTACCACATAATTTTCAACCTGATGTGATGACTGGGTAATTAATACATTCGATATACATTTTTATGCTTAGGCCCTACTAATGGTTAAGTTAGTGGTGTCATCCAAAAATAATAACCGTACGTAGTACATACCTACAGCAACGTTTGCAACGTTTTTTATAGAAATTAAGTACATAGTCTTGTTGATCTATGTGGCGACTTAGGTATAACGACATCCACCACAGACCAGTACTCACTTCTAGAGAAGATATGGGCCAAGATCGCACCAAATTATCTTTAGGTACCTTCTAGGCTCTCAGAAGAGAGCTCTATCTTCATATATACTCGTAAAGCCCACTGATGAGACCTACACTAAACGTTGGTGGACGTGTATTTATTTTTTATCACACCTGCTCTGAAAATACATACTAATTATACCAATTAGAGGGAAGAAACGCCTTTATCCCGCCCTTCAAATCCTTTCATCCCAAGGTATGGAAGTTTGTATGAAAATCCTTCCGACCCAAGGGTGGGAAGTAATAATAATAATAATAATACCTTGGACACCAATTACACACATTGATATAGCCCCAAACTAGGATTCCCTGTATCTTGGGTACTAGACAACGATACACATACTTATATAGATAAATATTATACTTAGATAGATAAACAACCAGGACTAGGGTACAAACATCCGTTCTCATCAAACAAATATTTGCCCCCACCGGGACTCGAACCCGGGACCCTTGGTTTCGTAGGCAGCGTCACTGCCGACTCGGCCATTCGGGTCGTCATGTATGTATGAAATTCCATTACATACCCGTTTTTTTTTTTTTATTTGTCAGCAGTCATACTGCAAAGAGACTTTAACTGTCTACTAATTAAATTTCAAGTAAATTGTTACTGGCCACATACAGTTTTTTTTTTACCAGTTACCAACCTCCTTGGTGCATACAGAAAATTAAAAACGAAATTATTTTTGTATATAAAACGCGCGGAATCACGGAAGAAGTGGCTGCATGACCTTATGATCTTAGCCTACTCCAGAAACGGGCGAATAAAAAAAGGAAAAGCCCGCGCATTTTCGCAAAAACTTCGATTGATTTAGCATTTATCTTTGTGTTTTTTGTAAAATATGGATGCATTTATGTCTATAATTTTCCTCGTAGGTGTAATAAAAAGCACTATACATACCTCAGGATAAAGTACAGTTCCATACCTCAAATGGTTTGCGCCCCTCGCAAGCTCGTGGCGCAAATGCCATAATCTCGGTATGGAACTGTCACTTTCTTCCCTCTGAAGTAATGTACTATTCCTTAGTTATAGGTATGTTTATACTTCGTTGGATGAGATCATCCAAGGAGATAACAATAGGCATTCGCTGATATAGTTACGGGAAACCCGTAGCAGCTATAGCTGCGTAGTGCGTACTCGTGTCAACATCAGAACCAAATAGACTAGTCCCGAACGATTCTAGATGGAAAAGTCGAAAGCAGAAAGTTTAAATTCGGAACTTTGTTAGTTGGGAGACAAACATACTAAAAACCCTGACCACTCCGAGGTGAGCCCCCCCCCCCCCCCCCCCCCCAAGGGTTCATCTCTGAGGGGCCAGGACGATTATTAAGTTTTTCTCCTAACTTCTCCAAACAAAATTCCGAAGTTAAACTGTCTGCTTTCGACTTTTCCATCTACCCATCTTGTGGGCACTGTTTTACTAAGCTAAGAGAAACAACGCCGCATGTTGTGTAATATAAGTAAACGCGTATTTATGCACGTAGGCAGTCAGGCGCCTCCAACATATATCTTAGAAACGATAGTTATGTATGCGATGGCATTTTCCGCGCTCAACCAATAATCGGCAGGCAATATGCATGAAATGGTAGCGGCTATCGCGCGTAGTGTCGATTGTCACACGTACACATACGGACACGCCACAGCCACCACAGCCGTGCGAGTGCGACTACTCAGTCTATATTTGGAAATGATGCAATCGCCCACTTGGTCTGACTTGTACTTGTAACAATATTTGACGTACGATGTACGATATAATGATAATGAAGTAATGTACCTGTGTATTTTTCTTTACGTATCTACGACTCTACATCGCGATAAAACGCAGGACAGTCGATAGTTAAGGTCCAACCGAGGTAAACGAGTATTATCGGCGACCACAAAGTAACTCGTAGACCATTAATTTAGAATTGTATAACACAAGAGTACCTACCATCATAGTGACATCTGATAGCTACTAGAGCGACATTTAGTATCATTTTTATTATTATTGTTTATCAGAATAAACATCTGCTGCAACCTGTAATAACTTTATTTTCTACGGAGAGAAACTGATGAATGACGTAATATTTGCAGTTTAATTAACATTTTCTATATTCGTGGCCGAGTTGCTACTAATGTTTCACCTAAATGGATTGTTCTAAATTCTAAATCATTTCTTCCCACTGCCCACGTTCTACCCTTCATATCAAGGGCCAGCTCAGCTCCTGATTTATGAATTCTATGTGAAACTGAGCCAGAGCCAGAAGCCACGTGAAACATGTTTAACCATTTACGTTGTTCATTAGGAAATGAACACCGTAAATGGTTAGTATGTCCGCGTTACGAAATCCTTAATTTAAATGCATGCTCCAATATTCAATAATATCACTGTATATTTGTCAATTTCTGAGGACACCGTTTAATCTGCATAATAATTTATGTAAATGTCGTAGTATTGGTTTTATGAATAGAAAGCTGCTTTAAGACGTCAAAAGATCGGTTGACGCCTCTATAGGAGGTGTTGTCTATACCAGCATAAGCATAGCTCTATAGCTATACCTAGTATAGGCTGTTGTGAAGGTAATTAGAATTAGGTATAGGTGCAATCCAACCACCATGGTGTATTGTGTTACGTATATGTGACTAAACCAGGTTGCTTGCGACTGGACATTTGTAGTATATGATTAAATATATTTAGATCCGTATTAGAATTTTAAACACATTCGACACGTAAAAAATCTGGCATCATTAATTGAGGGATCCCGGGTACTTGTCCCCAGATAACTAGGTACACCTGTCCGGGGAAAAAATTCAGTTATTATTCAGTTATTTTATTACCTAGTACTTATTAGGGACATCACATTATGATCTGTGTAGGATGTCTGTTTCGGCAACAGTGCATTCACAACTATAATAATACAGTAGATAAGTGGGTCACCTACCTTTTTAATTTGAAACATTCGAACGCTGCAGTGTAGAAGATGCTACAAATTAGGTTGATACCTATCTTCTCTTCTAAAGAATTTCTCTAGATCTGTTCTCAAAAGTTTTCTTGTAACAAAATATCCAGTTTTCTACAGGAGAGGATAAGAATCAGTAATTAAGAGGCTGGTAGAAGTGGTTCGTTTACTTTATTGAGTATATATACTCGTCCGTACTAGTATAGTAGGTATGTGTGGGTAGGTTGGTACCACTGTAGCAGACCCACCGAGAGCCTACACATCAGTTGCCGGACTGTTATTAGCAGTCGTTAGGTTATATAAGCGTTGATAACAGTTATGTGTTTGTGTCGCATCATCATCATCGCATGCCATCTGGCGCTCATATTTTATTCTATAATTTTCTTAGTTATTATTGTCTAATCTCACGCGTGGACAATAAAATTAAATGGACTTTGGACTGTCGTTATATCAAACTAAGTAGATACCTTATTCTAATTGGGTACTTACGAGTAATTATCAAGAGATGGGGACTCTGTCATTAGTATTGCGATTATTTAGAAAGCACCCTAAGGACCATATTAATAAACCGCTCTCAGCCCTGAAAGATATCTCAAGCGCTTGAAAATGACAGATTAATTATGGGAAACCGCCATTGGAGATAGTTGAGACAACTCTCAAAGCTGAGAGAGGTTTGTTATCACCGGCATAATTGTACCTTACGAGTAGGTACCTGGGTACTTTAATTACAAGAGAGAGAGAAGACAGTCTGTGGCGTTTCGGAAACAATATGGTATTTAGCTTACTCAATACTTGCAGGAAGTATCCTGCCTGCCTTTCCGTTCACGTGTGCACCCAAAACGTGATACGATTTCTCAACCGTTGTTATACAGACCAAGAGCCATGGGATTGTAACATGAAACATCATTTACTCGGAACCCTACCGACTGCACTGCTCGACTGTTCTCCATCAGACAACCCTTTAACTCTCCCACAATGGACGCCATAACGAAGCGAGCTCCATTAAGATCCGACACAGGCGACACAGTTATCAATGCTACGATCTTAGGAGATATAATATAGAGCCCAAACTGGTCCCCATTTGGGTGACGTTTGGAACGCACGTGTGCTTAACACTTGATCCTCAATCTGCCTCGAATCGAGCCTCAGGAATCAGTATTATCGACCTTTAGCCAGTTGTAGATAGTACACAATCGCCTGAAACTGTGGATTCATACACCTTTATGGACTTATGCGTCGCTATCGAGTGAAGTGTTTTATAGTTGTTGATTAAAATCCTGATCTAGAACATAAGAGACTGTAGATAAAGTGCAAAGTCGTCAGGCAATTGAGTGTGATAGGTTCTTTCGTATTGGAACTTGGTTCGTTAGTATGGCGAGCAGGCCGCGGCGGCGTCGATGTGTCTGTGGGTCTGATTAGCTCATTTATTTATTATGGTATAGGCGGCGGCCGCTTGTCTTGTCTGTGCGTGATCCATACCAGGGAGATATTATCTGGATATTACTGGAAACCAATCTAGTAATAGCGCTCTAGCTTGTTGCTTGGGCAAGGTAGAAATTAGAAACTTCGATTAGATTTTACCATGCAGTTGTCTTATACATATAGTTATCTAGTTTAAAATGTGTCATATGCCAATTCATTGAAATACTCGCTGACTGACACCCACATGAATGTTTTTGCAACAACACAAAAAATATTGAGTTTCTAATACACTGCTGTTGCTGAGGCTCCTTAATTACTACTATATCTATCGAGTCGTAGGCTATACAAGTATGAGTCCATGTTACTCGTCTGTAGGTAGGTATCTATCTATTTAATGCGCAGTAACATCCATACAGTAATGAGTAATATACGTGGTAAAACATACTAACATTATTTCCTATCTCGGCATTTTAATTATTTATGATGAACTACATACATATGTAGACCTAGACTTCCTGTCATGTTCTTACATAGGCAGTACAATAGTTATTACCACCATCTGTGGACCAAAATCATCATGCATGTCATCGTGAATAGTGTTTATAATACCCACTAGATGTTTTACTTAACTAAAGTCCAACTCGTGTTGTGAAACTATAATATTTCCACTCATTGCTATTATCTGTATCTGTATTATACCCTGCTCTACATCTGTATTATAATTTATTATATCATACCAGTTTCTTGCCTTGAAGACCTCGTTTTCATCGAATTTGAAATGCATATCAGTAGAGAAACGAATTTATTGGAAATACCCGATAGATAGGTAATACCTACGTCGTGTTACTGGATTTATCTGTGTTTTTTTGGGTTATTCTTATTCAGCTGCAATTTTAGAGTAAATCTACAATTTTGAATTAGAATGTTGACTCAGGGATGTTGATAATAACAATTAATGTCGAATTTTGAGGCTTTGGTAAATCCACATTATACGTGCCGAGAAAACTACACGACATGACATTAGCGAACACAACGGCCGGTACGGGACGGTAGGTACCTCACATGACCGGCCACTGCCACTGCCACTGACAAGTATGTGTGTAGCAAAAAAATCGCGTGGTCGGTCGGTGGAAAATTTTACCCAGAGCACGGCCTGAGTCGGGCCCTAACACCATGCTGATGATGACATCATGGCGGCTTAGATTACAAGCTGAGCGTTGGTACGTACCTACTTGATACCCAGTGACCTTGCCTGCCACTCGCCTCTATAATAACAACTAACAACCTACAAGCAGTCTATGAACTGACTGACTGCTTTGCGTGATGTACCTATCTGTTATTGTTTGTTTGAGTTAGAATAGCTATTACCTTTATACCTAACTAAACTTCTAGATTTGACTGACTGTGGCCTACATAGTTTTTGTTGCGTGGGCATTTTACATATATTATCAAAATGTGGTCGAAGGAAAGACTTGATTAGCTTCGCGACGACGACATTTTGATAAGAACAAACAAAAACCTTACCTTTACTTACTAACTTACCTAGTGTTAAAGTTCTGTTTACATCTCAGTAGAATATTCTTCTAGTTTTAGCACACAAATCTGTCTAACACTGCAAAGAAGTCTAGCAGATGTTAATTTTATGTGTCTGCGACAGACAACGCAACGGTAGAAGCCAGGGTCCTGGTCGCTCCAAAGCGCTGGCAGACAGACTGGCACCGTATTCTGAAGCTGCTGCAGAGATCGTGCCACAATTATACTGCTCTGGAATTAAGCTTGACATCAAGATGTGACTTTGACTTGAATTTACACGGATGTTTAAACGGATGATAAAATAGAATGTAGCAGGGGGGCCAGACCCAGTACCATAACACTGACCATTTGAGAGTAATAGCTTACTTCCTGCCGGTGAATGTCGGCTATTAAATTATAAATCTACAAAAAACTAACGTATGCACATCCTATGGATAGTACCTAATAGAAAAACCTATGGTAAACTAGGACCGAAGCAAAGAAGATAAACCCTTTGGGATATATCTAAACACCCAGAATTGTAATTGCAGGCACCCTGTCTCTGCCTACCTCTTCTAGACACGTGTGATACCCACGCGTAGGTAGATTACTGCATGTGGAGTGCACACGTGAATCTATCTGTACTCTACAATAAATATACTTATGTGCATACATCTATTATCTACTTACGTGAACATATCACATTTCTATGGTGTAGTGTACTGTGGTAGAGCGACGGGTAGTAGGTAGCTCTAAGTATAATGTTCCCGCCCCATGGGGCCTCTTGTGTCATGGATTGATTCCATTCAAGTTTAGGTGGGTATGTGGCCGATGAGAGTTAGCGAACCGCGGCCGAACCACACCGGTTTATCCAATAGCTCGAGAAACTACAACAAGAACTTTAGCTGTACTGTACTTACCCACAAATATATTCATTTTCTATGTAGAACGCTCAGATGGTCCAGTGGCTTCACGGCTTCACGCTCGCTTCTCACGCAAGAGGTGCCGGCTCGGATCTGGTGCTGACAGGTGATATGTCATTTATATTTGGACGTTCTAACGGTGATGGAAAACAGCGTGAGAAAATCCCTTAATCCCCGTAGGTTCGGTGATGGGCTAGCCCCTTGTCACGCAAAATGGAGAATTCAATAACTGGCTAAACATGAACACAATCGTACCTCTGCCACCCCGTATGGGAAAAGGCGTGACGCTACGTTGTTTATTTATGTGTTGATGCTAAGATAATATGTATGAATTTCAATCTACAACTCACCTTGTATATTTGGCAAATTGTTTGGAGAAATACTGCCCTACCTCGCCTATAGCAGTAAAATCTGATTTCTGGATTCGGCTACGCTATTATTTGAACTACGAGCTACGCCTACGCGCTACTACGAGATTAGCTACGAAAAGTGCAGAATTTTGCGCAACAAGAGACATCGACGGTGTCACTGAATATCACTTTTTTGAAGTTCATTTAGTAATCTATACATACAATACATGTAGCCCATTGATGTTCCCACCGTGGGGCACATACCTTTACCCAGATACGAGTAATATTGACCCATAAACGCTATCCACCCACCACGCTGCGCGCTGGCTGGCTCAGTGCGGGTTGGTGGAGGGCTAGTGAGCGGCCTAGCCGACCGCGACCGTCTGAAGTTTTATTTTCGTAGAAAAGTGATATTTCTCTATATTTTAAAGAAAACTCTTATTACTTAAAATCTTCAATAGGTATGTCTCATGCTTAAAACAGGTCTAAATTTTTCTAGCACGCAACCATTACAATTCCTTACATCGTTCCTTTTCCTTCCTTAAGGTATTCTTCACTTTGTGGATAGGTATAACCATGCACGAAATAGTGGAACAGAGTATGGCAGGCGGCAGGCGAGGATAGGATGCACATTCCGAAGCGTTCGCTAGATGGTGCGAGCAGATAAGACGGAATTTGGGGACGGACGAAAAGTCGCGGCGTCAAAAGCACGCCTTTTGAACATTTCCAATAAACAGTCAGGCTAAGCATAGTGCTGTTTCAGAACATGTGGGTATTTGAGAAATATATGTATGTGCATGTATTTAAGTAGTAGTGTATGGTTAGAGTATCAGTTGTTTCCGTTGTTGTTGAAATTTAATTCTTCCTCAATTACTAGAAATAGAATCATGGGAATGGTAAAAAAATGTGAGAAAAATAGAGGTGTTTCATCAAAGTCAAAGTCAAAGTTCTTTATTACTGTGGATATTTACTTATACTTAGCAAAAGTCATTTTTTGTCTCTTCTCTACATTGGACCGCTGTGGGAGAAGTAGGGAGTAGAAACTCCTGACAGGCATCTTCTGTTACACCCACCAAATTATCATAATATATAACTGTAGCTTAAAATAAAATTATGCTAACGAATTATCTTCACTGAATTACGGTAGGTCTACCATATACCAAAAAACTGACTACTCTACAAATTAATCATTTGATTAAAATAACAAGCACCAAAAACAAAATCATAAATCCTGTCAAAAAAAGCTAATATTCCTTACACTGTTCACAACAAATATCTGGCTTTTTGAACATAAAATCCGTTTTCAATACAAAAATATTCTTAGTCAAACTAAAATACTGATGCACTCAAAAATGTTGCTGCACCATACTAATTAATGTTTACCTTAGCAAATTATAATTTTACAATTTTATCATTCTTTTACCTAAAAAGCTTACTACTACAGCAAAATTTATCTTATCTGTTGTAATGAATATTAAATATAAAACATCCATAATCATATCCATGGCATAATGCGAAAACGCGGACGCCCTGCTAAAGCAAGGCCTGCCTTAATGATAGAATGAAAAGTTTGAGGCTTTAATTAGATTTAATTGGGAAATATTAAACCGCACATCAAAAATACTGATTTTCACAGCAAATATCAGGGCGAAGTGCTTAGTCGCAGCAGTAGCTTAGGCGAAGGTTAAAGAGGTTGAGCGAAGCGAAGCCCCCTTTATCCTTCGTGTAAGGTTAAACATGTAGGAGGATAAGAAACATAAGTTTTTTGTTGAAAATTTTTGATGTGCGATTAAATACTACCCGATTTAATTTGTATTTTTATATTACAATTGCAAAAAAATATGTTTCAGAATCTAATTTATCATTCTTTGTTGTTATTATGTTTGCATTTAGGTGTTTTTTTGATTGATTGATGTTTTCATTATTAAAACTTATATGGGCCCCAAATAATAATAGGTGCTTGGTTCAATAAAGTAGAGTTTAAGTTTTTGAAGTTATTATAATAATAATACGCTATTAATTAAATTAAATCATTACGGAGTTAGAAATAAAGCGTTGGATCTACTAAGATCATACCTAAGCAATAGAATTCAAAAGGCAGAAGTTAACGGCGTAAAATCTGATGGATCGGGTGTTAAAATGGGCGTTCCACAAGGTTCCATATTAGGCCCTTTCTTATTCCTGGTATATATTAATGATCTGCCTTTCATGGTGGAGAAATTAACTTACATAGTGTTGTTTGCTGATGATACTTCACTGGTCTTCAAAATTGAAAGACAAAAAGGAGAATTTGATGATGTTAATGGTGTATTGTCTTTAACCTTGAATTGGTTCACAGTTAATAATTTATTGTTAAACGCTGGTAAAACCAAGTGTATCAAATTCTCACTTCCAAATGTCAGGCAAGTTGAGACCAGTTTAGTGTTAGACAACAGCACGTTAGAATTAGTAAATGATACGAAGTTTCTTGGAATAACCATTGATAGCAAATTGCAGTGGGGACCCCACATAGATAAATTGGCTGGTAAATTAAGTTCTGCGGCTTACGCTGTTAGGAACATCAGACAAAGCACGGATGTGGCTACATCTAGGCTAGTATATTTTAGTTACTTTCATAGTGTGATGTCCTATGGTATCTTGTTGTGGGGGAAAGCAGCTGATATTCAAACTATTTTTATTTTACAGAAAAGAGCTATTCGAGCAATTTATAATTTAAAACGAACAGACTCCTTAAGAGAGCTTTTTAAAGAAATTGACATACTAACAGTAGCTAGTCAATTTATTTTCGAAAATATAATGTATGTACGCAAGAACCTTACAACATTTTCCAAACTTAGCGATAGCTGTAATGTTTACCTAAGAAATAATCACAGACTATGTGCGCCCCGTTTTAGACTCGCGAAGGTTAGCAATTCTTTCAAGGGTCAGTGCATTCTCTACTACAATAAGATACCTCTGGAGATTTTGAAATTGCCATTTGAGCAATTTAAAAAGCATGTTAAAGCGACTTTGTCGAAAAAGGGATATTACAATGTTCAAGATTACTTAAATGACAGGACTGTATGGGGTTAATCTGGCTCAACACAGACCTTGCTGTTAATAATTTTGTAATTATTTATTCCAGCTTATTAAATAAAAATAAATCATAATTGTATTAGTTAAGCACAACCTATTTTTAAAAGAGATCTAAAAATCAATCTGTGGGAGTTTCTACGCCCTTCCTCTCCCACAGTGGTCCAATGTAGAGAAGAGACAAAAAATGACGTTTGCTAAGAATATGTAAATATCTACAGTAATAAAGTACTTTTGAGTTTGAGTTTGAGTTTGAATTGTTAGACTCTACACTCAGATATCAGATAAACAGTTAGTATAACGGTTTAACGTAAGTAGTTAAACAGTTTGCAAAATTTATTTTGTTTTGTAATAAAATTCTGTGGTGCAGTCAGTATTTTTGTTGCAGTTTTGAGATATTTTGATCAAAATATCGGGGATTATTTGTTTAGCTTTATTTGTATATATGCCGTTTTATTTATTATAAATCGTTACCACCTGATATATTATGTTTATTTTTTTCTAATAGGAATGTTTTTCTCTAAGTAGAAAACTCACCAACACCCAAATAACAATCGGGGTAACTTTGGGTACAGACGGGGTAACTTACCTTAAAGTATTGGTTGGGGATTCCTATTATCTCTAGATTTTCTACAGCTATCAGTCATAGCTTCACTTCAAATAAAACAGGGTTACAATAGAGCCCCCTGATGATCATTGCGGCCACCTAGAACTCTAAGCACGAGTTTGCCAGACTTTTTGCCAAACGTGGCAAGCATTGTAGAGTCCGTATCGGTCTGTTCAGTGTTCAGTGATAATATAATGTGGCTCTCAAAACACGCAGCAGCTGTAAAACCATCTGAAAATATGATAAGACCAATAATGGCGAGGATAATGAAAACAGACATTGGTGTGCCACAAGGTTCATCAGTGTCCAACATTATGTTTTCGCTGTTGCTGAATGACCTTCCCAGCTGCATACTGGACGCACAGGTCACCATGTATGCCGACGATGTCGCCGCCGTCGTGACGGGACGTACTGTCGACGAGCTGGAACTGCGACTGTGCACGGTCGCCGAGCGGCTGGGCCAATGGTTCCGCACAAATGGACTAGCTCTCAACCCCAGGAAAACACATCTTATGCACTTCGACCGGGCGGGGAGACCGAACCGCCCACTGCGTGTGGCGATAGAGTCTGTAGACCTTCCTCAGGTCGATGAAACTTGTTTTCTGGGGTTTAAACTAGATAGTGGCTTGTCCTGGGACACGCACATTGATTGGCTGTGCGGGAGACTCAGCGGAGCATGCTTCGCCCTACGCAGACTGACGTCGACCGTGAGGAGAGACGTGATCAGGACCTGTTACTTTGCGACCATACAGTCTCTCATCACTTACGGTGTTGAACTGTGGGGGCGAGCGGCGGACTGGCATAGGGTATTCGTCATGCAGAAACGCGCCATCCGTGCGATTGTGGGTATAACCATTGCCGATTCGGCACGTCCGTACTTTAAGGATTTAAAAATCATGACGCTACCTTCCCTGTATATATTGCAGGTTGCCTTATTCGTGAGGCAAAATCTACAATTGTACAGGGTATGTCAGCAAGCGCGCCGCTTGGGCACATTGTCGGCTGTCCCGCACAAGCTGGCTAAGAACGAACAGTCCGTATACGTGTGCGGCCCGGGGGTATACAATAATCTGCCGGATGGGGTGAAGAGAGCGGAGTCTCTGGCAGAATTTAGACGTCACCTCAAAAAAATGGCTGACCGGGCAAGCTTTCTACACAGAATTCATTGACAGGAAGAAATAGAATAAGTTTAATGAAATTGATTATTATTATTATTTTTGATGACAATACTAAGTTTGACTAGAAACTTATGAATTTATTTGATAATTTTAACTTATTATATGATTTATTAATTTCTGTGGACATTTTTACCATACATGTATGCATACAGATACAAACATACCCTACTGTGGTTATTGATTTTTTACAATGTTTTCGAATGATTATTGTTTGACATGTAATGTACAATTACCAATAAATTATCTTATCTTATCTTAATGAGTGTCTTCATAGAAATAAAAAATACGATAGTTCACGAAAAGCCACAATGGTGTAAATTTGCGCTATTGTTCAACATTCAAGACACTATGCATTAGTTTACACGTAAGTAGATAGTGTTCATCCTACCTCAAGCAAGGCAAGACTCATGGATAATAAATATGCGATGTTGTGCTGAGTGTACAGGCAGGAATGCGATGCGCCGCCGCCGCCCCGCGCCGCCCGCCACGTCTCTCTCGGGCCCGCGAGCCGGCCCTGATTCCGCGGGGGGCGGGGGGGGGGGCATCGTGTTTGAACACTTTTTGCCCCCCTTGTCTTACGGCAACCTACACCATAGCTTTGCCTTGGTTTTTTATTTTCTACTACTGTATCGTATTTTTTATGGGAAAAAAACTATACATGTTACTCGCGCAATTATTCTGTGAATGTTGTAGGTATGTACCTATATGTGCGCTTATTAATAGTTTGTTCTCTAGCATAATATTATTTATCGAGACTGTCCTTTGTTCTGTCTGCTACAGTATAAAAGCGCACGAAATCACGTGTAAGTTCATATCCGAGAAAACTAACAACCACGTTTTATTTCTAGAAAATTATGTAGCAAATGCGCATTCAGTTGAGCCGACTTGAGCCGTTTTCACGGTCGCCGGACCCGAGCGCGGCAGGCGGCCGACGACGATCGCAAACAAAAAAACAACTTTCCTCGAAACAGCGATGGCGCTAAGGCGCTTCTGCGGAGAAATAGGTTGTAAGGGACTCGCGAAAGCGCGGAGCTTGTGTCGTTTCGCAAGCGAGCGCGTCGGCGGCGGCGGCGGCAGCGGGCCGAAATAACTTGTTGATGGCAACGCGGGCGCGGGCCGGGCGAGCGCGGGGCGCGGGGCGGGGGGGCGGCCAGCTAGCGCCGCCGAGCGACGGCATGTCTGCGCCCGCTCGCCGGCGACACCCTGTCTGCCGCGGACGGCGCTGTTGCCGCTCCGTGCACATTCCTGTCCGCCTGCGCGCCCCGCCCGCCTCTGCGACGCCCGCGCGCACCAGCCGGCAACGTCGCAGTTAAACTTGTTTCGTAAACGGATGTGGCAGCGGTCGAGGCGGGGTGTGCTGCTTCTCGTTCTCTCCGTAGCTGTCACACGCGAGAGACAAGGATGGCGAAGGTGGCGCTACGAGCTATCGGCTTCAACTTGCGGCATTTTTTCACGCCGAGAATGAGGCGAGATTACTGTGTAGAGCGGCGTTCATACACACTTCGATTTTGTGGAAATACAATCTTTTAAAATAATTGATAAAGTTGAATTTATCTTTTACTTGTATTGTTCGGTACCTATACCTACTACGGAAAAAACATTCCAGCCAGTCCATCCACGGCTTCAAATATTAAACCAGTGATTGAACCCAAAGTGCGAATAAGTAAAATCTGATACCATTTGCTTCCTAAGACAGACAGTATGCTATGCCAGGTGCTACGTGACTACGATTACAGCTACGCGATGCTAATTAGGGCAAGCGTTTCCGGGAGCTGCTACGACGCCTACGACTTAAAATCTGCGTAACGCTACGCACAACGATTACGAAATCGCGGTAGAGTCTCCCGCGGGGAGATGATAAATCAAAATTTAAGGTCGCGTTCGATTGATTGAAGTTGTTGGTAAAGTTAATTACTTATAATTGTAGGCATGTATAGCATACCATGCCTCACTTCGCTGGATCTGCTGCTGACCAACTTGTTGATTTCTAGAAAATGACTTATTAGTTGGGCGCATTGTGAACGCCGGCTATTGTGCACACGAGGCAACGCGCTCCGCGCTCACGTAGGTAGGTACCTCGCCGCCGCGCTGGCCAGCGACAACATCCGCCGCCGCCGCGCCGAGCGCGAGCCCCGCAGTCAGTCCGGCGCCGACGCCCGCCAAGTGTACACGTGTGGACATCTAGCAGACACAGACCGACATGGCCGCCGCAAGCTCCCGAGCGCACCCCGCGCCCGACCCCCGCCCTTCTGAGGGCCGCGCCGGCTCGCGGCGCATCTTCCCGCCGCAGTTCAAGCTGCAGGTGCTCGAGGCGTACCGGCGCGACGTGCAGTGCCGCGGCAACCAGCGCGCCACTGCCAGGAAGTTTGGTATCCACCGCCGCCAGATACAGAAGTGGCTGCAGGCCGAGCCTACGCTGCGCGCCGCGCTGCTGAGGCGGGCGCCGCAACCCGCGCCCAGCCCGCCGCCCTACGCGGCCGGCTCACCCGAGAGCGCGCGCTTGCCCTTGTCGCCACCGCCCCCGCCTGCCGCCGTCATCTCCGCCCTGCCCTCGCCGCTGCCGCTGCCGCTGCCGCCGGCCGCACTCGCCGAGCCCATCGACCTGTCGGTGCGCCGGCCTAGCCCGCCGCCGCAGTGCGCCTACATCCCCCCGCCACCTGTACCGGCCGCCGAGCCAGCACGCAAGCCCTTCAAGCTGTTCCGTCCTTACCTGGACGAGGAGCCGCCGGCGCACGCGCCGCACACGTCAGCCTTCGTACCGGTGGTTGGCGCGGCGGCGGCGCGGGGCCCGGGCGGCTGCTCGCTGGCCGCGTGCGGGCCCCCGCGCCGGTGCGCGCTGCCCGCCTTCCCGGCACCTCTCAGGTGAGAGGAGGCC
The DNA here is from genome assembly GCA_949825045.1 of Argyresthia goedartella. Taxonomy (NCBI): domain Eukaryota; kingdom Metazoa; phylum Arthropoda; class Insecta; order Lepidoptera; family Argyresthiidae; genus Argyresthia; species Argyresthia goedartella. Next base: position 10,358,018 of record OX463809.1, read on the forward strand.
CCCGGGGCCTTGCCGCCTCGCTCCCTCTGTGATCTAGTCGCCGTCACCCGCCGGCGCCCCCGCCTGGCGCCGCCCGGGGCGTAGCCCCCCTCGCCGTGCCTTATCCACGCCGCCGGAGTGCATTATGTCGTCGTCGTTGCTAATCGACAGATATTTTTGTGTAACTTTAAGAACGTATTTTTATATGTGAAGTTTATGAAGCGTACATTTATGCAGAATTATTATTATAGCTATTATTATATGAATAAAAGAGTTGTTTATGAAATGAATAGCTGGTCTATTATTTACGAGGTCGGTCGGTGGCGTCATGTCCGCGTGGCACGGCTACGTGGGGCCCGGGGCGGCAGGTAGCGCCGGCGCTTGCGCAGCGAAGCCCTTGCCTGCCTGCCCCCGCCCACCCCGCCTCCGCTCATGTCCGCACCCTGCGCACACCGGCCTGTTAGCCCTGTAGCGATGCATTTCTGAGAAATATCTTCAACTCGAGTCTGTAAGCCCTCCCCAAAACACTGCCAAACAAAAACTTGTTGCTATGAGAGATCTTGGTTCTAGGTCGGTTCGGTACCAAGTGTGCGCCAAGTTTCTCTCGTCTCTGAGCTAGGGTGGTTTGGGGGTAACCTATCTCTCTCTCATGAGCGAGAAATAGAGGTTACCACCCTACACTCGCTCAGAGGCAAAGAAGTCTGGTGCGGGCTGTAATAAACTGGCATGCAAAAATGTTTTACGTCTCCCTTTTTCACTTAAAATAATTAAACTAGAACCCAATCAATTGCTAAGGCATACACGTAAATATAATCTATAAATGTCCATTAGTGTCCCCGGGAGGCAAGGGCCTTTTAAACTTATCTCTTATTCGTGAAAAGGCCCTTTTCACGAAAGAGATAAGTTTTTAATCTGGGTCCACAGTAGTCCACACCAGTTGGAGTCACACTCGAACTTTTTAGCATGAATGCGAGCGATCCAATAGCAATCATTGCGTCAGCCATCTTGAATAATTGTATTAGTTTTTATTACATACTAATAGTTACAATCTTACCTTATTTCTCTACTCTATGTATACCTACTTCTATCTAGATGTGAACTGGTAATAAATAGGTTTTTATAGGCTACTATACTAAAATTCTACATAGATATTTGATACTGAATGCAATGTCATTGATCATAAATTTCGTGTCGTAGTATAAATAACTGTAATACCTACCTACGCACTGCTCACCATCCATCTCACATCTTGAGTGCCTGGAGTCTAGAAGGAGCTATAACCACAAAACACCGAGACACAATGTAACGTAGGTTCCATATTAGGCCCTTTCTTATTCCTGGTATATATTAATGATCTGCCTTTCATGGTGGAGAAATTAACTGACATAGTGTTGTTTGCTGATGATACTTCACTGGTCTTCAAAATTGAAAGACAAAAAGGAGAATTTGATGATGTTAATGGTGTATTGTCTTTAACCTTGAATTGGTTCACAGTTAATAATTTATTGTTAAACGCTGGTAAAACCAAGTGTATCAAATTCTCACTTCCAAATGTCAGGCAAGTTGAGACCAGTTTAGTGTTAGACAACAGCACGTTAGAATAAGTAAATGATACGAAGTTTCTTGGAATAACCATTGATAGCAAATTGCAGTGGGGACCCCACATAGATAAATTGGCTGGTAAATTAAGTTCTGCGGCTTACGCTGTTAGGAACATCAGACAAAGCACGGATGTGGCTACATCTAGGCTAGTATATTTTAGTTACTTTCATAGTGTGATGTCCTATGGTATCTTGTTGTGGGGGAAAGCAGCGGATATTCAAACTATTTTTATTTTACAGAAAAGAGCTATTCGAGCATTTTATAATTTAAAACGAACAGACTCCTTAAGAGAGCTTTTTAAAGAAATTGACATACTAACAGTAGCTAGTCAATTTATTTTCGAAAATATAATGTATGTACGCAAGAACCTTACAACATTTTCCAAACTTAGCGATAGCTGTAATGTTTACCTAAGAAATAATCACAGACTATGTGCGCCCCGTTTTAGACTTAACGCGAAGGTTAGCAATTCTTTCAAGGGTCAGTGCATTCTCTACTACAATAAGATACCTCTGCTGGAGATTTTGAAATTGCCATTTGAGCAATTTAAAAAGCATGTTAAAGCGACTTTGTCGAAAAAGGGATATTACAATGTTCAAGATTACTTAAATGACAGGACTGTATGGGGTTAATCTGGCTCAACACAGACCTTGCTGTTAATAATTTTGTAATTATTTATTCCAGCTTATTAAATAAAAATAAATCATTATTGTATTAGTTAAGCACAACCTATTTTTAAAAGAGATCTAAAAATCAATCTGTGGGAGTTTCTACGCCCTTCTTCTCCCACAGTGGTCCAATGTAGAGAAGAGGCAAAAAATGACGTTTGCTAAGAATATGTAAATATCTACAGTTATAAAGTACTTTTGAGTTTGAGTTTGAGTTTTTTCGTACTAATTCATAATAATACCTTGGGCAATATTTACACACATTGATCTAGCCCCAAACTAGGATTCCCTGTATCTTGGGTAATACACAACGATACACATACTTATATAGATAAATATCATATTTAGATAGATCAACAACCATGACTAGGGTACACACATCCGTTCTCATCAAACAAACATTTGCCCCCAACGGTACTCGAACCCGGGACCCTTGGCTTCGTAGGCAGGGTCACTGCCGACTAGGCCATTCGCGTCTTCTATTTTTTTATATCTAATTCTTTCTATGCAGTAAATAAGTTCTAGCCTTATCAATATCCTGTAATTCTGATAACTAGGAAATTCGTCGGTTATGAAAAAAATACCAACCAGAACATCGCAAAGCAACAAAGTCCATAAAACATAGATCGTCGGAAATAATCGTGTTGTCATTGGTCAATTATTCAAAAGCGATTGATATCCGTAGATGTCAGATTTACATGATAAGGCTACTGTTAAGGGGATACTTCGTCCGTGCAAAGGTCCCTGTTACTCCAGGCGGACAGACCCCGAGTGTGAGAGGGACGGAATCGGGAAAAAATTACATTCAACGTAGCGCCAAACCACATAAAAATGTTTAAAAAAATAAAAATATTTTCCAGGAGAGTTTAGTACTACATAATATCCACATTTTGAATGTAATTCCGCAATGAAATAACTTAGGATTTCAGAATTACAGGAAAAAAAAGACAATTTAGAGGTCTTTTCGCAATTCAAATCTATCGAGAAAATTTCACCCAATTGCGTTTTCATTCTGTGAGAATCTTAATCAAATACTCAATAAACGTTAACCCAAAAATCAAATCTGTAGATGATAATACCTTTAATAATAATAATACCTTGGACACTATTAACACACATTGATCTAGCCCCAAACTAGGATTCCCTGTATCTTGGGTACTAGACAACATTACTTACATAACGGTACATATACTTATATAGATAAATATTATACTTAGATAAACAACCATGACTAGGGTACAAACATCCGTTCTCATCAAACAAATATTTGCCCCCACCGGGACCCTTGGCTTCGTAGACAGGGTCACAGCCTACGAAGGACTCGGCCATTTGGGTCGTCGGTAGATGAGTGAAGTAAAAAAAACCCATTTTTTTTCGTATCACCTTAATGTCTCATAGCAATGTACGCAGACCTGCCAGTCAATTGTAAAGATTGATTTGTTTTGTCAGGGCTTTGTTTTGTAAAGTGACGCCCGGCTCAGCGACGATAGAGTGGGTACCAAAAAAGTATTTTTTTCCCTCGTATAGTTTTGATTCACACCAGGGGCCCTATTCTCTACTGGGGATCGCATCGCGACCGCTCCGAGGGGTGCGGAATGACGTGTTTGGCTTGTCGGCGGCACCTATTTTGTTTGGAGACTGACTTGTCGAATGCCACGTTTTGCGCCCTTCGGAACGGTCGCGATGCAATCTCCAGTACAGAATTGGGCCCTCGCTGTTCAATTTGTCCTGAAATACTCGCAACGTGCGGACACCGGCCAGCCGCTCCACGAAACGCGCCCGGGCCGCCCGCCGAGTGCCCGATATTGTGACTAATTATTTTGATTTTCCACTAAGAAAATATTTTTCGCATCACCTGCTCGAAAATGACACATTATATACATCATTCCAACCTTACCTAAATCAAGTCATATCTCTAGAGGCTTTAGCGGTGACATAAAGTTGTACTGAATTTAATTATAGCACAACCTAGATCACTCCAGTGTTTTAAGTGATTTCCACTTCAAATAGTTCTCATCGCCATGCTGGATAGTAGATTATGCACCTAGGGAATAAAGCAATGTTTTATGTCACGGACGCGATATTGAATCCTGCTGAACGAGGGACTCCAGATTTAACACCCGAGGGAAGCAAGGGTGTCGTGAGTTAATACCCGAGCGAAGCGAGGGAATTAAGATTTATTCCTGAGTGCAATGAGGGATTCAAGCATGCCCAAGACAAAACTGCTTCATCCCCGAGGAGTAATCTACTTTTCGCACCTCCTGCGAGAACATATAAAAGGCTACCAAAACACTATTTTTTTTAGTAAATGAATGTGAAAATATATGTTTGATACATTAGTCCAGTTGCAGCGTCTTGCAACAATCGCGGGTTTGTTTTATTTAAAATGTGTTCCATTCAGCTCGTCGTGGCCAGCTCGATTTTCGAATAAGTTCGGCGCCGCGCTCCGCCTCCACCCCCGCCGCCGCCCCGGGGCCGCCGCGCCGAGTGAGCGCTGTACGTATATCACAATTTTAGATTGACATAAAACACTGCTTTATCCCCTCGGTACATCATACTATTATGCTTCAGTGTCGCGTAAATAACCACCCCTGAATCAGGTGTGCTTTACAAAACAACAGCTTATTGTAGAAATTATAAAGATATTTTAGCTCGAATCAAAACCGTTCATAATGTTCAGGTTAAATAATGTCAACACAGTAAACTGCAAGATCAACAAAAGCTGCAGCCAGGCTGAGCCTGCAGCGCGCTGACTAAAGTGATGTTTGAGTGAAGTTAGTGACCTCACTAACTCGTTGTCTTGCCGGTGCCCACTGAATCAGACAAAGCAGTTTTTGAATTACAATATGCATACTATGTATATATCTACCTACACAAATGTGTACTGCAAACAATGAAACTGAGATCATTCATGAATGCATTGTACGTAGGTAAGTCATTTCATGCTGAAGTGTAGGTAGAGTCGAGTTTTAACATCGTCATATTTCTAGACAAGGATCTACGTTAGTAGGTATATCATTTTTGCATCCATAAGTTATTAAATGAGAATTAGGCAACTATATGATTGTAGGATTACGGAAAAAACAATAAAACATTTACATATTCTTAAAAAGGAAATATGGACATGCATTACATGCAGGAACAGGTAGACACCTATTCTAGGTGTTAGTTACGTTGAACATAGTGGTCATCTTAGATCTAGCCTTTATCCCGGTTATGGCTACCCAAACTATAAAAAAAGATGGAAGTTTGACATTTGTCCCATTCATGACATTGAATCTAACGGAGAGATTTAAAATGCCCCTGAGGCAGAGATCCATCCATAATCTTAATGCCTAGTATTTAATCGCACATCAAAATAGTGATTTTCACAGCAAAAAAGGATCAGTAAAAACACTTTTTATCTTTTAAGTATTTTTTGTTGTTCTTACATGTTCAACCTAACACGAAGGATAAAGGGGGCTTCGCTTCGCTCACCCCCTTTACCATTCAACTAAGCAGCCGCAGCATTTTGCCCTGATATTTGCTGTAAAAATCAGTATATTTGCTGTAAAAATCAGTATATTTGCTGTAAAAATCAGTATATTTGCTGTAAAAATCAGTATATTTGCTGTGCAAATCAGTATTATTGATGTGCAGTTTAATATTTCCCAATACTAACCACCCAGTCTATTGAGGTACATAGAATAATCTACTAGATAGAGCCATATTATAGAATTATCATTTTCAGGCGACGGAACGCGGAACGGCAGTCGTTGCCTGCTTTTAGGCTATAAACAAATATGAATAAATAAGTTACACATATCATCACGTCGTATCCCGTTCCCCAGTATGGAGCGGCACCGATTTTATAGGTACCCACCGAAAGCCACACCAGACACATTAATATCATACCCAAAACAGGACTGACAAAAGCACCCAAAACAATATCAGCCAACATTTATGAAGTTTTCAGTGCCAAGTTAGGGTACGGCGTGGGGGCGTCGTGCAGTCTGGCGGCGTGTCGGAGGCTCGCGGGGCGGCGCGGCGCGGCGACTGCTTGTCTGGGGGCTCCGCCACATGTCGCCCCGACCCGGCCACGGTTCGTGAATATTCTGTTTATTGCACTTTTGAGCCCATAAACGACTGTGCTTAGGATGTCGGCGTCTTTGATGTGCTAAGAAAATTACGCATTTGAGTTCGAAGGTAGTTTGCAGGACAGCATGATTTCGACTGCCAACATGACTGCCAATAGATTTTTACAGCAACATCTATCACCTGTCTGAAAGACTACGCTGGTAGATCATTCCTACTGTTAGTAGATGAATAAATAGGAAGGTCTAAGTGCGTAGTAAGTGACTGTTAGTGCTGCTAGTTTAAATGCCAGTAGTGTACGGAGAGCGATCGGCGAATGGCAGTCAACTCAATACTATTAAATACATATATAGGTATGTGAAATAAATAGACCTTAGGTTAGGAAAGAAAAGACAAATGAATAGGTATTTATAGTTTATATCAATTCTATGACTAGACCAAGCGGTGTATGTTGAGCAATGAGCACATTTGCCTGCAGATGTTTATTTATTCTGATATTTACGAGCTCCGTAGGCGGCACGAGTGTGATGGGCCATAAAGCCCAAGTTATAGGCGCATCGTCCACGCTGCCTGACGACAAGCCCTCATGATGTCAAGGATATTTTTGGCACTGCTGCTGGCGAGAGACTCGCTCGCTCGGCTCGCTTTCCTGTTACGGGCAATTAAACCTCAAAGAGATAGTGTTTGGAAGCCTCTGGAAGATTTTGTTTCTATTTCTGGCAAGGAACTATAAAGCTTCCCGCTTTTGCTTTTGGCCTCCATTGGTGGCGGTCGGTCCTTCCTAAGGTCATATGGCCATTTCAAGGAATACTATAAGAATTTTAATTTGTGAAGTATGCACAAGTTCGTGTTGGCTGTAAGTCTCAATAGCGGGGTCTACACTAAAAGATCCAACGCGGTCCGATCGCGTTCCACAGGAGTGCGCTCCACTGGAGTGGTTGGTGAGCTGAGGACATGCGAAGCGCGATCCAAGCGGCATCGTTGGAGCGCGCGCCCCGTGCATTCAGAGATCCACCTGTTTTCGGTTTTCCTTGAATAATCAAAGGTGCCTCCAGTCATTTGTCGCGCGTGGTGTGGACGATTGCGTGTTATGTGTGTGAATCGCGGCATCGGTATTTAATTTACTAATTATGAAAATTATTGAGCAGAAGCCTATGGGACCCAACTGAAACCAACTACACAAGTAGAGGTGTGAGAGAAGGTTCTTGGCGGTAGATTAGTCTGATAGTGCTCCGTGGTATCATGGGTTTCACGCTTGCTTCTCACACAGGAGATGCAGGTTCGATTCGTGACCATGTACCAATGAGATAATACATTTATCTTAAGTACATTATACGGACATTCTAACGGTGATGTAAAACATCGTGGGGACACCTTCATGACTCCATAGCTGCGGCGATGGGCTAGCCCCCTGTCACGCAAAATGGAGTATTGAATAACTGCCTTAAAGGGGGCACAATAGTGCCTCTGCCATCCCGTATGGGAAAAAGCGTGACGCTATGTTATGTTATTTGTCGAAGGAGTCTGACTGATGGATGGGTCAATGGATCAGCCCGACAGGATTGCGGAATCGCGCGAGAAATTGCGGTGGATCAGATTTAGTATGATCCATGATCCTGGATCACGGGATCGCTTATTCAAGGTGGATCGTTTGGTTTAGTTTAGACCTAGCTAATCAAATCTGTTTATCACTGACGAACATTTCAGGTAAGGCGACGAAATACTTTGTGTTGCGTTACCTACAAATGATCTATCAGAGTTTGAAAGTATAAGTACAATAAAACCCTTTCCTCCTTTATCTGTTTACCTTTTACAAAAAATGTGCCCCATTCAAGGGGCCGTTGTTCTCAAGTCAGTTTGTTTTTCTGGCACAAACAGTCAAACAGTGCGTAATTTGCCGGTGCCTTTGTGCCTCTCTCAACTATCTAAATGGCGTAGGTACAAAGAGGAACAAATAATGATTACGTCCACATAATTATTATTTATTCTTCTTTGTGGTGTAATTATTATATATTATTTTATGTTAACTACCTGAATCTGACCGTTACTGCAAGTAACCTTTATGTAGATTAACGATCAGAGAGACTCTTGTTCAAGAATTCACGTGTCTGCAAAAAACCTGTAGTGGACATCAAAAACGCAGCTGGAATCCCCAATTTGATTCGCAAACCTAACCTACCTAGTAAGTAAGTAGGTAAATGATTGATGGAGTGGAATAACAACATACTTTACATGTTACAATTACCAGCGGCAGCGACGTCATATCAAGAATTTTTACCATACATACATAAATACCTACTCTTCTACTGTAGAATAGGTAGAGAACAACGCTACACATAATGCAGAAACTTCCGCCAGGAAAGAAGAGCACGCTTGTAGATTACAAACGCACGAATAAAGACCGTTACAAATAAGGCTTGAAATTCGCAACACCACAAAAAAAGGCACAGGAATGCGGGTTCCAGGAATCGACTACTGAAAAAAAAAAGTCAACCGAAATAAGACGATCAGGCTCAGAAGTCAGAACCCACACGGTCCTTCGAATGGCTGAGTGAAACGCCAAGTACAGTCTACAGGTTCAGTTGCTTATTCTCGGTAATATGATAATACTAGGGATTCTGCTTCAAACTACCTGACTAATTAGTAGTCTGGCTAATGGCTAGGTAGTAGTCAAACCTAACGATAGATATAGTCTGGGGCTGGGGTCGCCTAGGCTCGAATGATTATAGACTGTTGGCATTTTTACACAACAATGGTGCAATAACAATCAATAATAGAGCAACCTTTATATCTCCGAGTGCTGCAGCTAAATAAATCAGCTCGGCGTCATTCTGTAACACATTAAAATAGCATCAAGTCACAAGACAGACGCTATGGCGGCGGCGGCACTGCCGGGCGGTGGGTTGTGCTGGGCGAGAACTTCGTATATTATACTCCATTACACTTACGCAAAATAATACTCTTCTGTATATAAAAGGCACTGCACGTTTTTCAAACAATGCTCCTTATTCAAATCTGATGGAGTAATTGGTTGTCCACATATTATGGACATCTAGAAGGAGAATATTATATCTAAAAGGTGAGTACCAATCTGATTCCCAACTCTCCATGTCCCATTACGAAAGTCAGCATGATGCGGCAAAAATACCTAAATATCATGTAATTTATACATATTGTATTCTACATTGATTCATCGCAGTTAATTCGACGAACGAAGGCCTGTCACGTCCTACGGCCAGCACCACAGCCCCCCCACCCCCCACCCCGCATCCCGCTGCTTGGCGCCACACCGCGTGTTATTTCCGACGCTATTACTCACACAGCTTCGACTAATTTAACATATTACATGTATGTTTGGCGAACCTAGCTGAATAATGTGCAACGAACACTCCAAGCCCAGCTTTCCAGCTAGCAGTGCTATATATCGGGCTAGCCAGCTCAAGTTCTGAATCGTATCGTAGCATTGGATTGCACCTGACTGGTTTATGAATATGATAGTCGTTCTTCGCACAAAGCTGCAATAGTACCTCGAGTCCAAACCCACGGCTGCTGACAAACTAAAACTAGTTTTGGTGTTGGGAGTCTCATTTTCAGGATCCCCTATCTAGCTACACAAGACAGATACATATGTTCTTGATGGTTACTTTCATGCTCGTCCATATCATTTTCATCATGTACCCCCTCAATTCTTCACACTGCAGGATTTATCCTGTGAGGTTGCAATAACCAAGAAATTACTTTGCACAACATTGTAATGTATATTTGATAGATCTTGTAGGCCATAGCCTTTTATATAAATAAGCATACTTCTTTTATCACGCAACTAATTGGCATAGTTAAGGCTCGTGTTTCGGTAAAATTAGCAACTCGATTAGTCGTGGTTGAATTTTTTCCACAACTACATAGATTAGAATAAAGTTCATAATAGCTCACACTGCAATATGGCATGGCTGCTACGTCAGTCGCTGCGGAGAGGAGAAATTGTGTTTTTTATTTATTTGTCAAAAACCACTGAATGTGTATTAATTTCAAACAAATATATTTTTAATTCCTATTTTTTGACGCAAGACCCCAAGAGAGCAAATCTTAAGCAAGATTTAGGTGAAAATAAACTACTATTAGTTGTTTTTTTCTCATATATAGTTCCCATTGACACAATCTTTTGAAACTACAATTATTTGAGGAAAAGAATGTCTGCGTAACATATATATTTTGTAAGTGTCTCCTATAAGAGTAATAGCGCTTCAAAGATGGGCATTCGACAATTGCTAACGCCTTAAATGTTCTTTGTTTTTGTTAATTGATAGCGCTACGCCCTCGGGTCTGGTCTGGGTCGCCGGTGACTTCAGAGGCGGCCCTGATAAGCCAGCAGCTGCGGGCGCAAACATCACAGCTTAAACATTCTAGAGTCTACATCACGCGCAATCAAATCGCATAGCAAGTATTATAATATAGGCTTGCCCCTTGACACTGGCGCTACCGCCCAGCCAGCCACTATCGCATGATATCGGTACGAAGAACATAATAACAAGCATATTCATGAGCTCATTTCTAATTGTGGATCTTTTAAGGGCGTGCAATTTCTGTTTACACTTACTTACACTAACGTACCTACCCCAATAAACTTGATTATGACATGTGCTCTACTAAGTAAAATAGGTCGTAGGTAGGTCTCCGCCCGTATCTACAGAGCTTCCAGTACTTAGGAACGCCATTTGTCATACGTAGCAGCTGGTTGAGGCACAGTTTGGCAACCAAATTCAAGCAATATGCAATTCAAGCCCCTTGTGTAAAATGAGCTCACTGGGAGCTAGCATATCGCCCCATAAAACTATTCTGTTGCTGTATTTTTTAGCACTTCTGTGGAACAATTATTGATTCAAACTGTGGTGTGGGCCGCCTCATTAACCTTGGCGAGAGGTGAGCGGTTGACCTTTCCGAGAGCCAATGGCAATCTTTTTACACGTTTCAGGCATGACAACGCGCCTGACGTAAATGAGCCCCGTGCCAATTACGTTTTCGGCCATCAGCGGCCGAGCATATAGAAATGACATACCTTACCCACTTCATCACCAACTATTATTGTTACGTTACCTGTTATTTTGTGTGCCAAACCAAAAATAAGACTTTACGTCACCAAAACTGCCGAAAAATCGCTGCTGTTGCTGAGGTGAAGAGGTAGTGAGGGGGGTGCGCATAAAGGTAACTACTACTTTGGTAAGTTTAGTAGCAAAAATAATAGATACTTCTACTACCATACTAACAGCCGGACCTAGGACATCCCGAACTAAGGTGCGCGTCCGAAAAATCCTACAATGGCATCTGGTATGCCAATATCAGGTTCAAGCACCAACGACACTCACACAGTGCTTGTATTGTCCTGAGGACAGGGCATATCAGCGTGTTATTAATTTTTACATTAATACATTCCTATTTCCTGCTGGAATGGAATTCAAAGTCAAAGTCAAAGTCAAAGTACTTTATTACTGTAGATATATATACTTAGCAAACGTCATTTTTTGCCGCTTCTCTACATTGGACCACTGTGGGAGAAGCAGGGCGTAGAAACTCCCACAGATTGATTTTTAGATCTCTTAAAAATAGGTTGTGCTTAACGAATACAAATATGAAAAATTTAATTGTTATGATTAATAAGCAGGAATAAATAATTACAAAATTATTAACAGCAAGGTCTGTGTTGAGCCAGATTAACCCTATACAGTCCTGTCATTTATGTAATCTTGAACATTGTAATATCCCTTTTTCGACAAAGTCGCTTTAACATGCTTTTTAAATTGCTCAAATGGCAATTTCAAAATCTGCATTCTCTACTACAACAAGATATTGTTGTAGTAGAGAATGCACTGACCCTTGAAAGAATTGCTAACCTTCGCGAGTCTAAAAATTCATCGAATGAACCTGGTCGGGGGTTTGGTTGATCACAGAAGTAGAGTCATGGATATTCTTTTGTTGAGTGTGCGCGTGGGCCGTTAAGTTGGTCATGTCATAAATAACAGTAGCGCAACGCGGATCATCCTGGAATGTGCAGTAATCCCTGATAAGCAGCAGATTAACGATGCGGTATCATCACCAGCTAAATAAACAAAAGCAGAATATTTTTTTAATCCACTTCAGGCGGCTTTAAAAGCGGTTTGTCATATCAGCGGTGACATATTTAACATGCGCTTTAGATTGTTAGCCACGTATAAAGTACTCGTATAAAATACTACGTACCTACACAATAGTGGGGTGCAATGTCCGTATATGGCCAACACATTAATGCACATTACGAAATACTTCCTTATCAATAACAACAAAGGATCAACGGCGCAGAACCAAATGACCTAGATTTTATAACAAGAATGACTAAGTCCAGTCAGAGTCATTATTGAAATTGCACAGCAAAAATGGTGCGTGTAGCATTCCATGAGCTGGCTTGCGATGTGATCATGTCACGCGGCTCTTTAAGGAGAATAGAGCTATCTGTCCTTTCAAGACTAGGTTCATACTCTACATTTTACTAACGTTAATGCAAATGTAGACTGCATGAAAACACATAGTTACACAAGTTTATAATACTAGTACTGTGGTTGGCCTGTTTAAGTTGGTGAACCAACACCATCTGTCTTCCAATCTGATGGGAATGGGACCATAATTATTGGATCAATTCAGTAGCTTTACCACGTAATTCGGAATTTAATCGCTTTTGAAAAATTAAACATAAACATAAACATTTATATACAGGCACATGCAATGCTTCTGTGGATCTGGATACCCTGTGTCGTGAGAACCAGAAACAGCGACATCACACACATATAAACATCCAAGACCTGGAATTTTTCAACCGACTTGAAAAAGGAGGAGGTTGTCAATTCGTCGGTTTTTAGGGTTCCGTACCCAAAGGGTAAAAACGGGTCCCTATTTCTAAGACTCCGGTGTCCGTCTGTGTGCCTGGCATTGAAATTGATATATGTAGTATTGAAAGAATTGTTGTATGGGAGCCCCCTTAATATTTATTTTTTACTAAAAAAGATAAAAAATAAATATTGAAGGGGGCTCCCATACAACAATTATTTCAATTCCACATACAAACTTATGAATGCAGCTGGTTACTGAACGCACATGGAGTGTGAAAGTACCAATAATTTTGTAAAAAACATTTTGCTATGTAAAATCCAAACTATTCACTCCACACCATCCCTACCATTGTACGGTGGTACGGAACCCTTCGTGCGCTAGTTAGACTCGCACTTGAACGTTTTTTGTGTGTTTGTTACACGATTACTCCGTCAATTATGTACCTATTTTTATGACTCTTGTTTTGATCGGTAGGTCATGCTTCAGAGATGGTCCCATATAAATATTATCAAAATTGAATAAGCGCTTTAAAAAAATCAATGAATACAAAAAATATATACAAAGATGACGTTTTGGTTTGTGGTACCGTGCAGCAAAAGTTTTGATGAGGACTTTTCATGTACAAAGACTTCATTCGCATCCCAACCGGGGCGGAAGAAATAGGGCTTGTACTTGAAGTCGGTTTTTCAAAGTTTTCTATTATTCTTTACCCCCAGCCGGGGAACCCGGGACCTCTCGCATGCTAGGCAGAGCCACAACCGCTGCGCCACAGAGGTCGTATAATTATTATTATTATTATTTTTAAACTAGGATTCCCTGTATCTTGGGTATTACACATACTTATATAGATAAATATTATACTTAGATAGATAAACAACCATGACTTGGGTACGTTACGTTTGTACCCAAGTCGGTTGTTTGTACCCGTGTTTATCCGTTCTCATCAAACAAATATTTGCCCACACCGGGACTCGAACCCGGGACCCTTGGCTTCGTAGGCAGGGTCACTGCCGACTCGGCCATTGACAATTGATAATCATTATTGCGACTCGGTTTGATGCGATGTTCTGATTGGTAAATTTTTCCAAAGCGATTGACTTTCTACGATGTCATAAATCAAAGTCAAAGTTCTTTATTATTGTAAATAAATTTACATAAACTTAGCAAACGTCAGTGTTTGCCTCTTGGCTACATTAGACCACGTGGGAGCAGCAGGGCGTAGAAACTCCCACAGAATGATATTTAGATCTCTTAAAAATTGGTTGTGCTTACTTATACAGATATTACAATATTAATTATTATGATTAATAAGCAGGAATAAACAATTACAAAATTATTAACAGCAAGTGTGTTGAGCTAGATTAACCTCATACAGTCCCGTCATTTAGGTAATCTTGAACATTGTAATATCCCTTTTTCGACTAAGTCCTTGGCTTCGTAGGCAGAGTCACTGCCGACTCGGCCATTCGGGTCGAGATAACAACCTTACAGGCTAATAAGTATCCCTACCAGCACACAATCAAAGGTCTGTCTCCGGTGTTATCGACGCAACAAAAATCATAAAATATTCAATAGCGTCGTCACAGTAGCCGGCTCCACCTAAAAAGAACCTGTATCAGTTGGAGAGTCGGTAGTGCCAAGTAAATTGCTTGCTGGGGCCTTCGGGGGACAGCGGTGCGCGGGACAGGGGCTCCAGCGACAACTTGTCTGGCGGGCGGCGGGGCGGTGGCGCCCGCGCTCTGTAGTGTATGTGCGGTATATACGTGTACGGGCTTGGCTTGACGCCGCCCGCCCCCGCCCCGCGCTGCCACATCCGCCTCCGGCGCCCGCGCATCGAACTCGACGCTCTTCTCAGAACGTGGGACCAATTACTAATATGTTCAGATACCGATACCCAAATCGAACGGACAAAGTAGGACGGGCATGTATGATGCATATGCAGTTGATTAATTAGGTTACGTAGGTACTGTACGAAAAATAAGAATATATAGAAAGATAGGAGACAGTCATAAAACAAACTATGTAGAGAGTGGTTGCATTAGGCCCCAAGGTAGGAGTCTGAGGGCCAATTTTAAGCCTCATCAGAGTTTTGATGATGATTAACTGAGAAGAAACATAAATCGGTTACATTATTAATTACATTACATCTTGCCATAATAGGCATAGAGTTCATTTTGCTCCTGTTCGCGTCATCAGGTGTGATGGCCATTTTCTACTATCTAGTGTGATACTATAAAATGGCCATTATAACCCGTCGCGAACTGTACCTATATTGGGCGCTATTTGAAGCAACTATACTTTCTTCTTTTCTTCTCATTCGAATTCTTTCATACCCACCCGTAGATATGCCATCACATGTGGCCGTGTGTCGCGGGCTGCTCCTGCCTGCCTTCCTGCCGCATCCTCCTAGTCTGAGATTGAATTGGACTGATACATTTGCGTCGTGTGAGTTTAGCACCCACACGCACAACAAACTCTGTGTAGCGGAGATAGACTACAAACATCCGAGCTGTGTCAGTGCCTGCACACATGACCAGTTCCTCTCCATAAACTTGTGTGCGTGGATAATTTATCGACGAGCGCCACTCGTTCCGTTCGTTGCGTGTCGCGCTTTATATGGCATGGAGACTTGTTCTATTCACTGAAGGCATTGCTAAGTGGCGTAGGTTTCTCCAGAGTAACTAATGACACCAGGTAATGCTTATTAGGGCTTGCAGGAGCTAGTTAAGCGAACCATTGGGCACTTTCCATTGTTTGTGGCAGTATTCAAGTTATCTGACTAAACAGTTCCGCTAAATGCTAAAATTTAGCTTGTGTAAACCGTTTACAGAAGCGGGTAAAATATAGGTATTATGGGTTGATTGATTGGTACAGAGTAAGTACTTACCTTTTATAATAATAATAATAATAATCGTTTATTGCAGGCATAAAAGCCCATAGAATAAATTACACATTATGTCAGCAATAAAATAAAATTAAAATTCAAATAAATCATTACAAAATAAAAATGTCAAAAAATTTAAAAATAAAAACACACACACGTCAGAGGAAGAAGGACGAGTGCCTAGGCTACCCACTATAAGTAATGTAGATTTAAATATTGTAGATATCAATGTCACGGTCTTCCTTTAATATAAGATGCTATGTTTATTTGATAAAAATATTCATCAATTCATCATGATTTTAAGCCTTTCGATTGGTTAAGAAAAACAGGGTGATAATTTTCTAAATTTCTCGGGTTCGATACCCGACTAACACAGGCGTTTAAAAAAAGCTTTGAATGCAGTTCAAATTGTTTTAAAAAATAAAGAAAAGTCTTCAGCCGGTAAAACGTTGCATCTACGAGGTACTTACTTTCCCTCGATGTGGCAAAGCCGTGGGACACCTGTATACTCGTACGATTGGCATTTTCATAACGGCAACAAATAGGTATAATGATCACCAAAATATTTTTTCCTACCCAAAATGGATGAATGAACACCAAAAGTTGCAAAAAATATCATGGCAAAATACCTTTATCCTTCGTGTTAGGTTGAACATGTAAGAACAACAAAAAATTCTTACAACATAAACTAAGAACACAAAACATAAAAAGAAGTTTGGTAATCATTTATCCAAACACAATTTGGTGATCGTTTACTAATTCTGGCGGTCGTTTCGAATTTATTGGTACTAAAATATGTGCGTTTTTGGTGATCGTTTGAACATAAACCTTTAAAAATTCTCCCCACTCTTTTTTTCTTTCGTATAGTCACAGTCAAAAACAAATTTCTCTATTGGTGTAGATATTTACAATACTTAGGAAATGTCATTTTATTGCCTCTTCTCTACATTAGATCACTGTGGGACAGTTCAGTAAAATCCGGTTCTGCAAAATATCGAAGATTTTCGTATTCGTTTCTAGTCTATGTGATGTATTAGGCCTAAAAAAATATGGACCTGGGGGTAAACACACGTTATGCCGATTCAGATTAGGAACCTAATTTGATCCGCAAAATTACCATGAGCGTCTTAAAACAAGTCTTGGTATTAATTAGTATTAGGTAAATAAAGCACATTATGGCGAATTGGAATGGAAATGGTAGCCTTGGTGATGTTCTTGTTTTGAACCTAATTTGAATCGGAAAAAGATTGGGGTAACCCCCCAGGAACCGTTCCGTACCATCACACAATATTTGTAATTATAACACCATGTCCCAATTCCCCATTAGATGGCACTGTTACTAGCCTAAACTAGCCATTAGGAATGAAACTGTTTGACCGCTGTGATAAGATGGTAGCAGTTAATTACATTTTTTTTTTTAAGTGCACCATTACAAAAATCATTATCTAAGCAGGTTTGGCTGGTAAGTGTAATTCTAATGGGCACTAAAAATAAATGACATAAATTTAATGATTTAAATAAAGTTACTAATCGGTTTTCATTGTTGTATCCACAAGTAAATGACATTAAGATCACCACAAACTTTTCCTGTTAATACCTTTAGTGAGAGCTTCCACCATAATTTCTCAAATTCTTAACTTCGGAGGTCTTCACACATAAAATAATATGAATATCTAACTCAGCACAGGATAGCTCTATTTGTCTTTCAAGAATTCCGTTGGTTTGCCTTAATATTTTTTTAACTGAGATTAAAGAACACACATAGAATCAGCAGTCTTTCTACTGTAACAACTGCCAATTAGGCATTTTTTTTGTCGATAACATTTGATCCCCTTCATCCCTATTTGATATGTGCACTTTATAAAGACTCACACTGTTTGTAAGTAATCCAATAGCACTATTACTTATTCTGTGGTAATAACCTAGGTACTGTTAAGATGAAAGCAAAAAAATATATGTTGGTTTCCCTTCAGGTTCACTTTACCGAATTGATATCGAATAGCCCTACAGTCCTAAGTTAGTTTGTAGACGATTTGTGAATGAGGACGAAGTGGGAATGTCTTGGGAACTCAATGGTGTGATCTTTCCTCAGGAGTGCCTCAAGGTGGTATTCTCTCTCCTCTTCTTTTTTCAGTCTTTATAAACTCCATCTCCGACGTCCTCTCTTCTTCGTATCATCTGTACGCACTTTTAAGCCACTTTTCCCCCTGCGATGTAGTTTCATCCGTGGAGGCACTGAATGCTGACCTCGAGAATGTGAAAGACTGGGCCTCATCATACGGGCTGTTAATAAACCCGAATAAATCACAAGCCATGATTTTAGGAACCAGGCACACCCTTTCCCTATTACAAAAACCCATTGTTCCCGTATCATATAATGGCATCACAATAGAGTACATAGATAAGGCGAAAAACCTTGGGGTTATTTTTGACAACCAGCTGTCTTGGTCTCCACATGTCAGCGAGGTCAGCAGACGGGTCTTTGCGTCTTTTCACTCCCTCAGGCGTCTGCAGTACTTCTTGCCGCGGCAGACCAAAATCATCCTTGCTCAGTCCCTTCTCCTGCCGCTAATCGACTACGCCGATGTCTGTTGGGCGAGCGCGAACGAAGATCTTCTGAACAAACTCGAACGACTACAGAATCTCGGAATTCGGTTTATCTTCGGGCTGCGCAAATTCGACCATGTCTCTCAATTTCGCAAAGAGTTGGGGTGGCTTCCGATTCGTCGTCGCCGAGACTCCCATATTCTTTTTTATCTTTTCAATATATTGAAAAATACGCGCTACCCCAGCTACCTTCGAGACCGCTTTGAGTATCTCTTTTCAGGAGATCGGCAACGGAGATCTCACACGGTCTCACTCTTAGCCACTCCAAGGCATACCACTTCCGCATATGAGCACTCCTTCAGGTTGCAGGCGGTCCGACTGTGGAACGCACTTCCTTGTGCGATAAGAGACAGCCCCACTCTTTTCGCTTTCAAAAACCGGGTGAAAGAGCACTTCCTCTCTCTTTTGTGATAGTTTTAGTATGTATATTATTATTATATGTAAACTTTATGTACGGGTTTATGTATGTATTGATACGTATTTAGTAGTTTGGTATATACGAGTATGTATTTTATTTACCGTATTTTATAGATATTTAATTTACTTATATGTATTTTAGTATTGTTTAGATATTGTGCACTGCCTACCCTTTTTTGATAAAATTTCCTGTCATGCCTTGGTTTGCTGGAAGAAATCTCTTTTTAGAGATAAGCTCGCCTTTGTACATATGTTTTCTCTTAATGTATCTTTTTTATATAACTGTGTTCAATAAAGAATTATGAATTATGAATGTGGACGATTTGGAATTGGTATGTGGACGAGTTGGGAATGTGGACGAAATGGAAATATGGAAATTTAGACGAGATGAGAATGTGGACGAAATGGGAATGTAGACGAAGCGAACCTGAAGGTTTTTTTCGAATCCATTTATACTCCACCATAAAGATATCTTCGGATTAAATTTTTTGAGTCAATGTTTATTGAGTATTTTATTCAGTCTCACTGAAGGAAAACGCGATGGGATGGGAAAATGGGATGGGGGCGTTCTCGATAGAATTTAATTACGAAAATACCTTTACATTGTTTAATTTTTTTCCTGTAATTCTGAAATCCTAACTAATTTTATCGCGGACTTGCATTCAGAATGTGGTTATTATGTATTAGTACACTTCCTTGTAAATATTTTTGACAAAATAGTGTAGTTTATTTTTAAACATTTTATGTGGTTTGAGTGAGTACTCGAGTTTGAGTCGAGCGCATTGTTTGCACTCTTTTTTTTCTTATGTGGTAGTAATTAACGCTGTCACTTGCGTTTAGCTTCGTATTCCCGCTTTTACACATTACCTTAATGAGTTCTTCTGCTACCGCCGACGGCGTTTGTGTGAGTTCCTGCATTAGTCACAAAAATCTTACCTCAAGTTACCATTTCAACTTCTTATTTATGTAACGTCCTTGGGGTGGGTAGCTGCTGCTGAGTAGGTGGCAAGTGGCACACGCTGTGCATCAGTTATGCGAGCGAGGCGAGGTGAGGCGAGTTGCAGTGAAAGTGGTATGCAAGCGCCATCGCATCGCCGCCGCGCCGCCAAGAAAGCTTTCAAAGCTCCGGGTGCATGATGAAATATTTCACGTCTAGCTAGTGACAATATTTCACTTTATTTTTCACTTCCCTATACTAATTAGTTGGCCGCTCTGATAAAACTTATGGAGAAGTAGGCGTCTTATACACAAAGATTCACAATTTTCTTCGCCTCAACTTGTCTAAGCGTTATCCTTTCGTAGACCACAAATTACTAAAAATCTATGTTCAATGGTGCCATGTCCACACAAGGACAAATGTGGTCAGCTAACTGCGACGCTACATACCTGCATTCTACATGCGTATGCACATTTCCACCGCGACACCAGATCCCGCTATACCATGGCGCGCGTTCGTGCATACTCATCACGCCCCGTCCATCCCATCGGTACCAAAGCTGCGGACGCCTAGCATGCCACATACGATGATCTCTCAGAACAAGGGTAAGCGCTAGTTATGGTGTTTACTTGCTTTGAACGGCACGCAGGACATTGAATGGGAAAAGGAGGTCAGGAGACGTTTGTTATTTTGGTGTAAACCCCCCCCCCCCCTCCCGTTTCTCAGTGTAATTGTCCCCAAAGGTTAACGTTAGGCTAGGGCCTCTAATAGCTTGAATTCGTCCCTCAGGTAACAGTCCTCCGATCCGCTGTAATGCCGACTGGTGTCAACCGGAGTTATTACTACTTACATCTCGTCCTACCTCTTCATATACTCGAGCGCAACTACAACTTCCTGAGCACACCCACATCATACGAATATGCATATGCTTGAATATTTTCACGTAAATATTGTGTTCAGGGTTTCGTTTCGTTTCTCGTTTATGCTAGGCATCCTGCGTCTGTCGGAGCGATTAAGGTCGCTGTATCAGGGACTTGATGCGGTGCTCGCGGCTGATTAGCCACGCATTCGGCGAGCAGGTGAAGGTTGCTGGGGTTTGGCAGCGAGAGTTGCTTATATCTGCTCGATCGTATGTTCCATGGAGCAGTTGATCAATTGCAGTTACCTAACTACAAAAGGTTTACGAGTCCCCTACTCGTGCCGTACGTAACTTTTTTCTGGTGTGGTTGCAAGTTCCTATGTGGCGTCTGTCAAGGCAAGGCCAACTCAATCAAACTCCAACTTAAAATTTTCATTTCGCTCGAAACCACGGTCACAATGATTGTAAGGAATATCTCTCGGGTATTGAACCATGAAAGACTCAAGCCATACTTGGCTGAATCATCGAAAAGGAATTCCTAAGGGTGACCCAGTATTCTATTTGAGTTGATTTATGTGATGAGGGTTGTCACTGCGACTGGCCCTATTTGGACTGATAAAGATTGGCTGCACAACTATATTGATCAGATTCTATTTTAAACTTTAGAATAGGGCTAAAACCTAGCCTTGGCTCTTTTTATTCAGTGCGCCATGTGCCAAGAGAAGCCGATATTGCTTCATACTTCATTGGCCCTTATCATCTGCCGAATGCATGACATCACCGGAGTATAATCGTGCCAATCTTAAACGAAAGAAGAGAAATGAGGGTCAGACACTCAGTACCGGATCAAGTAAACTTGGTATCTGCGACCTGTGGCATACAGATTGAGTCAATATGTTCCCTTTTCGGTTCACCGCAGATTATGACAATAACAAAAACAAGAAATATGTTTCTTCTATCGAGACGTCTCTAAAACAGGCAGTGTTCAGTAATTAACAGCATCAGCACGGAGCGAGCGGCTGCCATTGAATATTTATTAACGTTTTCTTAACAACCGCATTGCGATTGACCTGACTGGCTAGTCGATCGATTATTCATGTGAATACATATTATTAAGCAATGCGACGTGAAAGTTCCGGCACCAATAAGTTGAAAATTACGGACTGTTTTGAAACTTAAAGGATAAGTAAGAATGTGGTAAGGGCGGTCCTAACCTAACCCGTCAAGGTGATCCGGCGGCGTTAGCGCCGAGGAGTCTAGCTAGCGGGCCCCCGCCCCGCACCCCTCGCCGCCCCTCATCACGCCACTTCGACACCTCACACCAACACATAGAGCGCAGCCACCATACGAAGAACTTGACTCACCACCAGGGCTTACCTCACAACGGGTCAATTTACACCGGTATCTCTACCTGCCTCTACCTGTCACGTTTGCCGCCTACACGTCTCGAAGTCTCTACCTACATATAGCCTACGCACACCGTTGAGTAGGTAAGGTAGGTTCTACGGCGGTGCACTGTTTTAGATATTTTATTGAAGTTTACGTCGAATTACGTAGACTGATACAGGCTCCTTATTGACTAGAGACGACTTCAAAGATGCAAAAGCTACTGCGAACAAAGCTAGCTACTAATCTGATTTTGACCTTAAATTGAATGTTGGCAAAGGCCGTTAATATACCTTTAACTACGGTTAAATAAAACCGGCCAAGTGCGATACGGACTCACACACGAAAGGTTCCTTACCATCGTCCAAAAAAAAAAACGTAACACATCAGGTCTCCTATATGGAGTAAATTCTGTGTAAATTTAAAATCTCTACCTACTCTCTCTAATACGGTTCATGAGATGGAGCTCGCTGACGGACAGCAGAGGCTTAGTAAGTATATAGGGTCCCGTTTGGCACTCTTCGGGTACGGAACCCTAAAAATTAAAGGGATTCTCTTTTTTATTTTTTCTGATTTGGAAAATTCTTTCTTTATTTTAGGAGACCTCCAGTAGTTGTTTAAAATTAAAATATCTGTAATAATAATATAACGAAATTGCGCATTTCCTGTGAGTTTTTAGTGGAACACAGTCACAGTTATGCATTAGATACATTCTGGCTATAAGTGCCTTAGATTCCTCTAAGTCGAGTCATATGTGTGGCGTTGATCGACCGAAGACACGATTTGTAGCCTCGTTTTTATCGTGTAAATGTTGGTTGGTTAAATCAGACACTTAACTAACTCTCTAGACCGTTAAATAAATGCCGAACTTTAACCAAGTCACTCATTTTGATTTAAATAAAGAATCGTCGATAACGTTTAACAATCTGTCTTACCGAAAGCCAGCGTGTTGGAAAACAAGATGGCGTCACGACAACAGCTGATTTGCACAGCTTATATCAGGGCCAAACATTGCTGTAGCTTAGGTGTTAGGTTGAACATGTAAGAACAACAAAGAATCCTTAAAACACAAACTTAAGAACACATAAAAATATATGTTGCCTAGGAACGTTTAGACAACTCGTTAAACGTTTCGTTCACTCACTTGTCTGACGGAATTTCAGGGACTTTTAGACAACTTGTTAAACGTTTCGTTCACTCACTTGTCTGACGGAATTTCAGGAACGTTTAGACAACTTGTTAAACGTTTCGTTCACTCACTTGTCTGACGGAATTTCAGGAACGTTTAGACAACTTGTTAAACGTTTCGTTCACTCACTTGTCTGACGGAATTTCAGGAACGTTTAGACAACTTGTTAAACGTTTCGTTCACTCACTTGTCTGACGAAATTTCAGGAACGTTTAGACAACTTGTTAAACGTTTCGTTCACTCACTTGTCTGACGGAATTTCAGGAACGTTTAGACAACTTGTTAAACGTTTCGTTCACTCACTTGTCTGACGGAATTTCAGTGACTTGGTTAAACGGCGGCATTTGATTAACGGTCTAGAGAGTAAGTTAAGTGTCTGATTTAACCAACTAACTGCGACATATAAATTAACGACATTTGAATCCCGAGCGGGGATGGATAAATGGGGCATGACGTAGTTTTTTTTTTAAGTTTTCAACTTGGTGAGATAATGTAGAGATCAAATAGTGTAATGTAGGTAATTATGACTAAAGAATGGCACAAGCTACACTGGTGAGGGATAAATCAAGTCGGTGAATTTTGTGTACTCAGAAACTTCTTCGAGTTTACTTCATTCCGTTTGGAAAAACAGGCCTAAATGAGCAGGAAAAGAATCACTCCATATCTACCTAAGTATGACTAAGCAAGCATTCAATAAATAACAGCTTACTAAGAAATTACAAGAAAAATCGAAACAGATATTCATTTAACTTACATAGCATGCATAAAAAGATTGCTATTGAATAGGCAGCAATACTTGTACAGTAGTACAGTAGTTACTCGTTTGTTGCTAAGGAACATGATGACATTTCTCCTATGAGATGGGCGTAACATCAACAGTCAGTCACCGCCCAAAATAGCCGTTAAAGGACTTCGCACGCTTTATCAAAGCATTGAGGGCAAGTGTCGGGTCAGGGGTGGAACATCATTATAATTATCTGAGGATTGCGGATCTGCTCAGAACTGATACCAGGGAACCAGACGTTGGATGAGTCATCTCATCATAACCTTGTGAAGATCACACTGTAAGATTACGCTTTGCTGGAACAGCACTATATTGCTCAAATGAGGCTTTTTCTGTCATTAATGATGGTCATATCTGAACATCGTCCCACTGTAAAACTGATTTCATACTAGTGGTTCTATATTAAATTATATATGTATATTATATTAAAAAATATTCCAAAACTTTCAAGTTCGTTTGTAGAACTGCAAAAACTTTACACATTAATAGAAAAATTTAAAATTCAAATAATAGAATGAAACAGTTAATATAATAAACCTTGAAACTGGCAAAGTAATACCAAGGGACGATGCTTTCTGCCTAAAGATAGGTGATGATGTTGTTAAATCCAGCGCTGATGTTGCTCGAGCTTTTGAAACATTCTTCACCAATGTACCCTTACTCACAACAGATCGTCTAAATTCATCTCCATATGAAGCAGACTTTATTAAAAAATAACTCTAGCGTCAGTAAGTTATATTTAAAATTTCATCATGTATATCCCCAAGACATTGTCAATACGTTTAGATTACTTAACTTAAAAAATACGGAAGACCTGTGGGGTATATCAGTCAAAGTCATTGCTTCAGTAATTCTAGTTATAGCCGCCCCACACTTAGCTTATATATTCAATAAATGTGTTGACGATGGGGCTTTCCCAGACCTCATGAAACACAGGAAACTGATACCTCTGTTCAAGTCGGGAGATAAGGGTGATCCTTCAAATTTTAGACCAATATCTGTTCTTTCAACACTAAGTAAAATATTTGAAAAGATTATACTAAATCAAATGCTCTCACACTTCAACCGTACAAAACAACTCCACGCTAAACAATACGGTTTCACTAGGGGTAAATCAACTACTATTTATTCTGCATGGGAGGCCGCACAGGATGCTATCGGAGTTTTTTGCGACCTGTCGAAGGCGTTTGATTGTGTTGATCATAATACGCTATTAATTAAAGTAAATCATTACGGAGTTAGAAATAAAGCGTTGGATCTACTAAGATCATACCTAAGCAATAGAATTCAAAAGGCAGAAGTAAACGGCGTTAAATCTGATGGATCAGGTGTTAAAATTGGCGTTCCACAAGGTTCCATATTAGGCCCTTTCTTATTCCTGATACATATTAACGATCTGCCTTTCATGGTGGAGAAATTAACTGACATAGTGTTGTTTGCGGATGATACTTCAATGGTCTTCAAAATTTAAAGACAAAAAGGAGATTTTGATGATGTTAATGGTGTATTGTCTTTAACCTTGAATTGGTTCACAGTTAATCATTTATTGTTAAACGCTGGTAAAACCAAGTGTATCAAATTCTCACTTCCAAATGTCAGGCAAGTTGAGACCAGTTTAGTGTTAGACAACAGCATGTTAGAATTAGTAAATGATACGTAGTTTTTTGGAATAACCATTGACAGCAAATTGC
Organism: Argyresthia goedartella; assembly: GCA_949825045.1. Lineage (NCBI taxonomy): Eukaryota > Metazoa > Arthropoda > Insecta > Lepidoptera > Argyresthiidae > Argyresthia > Argyresthia goedartella. Next base: position 10,383,953 of record OX463809.1, read on the forward strand.
AGTGGGGACTCCACATAGATAAATTGGCTGGTAAATTAAGTTCTGCGGCTTACGCTGTTAGGAACATCAGACAAAGCACGGATGTGGCTACATCAAGGCTAGTATATTTTAGATACTTTAATAGTGTGATGTCCTATGGTATCTTGTTGTGGGGGAAAGCAGCGGATATTCAAACTATTATATTTTACAGAAAAGAGCTATTCGAGCAATTTATAATTTAAAACGAACAGACTCCTTAAGAGAGCTTTTTAAAGAAACTGACATTTTCCAAACTTAACGATAGCTGTAATGCTAACCTAAGAAATAATCACAGACTATGTGCGCCCCGATTTAGATTCGCGAAGGTTAGCAATTCTTTCAAGGGTCAGTGCATTCTCTACTATAATAAGATACCTCTGGAGATTTAGAAATTGCCATTTGAGCAATTTAAAAAGCATGTTAAAGCGACTTTGTCGAAAAATGGATATTACAGTGGATGTTCAAGATTACTTAAATGACAGGACTGTATGGGGTTAATCTGGCTCAACACAGACCTTGCTGTTAATAATTTTGTGATTATTTAGTCCTGCTTATTAATCATACCAATGATTTTTTTCATATTTGGATTAGTTAAGTACAACCTATTTTTAAAAGAGATCTAAAAATCAATCTGTGGGAGTTTCTACGCCCTTCTTCTCCCACAGTAAATATCTACAGTAATAAAGTACTTTGACTTTATACTCTTTGGATTTCATCAGGGTATCTTAATTTTCAAAATGAAAATGTATATCGTAGCTTGCATCGCCAGTACTAGCAAAGCAGCAGCAACAGCAACAGCTACCATAGACGCAGATTATGGCGAAAATCTTGTTGATGCCATATTATTACTTGCACATAAAGAATAAATAGTTAAGTCCAGTTTAATCTAATACATTTTATAATTATGTAAAGATAAATAAATTGATATAAACTACATTTTTATTTTATTGATAGCGAAATTTTGGCCTTTTGGCTACTTTAGGCTACTGCATCTGATATTGGGCCACATTAGGCTATCTATGCTGAGAAAAATGGGGACACGAAGCCCTGCGTTGCTGGCAAGGCAACAGGGGCGGGCGGGCGTAGCGTTGCCAACTACACCACAACTACGGCAAAAACACCGTATCCATAATTAATTTAGTGTCTACTATAGTAAAGTAATTACGGTGTCAAACACACCGTAATATTGAGCGTATTTTTTGTCATAATATATATTATTGTATAATATTCCCACAATTATCAAATGAAACAAAGATGCCAAAAAAATATTATCGCAGCTTGCATATGAATACATAATATGTATTCCAAAGATATGACAAAGTAATTAAAGCCCTTTCCAGAGATACACACTGCTAGGGCAAAAAAAGAAGCATTATCACCGATTATTGCCCTGCTGCCAAGAATAACCCCAAAACCCCTAGAATGATGATCTAGGTTCTATGTGACAGGGGCTGGATGAAGAATGTTGTACATTTACAATATATGTAAGAAACGATTTGAATTAAAATAAACATGTCACTCGACGTCCCGTGTGGTCTGCGGAGTGTGTTCTCGCGCGGAGCGACAACGGTGCGGGAGCTTCTTCTTCTTCACTGTGCCGTGCTTTCGCCCTCTTCTGCGGACTTACACTGGCGACAGTGGGATGAGCAGCAACTCTCTTGGGAGTGGTCTGCCTTCAGGCGGACGTGCGTGATGCGGAGCAATGTCGTGGAGATGTGCGTGGCGGCTGTTGTCGGCGCAATCGTACATGCACCGTGCCAGCCGCGCGACGAATTTCTCCACGGTGGGCATCCGGGTATCCCTCGGTGACCTCAACATGAATAGTGCATCAGTGACTATTGTTAATTATTATTCCTATTTTCTGAGTGTTTGTTGTATGTATGAGACGAATGATGTGATGAATGCTCACGGGGGCGTGCTTGATGTGGTATTACTGCCGGAGAGCGTCCGTGGTGTAACCGTGCGCACCTCCGTGTCAGGCAGCCTGGTGCCACACGCTGACGCCTACCACCCGCCTCTCGACATCATTGTGCCACTGTCGTCAATGCAAGGCGCAGTCCAGCGATCCGGCCGCTTGGATCCCAGCAACATTGACGGTCACAATGACTGGAATTTTGCCAAGGGCAACCACACAGTCCTGTACGAACACATGTCTAGCGTCACTTGGGACGATATTGCTGAAGCTCCGGATGTGGACACGGCAGTTGGTCGTTTTTACGACACCATATACGATATTTTCAATGCGACAGTGCCGAAAAAAACCAGGAAATGTGTATCTACTAGACGCTACCCAGTGGTGGTATACTGGGGATATAATACACGACCTGGCCGCCAAGGCTAAATTACATTGTAAGTGGAAGTCGAGTAAGAGACGAGCTGACTACGCCGCATTCAGTGAGCTGAGAGCCAGTATTAAGTGCCGCATAGCTACAGCTTACATGAACCACATGGTGAGTTTAGAAGGTAATATCAGATACAACCCACGCGCGTTCTGGAAACATGTGAGCGGCCTCAGATCGAAGGGTGGTTTCGAACCTCGGGTCATGCATCAGGGGCAAGAGTGTGCCGGAGAAGAAGCAGCAGCCGCATTTGCAGACTACTTCTCCGGCGTTTTCCTCAGTGACAAGCCGGCGCTGGCACCGTATCTGGTAAACAGATCCGATGACTCGCGTACTGCTAACTACGTCCAAATTACACATGTTTCCCGTAGGGATATAGAGAAAGGACTGAGGCAACTAAGGCCAAGGAGCGCAATTGGACCGGACAACGTCCCTCCTTACTTCTTAAAGGCCTATAGTGATCAGCTGGTACTGCCTTTAGGTTGTATCTTCAACCTAGCTTTTGAGCAAGGGAAGTACCCCACCAGCTGGAAGCTCTCTCGAGTCAGTCCTGAACCCAAGACTAGTGATACTGCCTCTGTAAATCAATATCGACCGATTGCGATCCTGAGTTCATTGGCAAAATTGTTCGAGTCAGTCATATACGGTAAAATCTATCCACAGATAGCGCCATATTTGTGCGACTCGCAACACGGATTTAGGAGTCGTCGCTCAGTAACCACCAACTTACTGACGTTAGTCGATTTGGTCTCAGAGAGCATGGATCGGGGATGTCAGGTGGACGTCGCCTATCTGGACTTCCGTAAGGCGTTCGATAGAGTTGATAACGATGCCCTAATGAAGAAATTGTGCGCCATAGGATTTGCCCCAAGGCTGTTGGTCTTCTTTGCTGACTACTTGAAAAACCGCCAACAGTTTGTGCGACATGGCTGCTTTGAGTCCCAGCCATACCACACGCGGTCGGGTGTTAGCCAAGGCTCTATTCTTGGTCCGTTGTTATTTATCATCATGATAAATGACCTAGAATCAGTGCTAAAATATTCTAAATGCCTACTGTACGCGGACGACCTCAAACTAGTACTTCCCATAATGTCAGAAAATGACTGTAGGCTACTACAGGAAGATCTAGATGCGGTCTATAGATGGAGTGTGAGCAACAAACTCCTATTCAATAGTGAAAAATGTTGCATAATGTCTTTCACGCGCTCTCCTCGGCCTATTAGCGTGACGTATACACTCGGCGCGGAGTCCTTGACTCGAGTGTATTCGATGAACGATCTCGGTGTTACGTTTGACCCTAAACTTACATTTCATGAGCACATGAGCACTTTAGCCAAGGAATGCTTTAAAAGATTGGGGTTTGTGATTCGGAATAGTAAGGGATTCCGTAATCTGGGTGTGGTACAGCTTCTTTACACTGCCCTAGTGAGAACCAAACTGGAATCTAGCTCGGTTGTTTGGAATCCACACGAAAGCTCATACGTCCTTATGCTCGAGAAGGTACAAAAAGCTTTTTTACGATACCTATATAAGAGGAAATTTGGGTACTACCCTTATCTCTATCCAACCGCTTTTATATTGGGTATGCTTGGATATAACTCACTAGAGGTGAGACGTAACACTGAACAACTTCTGACTGTGTGTCGATTGTTGCGAGGCGACAGTGACTGCGCGACGCTTGTCAGTGCGGTATGCGCGTTATTTGTGCCTGACAATTACGTACGCGGGCGCAGGCACCAGCTGCTAGCGGGCGGCTCGCACCGCACGGTGGCGCGCCGGCAGTCTCCGCTTGTCCGGGCGCGGGACAGCCTGAATGCTCTGTTGGCGGTAGCACCACTGAACGATCTGTTTGGTGATGCATGGAGGGACATTGTGCGAATGTGTGGCAGGTTCTGCGAGATGATGGAATGACAGTAATGTCAAATTATAACATTGAATTTGGTTTTTTATTAATTGATTTAATTGATTTATGATTGATGACATATTGTGAATTTTAATTTGGATTGTAAATATTTTATTTTATTGGTATATATCTGTAATTTATGTCGATTTGGCCTCGGCTGTCAAGGCATAGATAAATTATGTTAATAAATAAATAAATAAATAAATAAATAAATGCCTCATGATGGTGGTGTTGCGCACGTACCGCCCGGCTCCTGTGATCACCCGCAGGGAGATGTTCTGGAACCGCTGCAGCCGTGCCTTCTGGGTCTTCGACAGCAGGGCGTACCATGCTGGAGCCGCGTAGGTGAGCCGCGAGCGCACATAGGCCTTGTACACCCGCAGCTTGGCTCTCAGAGGCAGGCTGGACGACAGGACAGGCCGGAGCATTGCCCGCGCGGCTTTGGCCCGGTTGATGCAGTGTTGCACCATCGGGACCATGCGCAGCGAGCAGTCGATGTTGCAACCGAGGTATTTCACCGTCGATTGCCACTCGATGTCCCGGCCCCTCAGCTGTAGCGGGGTCGGACGGCGGGAGCGGGTGGTCAACAGGGCTGTTGTCTTCCCGACGTTCACCGCGGTCCGCCACTTGTCCAGCCAGGGCGGCAGCAGGTCCAGGAGTCGCTGCATCTTCCTGCAGGCGAGCTCGATTTTGCGCGACGACGCGAAGTAGGCGCTGTCGTCCGCGTAGAGGGCGAGCACAACGTCTTCCACCCCCTCCTCGAGATGGCCCTCGAGTGTGGGGATGTCGTTGGTGTAGAGCGCGTAGAGCACCGGCGAAAGGCAGCTGCCTTGCGGGACTCCTGCGCTGATGGCCTTCGTCTGGGAGTGTGCATTCTCGACCGAGACGAAGAACCGCCGGTCTTCCAGGAAGGAGGCCACGATCTGCCCGATCATTGGGGGCACACCTGCGTCCAGGAGCTTGAAGAGGAGCCCCTCGTGCCACACTCGGTCAAAGGCCTTCTCGATGTCAAGAAAGACCCCGACGGTGTATCGGCCCCTGTTCAGCTCCGACGCCAGGTAGTGCAGGACTCTCGCCAGCTGGAGCGTCGTGCTGTGGCTGTCACGGAAGCCATATTGCTCTGCCCTCAGCTGGATGTGGGGCAGGATTCTCCGTAACAGCAGGCGCTCAAACAGCTTGGCGATATGAGGCAGCAGGGTGATCGGGCGGTAGCCTCCCGGGTGTCTTCTGTCCTTCCCCGGCTCGACGTCCGGCAGCAGGACAGTCGTGTATACTTTCCCCGTTGCCGCCCCGGCAGCAAGAGCTCCATCCCTTTCGCCCGCGCTCGCGTGCGAGAGACCTCTCTCTCGCACGCCCGTGAGTCCCCTCGGGTCAGGGCCGCCGCATGCGTTGTGCCCAACCCGGATTGGTTCCAGTCAGGTCGTATGATTTTATATTATTTATTTACTAATCTTTCTCTCTCTATCCCCATCTGTCTGTATTATATGTAAAACTCACCTCGGACCGCCTAGACAGAGGCGGAGGTGGTTCGAGATACAAATAGGTACTCACCTACATTCTAGCTGACACACGACATAGCCATGGCCGCTCAACCAGATATCAATAAACTTATTGAGGTAGGAAAAATTGTTTCATCGGTTCCCTTGTAGTTAGAGTACGTTCTCCAACAACTCTCTCCAAACCCTCCGGATCGCGCGTTGATACATTTTATTAGAGTCGCCGACCCCCCCGCTAGTCCCTCCACCAGCTCCGATGCTGATCACCATCGCTCGCCTCTTCTTACATCCCCCGCGAACCCCCCAACCCCAACCCCCAGCTCCCGTTCCTCCGTAAATTCGCTGGTATGCGATGAGGAACACCATTTCACCCCCGTCATGTCCAAAAACAAAAAGCGGATGAACCGGTCCTCCGAGTACCCCTTGAGCCCCGAGGCCAAACAGAGCAGACATATCTCCAGTAACCCCCAACCATACTCTCTTCTACGCTATTTCATAGCCCTCCATCACCCAACGGTACCACGAATTTCGTAGCCACTACGACCCTCGCGCGCCGCGCTCGCCCCCCACCACCAGTAATAGTCCGTGATGAAACCACCTGGACTCGTGTGTCGATCCAGCTACAAAGGAATGGAATAGAATACACATCCGCGCTAATATCAGCCGGAACCAGCGTTGAGGTGGCAGAGTCCAAACATCACCGCGCACTCACCAAATTTCTGAAGGCGAACCATATCGCCTTTCACACCTACTCCCTCCCCGAGGAGAGGACTTTTAGATTTATAAACTGCCCCGTCCTCATAAATCTCCCCAAATCCGTTATCAAAGATGACTCACTCTCAAAGAACTTCCCGGTAATTGAAGTTCACAGAATGCATCGCCGTAAAACCTCCAACCGGCCTGCAAAGGCATTTAATATGATTTTTATAACTGCCGAACCCACCGCCGTAGGTAGGCAGATAAGCTCACTCAAATCCCTCCGCGCCCTCAAAGGACGTCAGAGTCGTAAACCCCCAATCTAATAACATCATTACACAGTGCTCTAACTGTCAACTCTCCCCTGCGTGTTTTGCGGGCAGACCGGCCACCCAGCCAACTATGGTAGTAAGGAGGTGATGTTTGGGGATAGGTATAGTCTGGGGAGGTCGAGGAGGCTTGGGATGTAAGGCCTCGGTGGGGGGGTAGTCTACGATATTGGCGGCGTTTATGGTGCCGTTGGAGGAAACGGGGCCGTGGCCCGAAGCCTCGTCCAAGTGGGTAGGTGATTTGAGGCGGAATAAAGGGCTTAGCAATTGAAGCAGTTAGGGGGCGTTGAGAGAAGGGTGTTAGGAGCGCCTGTTGGGAAGAGTTCTGGCTCCGTTCCCACCTGCGACTGGTATCTGGGGCTGTCGGGCATCCGCCTTAGTGGGCTGGGTGGCATCACCTCCTTCAGGCTCACCCCACTAACATACGCTTTTTTCGTCTCCCCCAAGCACCATCCCACCCTTTTTAGCTAAAATCTTCATCATGTATAGTACGCCCATTCAAACTAACACGACAAACGGACGGACAATGCCTCACATTTTAACTTTAGCGCTTTATAACGCTAATAGTCTCCTCAAACAGAGAGAAGAACTCGCCGATCTTCTCAATAGACATCAAATAGATATCCTCGCGGTCAGAAACCTACCTCAAACCCTAACAAAGCCGCTTTAATGTAGCCAAATATAGTCTCCTCCGTACTGACCGCTTAGCGACTCAGGACCGACCCGAAAACCCCAAAGGCGGTACCGCCATCTATTATAAACAATCTCTGCACGTATCCCCTATATTCCATCCGCATTGCTATGTCAGGTAACGATCCCATAGTCATAGAATCAGTAATTCTGCCGGCCGGTGAGAAGATGATAGCTAATGATATCAAAGCCCGCTTAGAACTAGGTAGTACAGTTATCCTAGCCGGTGACTTCATCAGCAAGCACCAGCAATGGAAATATATCGAGACAAACACCTACGGACGGACCATACACAGACTTCTCGAATCCCTCGATGACTGCAAAGTCATAGCTCCCTATGCCCCGACCCATTACCCCTAAACAATTGACCCCAGACCAGACATTCTCTCCTAGAGTAGTTTCAAAAACATTAGCCTCCCAGTCAGGGACATATGTGTACTTAGCGAGCTTCACTCGGATGACGTATGCCACTCCAACGCTGAGTGTGAGAGAGTGTTCAGCAAGGTTAACAATATTACACCAAAAAACAGGAACAAGCTTCTGACAAAGTCGATAAAAGATTTACTGGCGCAATAAGCCATTAAACACCAAGGAAACAATTGCGTTCACAAATGCGGGAGGCACCGGAAGACATTACAGGAGACAAAATATTGAAACGTATATAAATCACCACTGTCAATTAAGCAAATTCAGATTAATACAAACTTTTATAGAAAAATATGGAATGCATGTTTTATTCATCCAAATAACATTGTAATTTACACCACTTTTATTATAAAATTACACGGTATTTTTTGAAATCTACCGGGAACACCTTAAATTTTTGGCAACGCTGCCGCAGCGTGGGCGGCGGCACTCGGCGGCAGGGCAGGCAAACAGGCAGTATAGCTTAGGCACTTCGAGGGAGAGGTTGTATCGCTCGTCTCAATACTTGTAAATTTCCACGCCGACGACCCTACACGGTTTTTTTTCTTGGCCATATGTCAGAACTTGTAATATAGGTTATGTACACATACACCTACTACATGTAATGGTCGATTACTGGAGGCGAAAAAAATATTTTCATTTGCAAACTTAAAGTTGGTCATAATCCGGCATTAGACAAGGTAGTCAAATAAGTCTAGGAATATGTCTGAACTTGAAGCATTGTGTACAAAACGGCTAGACAATATCAGAATTGTATTTTCCAGCATTTCTATTTTATAAACTCAATTTTGTGTCAAAAAAGACAGTATTTGACTATGACGTCACATGCTAGTAAGTCCATAGAACTCAGAACAAAATTCACTTATTATTGTATGGGATAAAAGCAGATATTTCTACAATATTTAGGTCGACTAACTAGACGGCGAGTTCAACAAAAATAATAAAACTCGAGTAAACTTTGACAAAGAACTGCATTTAATTTGTATGAAGCTGTCAAAGTTTGCTCGAGTTTGGTGTTAACTCGCCGTCTAGCTAATCAACCGTAGAATCACACGTTTCCCTCACAGAGTCAATCGAGAAAATTCGATTAAAGAATGACTTAGGTAAACACAAACTATAAAACGATCAAGTGCGAGTTGAACTCGTGCATGAAGGGTTCCATACGACCGAACAATGGTAGGGATGGTGTGGAGTGAATAGTTTGGATTGTAGATAGCAAAATGTTGTACACAGAGTTATAAGTGCGGCTACTTTCACACTCCATGTACGTAACCAGGTGCATTCATTAGTTTGTATGTGGTATATAGATAAATACCTTATTTTATTCCGTTTTTTTAGTATCTGTAGTTATAGCAGCAACAGAAATAAACCATCTGTGAAAATTTTAACTGTCTAACTATCACGGTTCATGAGATACAGCCTGGTGACAGACGGACAGACGGACGGACGGACAGCGGAGTCTTTGTAATAGGGTCCCGTTTTACCCTACGGAACCTTAAAAAGGTGTGTTGGTATGTTATATTTTGATTTGAATACGAACCTTCAAAACAGATCATAGGTACTTACTTATTGACTTACCTCAAGCGGCCTCCGAATCATAAATAATAATTTCTTATCAAGTGCTTGCGTATTCCTACCTGTTCTTTTGAAACTTTGATTTCGCTGTCGGTATTTTTAGATGCGGGGGTGAGGCAGGGCTGCACGGAACGTCATTTAATCTTAAGATAAATTATTTCTCATTTATACATGGTCAGCACCGATTTAGAACCGGCGCCTTCTGCGCAAGAAGCAAGCGTGGAACCACTAGACCACGGTGCTCTTTAACTACATAGTTTGGATATATATAATTAAAATTAAAATATGCGCGGCAAATCGCAGACGCAGAAAAACGCAGGTCGGGATATTCTCAGCGCAACAGGTATACCTACATTTTCCTGGTAGATAAAATCATTAAAAAGAAATAGCGTAAAATAATCAATCAATTGATAAGAAAGCCAATTTTAGTCTTCGTATAGGTTTAGGGCGAGTCAGAACGTAATGTTTTTCAAATTACTATGCGTTCTTGTAACCGCATTTGGTACGAGTTTCGTTAAATCCATACGTATCATCTCCGATTGCCCTCTAAATAAATAATTATTTTATTATAGTTTCAGGTTGGAGTCTTTCAAGGGAGTATGGCGAGGACTATCTGGATTATAGAAGAGATAACGAATTCAAGCAGATCCCAGCACCCGATGGACACAGGTCCGTTTAATACTATGTAGTACGTTACTGAAAATGTCCGAAATGCGATAAAATAGGTTGGTACTAGGATATATATACTAAACTCAGAACTGATTTAAAATAATCAAAATCATCTATTTCGGATTTCACCTTGTCCTAGAAATAATAGATGACAGGAAAAATGAGCCTTCGCCTACCCGTACCTGTACATTGTCTTAGAATGTAACAGAGTTACTCCTCAAAGTATGTAAGTCACAAATAGTAACAATTAACCTCGAACTTTGCTTCCATTTGGAACTTGAATAGAGTATATATTTCTTGGGAAGGGCACCCCAAGATCAAATGAACATAATCAAGGTGTTGATTAAGGTTACACGTAGGATCCGCGGGTCATCGGATTCAGCTAAATAAAAATGCAATACGACCGTACGTCTCTATTGCGAGTCAATGTAGAAAGTCCAGATGTAACAGGTCAAGACAGATCGCCACAAACCGAGATAGTCTTTTTCACTGTTTCGTTTGTCACTGATCACTTCTATTCTACGTTAAAATATATGCTCCTATCTCTTTAGTTTTGTAAGTAGAACCTGTGTATGTTATCTGTGCAATAAACAAATTCATTTCACCTACCCTTGATACATTCCCGTTTGCCTACAGGTGCGGCATCTGCCCCACGTACTATCAGAAGATATGCGCGTTCGACACTGTCACCAACGCTACCTACATTTTCGACAACCACTGTGTGATGGATCTCTATAACTGCAAAGAGGCTACGCGTTAGTAGCTTTTAAAATAACTATGCTAATACTTGGCTAGATAATATTACAGTGATGGCTCGGTCGACTTCTCGCATCGTTTGAAATTATCCACCCAAATATAGAAGATACTTTGATTTGGAGGCTTTCAAATTAAAGTGTGACCTATTTATGGACGTTATTCCTTTGTAAGAGGTATACATAGACATAAATATATACGTAGATACGTACTGCTCCATGTGTAGAAGGCGGTAAGCAAGCAGTTAGCGTATTTATAGATCTGTCAGTTTCTTCTACAAAGAAATAAAGTCGGTCATACTTTAATTGGAATGCCTCCGAATCAAAGTATTTGCTACATTTGGGTGGATAATGGGAGAAGTCTACTGGGCGACCACTGTGTTATTATCCAGCGAACTAATCGATTCTATTGGGATTCGCAGTCGCATAGTTCACTGTGCGAATGGCCGGCGCACTGATGAATACATACTCATTTCTACTTGGATTTGATGGCTATAATATTATCTATTTCAGAGTTTTCACCGATAATTTACGAAAAATGCGTCTACTTCGGCAATTTCGGGTTTGTGCACGGATACAAGTACGAGGACGAAGACTATGAAGACCGCCACATTGTTGTAAAGAACTCGAAAAAAAACCCAGACTTTGTATAAACTTAAATTCGTTTCCATTTCTGCCTTATAAAAACAATAAACTTAAATTATGGTCGAGACAAATACTTTGAGAAATAGTATGTATTTGACGCTTACATTTTTTTTTTTCATGTTTGTCTAGCCTTTTTTTTGCTTTTTCACTTATATGTGCTCACTCTACACAATTCGACCAAGTTCAGCACATTGTAGAGTCTTCAATTTACCTCCTCTAGTAACTGATATGAGTCCGGAAGCGTCATCCGTGGCATGGTCTACGTCATATGGCCAAGTCGCTTGTAATCTATCTTGTCAAGCTGCATGAGCGGCCTCAGCTGATCCGCGAAAGCTCTCATGTCCTCCGCTATAGCGTCCTGCCCGGTCGGTGCGAGAACCTTGAAATAAAAAAAAAACTGTTTACACATGCATACTGCACAAACATATCTCTCAGTAAAAATAAAAAGTAAGTTGTTGTAAGTTGTTTGAAAACTTGACCTTTACAATGTATCTTTATTTATGGGGTGCTTACCTATGAAATTGGCGAATTTTTCTTACAGTTTCAGGAGTTCATAATTCGAGTAATTCAATAGCTAATTCCTTTTTTTTTATTGCTTTAAAATTAATTTCAATATTTTACATCTACTAATTAAATTTTCTTTTAATTTTCAGTTTGATAACTAAAATGTCAGTTTGATAAAAAAAATATCTTCAAAATCAGTGCCTCCTAAATGTCATCCATTTTCATGATAATATTCGTAATATTTTTTACAGCTGACACTTTTCAAAAATTATATAAAATTTTCTGTTAGCTAAATGTTGTCTCATTCATACACACAAAGTTTATAAAATTAGGATCTGTCATTCCTAAAAAAAACACAAAAATGTTTGTACTGAAAATTGACTTCAATTTCTCCATACAAAACGCCAATTTCATATGTAAGGAGCTAATATTAGATAAGGTTAATTTAGACTCCTCAAGAATATGCAGTTTAGTTTCTTTCTTTCCATTTGTACTTACCGACAATTCAACTAGATAGCTCTGTGATATGGGCTCTGGAGGCATTGAGCTCTGCGATATTTTGAACACTTTTGCCACAGTGATCTTCATACGGCCTTTTCTGAACATATAACCTGTGAATAAAATAATTATTACTTTAGACCCAGTTTTAAATCAGATTTTTGGGAGAATTCATTTGTATTCACGTATTGCATTGATTGATCCTTAAATAAATGCTTTTAGTGGCTTGTTGTCTAGTATTTTCTTAATCAACAGCTATCAGCTTATAATTCTGTCAGGTATTGGGATTTATTTTATTTATTTTTATTTATTTATTTATTATCAAATTTTAAATGTACACCATTACAGAAATGGTTCCAAATCATTGTACAGATACGGGAAAATACGGAGGATAAAAAGCAATATAAAAATAAATTAAAATACAAATAATCCATCAAATACGTCGAATACAATTAATAGATTGATTTCAATTAAAACATTTCAAATAGATAAATAATAATAATACAAATTAAACACAGTCACACATTCACCTCGCAAAACTTTCCACATACTTGCACAAAATGCCTCCATGCATCACCAAACAGATCAGTCAATGGTGCTGCAGCCAACAGAGCGTTGAGACTGTCCCGCGCCCTCACCAGCGGAGACTGCTGGCGCACCACCGTACGTTGCGTGCCGCCCGCCAACAGTTGGTGCCTGCGCACGCGTAGATATTTGTCGGGCACGAATAGCGCGCATACGGTACCGACAAGCGCGACACAGTCACTGTCGCATCGCAACAATCTACACACAGTCAGAACCTGCTCGGTATTACGTCTAACCTCTAGTGAGTTGTTTCCGAGCATACCCAATATGAAAGCGGATGGATAAAGGTAAGGATAGTATCCAAATTTCCTCTTATAAAGGTATCGTAGGAAAGCTTTGTGTACCTTCTCGAGCAAAAGTATGTTAGAGCTTTCGTGCGGATTCCAACTGAGCTAGATTCAAGTTTGGTTCTCACTAGGGCCGTGTATAGAAGCTGGACCACACCCAGGTTCCGGAAATCCTTACTATTTCGTATCACGAACCCCAATCTTTTAAAGCATTCCTTGGCTAAAGTGCTCATATGCTCATGGAATGTAAGTTTGGGGTCGAACGTAACACCGAGGTCCTCAATCGAATACACTCGAGTCAAAGACTCCGCACTTATAGGCTGAGAAGAGCGCGTAAATGACATAACATAACACTTGGCATTATTAAATAGGAGTTTGTTGTTCACACTCAACCTAAGAACCGCGTCTAGATCATCCTGCAGCAAACTACAATCATCCTCTGAACTCACGGCAAGTATCAGTTTCAGATCGTCCGCATATAGAAGGCAGTTGGCGTATTTCAGCTCTAATTCCAGGTCATTTATCATAATGATAAATAACAACGGACCCAGAATAGACCCTTGGCTAACGCCCGACCGTGTATGGTACGGTCGGGACTCAAAGCAGCCGTGTCGCACATATTGCTGGCGGTCCATGACACCCATGTCCATGCACTCAGACACAATCTCGACTAGCGTCAGCAAGTTGGTGTTTACTGAGCGGCGACTCCTGAATCCGTGTTGCGAGTCAGTCAGATAAGGCGCAATCTGCGAACTGATTTTGCCATATATGATCGACTCGAACTGTTTTGCCAAAGAACTCAGGATCACAATAGGCCGATATTGATCAACGGAGGCAGTGTCACTTTCTCTCTTGGATGTCTGATTGTGCCTAATAACTCCTGAACCGGATAAAATATGAGGAGCTGGGTTATTTATTACCCAGCTATTGCTGATCATTAACAGTGATTGAAATGGGTAGAGCTGTTTTGGTTAATTGACGTCAAGCATAGATGTTAATATGGACATTCCCCAGAGTTCTGACTACAATCTCTGGATATGGTGGAGAAATTGACTGACATAGTGTTGTTTGCTGATGATACATCACTGGTCTTCAAAAGACAAAAAGAAAATTTTGATGATGTTAATGGTGTCTTTAACCTTGAATTGGTTCTCATTTAATATTTTATTGTTGAGCTCCGTCTAATTGGTTTCAGGCTTGCTTTTCAAAGAGATGCAGGTTCGATTCCTGACCATGTACCAATGACATAATTAATTTATCTTAAGTACATTATACGGACAGACGCTCTAACGGTGATGGAAAACATCGTGAGGAAACCTTCATTACTCCATAGCTGCGGCGATGGGATAGCCCCCTGTCACGCAAACTGAAGTATTAAATAACTGGCTCAAAGTGGGCACAATTGTGCCTCTGCCACCCCGTATGGGAAAAGGCGTGACGCTATTTTATGTTAATAGTTTATTGTTTAATGCTGGTAAAACCAAGTGTATCAAATTCTCACATTCAAATGTCAGGCAAGTTTAGTGTTAGACAGCAACACGTTAGAATTAGTAAACGATAAGAAGTTTCTTGGAATAACCATTGATAGCAAATTGCAGTGGGGCCCACATAGATAAATTAGCTAGTAGATTAAGTTCTGCGGCTTACGCTGTTAGGTACATCAGACAAATCACGGATGTGGCTACATCTAGGCTAGTATATTTTAGTTACTTTCATAGTGTCATACATAGCCTATGGTATCTTGTTGTGGGGGGAAAGAAGCGCATATACAAACTTTTTTTATTTTAGAGAAAAGAGCTATTCCAGCAATCTATAATTTAAAACGCACAGACTCTTTAATAGAGCTTTTTAAAGAAATTGACATACTAACAGTATCTAGTCCATTTATTTTCAAAAATATAACCTTACAACATTTTCCAAACTTAGCAATAGTTGTAATGTTAACCTAAGAAATAATCCCAGACTAGTTGCGCCACGGTTTTGATTCGCGAAGGTTAGCAATTATTTCAAAGGCTTTGATTCGCGAAGGTTAGCAATTATTTCAAAGGCTATTCTCTACTACAACAAGATACCTCTGGATTTTGAAAATGCCATTTGACCGTTTTTAAAAGCATGTTAAAGCGACTTTGTCAAAAAAGGGATATTACAATGTTCAAGATTACTTAAATGACTGACGGGACTGAATGGGGTGAATCTAACTCAACACAGAACTTAC
Organism: Argyresthia goedartella; assembly: GCA_949825045.1. Taxonomy (NCBI): domain Eukaryota; kingdom Metazoa; phylum Arthropoda; class Insecta; order Lepidoptera; family Argyresthiidae; genus Argyresthia; species Argyresthia goedartella. The sequence goes on from OX463809.1 coordinate 10,399,580, forward strand.
TGATAATAATTTTGTAATTAGTTATTCCTGCGTATTAATTATAATTATTAATATTGTAATATTTGTATTAGTTAAACACAACCAATTTTGCTACGTATATGTAAATACATACAGTAATAACGAAATTTGTACTTAGAAATTGAACTTTGATATTAAAACAAATTTTAATAGTGTAATGAATAAATCTATGAAGCGCGTGCATGTGGTCCAGAAATAAATTTGCTTTGCTCAAGTTGTTTTTGTAGTGAAACTTGTTCAGAATAATGACCACAACAACCACCTAAAATATGACCTTACTTTCTGCTACACCTTATACTTATTACCACATATTGCAAGAGACGAAAATAGCTCTACCAAATTGGTAGATCAGAATTGGTAGTACTAATTCTGATCATCACTTATGAAAATATAAATTTAGATGTTTGGATGTTTGTGTGTTTGTCCCTCAATTACGCTGATACGGCTGAACGGATTTGTATGAAATTTAGCACGGATATATATTATGAGCTAGATTAACATATATGATAATTTTTATCCGACTGCACCAGAAGGAGGGTAACGTTATCTCGGTAAATTATAATTCCTAGGAACACGCAGATGAAGTTGCGGGTATCAGCTAGTCGTCATATAAAAGTAATACAAATTGTGTGGGTGACTGAATGCTTGATCTCTAAAGACCATCTTTCTTTGAATTATATAATCACTTTACCTTAACCTTAACGCGTCATAACAGGTCACTGTAAACTAAATAGACACCTATCATTATTAAAGCTTGTACCAAACCCCTCATGTCCTCATTGTGGCCTGGAGGACCTAGCCAGCACTTCTTGAGAGAATGCATAATGTATTCAGGCATAAGATCGTATAAACAATGGATGGATAGCTTGAAAGATGACTTGTCAAACTTAGGGTCTTACAACAAAAAATCAGCTCCACTTCAACACTTGTTTAAAGACAAAAATGTATGAGATTTGACGTTTGTTTTGAGGTTAAGCTGTGATTAATATTTTTTGTAGTAACACGGGTATAGCGACATTCTAGAATTCATTAGAAGAACAAGTGGGACATCGGTTGAACCAACAGTAAACAGAGCCCAAACACTGGGAATTGGGTGAAATAGTCACAATAGAGGTCCAATCACCTGCATGTACTTCAGTGGGCGTCCCACCTCATAATCATCATCATCAACTTTACCTTTGACACTGTATTCAAACTCAATTCTACAACCGAGTTCATTCAGGAATTCAATCAGCATCCCGCTGCATGCTATGTCCAGACTTGATCTCACAACAGTGGGGCGGTTCTTGTCGCCCAGGTCTGGCTGGCCGATGTACCGGAGCTGGAAGGGCATGTCCCTCGCGTCGAGCGCTTTTCGCACCCTCAACATAAGTGGTGCTGACTGGAATACATAAATAAGACATGGCTAGCGCTAATAGTTTTCACTATATATGTATATCACCGACCTGATACGCAGTAGGTGCCCTGGGTATTACACTGGGAAACCTGTATAGTAGTAACCAGCGAAACCATCGTATGAACCTTTTCACTCATAAGTATTAATATAGCGAGAATATGTGAACATTGCACTTAAGTACACTTCTGATAGTTATTGGTTGGGTAGTTGCATGAAAAATAGAAGCTAGTTAATTATCTGGTTACTGTAGGGAAGAATAGAAAAAAGTATTATTGTAGAATGGGCGTTCCCAGGGTAGGGGCAGGGGAGCCCCCCCCCCCCCCTAGAAGATAAAATAAACGTCAACGGTTTTTGTTTCAATATACCTGACCGACCATCTTCTCGAAACAGGTATGAGCTGCCCCCCCCTAGCTGAAATCCTGGGTACGCCCTTGAGTAGATAGGTACAATTGATATTGCAAGTGGAAAGTAATATGTGTGATATGATAATATATTGTGTGAATCTTCTTAAAGTGCACATAACGATCTGGGTTGAAGAACATCGAAATTCATCGACAAAAAAAATAAAACCTCATCCCTCCCAATTTTAATAGCCATTTTAATATTGAAATGCGCTATCTGGGTACCAGCTGCAAAAATAAAACTTCGGAGTGGAAGGGTTTTTTGTAGTGAAATTGACTGATTCGTGATGATGAAAGACACGTTGTGCTACCAGTAATAAAAAATTGCAGAAAAAGTGATCACCGTAAACTAAAATTACTCTTTGTTTATGAAATATATTTTTTTCCAGTTTTTTTTTTTTTGTAATTGCAGATATCCACAAAATTTGGTTCCCAAAATGGAATTATTTCCTTACGGAATATTCTTCTTTTTCTTTTTGTTAGCTTTCAGACAATAACAAAATTGTGTTACTAAATAATAAACTTTATTTAAATAAAAACATTACATTATACCTATTTTCACTTTTCGGAGCTAAGCTTAATCATAAGACTTAGAGATTACTGATATACCGTGAAGGTATGGTAGTAAATAAATAAATTTAGCCCATATTAATGTCCACACTGAGAGGCCTTTCATAGACATGCGTAAGATTGAGCCATACCTCATCAAGCTGGCTCAGTGCGGGTGGATGGGCGAAGATAATACATAATTATACTTTGGGACACATACTGGCTATAAAAAATACCTAATTATTAATTTAATTCAACTAACAGAAATACTTACAGTGAAATTAAGTTACGTTATTACAACAAAAACTGCTTTGAGGGGCCAACGTTTTCTGGCCCTTTTGCAGGACGAATTACCTATATTGTTAAAAGAGGTACCAATCGGTGTAAGACAAGATATGTACCTACAAATGGACGGTTGCCCAGCTCATAATTACACGCCTGTGAGGACATATTTGACTGAACAATTCCCAAATCGCTGGATTGGTCGGCAAGGGCCGGGAGGATGGCCTCCTCGTTCGCCAGATATGACACCACTAGATTATGTTTTGTGGGGCACGATGAAACAAAAAAAATATAATGCCCCATCAACACGGAGGCAGATGTTCTAGATCGGTTTCTAAGTTGCGCTAACGCCATCCGAAACGACCGAGACATGATTAGAAGAGCTATGCAGCAAATTGTGTTTAGCTCAGCATTGTGTCTTCAATAAGTTCAATACAAATAAATTATAAAATGATAAGGTATAATTATTTTAATTGTTTTATTATCTTCGCCCATTCACCCGCACTGAGCCAGCTTGATGAGGTATGGCTCAATATTACGCATAATATATCATAAGGGTCCCCGCATACGGGCCAAGGAAATATGCCGGAAGCGGCGTTTTGTGGTGTGGTGTGCACTCGGGGTGGTAGAGGCACAATGGGCCCACTTTTAGCCAGTTATTCAACACTCCCATTTTGCGTGACAGAGGGCTAGCCCATCGCCGCAGCTATGGAGTAACAATCAATCAATCTTACGCATATCCATTAAAGATAGAATAGCAAAAGATAGCTGTAGGGAATTTTGATGAACATACCACCATTGTTATTATGGTAGGAAACCACTCAAACATTAGTCGGAGTGCATTACATACCGGTATAGATGTACTGCTCAATTTATATAATAAGACGAAGTGCAAGTTTATTCTATGTAACTTTCCTTATTGTTCTTATTTATCGGGGAAACAAAATAAAAGTGTACATAGAATGAACATGCACCTATACAATATAACTTGTCATCATAGTGATGCTATATTATATTTCGACATGAATAATTTTATTCATAACTTTACTTTGATTCAGGATACTATTTACCTGTCTAATAAAACAAAAAAACGAGTAGCTACATTGTTAGCGTATAATATATGCGACACAGTTGTAAATACTATAACGCAGTCGCCTTCAGTTTTAGTTAGTATTAGTACTAATAGTAATGTTTTAAACTAGATTGTTCGACAAAAGAGGACTTTTCAAAATAAGCAGTGGTTTTCTGGCAATCAAATGAAAAATACTAGGACAAAAGGTATAATAAATCCCCACTTAAATATTTCCCATTAAAACATGCAGGGGCTACCAGGCAAAGAAATTGTATTAGAAATATTTCTTAATAATTCTGACACCGATGTTATTTGTATCACAGAACACTAGTTAAAGGAAAATATGATGTCTTTTAACATAAATAATTACAAAATTGTCAGTTGTTACAATAGAAAGACTGCTGATAGAGGTGGTTCTTTAATCTTAGTAAAAAATAATATTAAGGTGAAACAACGGAAAGATATTCTTGCACTTACTGTAGAAATACAAATAGAGGTATCCTGTGTTGAGTTGGAGTTGAGATGGCAATTTTGAAATGTTCGAGAAAATTTTGGAGGAAGCCCTCATTAAACTTTGTAATAGCAGAAAAAAGTTAATTATTTGTGGAGATTTTAATGTAGATTTGCTTGTAGATACAACATCGAAACAACGATTAATAACTCTGTTGAAATCATTTAATTTATGTCATGTATTTCTAGAGCCGACTAGAATTACACTTACTAGCCAAACTTGCTTAGATAACGTTTTTTGTGACTGTGCATTCACAAGTAAAAAAGTAATTAACTGCTTACCCTCCGATCACAGTGGTCAAACAGTTTCATTCCCAATTGCCAGTAAAAATAGGACTGATCCATCATTTTATAGGCCTATTACATCCCATAGACTAGAGACGTATATGAAAAAGTTAGATATAAATTTGCCAGTACCGGATTTTGATGAACATAACCTTAACAAAATCTATTTTGACTTCTTCAATATTATTCAAACAGAATTCAATAGTTTTTAAATTAAAGAAAGTCTGTGCCAACACCGGTAAATCTAAATTTAATGACTGGGCAACATCTGGAATTCGTAAAAGTAGAGCTATCTTGTACGAGGTGCGTTTTTAAGTTCGCGGAATGAGAGGGTTGGAAGGGAGTGATTAGGCTTATTAGAATCGTAACGTGTTCATTGACTCATACCTAGTATAAATACGAGGTTTCATTGTTATCAGACTATTAGTCTTTGAGCTATCGTCAACCAAGCAACATAATCGGGAGTGAAAAGTGAAATATGGAAAAAATAGAATATTGTGCCTTTATAAAGTTCCTTAACAAGCAAGGACAATCAGTTGCGATCATAATGGATGAGATGTCATCGGTTTACGGTGACTCTTGTCCAGGAAAAACCATGGAGTACAAGTGGCACAGTTTGTTTAAACAAGGAAGGGAATCCCTTGAAGACGACCCGAAGCCGGGCAGGAGCATCGAGGTGACCACGCCAGAACTTATCCAAAAAATCGAAAAACTTGAACTCGACGATGCTCGACTAAAGAAGAAACAACTCGCAGAAATGGTTAGAGTATCCGATACAACCATTTTTAAAATCCTGCACGATCATTTTGGCATGACTAAGGTCAGCGCGAGATGGGTACCGAGAATGCTCACGCCGCCGCAAAAACAACAACGCGTAGAGGGTTCACGTGCATTTTTGGACGTCTGCAATAAAGACAAGGATGGTGTATTGAGTCGAATTGTTACTGGAGACGAAACTTGGGTTCATCATTATGAACCTGAGTCGAAACAAGACTCTATGCAGTGGCATAAAAAGGGCTCAGCACCCCCCAAGAAGTTTAAGGTGTCACAGTCAGCTGGGAAACTGATGGCAATGGTCTTTTGGGACTCAGAAGGAATATTATTGATCGATTATAAAGATAAAGGTGTTTCTATAACCGGAGAATACTACGCTTCAATATTAGAGCGCCTAAAAGAAGCCATTAAACAGAAAAGACGGGGAAAATTGACGAAAGGTGTGCTGCTTTTGCACGACAATGCGCCCGTCCACAAGAGCTGCGTTGCGTTGGCTGCCCTGCATAAGGTGGGCTTCGATATTTTGAACCACCCACCCTACAGCCCAGACCTGGCCTCGAGTGATTATTATCTCTTTCCAAAAATGAAAAAAGAGCTGCGGGGTAAAAAAATGACCACCGATGATGAAGTTAAGGAGGCAGTTTCAGCGTATTTTGAGGACAAATACAAAACATTTTTTATGAGGGTATAAATAAATTATGCAGGTGAATATATTGAAAAGGAAAAATAATTTGGTTTTTTCATTTCCACCCCTTACCCTCCATTCTGCGAACATAAAAGCGGTCCTCGTATGACCTTTATGAACAAAAAACCTATAACTTTGATATAAATTTTCATGACCATGTTAAAAAATATTCCAAAACTTTCAAGTTGGTTTGTAGAACTGCAAAAACTTTACACATAAATAGAAAAATACAAAATTCAAATAATAGAATGAAAACGGTTTGGCAAATCATATACCGTGAAACTGGCAAAGTTATACCAAGGGACAATGATTTCTGCTTAAAGATAGGTGATAATGTTGTTAAATCCAACGCTGAGGTAGCTCGAGCTTTTGAAACATTCTTCACCAATGTACCCTTACTCACAACAGAGCGTCTAAATTCATCTCCATATGAAGCAGAGACTTTATTAAAAAACAGTACTAGCATAGTAGTTATAGCCCCACACCTAGCTTATATATTTAATAAATGTGTTGACGATGGAGCATTCCCAGACCTCATGAAACACAGTAAACTGATACCTCTGTTCAAGTCGGGAGACAAGGGTGAAATACTCTCACACTTCAACCGTACAAAACAACTCCAAGCCAAACAATACGGTTTCACTAGGGGTAAATCGACTACGGATGCAGGTATTATTCTTGTATCTCATATTTACTCTGCATGGGAGGCCGCACAGGATGCTATCGGAGTTTTTTGCGATCTGTCGAAGGCATTTGATTGTGTTGATCATAATACGCTACTAATGATATTAAATCATTACGGAGTTAGAAATAAAGCGTTGAATCTACTAAGATCATACTAAAGCAATAGAATTCAACAGGCAGAAGTCAACGGTGTTAAAACTGATGGATCGGGAGTAAAAATTGGCGTTCCCCAAGGTTCCATATTAGGCCCTTTCTTATTCCTGGTATATATTAACGATCTGCCTTTCATGGTGGAGAAATTGACTGATATAGTGTTGTTTGCTGATGACACTTCACTGGTCTTCAAAATTTAAAGACAAAAAGAAGATTTTGATGATGTTAATGGAGTATTGTCTTTAATCTTGAATTGGTTCACATTTAATAATTAATTGTTAAATGCTGGTAAAACCAAATGTATCAAATCGGTAAATTAAGTTCTGCGGCTTACGCTGTTAGGAACATCAGACAAAACACGGATGTGGCTACATTTAGGCTAGTATATTTTAGTTACTTTCATAGTGTCATGTCTTATGGTATCTTGGTGTGGGGGAAAGCAGCGGATGTTCAAACTTTTTATTTTACAGAAAAGAGCTATTCGAGCAATTTATTAAAACGCACAGACTCCTTAAGAGAGCTTTTTGAAGAAATTTAAATACTAACTGTAGCTAGTCAATTTATTTTCGAAAACATAATGTATGTACGCAAGAACCTTACAACATTTGCCAAACTTAGCGATAGCTGTAATATTAACCTAAGAAATAACCACAGACTACTTGCGCCCCGGTTTAGACTCGCGAAGGTTAGCAATTCTTTCAAGGGTCTACTACAACTACAACAAGATACCTCTGGAGATCTTGAAATTGCCATTTGAGCAATTTAAAAACCATGTTAAAGCGACTTTGTAGAAAAAGGGATATTTCAATGTTCAAGATTACTTAAATGCCGGGACTGTATGGGGTTAATCTGGCTCAACAAAGACCTTGCTGTTGATAGTTTTGTAATTATTTATTCCTACTTTGGCCACCAAACGACCTATCAGCTACCCTACTACTAAATTATACAGTGACTGCGACGTCCTAACTGTCAGACAGCTCTTTATTTACAACACCGTGATTCATCAACACATTAATATACCTTTCTATGAAACGTCCAAACGTCGCAAAGACTTAATTTGTAATACTCCCTTGCCAAAGCTTAGTTTTACAAAAAGGCATCAGTTATATCTTGGCCCAAAACTATATAATAAGATAAATAACATACATTTTGTATTTAACAAACCCACATATCAATGTAAAAAGAATGTGTCTACACTACTAAAATCCTTAACTTATGATGAAACAGAAATTTTTATAATGTAATACAATTAGTTACGTACTTATCCACTCACTCACATACACACACACCCTCACACAAACTCTCACACACACACACACACCCTCTCACACATACACCACACACACACACATCACACACCCACACACCACACACTCACCCCAAACAAACACACCACACACACACCCACACACACACCACACGCACATATACCCTCGCACACACGCATCCTCTAACTGAGGCGTGTAGCATGTTAAGTATTAAAATTTTATTTTGTGTCCTTCCCTCTGGGGGAACATATTATTGTTTATAAAATTGTTTAACTTAACATTGTATGTTTTTTCTTTTTTAATTTTTCTTGCTTGTTATTTCGTTCTTTGCTTAAAACACGACGCCACCGAATCACTGTTACGGTCCTCGTAAGAGGCCTACTAATTCATAAATACAGGCTACTTGTGAGCCTAGTTATGATAGTAGTCGACAAAACTATCTCCTTGTTGTGTATATTTTTTACTATAAATAAAGATTTATTATTATATAATTATTACTTATTAATTATGAATGATATTATGAAATTTGTATTAGTTAAGCACAAGCAATTTTTATAAGAGATCTAAAAACCATCTGTGGGAGTTCTACGCCCTTCTACTCCCACAGTGGTCCAATGTAGAGAAGTGGCAAAAAATGATGATTACTTAGTATATGTAAATATCTACAGTAATAAAGACATTTGGAATTTGGAATTTGAAAAAGGCCTGCCTAAATGTGCCTCTCAGTGGCGACATTAATGTGGCCTACATTTATTTATTTACTACCTTATGACTTCACAGTATATCACTAATCTCTAGGAATTAAGATAAAGCTTAGCTCCGAAAAGTGAAAATAGGTATCATGCAATGATTTAAAAAAATATATAGATATATATTTAGAAACACAATTTTGGTGTTGTTTGAAAACTAACAAAATTAAGAATAATAGTCCATAATAAAATAATCCTATTTTGGGAACCATTTTTTGTGGAAAGAAGCAATAACAAAAAAATAACTCAATAAAAACACTATTATTTCTTAAGCAAAGCGTAAATTTAGCTTACGGTTACCACTTTTTCTGCAACTTAGACAAAGACACATGGTGCTGCCAGTAACTAATTACTGGCAGCACCATGTGTCTTTCATCATCAGAAAAACCCTTCCATTCCGAAGTTGTAACTTTTTTTGCAGTTGTTACCCAGATAGCTCATTTCAATACTAAAATGGCTATAAAAAAAATATTATCATTTTTGTCGATCAATTTCAATGTTCTTCAACCCAGATTGTAATGTGCACTTTATGAAGATTCACACAGTATATTATAACTTGTTGGCACTTACTTACCCTGATAGTTTTGGTAGCATTATGTGTGAAGTGGAGTTCACTCATGCAATTCAACGATAATACTTAGATAAATGCTAGGTAGGTACATAATTAATAACTACTTACTACATTCTAACTTACTAGGCAGCCAAAAAGTTATATGGATACATATTGAATAATGATTTGCTGACAAAAGAAAATGTGATTGATTTGATGAAAGAATAAGATCACAAATTGTATTTGTAAATACCACCATCATTATGACATTGCAGTGATTCTTATTATTGAGTAGCAGCACAGATACATAGCCGTTTCCCATTGAATCATATTTTATTTATGATTAGTTAAATTTAAGTATAATGATCCAATTAAAAAGCATCACATGGCTAAGATATGTATGTGCTTGGTGGCCAACCTGTTGATTAGGATCCCGCAAACTGAAACACACTTCTTGGTCATCAAATGTCTCAGGACAAACATCCACATTGTCACAGAGACCACGGAGACGTTGCAATAACACTTCGACAGCAGAATCTAGCACAGAACCCTGAAACCAGATATTAATACAATCTTAGATCTGATAGTAAATGATGGGAATAGTGAAGTATCTCGTAATGTTTCTTTCTTACTTGCAGTAAGTATTCTTGATTGGGAATAATGTTCGCCTTTAACGCCTGTGTCAAACTATCTGTCGCAGTGATAGGAGCCGCATTCACTGAAGACATTTTACTTGAGTAAAGTGTGATTATTGAATCACTTGCATTGACGTAGATGTGATAAAAAATATTTAGCCAAAAAACTAAAACGAAAGTAATTACACTACACACACCCAACACTACGCTTATGTCAAACCACAGGCATATGTAGGATACTATACCTAGTCCAACATAGGATGATCTCTGACAGCTTGTCACTGTGACTTTACTAGGCATGGGGATAATGTCGAAATAAATTATCGATATTCTAACCAAAGTTTCTGAATGTTTCAAGCAAATCAAACAAAAGGATGTTGTAACATGTTTTTATTCTTGTTAAATCGGTGCACAGCCCAAATCACTATCATCAAAGTCTGATTCTGACTCGCTGGAGCAGTCTTGTAGATTTATAATCAGTTCCTGGGTAGATTGGTCGAATCGTACGTCACGCTCCCAATCATCTTCCATAATTTTTCTTGTTCTGTCTATGTCTTTCTTCCAATTGTCCGATGTGACACTGTCACATGCATCCTTCAGTAACTTCAGCATTTTATTTGCTGTAAAAGGCGGTGTTGTATTATGTCTGGCTACGTAACCTGTAACAAAGAAATAAAATACATATAAAACACACCATGGCTTGTTGGAAGAGATGTCTTAATAGCTAATCGATGTTTTATTAGCTAATTGATGTTTTATGAGATATTTTTACATTCTTATCTTCCTATGCTATCAAAATGTATTTGATTATAATTTTATGTGAGTACAATAAATTACAAATATTAATCTAATTGACTTTTTTTAAGCAAACGAGAGAAATGCGAGCGATGGTGAAAGAAACACATAAGCACGTTTACCTTTGACTTGAGCCCAGATCAGCTCTATCGGGTTGTACTGGCAGTGGTATGGAGGTAGCCGAATTACAGTATGGCCCTTTTCTTTTGCTATTTCATCCAAGATGTATGTTGGAGTACGGGGTTTGTGTATACGGACCAATCGTAGTAATTCAGTTTTCAACATCTTTTCGTTGGCCTCTATACCTTTGCTTTGCAGCCACGAAATTAAATCCAATTTCCGGTTGCTTGACGTTGGTGCTTTATCTCTTTGTACGGAGTGGTACGATGCATTGTCCATCACGATGGTATGCGGTTCTTTCAGGTTTTCCAAAAGAGTTAAAAACCACTTTTTGAATCTTTCGAAATCCATTTCTTCATGATATTCGGTGGTCTTTACTGATTTAAACGCCAGCAAACAATTCGGCACAAAGCCAGACGACGTCCCAGCATGTGTTATAATTAATCTTTGCCCTTTGCCTTCGGGCACTTTTGTAGTTGACTCAGCTGTGTCATCCGTCCAAGATCTTGAAACTGTGTGATTTGCGTTTAGCCACGTTTCGTCCAGAAAAACCACTTTGTCCCAGTTTGAGATCTCTTTAATTTTTCGGAGAAAATCAATTCTCTTGAGCGCAACATCTGTCCGCTCCATTAGTATTTTTCTTTTGTCACTTTTTTTGTAGCGGAACCCGATGCTTTTTAGTGTTTTGGCTAACGACGAGTGGCCACCTTTAAATAATTCAGCGTCTTCAAGAGATGTTTGTAGTTTTCTGAGTGTTGGTAACTCTCCACGCGTGTAGTACCCATAAATATGGTTCCGGATTGCTGCGGCATCAAAATCGTCAATTTTTGATATTGTACACGTCCTCTTCCTTTTTTTATTTGGCGTCGACAGTTTTTGCTCTTCGTTTTCCTCTGTCGTCGTTGTCGCAGATGATTGCTCACCATACTTTTCTCTGCTGACACGAATCACTGTAGCAATCCCGATTCCCAGAGCATCAGCAACTCTGTTGCACGCTTGTGTTAATGGCAACAACGGTCCGCCATTTTGACTCTCGCGTTCAAAGTATTCGCGCAAGCGAATCACAAACTCCCGGCTTTCACTATTTAAAACAGTTTTCTTTGTTCTTTTTGGCATACTGTATCCAAAAACAGAACAAACTTAACAAACAAATAACAGCAAAACTCAACAAATTAATAACAATAACGATAACCGAATGGAGACTGAATGAAAACACGTGGCGTATACAAGGCGTTGGCACTCGTACTGAACAAGATGGCAGAATGGCAGATGCAATGCAATCAAACAAGATGGCGGCATGGCGCGGTGAAGCCCACTCTACACACTCACGCGCAAAGCCCGCGAAACATGCATGAATGAATGAATGGGATTTCATTATTGTTTCACGCGCGAGTGTGGAGCGCCCATGAAGCGCCACTCGTTAAAAATTCAGTTTGCTTTTAACAAAAATAAAACTATTTTTTATCGTTGTTTTAATAGTATTTCTATTTCATTTACCTTGTTGTTTGCAATCTATTTTATTTACAAAATATCATCAATATTCTATTGATGATATTTTGGCCCGACGACGACCCGAATGGCCGAGACGGCAGTGACCCTGCCTACGAAGCCAAGGGTCCCGGGTTCGAGTCCCGGTGGGGGCAAATATTTGTTTGACGAGAACGGATGTTTGTACCCTAGTCATGGTTGTTTATCTATCTAAGTATAATATTTATCTATATAAGTATGTGTATCGTTGTCTAGTACCCAAGATACAGGGAATCCTAGTTTGGGGCTAGATCAATGTGTGTCAATAGTGTCCAAGGTATTATTATTATATTATTATTATATATGTGTCGAGTCAAGATCGATAACTTGTCTTACGATAAGTGTAGCACGTCACTATTTGCCAATAAAGTATTTAAATTGTCTCTATACATTTTACCGTCGAAAAATACGATACTTCATAGGCGTGTTTTGACACTGACAGCTGTCAGAGATCATCCTATGTTGGACTAGGTATAATGTCAAACCAACCAGACAACCAGTTGTTTTTTTTTGTTGTAATGTTTTTCCTTTATGGAAAAGGCTAAGAGCTTAAGCCCATACCGCCTGGTCTTATTTTAATTTCTTTTCTTCTCTTCTTAATGATTGAGGCTAAAAGCCTTGTCTTTCCGTAGGTATTTTCTTCAGTCTTTGTTATATATTCGAGGCAGATAGCCTTGTCTAACGTATTTATTCTTTAACTTCATAATCCAGTATGTTTAGGTCAATCCGTGTTGTCAATCAGGTATCAATTTTCCTCCAGTATTTATAGGTCACATCCGAGTTGTCAAATCAGGTAGTATAGGTCTATTCCGGTGTATTATTATTTTTCAAATAACTCCAATGGTACTCTTGATAAAATTATAAATAGGGTAAAATGCTTCTATTCTTAAGGAGATTCTGAATGGAGCGCGGGACATCCAGGGCTTCTTTGTAAATGTTCAATAAGCTGTCAATGAATACTAGTCTTTGTATATTGAATTGAGGGCAATCAAAAAATATATGATTAGAGATCGGTTTTCAGAATTACAAAATGTAGAATTTGGGGAAGGAATCATTTTCAATCTATATAAATGTTCATTAAATCTGCCATGTCCAATTCTCAAACCACAAATTGTTGTGTAAAAGTTTCTATGTAGATATTTTCCGACGATAAACCATGGTCTCTTAATGTCCGAGTTAATATAGCTGTACCATTTTCCTTTTATTTGTGTCGTTTCTCTCCAATGAAGCATCCATTGATGTTTAATATTCGTTCTAATGTCGGTTTTGCAATCTGAAGCTGGCAACTTAATGTTCTTGACAGGTATTTGGTGAATATTGGGATTTTTTATTATAGAGCTGGCAAGTTTATCAGCGAGTTCGTTGCCAGAGACGCCAATGTGAGATGGTGTCCAAAACAAACTTATTTCTCTATCTTGATTGAGCCAAAGCCTACTAATTTTCTGCCTTATGTTATAAATAATATAGTTTAAGCTACCATTGTACATGGGATTTGACAGTGCCATTAAAACGCTCATGCTGTCCGAAATTATCAACCATTTCTTGAAACTAAGGTTAGTTGATTCTATATATTCTAAAGATGCATAAATGGCTTGAGCTTCTGCTGTGTATATACTTGCATGTGATGGCAATCTGAACCCATGTCCCAATTTAGTGACAGGATCATAGTAAGCCATGGAGACGTTTTCGTTAAACTCTCTGTGTTCATCCAATTAATTGTAAACTGCATATTTATCACTCAGTGTCCTATCTATGTGAATCTTTAACCCACAGAATTTGCTCTCATATGATCCTTCATAACAAGGCAAAGTACTACTATTGTAGATATTATATTTACTCTTATAAGTTAAAGTTTCTTGAATGTTACAAGTTAAAAAGTTATTAGAGTTAAGCATTAATAGTTTAGAAAGAAGGAGATTGCCATCTTCAGACAACAACTTGATAATGAAATTAAGTTTTAAATTATTGAATCTGATCATTAATGGACACAAGTTACACTCAACCTGCATTTATTTAATTGGAGATGACTTAAAGGCTCCTAAGATTAATCTTAAATTTATATTTTGGATCTTTTCAAGTTTATCTACTAATTTTGGATCTATACAATAACAGAAAAAACCATAGTCAAAGTGACTTCTTACAAGGGCTTTGTATAGAGTTAAAAGAATCTTAGGATCGGCACCCCAATGGCTGCCAACCAAAGATCTTAAAGTGTTGGTAGCTCTTAAAGCTCGTTCCGTTATGCAATCAAAATATCTACACCATGAGAGATTCTGTGTAAAAACTACACCCAAAATTTTTATTTGAGATTCAATTGGTAATAAGTTATTGTCATATTGTAGCTTAACTGGGATGACTTTGTTCTTTGAGAATATGACTACTTTACTTTTAGCTGGACTACTTTCTAGATTTAAATATTGAAAGTAACTATGTAATTTTTCCAGTGCTAAATTTAATTTTTGAGTTGTGTGTGTGATGTTATTACCACTGCAATAAATAGCCAAATCATCGGCAAACTGTAAGTTGCTGACTTCTGTTCCTAACATTTCATTGAGCCTGTGGATGTAGAGAATATACAATAAAGGGCTCAAAATGCCACCTTGACAGACGCCTTTAGTTGACAATCTAGGCCCAAAAATATTATTGCAACTCATCTTAACATAAACTTCTCTTCCACTGATAAACTCATAAATCAACCTAACACATTTTTCAGGTATTCCCAAAGAAGAAAGAATGGTACATAGAACAGAGTGATTAATGTTATTGAATGCTCCTACAGTATCGAAAAAAATACAGACAAGATTAACCGCAGCGTCAGTATCATGGAAGAGATGCCCTATACTTTCTTTTGCTGACCGACCGCGACGAAACCCGAACTGATTTCTTGGAAGAATATGATTGGATTCAATATAAAACTCAAGACGTTGTTTCATAAGTTGCTCAAAAAGTTTACCTGCACAATATGTTAATGCAATGGGACGGTAAGAGTCTGCATCATTTGGATCTTTTCCTGCTTTTAGAATTGGAACCAAGCAATCTTGTTTCCACTCTTTTGGAATTATTGATTGTTCCCAGAGTAAATTTAAAATATTTAAAAATTTCACAAGGCAATCTGTTTCCAGTTTTTAAGAAACATTTTGTAAGAAATGCAATCTAAACCAAAGGTTGTGTCTTTACGTGACTTGATAACTGCTTTTAACTCAGCTATGGTGAATGGATTGATAATGTAACTATTGGTGGGGTTTACGGAAGAAATATTATTTATTTGCATTGGTTGTAAAACAAAGTCAGGTGTATATTTCCTTAAAAAGTTATTTATCCAAAATATTTCATTATTATTATTTAGTTTCGTACTTTTACTGTAGGATTTATTAAATTTACGCATAGTTTGCCAAATTTTAGAAATTGGAGTGGATCTATTTATTTCAGTACAGTATTCCTTCCAACTATTTAATCTTTCTAATTTAATAGGTAAGGTAGGTAAGGTTTTTCTCAGCCTGCATTTTTTTTTAATTAATATAGTTTAAATCACTAGGATCTTGTTTAAATATAATAAAAGCTTCCTTACTTTTTTGAACTGCATTAGCACACTTTTCATTCCACCATGGCAGAGGAGGATGCCGGTATTTAAAATTGCTTCCTGTCTGTTTCGAGCTATTATTATTCATATTTGAATTTTGGGCCCGACTTCTAAACATCGTTTGATTAATAGCTTTATGAATGATATCACAATAGTCATAGTAAGACTGTAGAGGATCGTTATGGTTAATAATAAATTCTTTAAGCATAGTGTTGGCGAGCTTTGAAAACTTATTCCAATTTACTAGCCGTAGATTAGGTCTTTTGAGTGCAGCTGTGTTATTTTGAGAAATAAAGTTGTTTGTAGAAGAATCAGTGATAGTGTTGAACAAAATCTCAGTTATTGTGGGTAGATGATAACTTCCCAGGGGATCATCATATACTGTCCAATTGCAATTAAGGGCTATAGAGGGACTGACTATTGTTAAATCCAAACCATTTGGTCTCCAGTTATTTGTACCTACAGTTGTTGGTTGTGTGTCATTTAATAACACTAAATTGCATTCATTTACAGCATCGAGGACATCTCTTCCACGAGGACTGACAGATTGGCAACCCCACATGGTGTGATGTGCATTGAAATTACCTGCTACTAAGCATGGTTGTGGTAAGGTATTAATAAAATTGAATAATTTTGTTTTCTAAAAGTAGGACTACAATTTGTCGGGATATAAAGACTGGCCATTGATAATGAACTGTTATTAAAGTTTATTTTGATAGCAATATTCTGAAGTGAATCATCAAAAAATGTTTTTAATCTACTGTATTGTATGTTGTTACGAATTACTATGGCAACACCATTGTGTTTATTGCCACAATCATTGCGTTCTATTGAGTATCCTTTAATATTTAAACGTTGTGTAGGCTTGAGCCAAGTTTCGCAAACTAAAGCTATGTCAATATTATTTTCATACAAAAATTGAGTAAAAATATAACGATTACATAACAGACTTTGAGCATTCCACCGTACTATCTTTAATTTGTCTGTGAATTTGTACTAATGTTCTTGGTATCACTGGAGTTGAAAAAATCGCTTAAAACATCTAACACATTTTTAGAGGATATTGGGGTATCTTGTGTCTTATTTAATGTTATAATTTTTATAATGCTTTGCACTAAGAGTGCATTGTCATTTGATTTTAATAATGTCAAGATATCAAGAGGCTTCTTAGGGCCGAGAGGTGGGAAATTTCCATTTTTGAATATGTCAGCGAATGATGTTGTCTGAACTTTTTGTCTGTTTTCTTGTATTTTCTTTTGCTTAATTGGACACTGAGCTTAAATGCTAACGTGATCGCCATCGCAATGGAAGCATTTGGCCTGTTCGATCGGAGTTTTACAAACTTTATATGAGTGGTCTTCTTTACAGAGTTCTTGCAAAACTTTGCTAAATGGCCATACCTGAGACACCGGTTATTCTCCCACAGTGGTCCAATGTAGAGAAGAGGCAAAAAATGGCGTTTGCTAAGTATATGTAAATATCTACAGTAATAAAGTAAAGACATTGACTTTGACCGGAAACTTTGTTTGACTGGTGGAACATACGCTGAGATGTCATGCCGCCAACCGTCCACATCTACGTAGTCTGGAAGAACTGACGTCGCCAAGGTGATGGCTACTGTCTGCAGCGGCTGTTGAATGAAGTTATCATCAACTTTGGTCCTTTTTGTGAATCTTCGAACAGATATTATTTTCTTGTAACTTGATAGCATTGTAAATATCTTTTTGTTTGTCAAGTTGGTGGGTACATTTTTAATTATACCAGTAATTTCAGTGCTTGAAGTTGGTATATTGGCCTTAAATTGGTAGTCTTTTAAAAATGTAGCATTGTTCAAGAAGGCATTAGCAAGGCTGGCTTTTTCGAAGTATATGGCAATTTTAAACTTAAAGTATTTTTATTTTCATAGGCTTAACTTAATTACATACATGCAACAATCACAAAAACCTCAGGATTTATCAGTGATTGGGAGTTCGGAACTTATATAATTTTTATTTGTAAATTAAAAATAATAGGTAATCATGTCAGGCAAGTAAGCTGCCCATATCCATAACTATTCCTAACATTAGGTGGTGTTCGTGGTCGGTCCGCACACACAACACGCTCCCGCCTGCCCGCATGTGAGGGTCGCCCCGCGCCCGCGATCCACATATACAAGAAAAGGAGTAAAATTGAGTGCCTACTTACTTAATAGGTTGATATGTTTAATTAACAATAATTGATAATTCATAGCAACAGAGACAAAAACAATAACAAGCTTGCATCAAGGTAGTAGTGGTATCTATGAGCACATACAAGGAAAAACAAATACCTCATAAACTTATAATATATACTCACAGTCACCACTATTAGCAAAATGTTTTTTGAGATATGACATGAAGTTTTTTTCTTTTAGGTATGTTTGTGTGATATCATCATCCATATCATTTAGTATATTTGGGAGAAGATACTCACTAGTTCTTCTTCCATACACATTATTAAACTTGGGTAAGATATATTTTTTAGTGCAACTTAATTTTCTTAGAGGTTTATAGCGAATCTTAGGATTTAATATGCTAATACAGTTAAACTTTTCCTTAAGAATAGCAATCTTTACTTTTTGGTTAATAGGTAGAATGTTACTATGTTGAAATAATCCAATTTCATTATTTTCGTACAAAATTTTAGTTTTTTTAGGTTTTTAACAATTTTAGTTGGAATTTACATATATTAATAAGATAAGTTTTATAGGTTCTTCCATAACTACTTAATCCGTAACTAATTATACTATCAGCAAGAGCAAGGTAAAGTGTTCTTAATATTGAATAAGGTAGTTTATATTTTAGTATAGCTAATCTGCTTGCAAATGAGCGAAGTTTATCACAAACATAGTTAATATGAGGTCCCCAATTGAGCCTATGGTCAATTATAAGACCTATATACATATGTTGGTGTACAAAATCTATGTTTTTACATTGGCACCGTATGTTGTTTAGATGCAGGCACGTATGCTCGTGAGCGACGATGGTGGGTACATATGAGGTTTTGTTATGCGAAGAGTGAATGCGCATTGCTTTTGTTTTATCCGCGTTAATGACTAGTCCCACATCGTGTGCCCATTTACACAGTAAGTTAAAATTATTCTGCATCATGTATTCAGCCGTAGATAAGTTCTTATGTGATACAACAATACAGGTGTCGTCAGCAAATTGATAAATAGATCCATCTTTGATAACATTGATCATATCATTTACATATAATAAATATTCAGTTGGTCCTAAAATGGACCCATGGGCAGTGCCCACATCAGTAGGTATTTTGTTACTATAGCTATCAGCTATCTTGACCATTGTATTTCTATTGAAGTGATAATCCATAAGCCAGTCAAGTAAAGGGCCCTGAATACCATTCTGCGGGAGCTTTGTAAATAACGTTTTATACCGTAGGGTATCAAACACCTTACTAAAATCTATAAATATAACCACAGTATGATTCTTATAGTTTAAATGCTTATTTATTTCATTAGTGAATTGACATAACAGCTGAGAGGTACTTCGGTTCCTTTGAAAGCCGAATTGGTATTTGTTTATGACTTTATTTTTCTCGAGATAACGTGATATTTCATTACCGAAATACCTCTCAACTATCTTATCAATACAAGATAAAATAGTTATAGGCCTATAATTATTATACACACTATAGATATTTGATTCCTTTATTAAACCTTTTGATACAGCTAGATATGGACATTAGGTCTCGGGTTCCTATAGGTATATCCGCATTGGAAGACTCTACGAATACTACAAATTCTGTAGCACCGGAATCCTCAGGGTATCGTCTCTTATAATCTGTTACCAGATAAGATTTGTACTTATCTGCGCTTTCGACCTCTGACTCGGACGACGACGTGGAGTCTCCTTTACTTTTCTCTTCAGTCTCATCTTTTTTTCTCTTTCTTGTTCGCACCTTCCCCATGATTGGTTTCTTTTTATTTGTCTCCAGACGCCTTTTATTTCTAAAAACCCCGATTGATACACGAGTAATCGATGAAATTAATGAAAACTTCGAAAATCCCGCCTGGTTACTTCAATGGTTTCCCGCGCTTTTCACGAGTTTTTTATTCTATTTATCCTTTTAGGGTAAGGCTACGGTGCTAGGCCATACCGCAACAAAGCCAAAGAGAATAAATCTGTGGAATAAAATCACTACTGTTTCAAACAGGCGGGCAAACAAATCTTGAGCTAACTCGCCGTTGAATATTGAAGATATAAGTGCTATAGCTACCTACGTCATGTTGATGTTGTGCTCTTGTGCTCAATCAGTTGTTTGTGCTCGTACCTATGTTGCTCAACGTAAAAATATAGGCACGCAAACAAACCCACCCAACACATACAACCAAGTTAAACTGAGCAGTAACTTTGTCCACTCTAATAATGGTTTTTTGACAGATAAAAATCCCTACACTTTTGACATCTGCAACGAAAAACACGTCTTATACTGTACGCAATAAGGAAATGTCAAAAGTTCAATAAAGGATTGGACAGAGGTGTGAAGATCAGCATAATATGTTTTTTTTTTGTAATGTTTTTTCCTTTATGGAAAAGGCTAAGAGCATATGCCCTCAGCATAATATGTTTGAGTTTCACAGCCACTATATTTTTTGCGGTGCTTTCCGAATCGCACCATAATAGATTATAGCGTCTACGAGGTCGTTCCTAATGAGTTTTACCGTGACAACGATAGCTCAAAATGGTTGCTATCATCGCCCATGCATCTGAGCGTCAGCACTGTGAGCGAGCCATCAAAAGTGACAGCTGTCACGCTGACAGCTGACAATCAAACTTAAAAGAGCAACCACCCTCGTTAATTGTTTATTTTCTTACTTATTCACCCAGAACAAATCTAATATAAAAACTACGACTGTCTACGACTCGAAATGACAATAACGTCAATAACTAATAAAAGTTGGGTTATATTGTCGCATTCCGAGTCTCGTCAACAACACATCATCGCTCACGTGACGTCACGATCATCATGCCCATTCCGAAGGGGATCTGATGACCATCATAGATATCCATTCGGAACGCTTTGAACGTGACGGTAGACGTTGACACTGACAGTTGACACTATTATAACTTGGTTAGTTATTGAGGTTATTGTCATTTCGAGTCGTAGACAGACGCAGTAGTTTATTAGCTTTGTTTTGGGTGAATAAGTGAGGAAATAAACAATTATGGAGCGCCAGGAGTCGCTGCTTGTTGCTGTTCTAAGTTTGATTGTCAGCTGTCACTTTTGATGGCTCGCTCACAGTGCTAACGCTCAGAAGCATGGGCGATGATAGCACAACATGGTGGCGTTAATGATGTCATTCATGACGTCATATCCACCATTTTGAGTTATCGATATCACGCTATAACTCATTCGGAACGACCTCGCAGGAGAGCAGATGCTTTGTTGACAAGACTCGGAACGCGACATTGGCTGTGGACCTTACGACAAACTTGACACGATTTCCTGTTCCGGTTTTAAAAAGAAAGAAATGGCTTTTGTTTACCTCAACAAACAAACACAGAGTTTATTTATTTTCGGCCTGTAACTTTGCAATCTAAAACGAATAATTCAGCAAAATGACTGGCCACGTATCTATTACTTTGGCTTCAGAGCGAGTCAATCACAGTGTAGCCGGTTCCAATGAATTACCTCGATTTTACACACCGGGCGAGGTTATCAGTGGCATGCAAGATTTCATGCGGTGAGAAATCTATTCATTTTCGCTTTGCGGCAGCTTGGGCGCACGATAAGCTGAAACATTATCCTCACTTATAAATATGTAATTTCAGCGGCCATGGAACATACACAGAAGACGACAATCTCAAGTCTTCAGTGGCGGGTGTGATGCAGAAAGTGAACAAGTTGATCTGCATCCGTCCGCTGAAAAGCCGTTATGTGGGAGAGATTGGTGACGTGGTGGTTGGTCGAGTCCTGGAGGTACAGCAGCGCCGCTGGAAGATCGAGACCAACTCACGATTGGAATCTGTATTGCAGCTCTCCTCTGTCAACTTGCCAGGGGGAGAATTGGTAAGAAATAATGGAAGGACTTTAGAACTTGACCTACTGACCTTGACCTTGAGGGGGGTAGAAACCCCCCTTACTACTCCCCCCCGCGAAAATACCTAGTTGCTCAGATATGATTTTTTAAAGTTTTGAGGTTATGTTGTTAAAATAAAACAAAATTTAGACTGACCTTGACCTTGAGAGGGGGGTAGATGCCCCCACTACTACTCCCCCCCGCGGAAATTCGAAAAGGTCATTTTTCTGCCTCGGCACCTTTCTCCTCCACAAATGCTCCATAATACTACTATCATAAAAATTTACATGAAAAGTAGACACAATAACCTACTCTAGCCAGTTGTTTTTTGTTTGCATACGCTTCGCTCCACTCCGCTCGGGTTTAGCTTCTTCAACATTCTAAGCCAACCTGTAACCCGATTGAAAAGTAGCCACAATAACCTACTCTAGCCAGTTGTTTTTGCTTGTAAATATTGAGAGAACAAGAAAATAGAACATTCGCGAAACTACTAGAAAACGGAATGGCGACCATTTGGGTTGGCCGCCCAACCAACAATGCAGACAACGCCCCAACAAAATGCGTTCCGTCTTAAACAAAAATTACAACTTTTTTATTTATCAAAAGTGATATTTTACGAAAAAAATATTAAATTAACTTTGATTGACACAACATAAATAAACAAACATAAATTGCAAGTTAAATTAATGTTTTTATTAAAATAGGTATTATTAAAAAATGATTCCACATTTTCTCCTTTTTTTAGAGAATTCTTATCTTTTCAAATATAAATACAGCGAAACGTATGTAATGTATTGACCACAGACCAGATTTAAATATATTATTTGCGTTTTGTTGTATTTTCAGATTTTCAAAAAATCATATCTTAAAAACTATTGAGTTCCACAACCTGAAACTTTCAGGAAGATGATCAAATGACCCCAACTTTACGCTAAAAAAGTTTGGACGCCCTAGCAAGTAGGCCATCCGCTAAAGGTGAGCCGAAATAATGAAAATATCCAAAAGCGTTGATGATGATATTACAAATTGGGTAAACTATAGATTGTTCACCTTAATTTGGCGGGAGTTTTTGAAAAATAAACTATTTATTTTAAAATTTTAGGTATTATTTACATTATTTTTGCTATGAAAGTGACTTAAAGCAACCCTTAGAGAGGAGTGGGATGGTACCCCTGGAACTCCCTCTTTCACTGAGACCTCTCCCCTTTTCTGAAGTTATGCCTATTTCCAAAATTGCTTTGGCTCCGGCTACTACGGCGGCGGCGATAGGTACACTGCAGTGCATCCACCCAAAAAATACATCATCAGATGATGTTTTTATTTGCATATACTTCTCTTCACTCTGGTATTGCATCTTCTAAGTTCCAACCTAATCTAAAACCCAATTTCAAAATCGAAATTTAGGCACAATAACCTACTCTAGCCAATTTTGACTCAAGAAATATAATCAGGCTTCACATCACACTGTTTATTTCTGAATTTCATTTCGCGTAAGATTTGGAATTTTTATTTAAATGGTAATTAAATAAAACCTAGTCCTGCAATAAAAAAATACGCTAAAATACACTCAAGACCGCATAGGAAGCTCTCCCCCAACCCTCTATGGGTTGCATATTTGCATTATGTCATCTTCATAGAAAAAAATATGTGAAAATAACCTCAAATTTTAACAAAATTCATTTATTTCTCAAATTTTTATACATTTCCTCGCAAAAAAACTATAATAGGGGGACAGGCACCCTCCAAATAACCCTCTATTTACATAATAAAAAAAATCGTGCAAACAATATCTATAGCCAAGCCAAGTAATTTACTAAAGCTGGGCCAGTGCAAAAGATTTTTCCCCACATTGTCGTAGCTTCGCAAGTTTGTTTTGCTGTCTTTTTGATATTTCTTTTTTACTCTACTTATTCTTAGCGCCGTAGATCAGCGGAAGACGAACAGATGATGAGAAAACACTTGCAAGAAGGTGATCTCATCAGTGCAGAAGTACAGAGCTTGTTTAATGATGGATCACTGTCTTTGCACACAAGAAGCTTGAAGTATGGAAAGGTAAGTTATATATATATATTTTTTTTTTAATGTCTAGACAGGTAAAAATTGTTTTTTATTTCAATCCATTATCCATACACATTATTATCTTTGCACACAAGAAGCTTGAAGTATGGAAAAGTAAATTATAAGTTTTTAATTATTTTTATTTTCTTATGTATGTCTAGTCAGGTAAAATTGCTTTTTATTTCAATCCATTACATTATTATTTGATTTCAGCTGCTCCAAGGGACACTTGTGAAAGTGTTTCCATCATTGATAAAGAGAAGAAAGAACCATTTCCATAACTTGGCTTGCGGCATCTCTGTGATAATAGGAAATAATGGCTATATTTGGATATGCCCACAGAAACAGGACCTACTTGTTGAGGACAGGCATGAAGACACTAGCAATCAAGAATTACAGGTATGAACGGTAAAGATATTGAAATGATAGTAATATGGTTGGAGGGACAGTGCTTTAATGACTCACTGGTTTTCAGCCTGTTAGCAAATCAGACAGAGAAGCCATGGCAAGAGTCAAGAATTGCATCGCTGCTCTGGTTGCTTCCAAGATGATGCTGGATGACACCAGCATTATGTTTGCATATGAAGAGAGCTTGAAGTATGATGATGTGAAGGATTTATTAGACCCAGAAGCCATGCTGGATGTGGCCTTCCTAGCTCAACATAGAATAAACAATATGATGGAAGAGTAGTCTTATTGACACAAATGTGAGTAGTTTCATTTGCTTACTGTATCCATCTTGAGTAATATAACAATGAGTTCACACAAAACAACAGTTTTGAAATAAGACTGGACATTCCTGCAAGTGAATATGTAAAAGTAAGTCCAACTAAGAATTATTATTTTGGGACTCAATTTTATATTTTAGGGATTGTAATAAATTCAGCTGAATAAATTTTATGTTTTGGTTCTTGAAATCAAGTACAAATGATTGACCAACAGTTGTAACTTGTGACTCTACATACAACAACATAATTGGTGACTACATACAAAATTCCTGGTTTATGTGTCACATGGGGCTTATTTTGTGCTTACATTGTGAAACAGGAGCTCTATTTTTGAATCTCTCAAGACTTACGTCACGCGAGCGCTCTTTTCTACTGATTTTCCTTCGACGTTCCAAATTTTGTATTTTTCAGTCATTCGCCTGCAATGCGACGAGTGGTCAGCGCCACTCGTTGCGCAAGTCGAATAGTAGAATAAACTAGTCTTGTGTCGGTCATGTACAACCCGGTTACAATATCTGTGCACCTGACCTCGTGACGTCATATCGGCGGTCTGGGTACGGTGTGAAAAAAAGTTATTTCGAGAAATGTGGAGGTAAAAAAAAACTACTAACCTATTCAAATCAATTTATCATTGATGAAGGGTTTGTTATTAAAAAACAATAATTTTGATTACAAAAACATTTATTATTAAACTCAGTCACTATAAATTATTGACTCAATGCCTGACATTGTATCTTCCTCACTCTCACTTTTCACACTACAACAATTTTAATAACAACCGAACCAGTCCAAACTTAACAGTAAACAGTCTTAACTTAACAATAAATAATAAATAAAAAACAAAACACCAACAAAGCGAAAATATCAAAATTATCGGGACGTGTATCGGCAACGAAGATGCTAACCGTACTGTCGCACACTGTCGCACCGGGGAGTGCGCGGAGAGGTGACAGGGGAAGCGGGAGAGGCGCCGCATTCCAGCGAGGTGCACAGATATTCTGACCGGCTTGTAGGAAGAACGAATAGGAAACGTTACTGTTCAATGAACGAAAATAAACTTTTCCCTACGCTAATCAGACATTCAGTCTATTAGGACTATTAGGACATCGCTCCGAGAGAGCGGGGCGGCTAGGCGGCAACGTCATGTTGCGGGAGATCCCTTTGCGCAAGGGAACGCTTTCTCGACGCGCCTTGCGCAGGCGGTCTTATGTTCATAAAAATCTTCCCGGTTCCTCCTTGCTTGTGCAGGAAGTCTGAAAACTGGGCCTCGTTAAAAAGATTATCTACCGAGGGTGGAATTTTACGTAAGGTTTCTTTTATGTGACGTTCGCGAACGAAATTCAGAATTGAATCGCGACGCTGCTGGACGAAGTCCGCCCTTTTTCCGCAGACCATTTGCAACAGATCAGAATGAACCTTATTGTATTCCCCCTCGGAAAATATCTCATTTATTTTGTCACAAACCTGGTTCGCTGTAGTGGGATTCTCTTCACCTCTCTCGACAAGCCAAGAGATGAACGTCGAAAAACCCTGTTTAAGCGCCTCGTTCTTCATAATCAGGCCGTGTGATATAGCCGCGAGTGATCGCTCCGTTGCCGCCAAAGAATGGTTACGATCGAAGGGCTTGGCAAGGTCATTACACTCGAGTTCAACGAACCCAGGTACAGAATTATAAAATTTTTGCGTCTCCGAATACCTTACCTGACTCCAGTCACATGTATCGAAATATTTAAGTTTTTTAATTGTCTCGACATGAAGTTCGGACGATCGTAATGTTTGACTTTTAAGGGTAGTTTCCATTTTCAATTGTATTTTCTTATCGGGGCTACGTAATTCCCTCTCAAGGTCACTACACGGAGACAGAGATAAAACGGAACCATTACCTGAATAAGGCAATATTCCGTCACTCGATTTGTTAACCAAAAGTTCTTGCAGTGACGAGACCTTGCCAGCTAAATCTTGGAACGATTTTTCCAGTTTACTTATCCTCTTAGAGCTCTTACTCCCCCGACGTCTTCTTTTCCGGCTGCTCCTCTCCGGAGACGTAGAAGTGGAACTGCTGCAGCTATCACTTGATGAATCACTACGCGGGGCTTTTCTCCGTTTAGAAGATTTACCACTTTTATTTTTATTGAACGGATTCATTTTTCTTACGCTGAACACTTCAACCGTAATAATTCCAGATATAGAAAGTAACTTGGAAAAATATATTCAAATTTGGAATATGTTCGCATGGAAAGAAATCCAAAACGCCAATGACCTGAAAATTTAGCACGCGCAATAACGCTGGCTACTATTGCCGCCATTTCTGAAACTTTACGCGCGCAATGTTGCTGAGGTTCAAAACGGATATGACATGTATTTTAGGAGTTTTAAACAGGAAGTGAGCTGTTTGGGGCTAATTTCGTCGCACCGGAAAGGAAGTCAAGTATGCTACTCTCAATATTAGGCTTAAAGCCAGGTAACGTCAGGTATAATAGTACTAATAGAGCTGTTAGAGTGTACTAGTACACTGACTGAAATGTACTAGTACGGAGCGCTCTCTCTGATGACCGAGCAGGCACAAGACTAGAATAAACGTCAAATACGTCAAAGATAATGTCAACAGTGTCAACAGAATTTGAAGTGTCAGAGTTTGATTTTTACGCGCGTTTTTTCAAATTGGAATCCAAAACGTCAAATAAGTCACATTTGCGACAGATTGAACAGCCCGATTTGTTCCATAAAATTGCTAGGATTTAGTAGGTTGCTTGATTGAACAGACAACTGTCATACACCCTATAATATGACAGCATTTAACGTTCCGTTTCCTATGCGATATTTACCGGTTTTTACTTTTTCTGCGTGCAATGGATAAACATCAACATTTCCAAATTTATTGGCAACACCGATGACGAACGATTAAAAAATGCAGAAAATCAACGTCATGCGACTTGTAAGTCGAACGTGACATATGGCTCATGCGATATATTATGTCACGCGAGTGATTCAAAAAAAGAGCTCCAGGCCTTTAGTTAACTACAAATGTAACAATAATTTATTTGTTATAAGAAATATTATCATATCATAAAATTTTATTCAATAAAATATGAAAAAGTTGCCCATATTCACAACTACCAACTCAACATTGGATTATTTATCTTTACACCGAAAATATCCAATAATAATATTAATACTATTATTAAATTGCATTCTCTGAATGCCAATAAAGATGATACTTAGCATCAATTAGTTTTAAATGTGTTATTAAGATTAAATCATGCTAATGATCAGATTTTCAGTCATAAGCTCATAAGATAAGTTAAATGTAGAATAATCCTTAAGTATCTTTAATTGTACAGATTACATGGTATTTTGGCTACATAGACGTCTATCCGTTAAGTTAGGTGGATGGAATATTTATTGATTTGGTGGATTGCTACCACTATACATTCCTGGTATGAAAATGTCACAGACAAATTGAATCATTTGGTTGAAGAAAAAAACTCTCCAGGGGCGAAGCATTCCGGATTTAGAAGACCTAAAGGGTCTGTGTAATAAAAAATAATAATAATTGGAAAGACCAAAAAACATGATGTACTTAAGGCATGAAGTTTTTTATTCTCACATCATCATCTTCAGCTTGTCACCCACTCTTGAGTAAAGGCCTCCCGATGTACACACCATATAACTAATCCTTTGCAAACCTCGTCCATGGTTTTCCCGCTATTCTCGCTTGTCTTTAGAATTGGTAGTTTATGTAAAGCTGAGGCACCGCATGATACGTGTATAATTAACTGGCTATTTGGAAATTGCCGAATCAATTCAATTTGCTTGCGACAATTACTCAGGCAACTCTGTCATAGCCCACTATTTGCAAATAAGATTTTTGGTTTCAGCATTATCACACTTTGGGTACATGAATTAAAAAATATAAAAATACAAAAGTATACATATAAGAAAATAGTATACATATAAGAAAATATTTTCTCTAAAATTGTTTTTTACTACCTTTTGAATGCAGCTTTGAATGCAGCTTTGCAAACGCTCCTGCATATTATGTCATAGATTTGTGACAACCATTTGTGAATTGTTATTATTTATAAATTAGTCTTACAATACCTAATATCTGTGTTTTTTTGTATAGAACAATTAGAATAATTGCAATTTTTTATGTACATATTTAGATCACAAAACTATTATTAAAAAACTTAAAGCGACGTTAAATAATCTCACAACGCTAATTATTTCATTTTGGCACCAGTATTTATTCTATCTTCTTATTTTTCTTTCCGAGGATTCTCATCAGGTTTTTGGACATGAAGTAGGGTTGCTCCGGTGAGCCGTCATTGCGTTCGCAGTCTTCCACTAAAACAAAAATATTCAATCATCGAGTTACCTTCCAATAAAAGTACGGAACGGAAGTAGTTCAAAAGAACATTTGACACTTACAAAACTATCAATGTTTGGTTCTGAGCGGCGAATATCGACAAATTTACAGCGAATATTGATACTAATATATGTTTGGGAAATCTAAACGACATCGCTCTTGAATACGTTCCGCGACTGATGTGATGTGGATACAATATAAATAGAGCTCACTACTGCGTATGGAATAGACCAACTTGATCTATTTATAAGATCAATCATTGTTACAATACAAAATAATGTGAAGGACGACCTCCCGCCGTGCCCCTGCCCTCGCCCGCATATTCTGATGCGTTTTTGATTAAATATCCCAAAGAAACCGATCGACGGTTGGCGGCAGTCATGATTATACATATAATGTCCTTATGCATTTATATTCGACCTGTGATAGAGGAAGGAAAGCACAATAACATAACATGGCAGAATTAGGGCGCTATAATAATAAATTGGAACGTCATATTTTATTATCATCGTCAGACAGCGAATACCACAATTGCAAACATTCTGGTTGGGCATCATACTCACAGAAGCATAGGAACAGCGTGTCCACAGCCATGGCGTATACATTGAAGAAGATGGTCGTAATGAGGTATGTGGCCACGCTCAGTATGATCGCGGGCACATAGTTGTGATGGAGCTTCTGCCCTTGAGTGATTTCGTAGATGTAATTCCACTGCAATATGTAGTAGACGCCGATGCCCACACCAATCGAGATCAGCAACTTCGACAGGAAGAATATGAAGTCTGTGACCTGTAGAAATAAAACATTTTATTCCTCTAGTGTGTGAAAAATCCCGCAGCGGGAAATGTCACTTTGGCCCTGCGTGCGTGAAATTCCCGCAGCGGGACGACTGTGGGTAGGCTCAATTTCGCTTCTGTTACAGTTACAGCATTCATGTTAATCCGAGGAGCGGGGATGGAGGGTGTCCATATGGACAAAGCAAAGGAGGTAATTGTTACAAATGGGAGTACCCTTAACAAATAAAACCAGATTTGCGGACGACACAATATTCCTCGCCAGCTCGATCCAAGATCTACAGAAACTTCTTACACGTTTGGAAACATTCAGTGCACAAAGCGGACTGAATATCATCACAAAGAAAACCAAGTACATGATAGTTGGACGTACGCCCATAACAACAGCTGCTCTCCAAGTTAAAGACCGTCCTAATGAGAGAGTACATTCTTACAAAATTTGGGATATATTGTGAATGATCAAGACGATCACAGTACGGAAGTGAAATGTCGTATCGAACAGGCTCGAAGTGCGGTCACCAAGATGCGCCACATTCTTTGCAACCGCAACCTCAAGCTATCTACAAGGTGCCGTCTAGTCAGATGCTACATATTTTCAATCTTGTACGGAGCTGAAACTAACTCAAACAATGTGTAAGCAGTTAGACGCATTTGAAATGTGGGTTTACAGAAGGATGTTGAAAATATCACGGACAGAAAGAATGAAGAAATGATTAGAGCTGATGAAGACAATTAAAGACAGGAAGCTGCAATATTTCGGACATCTGTTGCGAAACAGCAAATATAATCTTCTCCAGCTCATGATGTAGGGAAAAATACAGGGACGCAGAATACCCGGTCGCCGACGTACCTCCTGGCTTAAAAATCTTCGAGAATGGTTCGGGATTAGCACAAAATCTTATTCCGGAAGGCAGTATCGCGTGTGCAGATTGCCCTGATGATCGCCAACCTCCGATAAGAGATAGCAACCGAAAAAGAAGAAACAATCTAACACACCTTTCTATAAATGGGTGTAAATTTTATCAAATTCATTTTCTTAACAAACATATCAGTTAAGTACTTTCAAATATATCTAGTTTTTGAGGAAACTTATAAAAGATCCTATTGCCCTTAAGGATAATACTAGGGTTGGGCAATAACTCTACTATATCCTCAAAAGACACGTAAGATATATCTTTTTCGTCTGCTCTAAACAACGAAGCATCATTGTCTGCTACTTTCAGGCTCATAAGTTAAACTTCACCCTCTTCATCAACTCCACTTTGATAAAAAGTGACATAACGATACATCTGACGTGTATTTTTCTGGCAAACTGTGCAAGCACAAATACACCGTTTAGTCAGAAAAAAAAGCTAGTTAAACCATGATAGAGACCGTCACTGACCCTAAGTGTTTTGTGGCCGACCCTACAGTGTGACTGACACTACAAAAATGTTAAAGCAGTTTCAAATTATAAAATTTCAACGTCGGCATCATGTAGATCGTTATGTCAAATAGGCTATTTTTTTTTATAAAAATTTAGTAAAATTAGGGAGAAAAATCTGCTTATATTGTGACTGACACTGCAACCCAACATTGTCTTACCCGTTGAATATCCCTTATCATCACAATTATTACATACATTACGGAGTATTTATCGGTAATTCGTCACTAATTGTAGCTGTATGTAACAATACATTAAAATAATTAAACATAGTTACCGTGAAAATGTAATTAAAACTCCTCCACAAAAAACGCCACCCGCTGTTGTTTACGAGGGCATCTTCCAAACATCAGTATTACCAAAAGACAAAAAAGCATTGAGTTGCCATAGTGAAACTCAAAGTATTTCTACCATGACAAATAGTATTTTTTTTCCATCCATTTAGACTTTTCCATGGAATTACCCATTTACAGAAAACCGCATTAAAATCTGTCCACCCGTTTGAGCGCTAGGGTGCATCAGACAGACAGACGCTTCAAACTTATATATAACATCCCTCTTTTATCGTCGGGGTTACAAATCAAAGATCGTACAAACCTTATCTAAGACGACGACTCTAACAATATTTCTCATTAGCAAAGAGAAGGCGTCTCTAGCGCTGCTGCAGAAGTTCTTCCCGTGCACGGCGCACATAATGTACGCGTTCTTGTTGATAAACTTGAGGAAGTTCTCCAGGCACCAGCACAGGCACTTGCAGCAGCAGAAGATGCCGCGCACGAAGGCGTTGTCGAACTTCTTTAGCTTGTGGTCGATGTACTCGAGAATCAGCCGGATGAGGCGCACGATGGTGATGATGAGCGAGCCCAGCGCCACCGTGCCCATGTGGTAGCTGGGGAAACAAATTATTGATGAGTTAATTACACTGAACGAATTTTCATTATACCTGCCACACACTCGTCGAAGAGCGCGGGAAGGAGGCAGAGACACAATCGCGCGCGCGGATGGACGGACCAGTCCGTATAGAGCGCTTTCTACGGAAGCACTCCTCGTCATCATGCGGCCGAATGTTGGAATGAAAAAACGTTAACATGTTTTACGTTAATTTTTTTACTACTACACGACTATCATTCGCCGCCGTACCCAGAGTCGTTGAATGATTAAACTTAGTGAACGATTTTGAATATTAATTCAAATTTGGAATCGGATGAATGGTTCAGTAAATGACTGATATGACGTCGGTCAGTCATATTATCCCATGAAAGAATATTCAGAGATCACTAAATAAAATAATGAATACTAGAGTACAATCTTACACAAATCGAACTAGGCCCATACTAAGCTCAACAAGACATGTGTTATGAGTGCTAGACGCCGATATATTTGATCGAGATAAATACTTATGTAAATACATAGAAAACATACAATATTAAGAAACAAACATTCATTCTCATCACACATACATTTGCCCTTACCGGGATTCAAACAAAGGACCGTCAGCTTCGTAGGCAGGGTCACTACCCGCTAGGCTAAACCGTTCTCCAAAGTTTTATTATTTTATTTTCATAAATGGTTAAAATGTCACAAATATATGAATAGACAGATGTCATCCACCATCTCCGTGGGCGAGGACAAAAACGACGTATTTTTTTAAGACATCAATATAATTAGCTATACTGAAATAATAATTGTCTGTTGCATTGCAGAGGTAAGTAAGCTAGTGCGGAGCATCGCAATTAATTGCGAATTATTTGTACGAGTAGTGAAGTGACAGGCGTGTTCAGACGGCACAACATCGCGGCTGAGCTAAGAGTATATTTTGGCAGGGCTATTGGAAATAAGTAGGTACACGATTTCAAGTGAGATATGTTCTTCGTGTTAATATATATATTTAAAAAGGAATACGAATGCAAACGAAAGTGACAGCGTTAATAACTTCCACATTTGCGCTCTCTTGACTCAAACTAAAATAACGTAGCGCAAAACCACATAAAAATTGTTTAAAATAAACAAAGCTATTTTGTCCAAAATATTTTCAAGGAGAGTTTACGAATAAATTAAATTCCACATTTTGAATATGCGATTCCGCATTAAAATTAGTTCAGATTTCTGAATTACAGAAAAAAAGGTCTATTCGTAATTAAATTATATATAGAAAATTTCATCCAATCGCGTTTCCCTCAGTGAGAATCTTAATCAAATACTCAATAAACGTTATCTGTAGGTGACTTTATAGTAGAGGCAATGGATTCGAAAAATACTCCATTTTTAATTTCGATTTGATCGAAGTGAAAATTAAGGAAGTTGTAATCGTAAAAAAAATCGAGGTTGAGATTTTGATTGGGATAGGTTCTCTATCGTTAACTTTCTTTCGTTAACCGAAAAAGAGAAAAAAATAAGTGTATGTGTGTGAGTGTGTGTGCGTGTGAATGTATGTATGGATGGCTGTTTTCCGTTGTCAGCTCTAGAGCTGAAACTGAACCGAATTGGATGAAATTTTGTATCGGGGGTTATTTTGCAAGTATCTAGGACTTTTTTTTTGTTTTTGGATAACTTGATTATTTAAGTTCAAACTCATCTTTGACTGGTTTTATCTACGGAAAGAAGGGAACTACAAAGTTCTGGCTGCACTCAATTTGTGGAAAAAGTAGAGTTAAATACTCTAATAACGATTGCTTACGGTAGCTTTCTCTGAAAAAAACTGCAGCAAGTGCCAGATTTTCGCAGTTTTTCGAGGAGTAGAGTTTTCAGGGTTGCAAACTTGGGTATAAGGTACTCTCAGGGTATAAAGTACAACATATCAAAAACTCAAAACTCTAATCATTTATTGCAAGTAGTAGTAGTATTTAAGGTACCTATCATACAAATCAAACACATTTATTGAGTTTATTAAAAAACGGGACTAACGTTTTTTTTCAAACTTCTCGTCATAGTATCTCTTAATATCATCTATAACATGGCATACTCGGTCATTACCGCAAAACTCTAAAAATGGTAGCTCCCATACAATATGCACACAGCGCCATATATCCCTTACATTAGGCGGCGGGCGGAATTAGCTCATAGTGCGGGGCACGGTTGAAGTAGAAAGGAGTGTTTTGTATGGTGGAGTGGTTGTTAGGGACATCATTCTGAATAACTTTTAGTATGGGGCCGACTTGATGAGAGCAACTTTATGTTCAACTTTACCATATAACTCAGATGAGCGCTAGGCCCGAAATGTACTGAGATAAGAAAAATAAAGTTCACTCTGATCACGTCGGTTCCATACTAAAAATTGTTCAGAATGATGTCCCTTAGAACCACATTTCGGCTTGTAACTAACTCCCTTTCTGTTAGACCCTGTATACTTTATCTTAGAACTTATAAAAACGACTCCTTAACCGAATAAACCGCCTGCACACGAATATCCACAAACTATTATTTAAAAAAAATATAAAATTGCACAGCAAAAAAGGATCAGCAAAAACACTTTTTATGTTTTAAATATTTTATCTACACGTATCATAAACCCTCTTTACTGCGTGCAAAAACCGCACGTTACGATCAGCATAATGTTAAACTACTTGGTAAAAACTAATTTCTTATCTGAAAAATTACACATTATGACCATAATGTGTAGTTTTTCTACATATTATGACATTCAAATTTCGAACGCCGACGCCCGCCTGCTTGCCGCCCCTAGTTTGTCTGTGAAGTTGGTATTGACATTCAAATTTCGAACGCCGACGCCCGCCTGCGTGAAGTTGGTACTACAGAACAAGCTAAACAACTGCAGAGCCACAATGCCGGTCAAACATGCGGTTCCTGAACACATCAAAGAGAGCTTATGATATGTGTGTAGATAAACTAGTGTACGTAACTGTACATAATTAGGCAATAAAACTCTCGAGTGATACAAAGGCTCTCGAGTATTAATGCCCTCCATTACGTAGCAGTCACATAAACTACTATTATGTGTACTCAAGTTTATGTTTTAAGTATTTTTTGTTGTTCTTGCATGTTCAACCTAAAACGAAGGATAATGGGGGCTTCGCTTCGCTCACCCTTTTACCCTAAAACTAAGCTACCGCAGCATTTTGCCCTCATATTTGCTGTGCAAATCAGTATTTTTGATGTGCAGTTTAATAATTCCCTTATTTAAATATCAACACCGAAAGCATCATGCGAGAAAGTTAGTACAGGGTGACCTGCACAATTTATTTTTTCGTATCACACCTTAAGGGCTACTAACTAGAAGGTGGAATTAACTCGAGTAAACTTTGATAACTCCATACAAATTTATAGGGAGTTATTAAAGTTTACTCCAGTTTAGTCTTATTCCGCGTTCTAGCTAGTGGCAGTAAGATGGTTGTGAATCTGTCAATATTTTCTTCGATAGTTACAATCCAGAGGTTCTTTGACTTTGACAGAGGTAACTACGCGGCAGGCCGCGGAGGCGTCTTGCTTAGCTGACACTAACCGTACAGCTCTGTAGACTCCGTTGGTCAGTGTGAAGAACGGCACATCCCTCTTGTGGAAGGTCCAGTACCAGGTGGAGAAGGTGCTGGCCAGCATAAGGTCCGCGAGGCCGCCGATGAAGAATAACAACCAGAAGAAGCCCACTACGTTCACAACTGAATAGGAAAGGGTATTATAATTTCCGCGCCATCAACAATTTATGTAGTATGTAGTTGTTTACAGAAGACGCTGCTGCCCGCTCTCTGTTAGGTATATTCCCTTTGTCGCCTGTGACGACACTCGCGGGAAGAGAAGGGGTGATGACAATTTGTATTCTGGTGTGCCGTCACCACACGGCTATCTACTTACGAATCATGTAATTGATGATGGTCGGTTGGTCGATGCCAGTGAAGTGGCAAGTAGCGAGACGACACGGCACCAGGCTACTGCTCGTGTCGTGACAACTACTACCGAACACAACCGGATCGCAGCTCTGGCCCTCCTGGGGAGCGATAGTAGACTGTTCAACTACGAGTGACGCGTTGTGTTGTCGAGCCCCATTTGGGGGGGACCAAGAAATAGTATTGTATGGCCAGCCCAGAAAGGGAGAAAGGCCGGGACGCATTCAAGAACTTGTAGGGCATCAAGAAACTGCATGCGCGAAAGAGCCGAAGGCAAGTAGCGCATGACAGTGCCCAAGATTCGGTCTGTAAGCCGCGAAGGCAGGAAAGACCATGTGGTGGTGGAGGGAATGTTAAACTATGAATACTCAAACTGTTAGTGAATTAAATTTTTCTGGATTACCGACCAAGTTTTTAGCCACAACAGAAGGAATACATACGATATCATATTTTCTTGACCTTTGAAGACAGACTTGTTTTCAACTTGTTGGTAAGTTGTTGGACCAGTTGGTAACTCGGATGTCTTCAATGGACACAAATACACATCTTCGTTGATATACTTCACCTGCGTGTAAACCCCATTGCAATTGCACGCGGTATCTTGGCTCATGTTGGCCACAGAGAAGGTGGCGGTGCCGATGGACAGCAAGTACATGAGCACCACTACGCCATACGCGATTACTGCGCACTGGAACAACCAGGGGAACAGCGGGAACGCCATTGTTGACGTGATACTGGCCACGGCTCTGGAAGGCAACGAAAAATCAATTATGTATCAAGTGCTAATACAAGATTTAACAGAGGGTATGATTAGTATCTGTCCATCTCACGAACTACCCCGCCGAGGCAGGTACTTACTTGCTACCCTCTTTAATGAGGGCTATAGCTATGGTGATGCGTCTCCTCAGGAAGACGACCATCAGGGTCAGGACGAGCAGCACCACTGCGATAGCGATGAGCAGCGTCAGCCAGGTCTGGTGCTTAGAGAACAGAGACTGCGCATAGCCCTTCAAGTTCGTCGTCTGGTAAAGGCTCAACGGATGCGCGAGATAGTACTCATAGTTTTTGTAGCAGAGGTACGCGGCTGAAAATTTAAAAGTTGTTATGACATCGGAAAAGAAGGAAGGTCATTAATTCATTATCTTAGTTAATCTCAAAAGTAAAGACAAGTCGAGAAATAAATACAACATACAAAACCCAAGCAGGGCCAGCAGTCCAGCGATGGAGGCCCAGACGACAGGTGCAACGACCCACCGCAGCAGCACAATGTAGAGCAGACAGATGAGCAGCACGGCCACCAGGGCTCCCGCCATATACCAGCGGGACAGCACCAGATCCTCTACGATCTGCGACGACAGCTGCGGGAGGCGGGAGGGGAGGCACGGTCAAGCAAGGAATTCTATGCTATGGGGGGTGAAACAAACGATACCTACGAAAATATACAATTTGTCCCTGGTATCAAGGGTGGGATTTTTGGATGCCACGTGCACTATAATATTTACAGTGGCATAGGTTATCGTGAAAGGACACATACATACAAATATATGTACCGGCAATATGTATGATGCAGGTATTCTATATAATACCTAGGCAATATATATAACCTGGGGCGTCCAGGCAATGTATGAAATATTTTTTTATATTAATGACCATTACATACTCTTCCTAGGCAATATATACAATACCCATGGATTATATAGAATACCTACTTGGCCACCGGCAATGTGTAAAATAAATAGATTTTGGTAAATATCAGGGCAAAACACTGCGGTTGCTCACCCCCTTTACTCTTCACCTAAGCTACTGCAGTGTTTTACGCTTTCACATACATTACCGGCTGCGCATTGGGTATTATATATAATACCTAGGCAAGCAAAGTATAAAATAAATAATATTTCATAAATTACCTGCACATTTTAGGCATTATATATGTTGCCTAGGGATTATATATAATACCGGATTATACAGATTTCCGGTAACATATACATATATATACGTTATCCATTTGTTGATTCACAACTATGACTTCGATGTGGAACTACAATTTATTGGTAGACGAGCATCATACATGTTGTGGACACTAGATGAAAAACTTTGGCTATTATTTAGACAATGTTTTAATAACCTGTAACCTTCGCTATTTCACCACCACCAAGTACAAGTTTTAAATGGTTTTATCTACAGGTACATGAATTGAATGTAGAACTATTTAAATGGGAAAGTTATATAATAATAATAATAATACCTTGGACACTATTCACACACATTGATCTAGCCCCAAAGTAGGATTCCCTGTATCTTGGGTACTAGACAACGATAGACATACTTATATAGATAAATACTATACTTAGATAGATAAACAACCATGACTAGGGTACAAGCATCCGTTCTCATCAAACAAATATTTGCCCCCACCGGGACTCGAACCCGGGCCCCTTGGCTTCGTAGGGAGGGTCACTGCCGACTCGGTGATTCGGGTCGTCAGTTATACACATCTAGTCTAGATACATGAGGGTGACTCTACCTGCTGCAGTTTAACTATGTCGATGACGGATTCGAGCACCTGGTTCACGTCAAGGTCGCCGTTGTTTGTGATGTTCTGGATGTATTCGATGCTGGATGCCACATCCACGAGGCACCGTTGCATCACTGCATCATGCGGTCAAGCGTTCCCATGGAGGCACATTTATTAACAAATTAGTACAATGAATTACTTGTGTGAGACGTCGCAGGCCTCCGACCAATAGGCAGACCGTACACATGCTTGTGATTTTTGTGCCATTGCTTGCACAAAATAAAAGCGAGGCTGCAAATTCGTGCGTTAGTTTTGTTAGTATTGTTATGGGGTCATGCTCTTAAAGGTACATGTGCGCTAGAGACGAGTGCGTGCGCGCATCGGCGCGGCTACCTACAACTTGGACGTTGAGGTCGTTCCGCGTGAAGTAGGTGACCCAGCTGGCAACCACGATGCCCACGTAGCTGTCGAGAGCCGTGGCGCGCTTCACCAGCGACGTTTGGACCGCCTTGGGATCGCGCACGCACGTTTGGCCGGTCTGCCTCACTGGCTCTAGGCTCTGCTTGGAGTTGTCTTTACACTGCAGTGTGGACAGGTCTCCGATGCAGCGGAACAACACTGAAGGCGGGTAGCAAATACTTCCTCAGTGTATTCTGATAATGTCAGAGCGGAGTGGCACTTTGAAAAATGGATCAAATGTGATATGTGCGCATGGTAAGGAAGTCTTGCAAAAAATTCCACACACACACACACACACACACACACTATTTAAGATATATGTCTTTAGTGGTTGCCTTTCTTTACCTATTTGCACACAGCTAATTATATACTGTTCTAATATATTTATATAATGTCTGGCAAATTACATGCACGGATCAAAGAAAATCACCAATATTAATGAAAAAATAAGAAACTTCTCAAAGCAAGTTTAATTGTCTAGATGGTAATAAGTTACGGACACGTAGATTATTCGTGTATTTATCAAACAAACAAACTGAACATCACAAGGTTTGATTTTGATGCAGGGTATTTGCTAAATTCATCATCCCAATAATGCGCTTTCCCAATTAATATCGGAATCCAAATACAGTCGAAAACACAGTCAGCCATCCTTATTTTACCTCATAACTACGTAGCGTAGATATATAATAATTGGAATTTAAATGATGACTCACCTGGTTGACTTTTCAACAAGAATTTGGCACATTTGTCCTCATTAATATACTGCAGTGCTTGGTTCGCGGTCATCGTCTGTATCGTTTGAATAGGCACATCATCAGTGCATACCATTTGAGAACGCAATTGGTCTAAAGACAATGGGTTTAATAGCAGTTGCTGTTCTATAAGTACCGATTCCTCTGGACAACTCTCCACGCAGACCTAGAAAATGGTAAACATTCTAAAATATTTCTCTATTGGGAACACGAAGACTAGGTACAGAATTAATTTGTAGATATATTTTTTGGTTTGTTGCTTACAATTCGTCTTTTTCGAGATGTAAGCAAAAAACCAAAACACGGGCACTTATTTTTGCCCCCCTAGTGCTCGTCTCAGATGGGTCAGGACTTTTAGAATGGATGTCTTTTAATTAGTTCAAACAAAGTTTCGAAGTCAAACTTTCTGCATTCGACTTTTTCACCTTGCGAGCACTCATTTGCTAAGCTACACAGCCATGTATTCTATCTATTGTACCTTTATGAAGAGCTTTCATTGTTTCATTCATTACATGAGCTTTCATTGTTTCATTCATTACAATGAAACAATGAAAAGATAACAAATTAAGCTAAGGA
This sequence comes from Argyresthia goedartella, assembly GCA_949825045.1. Lineage (NCBI taxonomy): Eukaryota > Metazoa > Arthropoda > Insecta > Lepidoptera > Argyresthiidae > Argyresthia > Argyresthia goedartella. Next base: position 10,440,192 of record OX463809.1, read on the forward strand.
GGGAATTATTTAGGCTTCCTAATACAACTCAACAGGAAAATCTACTGATCTGAACTCTTTATTGAAATATTGGTTTTCCAAAGGAAAATTAGTAGTATACTTATATCTAGGTATATACTATATAGTATTCTATCTAACAGTGAAGGAAAACCTCGTGAGGAAACCAGAGCGTCTGATGGGCTCTTTTACAGCTCCGTGGCCGAAAAGGATATGCTTTTAAATTGTATTGTTACTTGTGGTGTAGGACATCCTGTGATGGGTGTTTCAGGCGACAAGCACTTGATGATGTCAAAGAACAGTAGGTTCTTCTTATCGGTGACGCCAGAGTCAAGTCCGCAGCGCCGACCTCTGGAGTCCATCGGAGCCAACAACCGATCTACGTCTCCGTGGGATATACCTGTGGACAGTTATGGGTAAAGTTTTAGAAACGTTCGCCCTTAAATGGGGGAGAGGGGATTTGGGATTTGTGAAGAAATGTATACTTTTTGATATATACATTGTTTAGTTTTGTTAAAGTTTGAGGTTATATTTACATAAATGTTGTTTTTATTAATTCGAGGGGTGTAGGAGGAGGGGGGAACCTCTATCCCCCTGGTAGCTACAATAACCCACTCTAGCCAGTCGTTTTTGTTTGCTAATGCTTCGCTCCGCTCCGTCCCGGTTTAGCTTCTTCAACTTGCTATCCTAACATATAACCCGATTGAAAAGTAGCCACAATTACCTACTCTAGCCAGTCGTTTTTGTTTGCATACGCTTCGCTCCGCTCCGGTTTAGCTTCTAAAACGTTCTAACCTAACCTATAACCCAATTGAAAAGTAGCCACAATATGGTTATTGTGCCATCTCTAGCCAGTCGTTTTTGTTTGCATACGCTCCGCTCCGCTCCGGTTAAGCTTCTTCAACGTTCTAAACTAACCTATAACCCGTTTAAAACGTAGCAACAATAACCTACTCTAGCCAGTCGTATTTGTTTGTGAGTATCGAGAGAACAAGCAAAGAGAATATTCGCGAAACTACAAGAAAACGGAATGGCGTCATGAGCGCGGCCACTTTGGTTTGAAATTTTTCGCCCACAAACGTACAATAATGAAAATAATATTAACAATATGTCGTAATATTGACTATGTACGTACGTTGTTAATGACATTCAGTTAAGTAAATTTTTACGTTTCGTTCAGAGACTTTACGTTTCGTTCACAGAAATATTCCAATTTTCATCTTTGTTTAAAAAAAAAACTACGCATTTCCTCACTTAAAGAAAATAACTTTGTTAGGAAAGGTGACTACCAGCTATCGATTACACACCTCAATATAATTAAATTAAGGGGGAATAATGAATCATAGAATCAATAATTAAAAACTTTACATCGTCGTGGCCTGGTCATAAAAAATATCATTTCTGAACAGGCCAACCATGGTTTAATTAAAAGTTTCATTGAACGAAGAAGTGACCGGTGTAGATGGCGCGATAAAGGAGGCCTATATATACATATATATTTCATGAATTTTAAACCTTTCTGACTATTTCATGAAATGGTCTGCCAGATCATGATCTATTATCTATTCAATATTTTGCGAAATACCCGCTATCCCACACATGTTCGAGAACGTTTTGAGTTTTTTTTCCCCAGGGATAGCAACCTAAGATCCCATACGGTGTCTCTCCTATCAACTCCTCGGTATAACACTGCCGCTTATGAACATTCATTTAGGTTAAGGGCAATCAGACTGTGGAACGCACTTCCCTGCGCTACAAGAGATACTCCCTCAATTTTAATTTTTGAGAAAATATTGAAAGTGCTTTTCCTTTCTCTTCCGTAATAGGTATCATATTTATGTAGGTTTATGTATGATATTTCATAGTTTATATATGTGCATGCTCTCTATTGTATTTTATATAGTTGAGGTATATATATATCGTATTCATTAGGTATATTTTATTTATATTTCTAAAGTAATTTTCGTACGTATGTGTATATGTCACCGTAAGATAGTCAAAACAAAACCGTTAGTTGATAAACTAAGGCGTTAGATGATCAACTATCGATAGATAATAAATTAGACCGACAGGGTTTAGAATTTTCGTTTCTTTTGTTCTTTCATGTCAACCTAACGCGAAGGCTATTCGGGGGCTTCGCTGCGCTCGCCCCCTCTAGTCTTCACCTAAGCTACCGCACTGTTTGCCCTGGTATTTCGTTTGCAATTGAAGTTTAAACCAGTTTACTATTTAACGGTTTTAACCGTTAGTTTATCAACTAACGCGTCATAAAGTTAGCAGTACGCTACAGTTTACTATCTGTCGATAGTAGACTAACTAACGAGAAACAAACGTAAGTTTATCAACTAACGGTTTGGAGTATCTTACAGTGACATATCTACACTTTTATTGCGCACTAGGACTGTCCTGTTTCATAAACTCTCCTGTCTTGCCTAGGTTTGCTGGACTGTCTGTATATCTACATATATTTTCTGTGCAATTAATAATTTGGATATTGAGTATGGCGGTTTTTTACGCCTATAGAAGGAGACCACGCCAAATGCTATGTACAGATGTAGTGAATAATCCTTTCCTTTCGTATTTTCTCGGAAATGTTCGTTTTTGTCTTTGATAAATTGACATTTGACATTGATAAGTAAAGTATGCGATTTATTTGATACCTACACGTAATTTAATAATACAGTAATTCATAGACACATCGGCACCATTCGGGTGTTATCGTTGTTCCGAGTTTTGCCGATAGGAATGGATTATTCACTACCGAGTATGTATACAATAATTCAATTATACTGTCTGACTAATCTAAGTCGCTAATGAAAATGAAGTTAATCTAAGTTTTTTTAAGCATTCATAATTCTTTATTGAACTCAATAAAAACATATGTACAAAGGCGAGCTTATTTCTAAAAAGAGATTTATTCCATCAGACCAAGAAATGATAGAAAAAAATATTACTTATGAAATCATGTTACCTAAACATTCGCATTCGCACATTCGCAGTCTCAAAATTCGCATTAGCGAATATCAAAAACATGACATTCGTGACATCCCTGGCTTGAACTAGGTTTCGAACCGAGCGCCACCCCTGCCCTACTAGCGGATCCGACGTCAAACCAATTGCGCCGCCCCGAAACGATTATTAGATGACGTGATAATATCGATTATACTCGTATACATTTTCACATAGTGCGAATTATCAAATACTCGTGATTTGATAATTCGCACTCTGTGAAAATTTCAACTCTCTGAATATTGTGGTTCATCAGATTCAGAGCCCGCTCACGGACATACAGAAAGACAGATGGACAGCGGGTCATAATAGCGGACATAGGGTCCCGTTTGGCACTTTTCGAGGCTTGATTTTTGACTACCTTGAGAAAAGCCCTAAGCCCTGTGCGTCGATGTGCACTTAACACGATCATCATGATGTTGATGAACTTGATACTCACCGTAATATCCAACAAAGCCCCATAGTCCCAGAAACACGACGAATATTATGAGCCATATTATATCCGTACAGGATCTGTTGTGAATAGGGCCTCTGAAGTCAGGGTCGTGCTTCAAAGGCTCTCCTGAAACAAGCAGACATTTCGATGTTATCTCAAAAGTAAAACCCATCGAGTCAATGTTACGAGACTCGTGTGGAACCTTGCAGAGTCAGGTCCTTATTACACCTGAGTCACATGTAATTATAGATAGTGAAGCTACTTTTTGTAATTTCAAATAGAGGCTCGTCTATTTAAGACCTCCAATAACAAAACAAAAATGTTGGAAGAGACGTAATGCGTGGGCACAGTAAAAATTATCATGAGTATGTTAGGTACACTTGGCCGCGTTATAATATGGCAGGACCATTATATCTTCATAATTCATATTTCTTTATTGTACACCCTTATTACATTTGAAAGGTTACATTAAGAGAAATCATATATGTACAAAGGCGAGCATGAGAAGGAAATGTATCATGAAAGGGTAGGCAGCACAATATCTATTAGCTAATTTATACTAAAATACATATAATATAAAATACGAAAAATGAAATACTTATATACCAGATTACTTAATACAATACATACATATATAGTTTACAAATATAGTTTACATATTATAATGATATACATACCTACTATAACTTCACGAAAGAGGGAAGTGCTCTTTTACCCGGTTTTTGAACCCAGATTGGAAAGGATTGAGAAGTTGGTTTGATGAAAGGTAGGAGGAGAGTTGGGAGTGGACTATGCATTCAAGAGCTTGGAAGGAGGGATTTTATGTTTTGGCAGTGGGATGACGAGTGCTTTCTTCCACAGACTAGGATCGCCACGCTGTGGATCATCTGATGGCTGACGTTGTCGCCACCAGCAGCTTTGGATGTGATAGCTAACACTGCCTTTGTAACTGCGACGATTCCAACAAGCTTAAAGTGAAACGGTGAGGTGCAGACTGCAGCCCTCGACCGTAGACAACGAAGGGTTGGCTCCTTAGTGGTAGGGTCCATCACGACGACAGGACAAGAGAAAAACTGGTTGAGACCGTTGAGATCGACCTGAAGAAGATTCCTGGGACTTGCCAACACCAAGGGTTTTAAGGAACTTCCAATCCTGAGCTGAAGTGTACATCTCTATACGCTCATAGATGTGACGTCGCTTGGCATCGCGGCACATTTGGTTGCACAGGTTACGGAAGCGTTAAGCTAGGAGATTGTCGTTGGTCGGGTCCCTCTTATATTGCCCTTTTGCACGGTTTCTTTTTGCCATTAATCGCTTGATGGCGTCGGTCAGCCACGAGGCAGGAAGGTGTTTGACCCTGTCTTTTTTCATTGATGCGCGCTTGTCGAAAATCCCAAGGACAATTGAGTTGAACTTCAGGATTTTGTCATCAACGGTCTCACAAGTCAGGGTCCCAAACAACAGATGAGGCATCGGATTTAAGGGAGTCGAGGTCCACACCTTTGAAGCTCCGAATATCCAGAAATTAGTCTGCGCTTAGAGGGCCCAACTTTGTATGAAAGATAAACCAGGTCTGAGTAAGAGAAGGGAGAGGGAAGCTGACTATGAGAAACCACCTTGGCTGGGTTGGAGATGATCATGAGATCGAGTAGGGAGGGAGTACAATGTGGTTGAAAGTGAGTAGCGCCGACGGGAAGAATACGTAAGTTAAAGAAATATCTATGTCGTCAGTGTTGTGTGGGGTCCGAATGGATCTGCTTGTTTAAATTGTTAGCACGTCAACGTTTCGTTTGAATGGAATACTTTCAGAGCACGCTTGTATCAAAATCCAACAGGCAAAGTGGCTGCTGGATTTTTTCCTTCAAACATAATCCTATTAAAGGCCATATTGACATATGCGTAGGGTTCTAATTCAATCGAATCGTTAGCGTACAAAATACAGACCGCACAACGTCTTAACAATTGTTCATCGTAAGTGCAGCTGGTTTACATTTACACTTTGTTTTTTAGATTCACATACACTTACTTACTCGTCTCGTGAGGTGGAATGCAGCAGTCGCCGCAACAGCCCATATTTATATTCACCAACCCATTTTCATTTTAAAACAGCGTAAGATCTTGTAAATTTTGTCCAATATTTTGTTCAATCGGTGTCTGCTCGGCTTATACGCCCGCGATATCTAATATTTAGTTTCAGTTATCTCCCCTTCGTAAGTAAGTACATATGTGCCTCCCACTTTCACAGTTTTATCTTGATAAGGAAATTGCCTATGATTAAAGACTCAACCCGAAAGCCCTGTTAAATGAATAAATTAAACCTTGTTTACGATAGTTATTTTAATAATGTAAAAAAGCTACATAGGTTATAATAACGTTAATTCATGCTACTATAATGGACAATGTGTCAAAGATCATTATCCAATCCTTTGGCATGGCCTAGGCGAATTAGCATGTGGACTGTAAACCGACATTTTATGAAATCTAATCGTGGTCCAAAATGAGTCCCAATACATAATATATTATATATATAATATATATTATACACATAATATATACCTATTCATAAATAGCGTCACGGATTTTGCCATACGGGGTGGCAGAGGCACAGTTGTACCCACGTTCAGCCAGTTATTTACTAATGAATGAGTCAGTAATTTATTCTTCTCAAACATGCGCAGAAATCATATTACGTTCGGAAATACCATAAGCAAAATATCAAATTTACTGCCAATGACTACTTATTTTTTTTTAACGGTCAAGTGCGAGTCGTGCTCGCGCACGAAGGGTTCCGTACTACCGTACAAAGATAGGGATGGTGTGGAGCGAATAGTTTGGATTTTACATAGCAAAATGTTGTTTACAAAGTTATTGGTGCGGCTACTTTCATACTCCATGTACGTAACCAGGTGCATTTGTGAGTTTGTATGTGGTTTACAGATAAATAAAAAACCTTCGCAATTCCAGGTAGGTTTTCCTGTAATCTTTGGCTTGAGTTCTCTTGTAGTTCCTGAGAAAAGTGCCTGTGACAGACGAACGGACGGACACGCGAGTGATTTACCATTAAAAAAGAAATGCGCCAGAAATGTAAGTATGAAAGTGCAGACTTATTTGAATTTCGAACATCTCAGCGTGCCAGAAATGTATGTGTGAAAGTATCGTTTTATTTAAATTTGGAATATGCTCAGTCATCAAAAATCGGGCTTACACCATCACAAGGCCGTATCACCGAGTTACCTTTGCCTAAAAAGGCATACGAAAAAAATACCTACCATTAGCGGAAAAACAAACCAAAAAGCTAAAAAGAAAAAAACTATTTTATCTACACACGTATCATAAACCCTCTTTACTGCGTATAAAACCGCACGTTACGTTCAGCATAATGTTAAACTACTTGGTAAAAACTCATTTCTTATCTGAAAAATTACACATTATGACCATAATGTGTGATTTTTCTACATATTATGACATTCAAATTTCGAACGCCGACGCCCGCCTGCGTGGCGCCCCTAGTTTGTCTGTGAAGTTGGTACTACAGAACAAGCTAAACAACTGCAGAGCCACAATGCCGGTCAAACATGCGGTTCCTGAACACATCAAAGAGAGCTTATGATACGTGTGTAGATAAACTAGTGTATGTAACTGTACATAATTAGGCATTAAAACTCTCGAGTGATATTATTATGAAACTCACCTCGTTTCATAAACCCACTCTCGAGTTTTAATGCCCTCCATTATGAATCAGTCACATAAACTACTATTATCTACACAGTGCACACGTATCATAAACCCTCTTTACTGCGTCTAAAAACCGCACGTTAAGACCAGCATGATGTAAAACTATTCGGTAAAAACTCATTTCTTATCTGAAAATTTGTACATTATGACCATAATGTACCAAAATTTGTCAAATCATGACATTCAAATTTCGAACGCCGACGCCCGTCGCGTGCCGCCCCTAGTTTGTCTGTGAAGTTGGTATTACAGAACAAGCTAAACAACTGCAGAGCAATGATCAATGCCACAATGCCTGTCGAACATGCGGTTCCTGAACACATCAAAGAGAGCTTATGATATGTGTGTAGATAAACTAGTGTATGTAACTATACATAATTAGGCATTTATTAATGCCTCGAGAGTGGGTTTATGAAACGAGCCGAAGGCGAGTCCATTATGTAGCAGTCACATAAACTACTATTATTGGATACATTATAATGAGTTCTAGTGAGAGTGAAATGGAGAAGCCAAATTGGCCATGGAAAAAATTGTTACCAAAGAAATCCAGGGAAAGGTAGTATACAAAAGCTTACGAGATTTCCATGTCCTGGAGAATTTAAAAAGGTTTTTTATATAATTTTCATTTATTTCCTTTTTTTTTTAGATAATTTAGATTTTTTTAGATTTTTTAGATACAAGCCTCGGCGGAAATGGCAATTGCCTGACTCGTATTACAGCTGGGACTTACTCAATATCTACTCGTCCTGCAATTGCCGACTTTCCCCGCCATTGCAGAAATGTACCTTGCTGATGGTAATAGTTATTTGTGTTACAAGGGAGCAAAATGATGTATTTACGGCGATGGCGGTACATTGAATCCAGGGTGAAGCGAAGGATTCTACGAGTTAAAATCCTGAGCGTAACGAAGGATTCAAGCGTTAACGCCCATGACGAAAATAATTTTGCTCCTGAGTGACACATACAACTTCTCACACCGAGTATGAGGAAAATTTAAATTAAATGCTCTAAAAATAATGAAATAACTATACTTTAAATTATACTATCACCACTTTTACAGTAATCGAACGAAAACAAAACGTTTTTTTATACGTGCTACTTTTACCAATGTGTAAAAGTAATCGAATCGAATATTACAATGGTATCGGATATCAATATTCATTATATCACAATAACAGTCATCGATAGTTTTGATTCAGTAAAACATAAAATTAATTGTGACATTTTTTTTAATATTACGAATTCATAAATTTTCATATAACGTTGTTAAAGTAAAAACTGGAAACATGTTCGTTTTTAATCGACTACGATAAAATTACAATCGATAATTAAAGTAAAAACTTGAAACATGTTCGTTTTTAATCGACTACGATAAAATTACAATCGTTATTAAGATCTGTATTCAATTGGCACATTGCGTAAATGTACATGCAAATGAATAAATAAAAAAAGTAGCTTTTTGCTCCCTCTCGTCGTGGAGCAAACTGCAAAACTTACTTTTCCGAATGAAAGGTGTGAAATCGTTATTATCGTAACTATAAATTCGTCATAATACATATATAGCTCTGTTTTAACTATTTCTTGATACCGTAACGTTTTCATGCCTACATAGTATGTGTGGGTGAGAGAACTAAGCCACAACTACAAGTACAAAGAAATTAACGCTAATTGAGCTCGGACAAAGAGACAATCGCGTGGGAGATAAGTAGATAACACTATCGCGATATCTAAGGTGTATGCGACACTGATTCATCAACATGGACTTGAGCTGGGTATTAAAGGAATGAATATGAACTGAACCGGTATACACGTGACATAGGTATGTAGCTACATACTTGTTACTTGAATCCACACAAAGCGATGTTAATAAACAAATGAATGTCGGTGTTTAAAATCCGGGCACATGCCAAAGTACTCCGTTAGTCATACGTACAAATCGTGCTGGATAACACAGGGCCATAATTTTACCGGGACGCTCATCGGTGTTGCAGTGCCCTGCACCGTGATCTAACATTAAGGCAATAAGATGAACGCGAGTTATCACTAATCTCGGGTCAACTTTGTCGTACCGTCTGGAATGTCAAAGTTATCCCTAGGTAAACGACAACTCGCATTTAATCCTTCGGATATAATAAACATAAAATCGGACATGGTTAAGATATCATCAATACCACTAAACGATTGTTTTTTTTTAAAACGTTTGGGTTTCACTAAAATAACACTTTTATCCTTTACCGCACATATAGAAAAACACAGTGCTATACGTTGTTCGAAGCTCACTGTAACAATAAAAATCTTTTATTTGGTTTGTTCGTAGCTACTATCTATGGTAGACCCATGGAAACATGCGCATGCACACGTAAAGTAACACGCTCTAACTAAATTGTACTGACGAGGTGGTCTTGTCTCTCGACGACGACCGACCGACCGACGTGAAGAGTTTTATAAAGAACTGTTCATATTGGGGAGGCGATCTGATTGATGGTGTCATGCGGTCGCCGCCGCCCCGTGTCGTCACCGCGAGCGACGACGCGACGCGCGTCGTCGTCTATTCAGTAGTCTCTGTACCTTATTGTAAGAAGGTATTAGTTGCGCTGTGTCATCCTCAAACCAGGGCGATACATTTGTACGTAGGTAATCATGTTCACAGTACTTACCTAAACAAGCAGAAAATAAAAATTACTTTAATATAATCATGCCAGATGTTTGTGAGAGAGATAACAAAGATAATTACCTACCTACCTAGATTTTATCTCACTTGGTATTTCCCAAGTAAAACGAAATTCAATTGTTAATGTTTGCAAACACTATGATTATAATTTTAATATACGGACGCTGGTGTACACGGTAACTTAACGTCTGAAGTGAATGATACTCATTAAGACTTTGCTTAAAGAAGAACATTTAATTTTATAATGTTTTAAAAAAAAACTGACACTGGTACTTACATCTCCCCCTCGGAAGAAAAAGTTGATAATCATTAGGGGTGCAACGATACGCCTTTTTGCCGATACGATACCGATACCGATACGCTTATAAAAATATCGGCGATACCGAAACCGATACCGATTCACTTATTGAATTAGAAAATGAAGGTTAAATAGATAAAATACAAGTCAAGTTTTTTTATTATTACGTAATACAAAAAATATCGACAGGTTGATACAGTTTTAGTAATTAAAACTAACATTAATCAGATTTTTATTTATTAATAGAGCGCGGGGTTTCTGCGAGCATAGTTCGTGCCTCGTTTGCAACGAAATAGACGAAACAACACGCGCGTTTACATTGTATTTTAACGTGCCTCGTTTGCAACGAAATAGAAGAGACAACACGTGTGTTTAAATTACATTTTTAAAGCGCAAAATTTGGAAAGTATCGATGCATCGGCCATAAAAATATCGCCGATGCCGATGTATCGGCCAACCCGAAATATCGCCGATATATCGGTATCGGTATCGTATCGGTTGCATCCCTAATAATCATATCAGGGTCGCGCGCGTTTAAGAACATACAAATCAGTTATTTTTAATCCGGTAATCTCGAGACCATTTATTTCACTTCGTTAATGTTATTAATGATTGTTTGGATTAAATAGAGCATGCTACAGATATGATCTGCACAGTTGTCTTGAACTATCTATATATTTTCATATTGGACATCCTGTACTACTTTTTTATTGTACACTTTTTACGACATCCTTATCAAAACTTATCTGGATGCGATGAACAGAGCCTAATGTCAACAGTGAATGGAGATGACGTGAACATTATTTATGTTCGTCGTCGTCGTGGGCTAATAAAGACTGCGCTGCGTGCGATGTTTCCGTGGCTAGTGGCTACCACTAACATGCGCCGACGACGACAAATACATCATTGTAAATACCTTCTAGGAGTTACCTAACTACACGGTACATCAAATATCTGTTTGAAATATAAGCAATTTCTTAAATTAACAGGTGGGAGCAAAGTTGTGTGTGTCATCTTGGCCAACTACCGTTACTAATAAGTACCTCACGAACGACCTCGAGAAATAGTCTCCTGCTGTCATTTTCTATCAGGCACAGTATAGGTCGTGTTTATTGACCGAGCGAGCGAAGCGTCCAGTTTCGAGATTGGCCAAAAATGCTTTTGTGCGTCTGTATGCTCTCGCCTACAACAGGTCGCATTTTCCAACAGATTTTGAATAAAATGGGCACACAAGTTCCTTGCTTTCATTAAAAATTTTAGTCGATCGCAAATTTTGATTGGGGAGAAAAGGGGGGATGTTTGCTGTGGCGTTATTTATCGACGGATTTCAACAAGGTGGGATGTTTGCTGTGGCGTTATTTATCGACGGATTTCAACAAGGGGGGATGTTTGCTGTGGCGTTATTTATCGACGGATTTCAACAAGGGGGGATGTTTGCTGTGGCGTTATTTATTAATGATTTCAACATTCTACACAAGATGTTGCGAAAAAAATCAAAAGGGGGGAGTGGAGGGTGGGACCTGGTGATGAGGTGAAGTTTGCTGTAGCGTTATCTGTATATGGACGGATTACAATTTTTCAAATTGAAGCGAGGTCTACTGTTCTCAAAGAACCACTAGTACAAAGAGTATATAATTTAATATAGTATGTTAGGAATTGTATAGTGTATTGAATTCAATAACTAGAATTATTTATGGTCATACAAAATGTATCAATATTCAGATAAGAAATTAGTTATTATTAGTAAGAATGAAGTTTTTTATCATTATTCTGGTCGTAACATGCGGTTTTTGGATGCAGTAAAGAGGGTTTATGATACGTGTGTAGATAATAGTATATTATGTAAACTTAATTGTCTAAAAATTTAGTGTAAATTTGTGTAAAGTTGGTAAAATATATTTTATTCTTTTGTAATGATAATGGTATAAAATTATTAAGAAAAACAACATTTCCCTTTTGAAATATGTATTTAAAAATAATCAGTGGTATAGTGGTGTGTTCTTTAATATAAATTCGTGAGGACGCGATGTGGAAGTCAGGATGGGCGAAGGTTAGGAATTGTATAGTGTTGAATTTAAAAACTATCGTAATAAATGTTATATTGTTAATAATTAAATTATGAGCTACATTGTATGAGCTTTAAAAATTAAACCGTAACACAAATGGTTGCTGTTCCGCCATACGAGGGCGCGCAGCGAAATGGCAGCGGAAGAAGTAACCAAAATTAAATTAAATAAATATGGATAAATGTTGTTAAATTATATCGTCATAATATAATAAGAATTGTATTATGTTAATAATTTAATTATGAGATTTATTGTGTGAGTTTTAAAATTATAAACTGTAACAAAAATTGATATTATTTCCGCCACGCGAACGCGCGCAGCGGAATGGCTGCCGGAAGTAGCAACTAAAATTAAATTATATGGATAATACACATCGTCAAAAATACAGAGTTAATTTAGTTATTCAATGTAAATAATTACAATATTTTTAAATATAGTTATTGCTCTCAAGTTTGTTAAAATATATTTATGTTCGGTTGATCTAGATTATAGAGGAACCTATAAAAGCTCGTGATTTTGAATGGAGCGGTTAATCTTGTACTGATAGTGGATTGGAGCGAAATACATTGTTAATAAGTCGAGTTAATCGTTTTATTGTCGTCGGGAGAGGTACCTATAGAGTTTCAGGGGTTTACAAGTAATAGTTGTGTGGTGGAAGGTCATATCGTAGGAAAGTGAGGTAAAGAGACCTTTCTATAGCGCAGTGTCCCTCATTTTCTACGATATTACCGTCCACGACACTACTAAAACCACGGCTATAGAAACATCTTTAAGACAATTCTGCAGCACCACATAAAACGTTACTATTACCTCGTTCAATGGAGAAAGGAATCGAAAATGGCGTCTTGTACTTGCAATGACAGGTGATAAGGTCAACAACCAAAGCGGTTATGGTTGTAGTAAATTATTATGATGATGATGACAATGTCAAAATTAACAAGAACAATAACAACAACGAAGTAACAAAATTTATTTCGAGAATTCGGGAGTAAAGACCGCGCGAGTCGCGAGTCTCGACAGCCGTGAGAGCAAATCCAGCCAGACAGACTGATTACTTTTTTGCGGGCAGTACGGCTGTGTGTTTGTGAAGACAGCGATAGTGTGCAAATGAGAAAGCATGATGATCGACGACAATTTAGATTTCTTTCTCCATTGAACGGGGTAATACCTACTTCTGTGGCGGTAGCTTAACCTAACCTGACTCCTGACTTACATACCTACATCACAGATTACTAAATAGCCTACATTATTATTACAAAGATGTTAAAGTGTCAGTAGATATTAACTTGTAGATAATCAAGACGTGTGCAGATTATAGATAGGTACCTCAGCTACCTTTTAAAATATGGTTTTCCCTTTCACGTCACGAGTGTAAATGAATAATTTAGATGCTTAGATACGAGTTAGGTACTTAATAAATCGTTTGATTGGTTTATCAACACCGCACCAACTAGGTAACTAACAACACTGATAAAGGACAGGAAATATTGCCTATTTTATTAGCCAGTTGATACCTAATAAGGGGATACAGATCGGTTAACTAAAGCTGGCACGTTCAACAAATTTACACGATGCGCTTGTGTAGTGTCTGTGAATAAGCGCTTGGGGCGTGACGTTGCACTGCATGGGCATCAAGAATAGGCTGTATGTCTGTCTCGCTCGCGCGCCTTCAAACTTATGAGTATGAAGGGACAGTTATTGTTTGGCAACAAATACATAATTAACATGTGGAAAGTTGGGGAGAGACATTTTTTTCAATGTACGACTTTGTTTCCCTCCATCTTTATTGGGTAGAACTGATCAACCACTACGATTCACTGGTAATGTGTAGTGAACACATAATATGGCGATCCGCCAAAACTTGTCGTAAAGTCGTCGGATATTTTTGTATAGCATGAAGTAATAAAAGTATGCCATTTCAAATCCGATGCATACCTACCTATCTAAATAGCATGGACTCTACCTGCATAGATTTAGCGGCATTAGCCGAACTCGTCATGCCGCGTTGGGAATTTTGGTGGGAATTTTCTAATGATGGTACCTGGCTAGATTGTTACGTAACTAGGTAAGTGTGCACAAAAGATAACGTGGCTAGCCTGCGAGCTACTAATATATACTAAATTAGTATTTGCCGACTGCTGCTCTCGTTATCTCTTGTGCCGAATGTACATTTACCCACACATCCTTTATTTTGGCAAAAGTGATGTGAACCTTGACTCTGTTTTTTGTATCAGTGAAGGTCGGCTACTCCATGCATCCGCAGACACGTTAATTGCAGTTTTATTCTTGTAACTCGTACTAATTGTAACATGCAGTTCTTATTCACTTGAGTCTATCTCCATATAGTTTGTATATCATATTTAGCTGGCTGTAATCTATGATATTTCCGCACCGTATCAGAAGGTCTATCAGGGAAATTGACGATGATGGCAATACAGCGACATGCTGTTTAGTTGAGATAGAGAAGTTGACTTCAACGGCGGAACGTCGTACTAGTAAAACGCCGACAATTTGAAATTGTCTAGCACAGAAATCAGGTACATTAATTGAAAAACACATAAATACTTATTTAAATATTTTTTTCAAATTTATTTTATTTCCACTTATAAGTATATTTTAATTCATTGACGAAAATAAAAACAAATTCACTCTACAAAATGTTCTATGAAACTTCGAAATTATACTTTTCTCAGACGGATGTCGAACTGTTGTTCTTCATTTCTCTAATATTTTTACTGCGATTGCTATGCTATTTTTATTTATCCCGTATAGGGGTGAATATTTATCTATTTGTGTGTAGCAAGTTCTTCTCTCTCCCTACCGCAATGTCCTGGATAGCCAAGTACTTCATCACAGCCTCCCGTCTTCTCTGCGTGGCTGCGATGATGCTGGGGACATTGCAGTAGCTCCACTGCACTTTCTGAGGCTGCTTTGTTCCCTAGGATCTTCCTACCGGCTCCGAAATCCATATCCCTACCTCCCGGATGCGTCTTCTGAAAAGCCCGTGGGGTACCTACAACGCCGCCGGGCCGCGTTGTGCCCCACGGGCTTTTCAGAATTTCGAACCTCTCGAAAAGCCAGAGCGCTACAGCGCGCACCTGCGTTGTACCGCACGGGGTTTTTCAGCGCTCCATTAACAATTCATGGTCTGAATAGCCCGTGGAAGCCCGTGGGATACAGCGCTTGCGGCGTAGTCCCTCTGGTTTTTCGTGAATTAGCTTCTAGTTAAGAAACTGCAGCACTACAACGCTATAACGCGCCTATGTATTTCCTAATTTTAGTAATTCAAAATTTATACTTTTTATAGATCAAGTTTGTTCAAGTTAGGGCTTGATTTTACAATCCTCAGACAATCTTTTTTCTCTAGAATTTTTGTTCCCCACTATTTTCATTGTCAAATCTAAACAACTCAAAATCCACATCCGAGATTATAACAGCTTTTTTATTAATTCTCACATCTTAATTATGATACCTGCAATAACTGCATCAAAACAAAATGACCACAAATCACCGGAGAGAAGTTATACCTTGAAACGCACGTGTTTCCCAAAACTATACAGATGCGCAGTAAGTCTCGCCAACGTCGCCCAGCGCTCTTAAGTCGTGGCGCGATGTATACCCATGCTCTCTTTTACATCTAGCGCTTGCATCGCACGCCCTATCACTAATCCGCTTTCTCTTTCACGCCTAGCGCATGGGTCAAGGCGTTGTACCCACTGAGATATCTGTGGTTGTACCCCACGGGCTATTCAGACGATGAGCTGTCAATGTGGGCGCTGAAAAAACCCGTGTGGTACAGCGCAACGCCGCGCTGTAGCCCTCTGGCTTTCTGAAAAGCCCGTGGGGCGCAACGCGGTCCAGCTTTGTACCCCACGGGCTTTTCAGAAGACGCCTCCCGGATATACGCCGACGTTCCTACCTACCGGCTCTGCACTTCACAGCATCCAAGAATACCATCCGACCTTCCTACATCCTGCTTGGTTACTGCCTATAACCTGCCTATTTTGCCGACTGACCTATTGTACTGTCACTAGCAGAAGTGGAAGCCCACTTTAAAACTTATTTCCCTTGCAGCTAGCATGTGGCGGTAAACCCTTGCTTTTGTTAATCTTTTTCACGACCTTTAAGCTGTAATCCTCACCATTGTAACCTTCATGAAAATGAAATTTGAAAATGCTAAAAAATAGTCCAGAAATAGTCCACCAAGAAAGAAAATTAGTCCACTTATAGTTTTCGAAGTTATAGCTATAGGTTGGTGAGGAGTACAGCTTGACGTCAAGCCGTAATCCTCATCTCCCGTGCAAGCAAACGGAAGGGCCTATCGACTTGGTTGGGTTGGGTCATAATAAGTAGTCAGTAGTCAGTAGAGTTCAATTTATGGAAAGTGGCAGTAGTCATGAAAATTACGAATAAAAGATGTTGATTTTAAATATTTTCATCATTTTTAAATTAGTATTAGAGCGTACTATACTTTTTTACAAAATACTATCATTTTTGTATTTTTGTGCTATCCTTTTCAACGCACCAAAATCAAACACTGGTTATCGTATAGCGCAGCCGGTCTGGCGCAGTGGGGTAATAAAATTGTAACCTCATATTGAGTGGAAATGGTGAGAATATTTGTACCTTTGTAAGAAGGTAGGCAGTTAGGTACTTACAGCAGGGGGCTAGCTCATCGCCGCAGCTATGGAGATAAAAGGTTGCCTAACGATGTTTTCCATCACCGTAAGAACGTCTGCATAATGTACATTGGTTAAATTACTTATCTCAATGGTGTATGGTCAGCACCGGATTCGAACACGCATCTCCTGCGTGAGAAGCGAATATGAAACCACTAGACCATGGAGATTAATTGGTATAAACCGGTTTATTAGGGTTTACTCCATTATTATTTTGTACACGACTGTACATGTATTGAAATTTATGGGAAATTAAATATTGTATTTTAATGCATTTCTTCAAAGGAAACCAGGTGGAAATCATTATTGTTTCGGTGGACTATTTCTGGACTATTGTTTGGCTCAAATTTCAAACTGAAAGTCGTAGGCGTTCCGAAGATATTTGATGTTATCAAATGTTCAAGCTGTAATCCTCACCAAGAGGTCTTCATAACTCCGGAATCGTTGACGGACTATTTCTGAAATTTAGCATGTCGTGTGGACTATTTCTGGACTAATTTTTGAAACCTAAACCATGTCGATAGGCCCTTCCGTTTGCTTGCACGAGAGATGAGGATTACAGCTTGACGTCAAGCTGTAATAATCCTCACCAACCTATAGCTATAACTTCGGAACTATAAGTGGACTATTTTCTATTCTCAAGTCTTCCTATTTAACTATACCAAACCCCTAATAACATAATTACTAATGTGAAAATCACGTAGGTACCTACTATTGTAGGAACCCAAGAGTTATGCTGTGTCCCGGAAGCACAAAACATAAAGATTCTGTGTTGGATTGGAAGCTATCAGAGCCCGCCATTGTGGAAATAATTCATTCTTTAATTAACTTAATCTGGTCACTTAACGCAAAAGCCGATCTACCAAGGTCTGACTAATTGTCTGTCTTACTTCAAGTCTATTGCTTGAGGCGTTGTTGTTCTAATAGGTATATAATATACCTACAGATTAAAATTTAAACACCATTTCGTACCTAATAATAACTACTAAATAACAACATAATTTATATTAAAATTTGCAATATTCGCATAGGTATAAAATTTTGAGTAGGCAAATAAATTACCTACTACTTAGGCAAATAAATAAGTTGACTGAAAACTTACCGTATCTTAAATCTTTTGCCATTTTCAAGGGTATTTTGTAAGTTCGAAGTAGAATTACATTGAAGTTTTTCTATAGAAAGTTCACTATAACTATAACATTGGTTAAGCAAAAACTGCAGTTCACTGACACTTGTTCCAGAGTTGTAAACTAACCTCTCATTAAAGCACAGTCACTTAACGAAGTTTTAACTAAGAGGTTACCTTACTCATTTAGGTACTCGTAATAGCAATTCTACGTAACATATAGAGAAAGCATATTTAGTGTTGTTGCTACAACACCGGTGCCGGTGGGTATACTAATATATCAACAACAATTTTCGTGTTTACTAAAGGAACTCGTTGCAATAGGCAAGTAACGTGACACCGCGACGCTAGTTGCCACGAAACTAAATAAACTAAAAGGAAAAACCTTGATTCACTCGCGTTAGCCTCGATTCAGTCGAAAGAAGCTAACAACACACAGAAACCGTGTTCGTTCGTTTCATCTTACTATGTGAAAACGACAAAGATAGACAAACGTAGACGAAAATGTTTTAGTCATCACAATGAATAGGCACACACAGCTGTTTTGTGTAGGTGTGCGGTTGAAGCATTCATCACAGTCCAATGCACCTTTCGCTTTCGATGCACTTTGTGTTAGTACTTCTACTTGTCCAGGACAAAGAATATAGGCAGATATTTTATCACGAGTATCAAGATCAATTACCGCCGACTGAATATATCTGTCCTTCAACATTCAACTCACAAAAAGGCTATTGCTTTATTTCTTTTGTGCTCAGTCAACTAAGTAGTTCTGCAATCTTCCTGATAGGTTAATAGTTATTTATATTTTAATGGGTGTCCCAAATGTATTTTTTTTTCAATAAAATGGGAATGGAATGTTTTTTTTAATATATTTTAAATGCAATATATGCAAATGCCGATTCTTTTGCCGAAGATATTCATTACATTTTCACTCATGTCGCGGCTTAATTCATCAATAACTTGCGAATATTGTGTTTCGAGTCCTTAGGTTTTTAAGGTCGTTGGCGTAAACCTCATTTTTGACGTAGCCCATGAAAGGAAATCTTGCGATCTGTTAAAATAAAATTGTACATGTCCCTTCTACAAAATAAAACAAAAAATTACGACGAAACTCCGGACCGTTCGCATATTATTGAAAAAAACAAAACTATATCCAGGTATTTTGAGATACCCAGTAGGTGCGAGAGAGATCTTTACAGGTGACGTGTGGGATCCTCGTGTTATTGGTCAAAGCATGGGAATATAGCCATACTTACGTACATACATGTTTGTATGTATGACAAAATGTACATATGTACAGGCTGATTTGATACCCAAGTAGCACGTAGCTGCATTATATAATTCCACACAAGGTCCACATCGGTTGTTTAGGCACTTTTAACGACTTATTAGTGTTCACTCTGACTGCAATGGCTGCCTAGGAAACAACAAACATAGCGTATGGGAAAAGGCGTGAGCTAGATAAAGATAAATTAATTATCTCACATGGTCAGGAATCGAACCTGCATCTCCTGTGTGAGAAGCAAGCGTGATACTCATTAGACCACGGAGCTTTTTTAAATAGGAAATAACGAGACCTAATATAATGCAGATTCACTGTTATTCAGTGTTTAGTAAGTAGCGCTGTATGTATGTCCCCCATAAGCTGCAAGTGAGCATTTTGTGTGGACACAAATAGTGGAGTTTCCTGAAAGATGTTGCAAAGGTGTATCTTTAAAACACTTTCATTTTAAGACAGAACATATTAATCTCTTTAACCATTAACAAATATGTAATGCTCTTGGTTACTTAAACGTGCACTTTTACGCCATTACTCAGCTTTTAGAGTATATCCTTTAGATTATAAGAATATTATCCTAGACCTTTTATGCAGTTACACAACTGCGCACTGATATAGATCTGTACTGTATACTCGGGGCCGTCAATTCAGATCTAGGCTGAATAATGAAATGGTCTGCTGGTTGACTTATAATTTACCTATAAAAGCTACGCGTGGACTTTTATAAAGCATTAATAAATGAAAGTTAACATGACAACTACTTCAACCGCTATTTTTAAGAACGTGACGCCTATATTGTAAAGATTAAGCTTTTATCCATTTGGTTTATTTTAGAAAATATCGGCTTGCGGTGAATTATATCAAATATAAATGAATATTTAACAGATTACTACTAGCATAGAATGAATGAATTAATTAATGGTGCTCCTCCAGCCAGGGTTTTAACCTGGTCCGGTATTTCGGTCAGCATATCAGAGGGCACGAGTTTTGAGGAGGGCGGATTGTCCTGCTCGGGGAAATGAAGGAAGAGTGATTTCAATTGACCGACTCATCAGCCTGAAGCCGATATAGGATATGTGGAATGGGGAGGATGTGGGGTTAGGAGAGCAGCTGTTGTTTTCTTCAAATTCTTGTTTTCCCTATATTCAAGTATTGTTGTTGGTTGAGTTTTCTGATCGTGTTCGTTTGGGTTATCCGGTAAGCTCTCAGTTTTGCTTTCGCTGTCTGTTTCTGCAATATGATATATTTGGCTTGCGGCTTCCCAACTTCGTTCCTGTTGTGTGCTGATTCTGTCTAGCCACTTAGTAACTTTGTTCTTTACCGTAGTATTTGATGTCGTGCTTAAGGGAATCTTTCCAGGCCGACTCTCGTCTTCCTTGCTTCGCATTTGAATGCGGTGTGGAGTTGGTGTTGTCGTGGGCGTCGCAGAATATGTGTATAGTAACACATCCGGTGGTTTTTAATTCGTTTGGTCATCGTTTTGCCCTGTAGTAAGTCGTGAATTTGTGGCGCCTTGGATAACTTCTCAAACATGTCTCTGAGGATCAGGCGTTCATATTTTCTTAGTCTAGAACGGTTAGCTTTGGCGAGGTCTGCCGCTTTTATCCCGGTTATACACGGTGCAATAACCATTTTGTAAATCAGGCAAACTATTTTCCAGTCCATGTTGGATTTCTTTATAAAATGCATTAGGGACTTGGAGTTGCATATGGCTTGCCAGCACCTATTCTTTATTGTGTCTCTCTTACTATGTCCTGCCGTAATATATGTGCCGAGATATTTTATTGCGTTTACGGGTCTTATTGGAACTCCATCAAATACGATTATTTGTGGGCGCTGGGTGTTTATGGGGTATCTTATAAGAATTTTCGTCTTTAAGTAAGTAAGTAAGTAAGTAGGATTTATTTCAAAAACAATATACATTGTGAGTGAATTACAAAAATTAAAGACGTACAACATTAATTTAAATTGATAAAATAAAATAATTGTCAAATAAATTATACAAAATTAGTTCATAAATTTTAAAGCTAGGATTCAATATTAATTTATAGTCATAATTACAATAATAATAATAAAATTATGTCAATAGGTACTGATATATTCAATTCAAATTTTGATTAATTAATTGCTCAATGCTGTAAGGGCACTTTTTCAAAATGTTGTTTACAAAGTTATTGGTACGGCTACTTTCACACTCCATGAACGTAACCAGGTGCATTCATAAGTCCCCTTAAATATTTAATTTTATTCTATTTTTTAGAATTTGTTGTCAAAGCGGCAACAAAAATACATCATCTGTGAAAATTTCACCACAAACCACGGTTCATGAGATGCAGTCTGGTGACAGACGGACGGATGGGTGGACGGACAGCGGGACTTAGTACCCTTCGGGTACGGAACCCTAAAAACGGAAAAAAAACATGTATGTTGTAAGGGATCTTTGTGTAACGATAGAATTTCAGGATTATCATAGGGTACAGAACTTGGCATTCAATTAGATCTCAAATATTTTTTCGGCGAAGTCGAAAGTCACGATTTATTTATTTATTTAATATACAATTACGATGTACAACATTACAGGTATACACCCAATGCGCTGTACAAAGTCTAATAGTTATACAATGTCAGAATCAATTTAGGTAAGTAGATTTCACAGGGGTACAAATTCGTAGAAAATACTACATATCAAATCACATTAAACATTAACTTTAGGTCAAATTCAAATAGTATTAAACATTATTAGGTATGTCAAGGGTACTAAATTAAAATGTCAATGCAAAAAAAAATAATAATAATATTTCTAAGACAACACTTTCACTCCTTCATCTCGCAGAACCTGCCACATTCTCGCACAATATGCCTCCACTCATCACCAAACAGATCAGTCAGTGGTGCAGCAGCCAGCAGAGCATTGAGGCTATCCCGCGCCCTCACCAGTGGAGACTGCTGGCGCGCCACCGTGCGGTACGTGGCGCCCGCTAACAGCTGGTGCCTACGCGCGCGGAGATAACTGTCGGGCACGTATAGCGCGCATACCGTACCGACAAGCGCGACACAGTCACTGTCGCCTCGCAACAATCGACACACAGTCAGAAGCTGCTCGGTGTTACGTCTGACCTCTAGTGAGTTGTATCCGAGCATACCCAATATAAAAGCAGATGGATAAAGATAATGGTAGTATCCTAATTTCCGCTTATATAGGTATCGTAGGAAAGCT
Organism: Argyresthia goedartella; assembly: GCA_949825045.1. NCBI lineage: Eukaryota > Metazoa > Arthropoda > Insecta > Lepidoptera > Argyresthiidae > Argyresthia > Argyresthia goedartella. The sequence goes on from OX463809.1 coordinate 10,462,702, forward strand.
TTGTGTACCTTCTCGAGCAAAAGCATGTAGGAGCTTTCATGCGGATTCCAAACCACCGAGCTAGATTCAAGTTTGGTTCTCACTAGGGCCATGTAGAGAAGCTGGACCACACCCAGGTTATGGAATCCCTTACTATTCCGTATTACAAACCCCAATCTTTTGAAGCATTCCTTGGCCAATGTGCTCATGTGCTCATGAAATGTAAGTTTAGGGTCGAACGTAACACCGAGGTCCCTAATCGAATACACTCGAGTCAAAGACTCCGTACCGAGTGTATATATCGCGCTTATAGGATGAGAGGAGCGCGTAAAGGACATTACATAGCACTTGGCAGTATTGAAGAGGAGTTTATTGTTCACACTCCACCTATGAACCGCGTCTAAATCTTCCTGCAGCAAACTACAATCATCCTCTGAACTCACGGGAAGTATCAGTTTCAGATCGTCCGCATACAGAAGGCAATTGGCGTGTTTAAGCACTAATTCCAGGTCATTTATCATAATGATAAATAACAACGGACCGAGAATAGACCCTTGGCTAACGCCCGACCGTGTATGGTACGGCTGGGACTCAAAGCAGCCGTGTCGCACATATTGCTGGCGGTTCTTGAGGTAGTCAGCGAAGAAAACCAACAGCCGTGGGGCAAATCCAATGGCACATAACTTCTTCATTAGGACGTCATTATCGACTCTGTCGAACGCCTTACGAAAGTCCATATAGGCGACGTCCATCTGACATCCCTTGTCCATGCACTTCGACACAATCTCGACTAAAGTCAGCAAGTTGGTGTTAACTGAGCGGCGACTCCTGAATCCGTGTTGCGAGTCGCTCAGATAAGGCGCAATCTGCGAACCGATTTTGTCTTTTATGATCGACTCGAACAGTTTTGCCAATGAACTCAGGATCGCAATAGGTCGATATTGATCAACGGAGGCAGTGTCACTTGTCTTGGGGAAAGGACTGACTCGAGAAAGCTTCCAGCTGGTGGGGTACATACCTTGTTCAAGAACAAGATTGAATATCCGACCCAAAGGTAAAACCAGTTGATCGCTGTAGGCCTTCAAAAAGTAGGGAGGGACGTTGTCCGGTCCAATTGCGCTCCTTGGCCTTAGCTGCTTCAGCCCTTCCTTTATGTCCCTACTGGAAATATGTGAAACTTGTATGTGATTAGCAGTGCACGAGTCATCAGAAATGTTTACCAGATCTGGATCGAGCGCTGGCTCATCAGGGAGGAAAACGTCTGAGAAGTAGTTTGCAAATGCGGCTGCTGCTTCCTCTCCAACGTGTTCCCGGCCCCGATGCGTGACCCGAGGTTCGAAACCACCCTTCGATCGTAGGCCACTTACATATTTCCAAAATGCGCGTGGGTTATGTCTAATATTGCTTTCAATACTACTCATGTGGTTGGCGTAGGCTGTATCTACGCGACACTTGAGGTTGGCTCTTAGCTCGCTGAATGAGACGTAGTCAGCCGGCCTCCTCCCCGTTTTCCATTTACGGTGGAGTATGGCCTTCGTGGCCAAGTCCCTTATTATATCACCAGTGAACCACACCGGGTATCTCCTTGTAGGCTGGGTTGGTCTGGTCTTCTTCGGGATACAGTTGTTGAAGACTCCGTAAATGGAATCGTAGAAGCGACCGACTGCCGTCTCTACATCAGTAGCTTCGAGAACACTGTCCCAAGATATGCTACACATGAGTTCGTACAGGACTGCGTGATTGCCCTTGGCAAAGTTCCAGTCATTGCGACCTCCAATGTTGCTGGGATCCAAGCGGCCAGATCGCTGGCCAGCTCTCTGCGCATACAACACGGGCACAATGACGTCGAGAGGCGGGTGGTAGGCGTCAGTACGTGGCACCAGGCTTCCTGACACGGAAGCGCGCACAGTTACGTCACGCACACTCTCCGGCAGTAACACCACATCAAGCACGCCATCATGATCATTCTTCACTTCATTCGTTTCATACATACCACATACACTTAGAAAATAACAATAATAGTTAAGTGTTGCAACTGAAGCACTGTTCAAATTGAGGTCACCTAGAATAATTAATGTACCGTTCACTTGGGCTACATTTTCCTCTGTTTTCGAAAACCAGTTCATATACTCGGCGTCCTTATCCGCCTGGGTGATTTTCTTCTTGTTTTTCTTTCTGCTGGGATCTATGTAAACTACACAGACGGTAACCGCGTCACTACCCCAACAGTCACAGTCGCCCAGAGATCTTCACCGTTCGGCGTTTCAAGGTCGTGGCGTCGTCTCAGTGTGATGCCAGGGCGGGCGGCGAGCAGCACGCCTCGGCACGCGGTAGCGCTGTCCCGGCGCAGCACGCTCCAACCTCCCGCTGTGACCTCGGCATCTCCAACCGACGAGTCTAGGAACGTCTCCGTAGCGGCGACGATATTATTAATATTGAACTTGGCTCCCATTTTCACATTTATGTTTTTGGTGGAATATCATTACCTTTTGTAAATAAATTATAGTGAACGTTAATCATTTCATTTGAATTCAGTCAGATTTTAATGGAACACAAGTCTCCTGCGGCCTTTAATCCGAAAACCGCTCCACAAGTTGTCGAATAAAGCTAACTTGCGCGGTACTCTTCTTCTAAGTTGTATAGTTCACCATTTTGGACGCAAGCGTAGGCATTTAAATCTTACCAGTTCCGACATACAAACTCTTCTATGGACTCACGCAGCCTATTGGTTTGTTGTAAATCAACAATCAACGGAATTAAATAAAGAAAACGCAATAGAATAAAATATGCTACTTCCATCGGGAGGTATTGGCATAATTGGGTGTAGTGTACGTGTGACATCCACCCGTAGCTCTACTGTACGACTCATTAAGTGACGTAAAAAAATTACCTAAGTACTCAAAATTTACGAATGCAGGAAAGGAAATAATACGATCTGATAACCACCTTCGTAGAAAAAAACTAATTGAGAACTTTCATATACTTGTTATTAATATTATGTTATTAATTTCAATACAACGTACTCTAAAATGATCTAGCACGAAATTTAGCAAGAAAACTGCATTAGCGTTCCAGTGAATACGAAAACGAATGGCATGTGGCAGCACATCGGGATACAACCCGACAGCATGAAGGTGCTTGCGCTAACTAATCAGTGTGGCTGCCGCTCGCTGCGGAGCGTTCACCTCGACGCGAAGTACCCCCCGGTAACCATGCCCACCCCGCACCGCGAACCTCGTGACTCGGGTCATTCGATAGATTACATTATATATTTATATATAATTATATATATATATATATATAATTATATTATGCACGTATTTTGAATAGGCGGTTATCAAATAATTAGAAGTAGACAAGGTGGCCTAATAGATCTTAACACTTCTTTATTATAACTGGGTTAAGGATGTGTTACGATCTATTTTGCCTCTTTTGCTGCTACTAACTACATGACTCTGACTGTACTATACTATACTTTGCGGTTTAAATAACATTAGGACTGTTAAAAAGATATTGGGTTGGGTGGCTAACAAATTCGATAGGCTCTTAGTGTGAAGTAAAACTGTTTTTTGGAAAATATTACAAATCGTGATGAAACACCGTTTCTTTATCTTAGGTTCGTAACCATACAATTAGCCAGCTGGATGCCAAATTTCAACTTGCCAGGTCATCTAGAAGTGGGTTAGGGATTGATGTTAGGTCAGTGAGAAAAATCCCGAATTTTAGATGTCTGTATTTTAATAACCGATTGAGCTATATTAAGTGGAGTTCTAGTTAACCTTAAGGATCTTAATAAATAAACCAAATTTCATAAGTTTATGTTTAAGAGTTACGTAGGTGTCAAAAGTGGCTCCAAATGGTTCGTGTAATATAATTATATAACACATAGCCGCTGCGTCACCAGTTCTCTTCTTTTGAACTTGGCTTTGACGGCTGCCGCGTGTCTAGATTATCATCATAACATGATAATTACTTTATTGCACACAAATCGTGTAAATAAACAAGACATAAACAATTGTGTACAAAGATTCTAATCTCAAATAACAGAAGATAATATAACTCCCAAAATGAGGTTGGTTATATTTAACTGGGTAAATACTTATTTTATTTTATTCTAACACTTTGGGACGCCTCAGTACTAGGATTGGTCAAGTGTGAATTTTACAAATAATTTTAGTTTTAAATACCTTGGACACTATTAACACAAATTGATCTATCTAGCTCCAAACTAGGTTTCCCTGTATCTTGTGTATTAGACAACGATACACATACTTATCGATACACTACATATCTATCCATATATATATATATTGTCGTGTGACGACAAGAACCTAACAGAACCTAACAGAAAACAACAACCAGGATAAAATTTAAAGTGTCAGTTTATTGGTTATTTACAGCGAAGTCTATAAAAAAGATGATGCGAAGATGAGGATGGATGAAATGAGAACAAGTTTTATAAAAGACAAATTAAGTATAAAAAGGAAGCGGAGGACACGAAGAGTAGAAGACCGGTGGAATTAGTGACCAGGATGCAGGTGTATTTGTTGTTGTAGATGTTGTTGCAATCGTCGTTGTAGGAACGGTAGCGGCGTACTTGTAGTCACGGCTCGCTGGGTCCCGTTGTAGAAATCGTCGTTGTAGGAACGGTAGCGGAGTACTTTTAGCTACGGCTCGCTGGATCCCGTTGTAGAAATCGTCGTTGTAGGAACGGTAGCGGCGTACTTGTAGTTACGGCCTGCAGGATCCCGTTGTAGAAATCGTCGTTGTAGGAACGGTAGCGGCGTACTTGTAGCTACGGCTCGCTGGATCCCGTTGTAGAAAGGATTGTTTGATTGATTGAGAGAGTTTGAAGGCTCGCAGGATCCCGGGGTAGTGCGACCCCGGGATAAGGCCTTTAAGTGGTACTTCCAGTTCAGAAGCTGACGTGAGACTCCAGAATTTCAGAAATGTTCCGCTTTTATACCCTTTTTGGAGAGTTCTAAAAATTATTTAAATTAAACGTAATTTTTGTGAGTGGCCAAGAGAGAAAGAGTATTTTTGTAAAAGTATTGAAACAAACATATCAGACCGCTAACGAGTTTGAATGGACATTGCCATGACAACCAGATTAACAACGGCATCAACAGATGTCAAAGTTTAGTTTCAGGCTCGTAATACGGTAAACAATGAGAAAACCATGCAGTAAATTACATAACAACGAAAGGAAAAAGGGTAGCGCACCAGCGCGCACGAAGCCCGAGATTGCAGAGTTTCGGAGAAAGCCAAATACAAGGTCCCCAAAGGTAAACCCCATCACTATCGATTTAGAAGTGCTGATAGCATGAAAATGCAGAGCGAAAACGATTTGTTAATGTGTTCTTATGGTTTAAAACGTTACAGGGTCCTATGGAAGTAAAGGTGATACCAGATATCAGACTCATCAGACAATCATACAGATCAGGATCAGACAGACATATCGGACAATACAGCTATGCAGCATGAAAAGCAAGAATAGCATGTAAAGCATGAAAGCATGAAAAGCAAGAATAGCATGTAAGTAGCATAACACTACATTTTCCCCCCGACCCTGGAATTTTTTTTGACTCAGCAAAAATTTTGATATGTACAAAAATAAACCAGAAAAACACAGCTTTGCAGAAACAGACATCACCAGGCAAAATCAGATATACCATCACTTACATTCATCATCTTCATTCAGGTAAGGGTGGAGTTCACATTCAATGACTACCACTCTAAAAGTGTGTTTTCAAAAGGACATTCAGGCTTACTTAAGGAGTTGTCATCCGCTCCTGCGTGGAAAAAAAATAAAATAAGTAGAGGTAAAGAGAAAGAAATTAATCCTAAGGTAGCTTTAGTCGCTACGACTTAAGACAATTAAGAACGGCCAGAGCGGTAGAGCTCGAAGCCAGAGATCAGCCACATCGCCAACGAGATGTGTCTGAAATAAAGATTAAAAAAAATAGGTGAAGACTAACCAACGAAAATTCGAGGTCCTAAAGTAAAATGTGTTGAAGAACACTGGATTAAAGGAAGAAATAAAATAATAAAGTGAAAATGATGGTGATATTTATACATATATACAAAGTAACAGTTAATAGAAGTTAAGAAAATTTAAGATTTAATGTCTTTAATGTGCCACTTGCCTCTAACTCCGTTAGGGTCTTCTAAAATGTATAATAATGGTGAAAGTTTGGTTATTATTTTACACTTAACGAATTTAGGGGCAAGTTTAGCATTAAAGTATGCGCCAGCATTGCTTAAAACATGGTTTTTAGGCCAAACAGTATCTCCCACATTAAATTCTTTAAAAGTCCGGTGAAGATCATAGCGAGCGCTATTTTTAGCGTGAGCTATGTGAAGTTTAGTTTGAACTCTGTGAAAGATAGATGAGAGGAGACCAGCATTAGACGCGTAAATATCACGAGGCATAAATATCAATTCCTCGAGATTCTGTGTTGGAGTATAGAAGGAACCACAAGGTATTGTTTCCCTACCAAAAACTAAAAAGTTTGGAGTAAAGCCAGTAGCAACGTTTGTAGCGCTGTTCATTGCGAACTGAATCTTAGTAAGATGGTTGTCCCAGGATCTATGATCGTCTCCTACTAGGGATGCTAGAGCTGTAATAATCGTACTATTAAATTTCTCTGTAGGATTAACCTGAGGACAATATAAAGCTGTGTGAAAAATACAAGGAATGTTATAAGAATTTAAGAATGAGTGGAATTCTCGCGACTGAAATTGAACAGCGTTGTCCATTATTATAGTTTGGGGAATGCCATGAACAAGAAACACTGAAATTTCCAAGACATTAATGATATTAGCTGAAGTAGCCCGTTTAAGGGGAAAATCATAGTATATTTAGTAAAATTGCAGTTAATTACCAGAATATACTGATTTCTTCTCCGGGTCATAGGCAATGGACCCATAAGATCTAAGGATATAGTTTGAAAAGGTCTGGAGCAAAGTTTAGGTTTACCCATAAGACCATAGGGAGAATGATTAGGGTGTTTGTAGGTTAAGCAGGTTTCACATGTCGAGATTAAATTGGCAATGTCCTTAAACATACCGGGCTAATAGTATTTTAAAGATATTTTCTTGAATGTTTTGAAGATACCAAGGTGGAGTTCTGAAGGGGAACCATGGCTAACTTCAATAAGTGCATGTCTATCTTGTGGCAGTGGAACTTCTTTCCAAATAAAGTCGTCGTTTAGACAATCGGAAGAATGGATGCAGCGGTAAAGTTTGTTATCCCTGATAGTGTAGTTGGGATATGCGTCTGGGTTGTTGGAGCATCCGAGAAAAATCTTGTTGTAGTGTTCAAGTTCACGATCAGATGGTTCTTCAATCGTAATAGGATGTACACCTTGAGGTGGAGTTTCTTGTGTATCAGGACGTTCTTTATTCTTATGCCTTGATAAAAAGTCAGGAACAACGTTATCCTTCCCTTTTTTATGTTTCAGGACAAAATTAAAACATGATAAGCGTAGAGTCCAGCGAGCAAGTCTTCCAGATGGATTCGATAAGTTCTGAAACCATTTAAGTGCAGCGTGGTCAGTATATATTGTAAATTCCTTACCATTGTCTAGGTAACATCTCCAATGTTCTAGCGCAGTTATTACAGCTAATGTTTCTCTTTCAGTAGTTGAGTAGTTTGTTGATTTTTGTTTAGTGCTTTACTCATGTAAGCAATCACGACTTCTTTGTCATCTTGATGTTGAGTAAGCATTGCTCCTATGCCATAATTTGATGCATCACAATGTACAGAGAAGGGTAGTTCGAAGTTAGGGCAAGCAAGGACAGGAGCAGTTACCAAAGCTTCTTTAAGTTTCTGGAAAGCAGCTGCAGCCCTGGAATTCCATAAAAATTTAGGAGCGTTCTTCCCGGAACAGGTTAGCTGGTTGAGTGGGGAGGCAATAGTGCTGAAGTTTGGAATGAATCTTCTAAACCAGCTGCAAGTGCCTATGAATCTTCGCACTTCTTTTCTGCAAGTAGGTACAGGATATTCTAGAATAGCCTTTATTTTATCTGGATCAGCACGTAGACCATACTCGTCCACTAGAAAACCAAGGTATTTCAGTTCTTTCCTGAAGAATTGACTCTTTTCAAAGTTAATAGTCAGATTAGCCTTTGAAAGTTTTTCCAGAACTTTCATGAGAAGCGGTATGTGCTCCTCAAAAGTCTCGCTAATAATAATGATGTCATCCAGATAGCAAAATACCTTGTTCTCAAATTTAGGAGTAAATAGCGTATCCATTAATCTTTGTTGAGTTGCAAGTGAGTTAGTGAGACCAAAAGGCATTACTTTGAATCTGAACATACCTCTTCCAGGAACATAAAATGCTGTCTTATCTCTATCAGCAGTATTCAAGGGAATCTCCCAAAATGCTTTCGCAATGTCTATGCTTGATAAGTGTTTGGCATTTCTCAGGTTGTCCAAAATTTCGCTTATTAGAGGCAGACTATAAGCATCACAACGTGTAACTGAGTTAAGCTTCCTGCTATCTACGCAGAAACACCATTCCCCATTCTTCTTTGGAGTGATGAGGACTGGAGATAACCATGGACTTTCGCATTGTTCAATGACGTTCCATCCCAGCATCTTGTCAACTTCATTAATTAAAGCCTTTTGTTTTTCAGGAGACAGTCTGTAACATCTTTGTTTGATTGGAAGAGATTCACCAGTGTCAATCTTGTGGGTGATTAAGTGTGTGTTTCCCAGAACACCTTTTTCTTCAAAAGAGATTGTCTTGAAGCGTTGGATGATGTCATTAGCGATGTACTTTTGATTAGGAGTTAAATGCTCATAAGGTAAAACTTTAATATCTTTAGTGTCGATAGCAAAGCATTTAGGATCTGTAAAGTTAAGAGAAGTTAAAACACTAGGTAGAAGATTAAATTTTCTCCAAAAGTCGATACCTAGTATTAGAGAAGGGAATATTTCAGGGAAAACATAAGCTTTAATCAAGTGAGTTTCGTTATTGAAATGGACAGGTAAGTCAAAATAACCCAAGGAATTATTTTTTTTGATTATTAGCAGTAGAGACAGTAATAATATCTGACTTGAAAAGTTTGCAGCCCAGTTTAAGAATTTCCAAATGAGAATTATTACCCAGAATAGTTACTGCGCTGCCAGAATCTAGTAAACCAGATAAAGTTAAGTCATAAATTTTGACTTTAACGAATGGACGATTAAGATCTTGTTCTTTGGAGTAGAGTGAAGAAGAGATTTTGTAGCAAGCAAAGAAGTTTTGAATTGTTTTGAGCCAATTAGTCCACTCGTCCTTATCAAAATTTGAGTTACTCTTCAAGTCTGCAGTTAGTTTTTTGTACTATTATTAGGTTTGGGAGAACAAGTAGGGCACTCTGCAGTTTTAACACCCTTAAGACCACATCTGAAACAAATCACGAATCGTTGTTGAGTGCAACTGTTCAAAGTATGACCCAGTTTACGACAGCGAACGCAAAAAGATCTTTCTTGGGGAGCTGCAGATTGAGAGAGACTATTAACTTGTCTAGAAGGGTATTTGTAGGTTGGAGTGAATTTATTCATGAAGGGAGGAGAAGGTCGTGAGTTATTAGAAGAGTTTGGAGAGTCAACTGAACTTGAAGTGGAATGCTTGTAGTTGAATTCCGAAACATGAGGACTTTGTTGCAAATTTGGTTCTTTAAATTGTTTGTCTCTGTCCAGGAACTTTTCGTAGTTTTGGCAAGTGGCCAGAAGAGAATCGATAGAGTCAATGTCTTTTAGAGCTACGAAGACTGAATAACATGGGCGAATATTTCTCAAAATAATCTCCAATTGTTCTGTTTCAGAAAGTCTTTTTGAAAGGCGAGCGAACATTCCAGACATGATGGATATAAAGATGACGATAGGTTCATCACGACCTTGAGTACGATTCCTAATCGCTTCTAGAAGTTTATGATCATAATCAAAACCACCAAAGTCTTTGATTAGTAAAGAAGAAAGTTCGTTCCAAGTTAAGTTTGGATTCTGATTATATTTAAATCTGAACCAATGAAGGGCATTGTCGGTGAAGATTTCGAACGCCTGAGAAATCAATAAGTCCCTGGACAAGCCACGAGCTAAGCTATATTCTTCAAGTTTTTGAAGAAAGGATCTTGGACAGCTTTTACCATTGAAGGTGTGTCTTTTCAGATCTTTGAAGACGTTAGTTGGAGGGAAAGATTGAGGTGGTGGTGAAGGATACGGGGTATGGGTCTGGACAGAAGTTTGAGAAACAAGAGGGGGTTCCATGACAGTCGGTTCAGCAGGAAGGTCCAGTGATGGAGAGTGATTTGCAGTTGAAGGTGGAGCCAAGGATCCGAACTGTTTAGAAATATCGTCAAATTTCAACTTCAAAGTATCGAAACTAGCTTTAGAGTCTGGATATAAGTCCGTATCTATTCGCTCCAATCTGTAAAAAACATGATTAATAAAATTTTCTATTAATCGTAAATATTTGGTTTCACCTTGTAAAAATTTTTCAATTTTACAATCCAGGTAAGTCAGAGTAGAACCAATTTGAGACAAGTCATCCTCAATCGGAACTGGAGAAGTCAGAATATCTTCGGGGTGAGAATTCGCAACTAAACGCAAAACCTGTTTTTTAAGAAGCAAAACAGTATTCGCTGGTTCCTCACATCTAATCTTTACTTCGTATTCGAGCTCGGCCTTGTTAAGGAATTCGTACTTAATAACCTTTTCCATTGTTATAGTTAAGTGTAGAGTCAAGTGTTATAGTTAAGTGTATAGTTAAGTGTCATAGAAGTGAAGTGAAGTGAAGTGAAGTAATGTTAGTTAAATGTAGGCCTAAATATAATCCAGATGAGTTGAAAAACTAGATGAAGTTTTGTTTTAGAATTTGGAAAATGTGAAAAGGATGAATAGATAAAGATTTAAGAGTGAAAGAGAAAGCAAATCAAAGGGAAAGATACAAGGCGCAGAAAAGGTGAAGAGTGGAGAAGTACTTTTACGTTGGGCGCCAAAATGTCGTGTGACGACAAGAACCTAACAGAACCTAACAGAAAACAACAACCAGGATAAAATTTAAAGTGTCAGTTTATTGGTTATTTACAGTGAAGTCTATAAAAAAGATGATGCGAAGATGAGGATGGATGAAATGAGAACAAGTTTTATAAAAGACAAATTAAGTATAAAAAGGAAGCGGAGGGCACGAAGAGTAGAAGACCGGTGGAATTAGTGACCAGGATGCAGGTGTATTTGTTGTTGTAGATGTTGTTGAAATCGTCGTTGTAGGAACGGTAGCGGCGTACTTGTAGTCACGGCTCGCTGGATCCCGTTGTAGAAATCGTCGTTGTAGGAACGGTAGCGGCGTACTTGTGGCTACGGCTCGCTGGATCCCGTTGTAGAAATCGTCGTTGTAGGAACGGTAGCGGCGTACTTGTAGTTACGGCCTGCAGGATCCCGTTGTAGAAATCGTCGTTGTAGGAACGGTAGCGGCGTACTTGTAGCTACGGCTCGCTGGATCCCGTTGTAGAAAGGATTGTTTGATTGATTGAGAGAGTTTGAAGGCTCGCAGGATCCCGGGGTAGTGCGACCCCGGGATAAGGCCTTTAAGTGGTACTTCCAGTTCAGAAGCTGACGTGAGACTCCAGAATTTCAGAAATGTTCCGCTTTTATACCCTTTTTGGAGAGTTCTAAAAATTATTTAAATTAAACGTAATTTTTGTGAGTGGCCAAGAGAGAAAGAGTATTTTTGTAAAAGTATTGAAACAAACATATCAGACCGCTAACGAGTTTGAATGGACATTGCCATGACAACCAGATAAACAACGGCATCAAGAGATGTCAAAGTTTAGTTTCAGGCTCGTAATACGGTAAACAATGAGAAAACCATGCAGTAAATTACATAACAACGAAAGGAAAAAGGGTAGCGCACCAGCGCGCACGAAGCCCGAGATTGCAGAGTTTCGGAGAAAGCCAAATACAAGGTCCCCAAAGGTAAACCCCATCACTATCGATTTAGAAGTGCTGATAGCATGAAAGTGCAGAGCGAAAACGATTTGTTAATGTGTTCTTATGGTTTAAAACGTTACAGGGTCCTATGGAAGTAAAGGTGATACCAGATATCAGACTCATCAGACAATCATACAGATCAGGATCAGACAGACATATCGGACAATACAGCTATGCAGCATGAAAAGCAAGAATAGCATGTAAAGCATGAAAGCATGAAAAGCAAGAATAGCATGTAAGTAGCATAACACTACAATATATATATATATATAGATAGATAAACAACCATGCCTAGGGTACAAACATCTGTTCTCATCAAACAAATATTTGCCCCCACCGGGACTAAAACCCGGGACCCTTGGCTTCGTAGGCAGGGTCACTGCCGACTCGGCCATTCGGATCGTCATATTTTGCGGAACTTGGGAATGAATGTATGAAAAATATTTTTTGGGAATCTGGAACTTGGGGACATAAAACAAAAAAGCACTCTTAATGTTGATGCAGTCTACTCACGTGACAAAACAAGTTTATTTTTTTTAACACTGATTTTATAGGGTATTATGAGATTAAATTAGCTGTAAACGGACTCTTCTTTAACCCCTCACAATATAACTATCGATTAACCAATCATCCTGTATTGTGGATCTTGAATATCTAGCTAAGTAGAACAATGGTTGGGCATTTTATCTTTTTCCGTTCGCGGAATTAAAATAAAAACACAATCCAATATCTTAGCTTATATAGATGATTAGTTGATCACGATTAGATATCGATATAAATAAACAGGAACTCTGAATAGTGTACGTCATAGAATACCTACCAGTAATTACATCAGATACGGGAGTAGGTATCACAAAGAGGGGGTCCGTGGGTCCAAAAAACTACAAAGAATACGGGCTATTCGTTTGTGGAATGCACTCCCCTGCACCATCAGGGACAGTCACGGGACAGTCCTACTCTGAATATATTTAAATGTTGTGTAAAGAAGCATTACCTCTCTCTTTAGAATTATAGGTAGTATGCATGTAAGTATTTATTAGTATACAAATAGTAGTAGTAGTATATTATAAGTATTTAGTATATTATAATTATAATAGTAATTATATAATTAATTTTATTTATTATTTTATATATTGTACTCAAAGATAGCTACCCCTGCTCAGCAAACAATCTTTACCACCTTAACCTGGTTTGCTGGAATAGATCTCTTATTAGAGATAAGCTCGCCTTTGCACACTTTTTTAAGTATCTCTCTTGTTTTTTATATGATTTGTGTGAAATAACGAAATTATGAAATTGTGAAAGAATTTTAGTTTATGCCCGGGTTCACGCAGAGTTTTAACGCCAATCTCAGTTTTTTAGAAATGGCGTGAAAGTAACGAAAATTTCACATGGCTAGCAAGAGTAACAAACACATATAATCATGAAGGGCTGATGTAACGGGCTTCGCAAGCCGCCTTCGAAATGTTGGCTAGCAAGAGAGTAATATAATGTGTAACCTGTAAGATCTATTATGAGAGTTTACTGGTGACGCAAGTGGGCCCATGGGTCGAAAGCGGGCATATCACATGGCCAACAAGTCGAGTAAAGATAAAACTTCAGGGTCTGACACATAGAGGCGGTTCCAGTTTTCAATTAAGAAAGGGGTCCTACTGTCCAAGTCTAGTATGGACAGGCTCGAAGTCGTCTCAAGCCGAACACGTACTTTAAACATGTCCAGGGAGCTCTATTTTTGAATCACTTGCGTGACTAAAGGTGGGTCCAGACATGTTATTTTGTCCGTAACGTACCTCCATATTGTGGGGTATTTGTACATATTGATGTGGGTACCTTATAATAAAGTCAGTTAGCGTTTACTGCTTGTTTCAATGACACAACGCTGACGACGGGAGTGAAAATTAAAGTAATATTATCAATTACGCGCGTGAAACCTAATTATTCAAGTGATTTCGTGTATAATCGGTGTTTTGGATAAAATAATTGTTCGGATAAGTAGCGATAATCATGCCGATCGGTAAAATAGAACCATTCGATCTGAATTCTAAGCAATGGCCGGCCTATGTGCGTCGCGTCAAACAATTCATTTTACTGAACGAGATAAAAACCGAGTTACAAGTACCTATGCTGATAACGGTCGTAGGAGAAGCTACCTATGCGGTAATGTGTGACCTATGTGCTCCTGAAGACCCGGAGACAAAACCATTCGACACATTGGTGAAACTCGTGACCGGCCATCTTGAGCCCCAACGCTCGGAAATAGCAGAGAGACATGTGTTTCGTCAGAGGCGGCAGCGAGCCGGCGAAACCCTCACGGAATATCTTCAACATTTAAAGCATTTGGCGGTTACGTGTAATTTTGGCACCAAGCTGGAAGAAAATCTCCGGGATCAATTTGTGTCGGGTCTCGGGAGTGACGTCATGAGGTCAAGGATCTTTGCTGAGAAAGAGATCGATTACAACAAGGCAGTGGAGCTAGCTCTGGCGCTGGAGGCAGCAGATAGGCACGCGGAGGTCGCCAGCACGAGTGGCGGCGGCGGCGGCGGCGGCGGCGGTAGCAGCGCGGCGGGCGAGGGCCTGCATGCAGTCCGGGGGCGGCGGGGCAGCGGCGACGGGGGCGGCGGCGCGGGCGCACCAGGCGCAAGCGTACGCTCCGCGCGCAACCCCGACCGCGCCCCCGACTCTTGCTGGAGGTGCGGCAAGGCGCACCGGCCAGATCGGTGTAAATTCGCAAATTATAATTGTGATGAGTGTAACCAGCGGGGCCACTTAAAGGTGATGTGCAATAAAGTGCGCTATCAGGAAAGTGCAAGGTCAGTTAAACGTCAAAATTATCTGACTGAGTGTTCGGAGGACGAGTTCTACAACATTAAAATTTCTTCACAAGGTAATGAGCCCTTCTTTGTTAAGCTTATGGTGGAGAATAGTATCTTGGATTGCGAAATTGATACGGGAAGCCGTATCTCGGCGATAAACTATGATTGTTATTTAAAGCTGTTTGGACATAAGAGTCTACAGTCAGATAATTTAATATTACGTAGTTATGCCGGGTCACGAATTGATACCTTAGGTTTCATTTCGGTAACAGTGGAATTTAACAACGCCAAAACAAGTAATTTGTTATTATATGTCATTAAAGGTGGGGGTAGACCATTGCTGGGCAGAGATTGGTTGCGAGCATTGAATATAACACAAATAACGATGAATGAATTGGTGGAGGACCAATTCGTGAACCGGCTAACTAAGGATTATCCAGAGGTTTTTACAAACAATTTAGGGACTTGTAAGAAGTCGTTTCGTTTAGAACTCTCAGATTGCAGCGGGGTGTATGTGCGTGCGCGGCCGGTGCCGCTCGCGCTGCGCGAGCGAGTCGAGCGGGAACTCGAGCGGCTCGAGCGGGACGGGTCTATCTATCGCGTGGAACATTCCAACTTTGGTACTCCGATTGTACCCGTCATCAAGGGTAACGGGGATATACGCATTTGCGGAGATTACAAAGTAACAATCAATCCTAAGCTACAGCGTGATTTTTACCCGCTACCGCGAATCGAGGAGCTATTCGCTAAGTTGAGTAACGGGGAGGAATACACAAAAATTGACCTTCGGCATGCGTATGAACAGGTTATGTTAGAGAACGATTCACAGCCTTGCACCGCGATAACAACACACATAGGTACGTTTGTGTATAGGCGTACACCGTATGGGTTGTCCTGCGTGCCGGAGAAGTTTCAGAAACTGATGGAGGAGACTCTGCACGGGCTGCCGGGCACGGTGGTGTTCCTGGACGATATCTGTATCACGGGGACTAACAGGGAGGAGCACTTACGCAATCTGAGGGCTGTACTCGACCGATTACGACACATGGGTTTAACAGTTAAGTTATCAAAGTGTAGTTTTCTACGAAAAAGTGTAACCTACTTAGGGTTTATTATTGATAAGGACGGATTACATCCAGATCCATCCAAACTCGAGGCGATTACCAGAGTACCAACGCCGAAGGACGTCACACAATTAAAAAGTTTACTCGGGTTATTAAATTATTATGGTAAGTTTATACCTAACCTTAGTACTACTTTGCATCCGTTACATGCACTTTTAAAAAAAGACGTTCGTTGGAACTGGAGTTCGCAATGCGAGAAGGCATTTGAAGATGCAAAATATGCATTATTGAGTGATTGTGTATTAGCACATTACGAGGAGGGGCGACCGCTCGTACTGTCAGTGGACAGTAGCTCGTACGGGGTAGGCGCGGTGTTGGCACATGTATACCCGGACGGGTCGGAGCGCCCGGTCAGCTGCGCGTCGCGTACGCTAAATGATGCCGAGAAACATTACAGCCAATTAGACAAAGAGGCCTTAGCCATCTTTTATGGCGTTACAAAACATCACCAATACTTATTTGGTCGAAAGTTTGTGCTCCGGACGGATCATAAGCCGTTGACATACATATTTGGGGACAAACATGGCATTCCCCAGACAGCGGCGAGCAGGCTGCAGCGATGGGTGGCGCGGCTGGCCGGCTACGACTATAAGGTCGAGTTTGTAAAGTCACAAGACAATGGGCCCGCGGATGCGTTATCGAGACTGCCATTACCATACGAGCGGCGGCTCCCCACCGCACAAACAATTGATTATTTATTTTTGATCGAAGAAATATTGCCGGTAAATTTTCAAGATGTGGTTAAGGAAACTGAAAAAGACTCGACTCTTTGTAAAATTGTGTCTTATGTAACATTGGGCTGGCCCGTGTCTGCGGCAAGTTGTAAAGAGGACGAAATAGAGTTTTTTGATAGAAAAAACAATTTATTTGTGAATCAGGGTTGTTTGCTGTATAAATATAGAATTGTTATTCCGGTTTCATTAAGAAGCAAGGTGCTGCAGGAAATTCACGAAGGGCACTTGGGAATGAATAAGATGAAAAAAATTGCTCGCGGGTATGTATATTGGCCGAATATAGATCGAGACATTGAGGAGATGTGCCGCGCGTGCGGGGCGTGCCGCTCGGTGAGGGACGCGCCCGCGCACGCGCCGCTGCACCCCTGGGAGTTCCCGCAGCACCCCTGGCAGCGCATACACGCTGATTTCGCCGATTGTGCCGGCAAACGCTTCCTAGTTGTGGTAGATGCCCATTCAAAATGGATAGAAGTAGTACAAATGTCAACTACCACAGCTAGTTTTACTGTAAAGGCATTAAGGTCTATTTTTGCAAGATTTGGCTTGCCGGCACAATTGGTGACCGACAACGGGCCGCCGTGGTTATCAGACGATTTCAAAAAGTATTGTTTAAAAAACTGTATCAAACATACGACATCGGCGCCATATCGACCGCAAGGTAATGGTGAAGCGGAGAACGCGGTAAAAATCACTAAAAAATGTATTAAAAGGGCGGTATTTGAAAGCGAAGACATTGCGATCGCTTTGTATAGATTTTTGTTCAACTATCGAAATAGTGAGCACGCGACTACCGGGGTGGCTCCGGCGGTGGCACTGTGCGGGCGCAAGCTGCGGGGCCGGCTCGATGTGTTGCGTCCGAGCGGGGCCGCCGCCGCCGCCGCTGCAGTGCGCGCGCGACAGGACAGGTGGCGGCTGCCGGCGGCCGCGCCGCTGACTATCAAGTCGGTGTGTCAGTTCTCGCACGAGACTATTCACAGAGGGGAGATAAATGGGTTGAGGGCCGCGTTACGGCGAAGACGGGTCCGGTTTCGTACAGAGTGGATGTCGGTAAGGGCGCAGAATGGCGTCGACACCAGGACCAGATAGTTTCTGTTCATCCCAAGCATACGAGTACTACGGGTACAGGTTCAGACGGTACTTTGATAGTGTCAGATGGCGGCGATGTCGAGTCGCGCTCGGCGGCTCCCACTGCGGACGTGGATGCGGAGGGTGATACGCGCAGCGATGCGCCAGGCCCCGAGGCCCAGGGTAGCTCGGAGCCCGCGGGGGCTGCCGCTCCGACCACCGGCCTGACTCCGCCTCCGCCTCCGCTGGGAGCCACCGCGCGCACACAGCGAGCATATAACCGATCGATTAAACATAAAAGGTTAGAAATAGATTAAAAATATATTTTCTTAGTAGGAATTTCTATTTGTAGTTAGTAGTATAGGTAAACTTATAAAGGGGGGGGACATATGTGGGGTATTTGTACATATTGATGTGGGTACCTTATAATAAAGTCAGTTAGCGTTTACTGCTTGTTTCAATGACACAACACATATAACGTAACTCCGTATCAGAGTCGCGCTCCAAGAACGCTACTTTGGACGCCCGGATCGGCTGCGATCGAGACGCGCCGTACCACCGCTCCGTACCGAACGGGCGTCCAAACTAGCGTTCTTGGATCGTAACGCTGATACGATACGAAGGTACGTTAGGGACAAATGAACATATCTGGACCCGCCTTTATACATCGCATGCGACTGATGTCACGTTCGACTTACAAGTCGCATGACGTCGATTTCCTGCATTTTTTAATCGTGCGCCATCGGTGTTGCCAATAAATTTAACAATGTTGATTTTATCTGTTGCATGCAGAAAAAGTAAAAATCGGCAAATACCGCATGGAAAACGGAATGTTAAATGCTCTCATATTTAGGCTGTATGACATGAAATGTTGTTAGCTGCTACTAGATCCTAGCAATAATATGGAATAAAGCAGGCTGTTCAATCTATCGGAAATATCACAATATTTGACGTTTTGTATTACAATTTGAAGAAACGCGTGAAAACAGTAAAATCGCAGATAGTCTGATACTTTAACACCGTTGAATTTAGCTTTGACGTACTTGACGTTTATTCTACTATTCGACTTGCGGAACGGGCAAATGACTGAAAAGTACGAAATTTCGGATGTCGACGGAATATCAGTAGAAAAGTGCTCTCGCGTGCGATGCAAAAATAGAGCTCCAGCATGTCGAGTAAGGAGTAAGCGATAAGACATGAAAAAATGGCGGCGCAAGCCGCTCCGGAAATATAACAAGGCTAACAAGTCGAGTAGTGAGCACTTCCCAAGAACTTGGCTCGCGAGTTTTTAATGTGGAACTTACACGATGATGAAATTCACATAACTGCAAGTCGAGTAGCCGAGCACCTGATAGGAACTGCAATGAGGTGCGGCGCAAACAACTCGAGAATAGTTTAAAAAATATCAAAAGGTGGGCTATGCCTTAAAAACATTTAATTTTTATAGATGGCAATGATTTTTTCTTTTTTTTGTCCGATCCTTAGAGGGGGTGTGTGGACCCCCTGGGCCCTCTCCCCCCTTATATACGCTCATGACATCAGATAACATATCGTTATCGGTATTTTCAATCCAAACGCAGATGGACATACCCAGTACCTACCACAGTACACAGGAAAACCTAGGACCTAGGTCGATATCGTTCAAGAGCTCTTCTAATCTAACTATCTGTGATCGGCCGTTTAGTTTCGTACCACTCGCTCGATTGATTGACTTTGGGTACCCTGCGTACCCAAAGTCCCGTCATAGGTTTTGAATTTTATTACCATGATATAAGGTTCAAAATCGCGACCCCTGAAACAAGAGGGGCCGAGAGGTTAAGGTCATTTTAGGAGGTCATGCTCGCTTTTGAAACCATACTGACTCATTGTTTTTAATGTACGTACAAGTCTAAATATAAGCATACGTCATTACATCTCTGGGCCACACTAGGATATATACAGCTGTTTCTGGCGAACAAGAAGCCATGCAATTAGTAGCAAGCCAGAATTTTTCGAGCAGGGTACATGTGCATATCAGAGCTCCAATATGTATTGGGGTAAACGGACGGGAACAGGGAACAAAGGGACCCCCGCGTGTACTCGTCGCATCCCTGTCTGGCTGTTGACCTTGCTCACTTACGTTCGTGCTCATTTAAAAAAGTAATTTCCTAGTGTAAATAGCCTTAAGGTGATACGAAAAAAAATGGGGCTATTTTCGAATCCATTTACTCCACTGTAAAGTCATCTACAGATTTTATTTTTGAGTTAACGTTTGTTGAGTATTTGATTAGGATTCTCACAAAAGGAAAACGCAAATGGATACAATTTTCTCGATAGAATTTCAATACGAAAAGACCTCTAAATTGTTTTATTATTTCCTGTAATTCTGAAATCCCAACTAAGTTCATTGCGAAATCTTCTTATTGATTATATATTTTTTAAATAATAATAATATTTTTACTTCGGAGTGGCGTTTGTGTTGCCGGACCGAACGGACGTGTCCCCCCGAGATCTCGCAAACGCATTTAAACAAACAATAGTTTTCATCCCCGGCGCGCGCTTTTGTTCTGCCTCCGGAGGCCCGAAAACGAGCCTGGCTTATACCGCGTGTTACTGTAAGGGTTACCTGGGGAAAGTGCGCGATCCATCTAGGCACCCCATCTGTGCAATGCCGCGCATTGCAGTGATTGTGATGATACTAGTGCGGTCAAATGTAATGAATGCCCAGAGAACTGCGCGATACTCTTAGGCATTCCATCTGTGCAAGCCCTAGAATTCTAGGCCAGGTGCACGTCTGAGCCACGCAGCGACAGGCCGGCAGCGAGCGACGCCTACGCAACACAACCTCAACGCTACGGCCTCCACCACCACCGCCGCTAAACACACCAACCTGGTGAGATCATTCCGACTAGGACATCATTGATAGTGATTACCTTTCTCTAACTTTATTTCTCTCAGGACCACTCGCCGCCTGACAATAATAAACCACCACTTACCGCGGCCGCGGTCGCCCCTATTGACTAAGGCACATTTATAGGTACGTCATAGGCAGGATATAACAATTCCCTACCTACGCAATATCAAAATCAACTAATAAAACATTATTATAGCTACATATACTTATATTGCTTTGCCTGAAAATAAATTCGAGATAATTCTCCTCGAGATTCCTTTTCTCCTCATCTTCGAAAGACTATTCAAAACAGTCATTAACAATAACCTTCCACAAAACCCTGAAACTCTGTGAATAAGCCAACCCAAAACTTAACAATCCTAGAATTATTTTTACGTAGCTAAACTGCAAATATAATAAACCCGACAATAAACAAAAACTAAACACGTGCATGCCATAAAAAGGCCATCTCACCAAACTCCCAGAAACTAGACAAAACAATGAAAAAGCTTCGAAGCACAAAAGGCCCACAACGTTCCCTCACACATCTGGCACCCATTCTATGGTGTCAGCCCATCTTGGAAATACCGGGAAACATTAGAATAACAATAGATCGTAAAAGGCCAAACAGCATCTCTCATCACACCGGCCGTACACCTCTTAGAAACAACCCACAAACACATTCATATAAGCTAAAACAGCATGAGGCTTTCTCCTGTAGTAATATCTTACAATGGAAACTCTACCAATGCCCAGAGATGGAAACTGCCTGTTCCATGCAATTGCAGACCAAATCAACCATCTGTTTGGAGCGACGTTCAACCATACCCAATTACCCACATCAGAAGCGACTTAGCTAGATACGTGGAAGCTAACAGCAATTATCCACGCATCAAACTTGCGATCGACGCACCAAATGCAGAAGCTTTCACTGAGTTCATAAAAAAACTCCACATACAGGGCACGTGGGAAGGTGAAGAAATTATCGTAGCAGCCGCGGAGTTCTACGTAATAAGTGTAGCAATCCATCAACAAAATGGCCGATCAATCGTATATAGCCCCCAACAAGAATATAACGCAGTCGGAACTATCAACTTGACCTTTTCCGACAGCGCATACATAATAGAGCCCCAAAACGTAATCAACAAACTATCAACAACCTGTCAAATCTACAGCATCTCACTTTTCCCATACCAAAAGACAGCGCGACAACCAAAGTACACTCAAGTTCCACCCGCCCCAAAAACAGATAATATGATAGCGGTAAATCTAAACACCTTCCCCCGGCCTACCCAACAAGATAAGATGACCAATTACTTTGATACTTACCGTACCGACACATACACTCACACGCCACAAACACATGCATCCCCCTCCGCCGGGTCAGATACAACCGGGTACTTCATCTTTATGGCCTTGTTCACGGACTGAACCTCGACCCGAGTCACGGACCTAACTAATATGCACTAATGAAGTGAATTGAAGTAGGTGATATCAGTGCAATGAGTCTCACTAGCTGAGCAACAACCTGGTGAGATCGCTGCGATTATGATAGCCCTAACTCAGATCAAAAGGCAAAACGAACTCTATATCTGGCAGGTAACCCCCTTCGTAATGCTAAATACCATTTCAAAAACAGATACCACGCTCGCTTCAAATTACTACGCCAACTCCAAACTATCCCACAGGCACAGTGCCGTACCAGTAGGTAGGAGATAGGTATACCTAAATACAAAACTAGGCAGGAACCTACCCAATAACAGTAAAACAAAACTTAACTATTTCTAACTTTATCCGGTCCGACAAGCCCACAAAAATAAAACAATAATGCAAGCCCGTCTACTACATAACTGCATATTCTGAGAAATAGGGAGAAACAGCCAACAATTGCACATCATAAAAGGATAATTTCACCATCTTCCAGAAAACAGGCAATTAACAAAAGACTTCCACTGATGAACAATAACAACAATAAAATCGGAGACTTTTTGTCCTAAGCGGCTCTCTACCGAGAATAAGGGCGCACGAAGATAGGCACAAACTTTGACAATCGCAACCCGTACGATCTGTTAATCGTAGACAAAGGTAGTTCAAATAAATCACGCTATCTCGAAGTTCTTTCTTTCAACAACATCCCAAGAAGATAACCTAATGGAAGCCTTACCAATGCTCAGATGGTAACTGCCTATTCACCGCAATTGCTGACCAAATTAATCATCTATGTCAATTAACATGCAACCACACTCACATTCGTAAGGACCTAGTTAAATATGTAGAAGAAAACGGCGATGAACAGAACAAAGCTCGCAATCACTGCTGAGCCTGAAATCCTCAACAACTCAACATTGAAAATCTATACGGTACTTGGGCTGGAGAGGAGATTATAATACCAACTGCCAAATACTTTCTAGTTAACGTAACAATCCAATACCAGCTGCCAAATACTTTCTAGTTAACGTAACAATCCACCAGCAAAATGAGTGCGATATGAAGAAACTAATAGAGATAAAGTAGTTTGACTGTTGCAAACAACAATGTCGTGTAGCGACAAGAACCTAAACAGAACCTAACAAGAAACAACAACCAGGATAAAATTTAGAAATGACAGTTTATTATGCGTATTTTACAGTGACTGTTTTTATAAAAATGAAATGAGGGTGAGGCTGAATGAGGTGACACAGGTTTTGTAAAAGATACAGGTATTGATATAAAAGGGGAGCGGAGGACACGGAGAGTAGGAGGCAGAAGAAGTAGCAGCCGTCTGGCGAACCGGTCAGTAGAGGCAGGCAACACAGTAAGTAGCAGCAGTAGGCAGGAGGCGTAGCAGCCTTACTCCAGTAGAAGCAGTAGGCAGGTGAAGTAGCAGCCGTCTGGCGAGCCGGTCAGTAGAGGCAGGCAACACAGAAAGCATCAGTAGGCAGGAGGTGTAGCAGCCGTCTGGCGAGCCGTTCAGTAGAGGCCGGCAACACAGTAAGTAGCAGCAGTAGGCAGGAGGCGTAGCAGCCTTACTCCAGTAGCAGCTGTAGGCAGGAGACGTAGCAACAGAGGCTCGCAGGATCCCGGGGCAGTGCGGCCCCGGGATAAGGCCTTTAGGTGATGCTTATTTTCCAAGAGCTGAAGTGAGACTCCCGAATTTCAGAAATGTTCCGCTCTTATACCCTTTTTGGAGAGTTCTAAAAATTATTTAAATTAAAAGCAATTTTTGTGAATGGCCAAGAGGGAAAAAGTATTTTTATAAAAGTATTGAAGTAAACATATCAGACCGCTAATGAGTTTCAATAGACATTGCCATGACAACAAGATAAACAACGACATCACAATATGTCAGATTTTGGTTTCAGGCTCGTAATAGAGAAAACAACAAGAAAACAATGAAGTAAATGAAGTAACAATGAATATAAAAAGATAGCGCACCAGCGCGCACGAAGCCCGAGATTGCAGAGTTTCGGAGAAAGCCAAATACAAGGTCACCAAAGGTAAACCCCGTCGACATCGACTTAGAAGTGCCGATAGTATGAAAATACGAAGTGAAAATGATTTCTTATTGTGTTCTTATGGTTTAAAACGTTACAGGGTCCTATGAAAATAAAGATGATCCGAAATATCCAGAGATATATGAGATGAATGCAGCCCATCAACGCAGACTGGAAAATGGCATGTAAGTAGCATAACACTACATTTTCCCCCCGACCCTGGAAAAATTTTTGACTCAGCAAAAATTTTGATATGTACAAAAATAAACCAGAAAAACACAGCTTTGCAGAAACAGACATCACCAGGCAAAATCAGATATACCATCTCTTACATTCATCATCTTCATTCAGGTAAGGGTGGAGTTCACATTCAATGACTACCACTCTAAAAGTGTGTTTTCGAAAGGACATTCAGGCTTACTTAAGGAGTTGTCATCCGCTCCTGCGTGGAGAAAAAAAAAATAAGTGGAGGTAAAGAGAAACAAATTTATCCTAAGGTAGCTTTAGTCGCTTGACTTAAGAAAAGATTAAGAACGGCCAGAGCGGTAGGGCTCGAAGCCAGAGATCAGCAACATCGCCAACGAGATGTGTCTGAAATAAAGATAAAAAAAAAGGTGAAGACTAACCAACGAAGATTCGAGGTCCTAAAGTAAAATGTGTTGAAGAACACTGGATTAAAGGAAGAAATAAAAATAATAAGGTGAAAATGATGGTGATATTTATACATATATACAAATTAACAGTTAATAGATGTTAAGAAAATTTAAGATTTTATATCTTTAATGTGCCACTTGCCTCTAACTCCGTTAGGGTCTTCTAAAATGTATACTAATGGTGAAAGTTTGGTTATTATTTTACACTTAATGAATTGAGGGGCAAGTTTAGCATTAAAGTATGCGCCAGCATTGCTTAAAACATGGTTTTTACGCCAAACAGTATCTCCCACATTAAATTATTTAAAATACCGGCGAAGATCATAGCGAGCGCTATTTTTAGCGTGAGCTATGTGAAGTTTAGTTTGAACTCTGTGAAAGATAGATGAGAGGAGACCAGCATTAGACGCGTAAATATCACGAGGCATAAATATCAATTCCTCGAGATTCTGAGTTGGAGTATAGAAGGAACCACAAGGTATTGTTTCCCTACCAAAGACTAAAAAGTTTGGAGTAAAGCCAGTAGCAACGTTTGTAGCGCTGTTCATTGCGAACTGAATCTTAGTAAGATGGTTGTCCCAGGATCTATGATCGTCTCCTACTAGGGATGCTAGAGCTGTAATAATTGTAATAGTACAATTTCTCTGTAGGATTAACCTGAGGACAATATAAAGCTGTGTGAAAAATACAAGGAACGTTATAAGAATTTAAGAATGAGTGGAATTCTCGCGACTGAAATTGAACAGCGTTGTCCATTATAATAGTTTGGGGAATGCCATGAACTAGAAACACTGAATTTTCTAAGACATTAATGATATTAGCTGAAGTAGCACGTTTAAGGGGAAAAATCATAGTATATTTAGTAAAATTGCAGTTAATTACCAGAATATACTGATTTCTTCTCCGGGTCATAGGCAATGGACCCATAAGATCTAAGGATATAGTTTGAAAAGGTCTGGAGCAAAGTTTAGGTTTACCCATAAGACCATAGGGAGAATGATTAGGGTGTTTGTAGGTTAAGCAGGTTTCACAAGTCGAGATTAAATTGGCAATGTCCTTAAACATACCAGGCCAATAGTATTTTAAAGATATTTTCTTGAATGTCTTGAAGATACTAAGGTGGAGTTCTGAAGGGGAACCATGGCTAACTTCAATAAGTGCATGTCTATCTTGCGGCAGTGGAACTTCTTTCCAAATAAAGTCATCGTTTAGACGATCGGGAGAATGGATGCAGCTGTAAAGTTTGTTATCCCTGATAGTGTAGTTGGGATATGTGTCTGGGTTGTTGGAGCATCCGAGAAAAATCTTGTTGTAGTGCTCAAGTTCACGATCAAGTGGTTCTTCAATCGTAATAGGATGTACGCCTTGAGGTGAAGTTTCTCGTGTATCAGGACGTTCTTTATTCTTATGTCTTGATAATAAATCAGGAACAACGTTATCCTTTCCTTTTTTATGTTTCAGGACAAAATTAAAGCATGATAAGCGTAGAGTCCAGCTAGCAAGTCTTCCAGATGGATTCGATAAGTTCTGAAACCATTTAAGTGCAGCGTGGTCAGTATATATTGTAAATTCTTTACTATTGTCTAGGTAACATCGCCAATGTTCTAGCGCAGTTATTACAGCCAATGTTTCTCTTTCAGTAGTTGAGTAGTTTTGTTGATTTTTGTTTAGTGCTTTACTCATGTAAGCAATCACGACTTCTTTGTCATCTTGATGTTGAGTAAGCATTGCTCCTATGCCATAATTTGATGCATCACAATGTACAGAGAAGGGTAGTTCGAAGTTAGGGCAAGCAAGGACAGGAGCAGTTACCAAAGCTTCTTTAAGTTTCTCGAAAGCAGCTGCAGCCTTGGATTTCCAAAAAAACAACGCTTTTGTAAACAACATATAAATCAAAATTCCAAAAAAAAAGCAATACTCAATAATTGTTGATCAACAAGCAACATCAATCTTCAAACTCCTTCCTCTTGTGATTATTAAAACAAGACCTCCATATATCAAGATGCTGGAATACCCCGTATCCTCCACCACCATCTCAATCTTTCCCTCCAACTAACGTCTTCAAAGATCTGAAAAGACACACCTTCAATGGTAAAAGCTGTCCAAGTATCTTTTATAAAACCTGTGTCACCTCATTCAGCCTCACCCTCATTTCATTTTTATAAAAACAGTCACTGTAAAATACGCATAATAAACTGTCATTTCTAAATTTTATCCTGGTTGTTGTTTCTTGTTAGGTTCTGTTTAGGTTCTTGTCGCTACACGACATTTTGGCGCCCAACGTAAAAGTTCTTCTTCACCTTTTTTGCGCCTTGTCTCTTTCCCTTTGATTTGCTTTCTCTTTCGCTCTTAAATCTTTATCTATTCATCCTTTTCATATTTTCCAAATTCTAAAACAAAACTTCATCTAGTTTTTCAACTCATCTGGATTATATTTAGGCCTACATTTAACTTACATTACTTCACTTCACTTCATCACTTTAATATTTTTAACAATGGAAAGGGTTATTAAGTACGAATTCCTTAACAAGGCCGAGCTCGAATACGAAGTGAAGATTAGATGTGAGGAACCAGCTAATACTGTTTTGCTTCTTAAAATACAGGTTTTGCGTTTAGTTGCGAATTCTCACCCTGAAGATATTCTGATTTTTCCAGTTCCATTGAGGATGACTTGTCTCAAATTGGTTCTACTCTGACTTACCTGGATTGTAAAATTGAAAAATTTTTACAAGGTGAAACCAAATACTTACGATTAATAGAAACTTTTATTAATCATGTTTTTTACAGATTGGAGCGAATAGATACTGACTTATATCCAGACTCTAAAGCTAGTTTCGATACTTTGAAGATGAAATTTGACGCTATTTCTAAACAATTCGAATCCTTGACTCCACCTTCAACTGCAAATGACTCTCCATCACTGGACCTTCCTGCTGACCCGACTGTCATGGAACCCCCTCTTGTTTCTCAAACTTCTGTCCAGACCCATACCTGTATTTTTTTTTAAAAAACTGTCTCACCTAATTCATCCTCATCTTCCTACCATTTTTTTTAAATAGTCATTGTAAAATACCCATAATAAACTGTCATTTCTAAATTTTATCATGGTTGTTGTTTCTTGTTAGGTTCTGGTTAGGTTCTTGTAGCTACACGACAACATATGGATCTTTTTGTGCTCCGAAGTAAAAATATTATTATTGAATGAATGAATGAATGAATGGTGCTTCTCCAGCCAGGGTTCTAAACCTGTTCCGGTCTTTCGGCCGGCATACCAGAGGGCACAAGTTTTGAGGGGGGGCGGAATGACCTGCTCTATATGAGGGGAAGGAGCGTGAATTCAATCGACCGAATCTTCAGCCTGAAGCCAATATAGGATATGTGGAATGGGGAGGATGTGGGATTTGGAGAGCAGCTGTTGTTTTCTTCAAGTTCTTGTTTTCCATCTATTTTCAGTTATTGTTAATACTTGAGTTTCCTGAGTCGTGTTCGTTTGGGTTATCCGGTAAGTTCCCAGTTTCGCTTTTGCTGTCTGTTTCTGGGATACGGTATATTTGCCTCTAGGCCATCCTGACTTCGTCCCTGTTGTGTGATGATTCTGTCCAGTAACTGTGTTCTTCACCGTAGTATTTGATGTCATGCTTAAGGAAATCTTTCCACGGGCTATTCAGGCGATGATTGTCAATGTGAGCGCTGAAAAATATTACTATCACTTAATTATTTATTAATTTGGGACACATTCGTTGTAAGTGCTGAATAATTGGTAATGTGTGTGCCCATTATCAATCAATGTTCAGATGTAGGGTAATTGTTACCCAATATAACGCGGCTAAAGAGCTATTATTCAGCAATTGTTTCACTTATTCAGCTAGGTGCTGAATAATTTGGGGCCCAATTTAGAGTTATATCAGAAGGTTAGTCTGCTAATGTTCCCACGGTGGACTGCAATCTTCTGAAAAGCTACTATTCAGAAGGCTTGTGTTACTTGGGATGTCATACAAATATTGCACTTTCATCCGATTGACATATGCATGCAAATTTCTGCTCTTTCGGAAACCGGGAAGTGGGTCAATTAAGTTTACTTGCATGATTTGATTACGTCTGTCTGTAAGCAAATCATGCAAGAAAACTTAAACACTGCCCGAGACAGGTGAAACTAAATAAAAACTTAGAATAAATGGAAATATTAATAACCTTCACTTTGTCGTGTTCCTTTTTGGTAACTGTCGATACCGCAACTTCAGTAAAAATAGCCCATTCATTTGACTTGGACAATTTGTCAGAAACTGTCCGAATTTGAATCTATCCTAGATACATAATCGGGCTCCAGTAATATCAAATATGGGATTACATAAATTCTTTCAGGTACTACAAGAAGCAGCACTGAAACTTTCGATTTTTGCCGAAAAAGTACGAATTATTTCTACTGTCCTTTGCCCAAACACTTTCCAACTAGTTTTAAAAAGTTAAGTCGAAGTTAAAACTAGTGGCTCTGTGAACTGTAGACCTCGCGAGTGACACTTTCCTTTAATAAAACATACAAACTTATGAATGCACCTGGTTACATGCATGGAGTATGAAAGTAGCCGCACCAATAAGTTTGTAAACTACAGTTTGCGGTCTTAAACCCAACCTATTGACTTATCACTAAAGTTATATAGCCTGTTACTCTCAAGGTCTCTACAAACAAATCCAACGACAACTCATTTGTTATTCTATGGTTCGGACTGCAGCGGTTTTTTGAAATTTTAAAACCGCCATTTTGAAAAAATTCCAAAAACTGAATCGATAAAAAACCTATATAATTATCGAAAACCTGATCCCAAAAATTCACGAGAATCAGTTGAGAAATGCGGCCTGTAGAGTATAACATCCGGACACACGTCCAAGAATCACAACGGAGACGCTTCGCTTATTGCTTTTGCTATAAATAATAATAATAATTTTAATTCAATGTGTAAATTGCCTTAAAATAATTTTCCGATTGTTGACTGGCTTTCAGGCTTTTATGTCATAAAGACAAGGCATGTTTGTCATTAAGGGCCTATTTCAAAAAGTCTCGATAATCTATATTGAACAGATAAATCATTTAAGTGTGTAAAATGTCAGTGAATCTGTCACATATAGGTTATCGAGCCTTCTTGAAACAGTAATAATTCTAATGCTTCCAGCAATAATCGAAGCTTGCACCAAAGAACGAACTCAAATCTTACTGTAATTGTACTATACACCTGTTCGATTTGATACTATAGGGTAAGATAGGTAGATTGAACTCCCCGCGCAGCTCTCAACAAGTTGACGAACTTTTCTGGCGCCCGACTATACAAGGGTAGGGTCGCCATCCGCGGCGCCAGTCTGCGTACCCTCAAGGCTGGCGACTGTTGGCTTCCTGCCAACTGACAACACGCCGTTTAGGGTGACTAGTGAACGTGGTAAAGCGCTTTCTCTACTTACTTTACTTACTGCTTTTAATCACTTACGCCCTCATTTCTCTTACCACCCTTGTTTTCATTAATAAAGTGATATTTGAAAAAACCAATTTTACATACCTACTCTGAAAAAGTTGTACTTCGAAATTCTCGCGCGTCATATTTATTTTTATTATTTACTAGCATCAGCTAGTATGACACGCATATGAAGTTGCGGGCTATTCATAGGATTTATCATTTACCGAGATAACGTTACCCTCCTTCTGGTGCAGTCGGCTAAAAAGTATCCTATATGTTAATCTAGCTCCTACCTCTGTGCCAAATTTCATTCAAATCCGTTCATCCGTTTAAGCGTGATTGAGGCACAAACACACAAACACACAAACATCCTAACATAGCTACTTTCACATTTATAATATTAGTTGGATATGTCAAAAATAAAGTTCCTCTGATTAAATAACTTCCATTTTGAACGCTGTTCAGATTGTTGAGGCATATCAATGGCTCTGGGGTTATCCATTGTAACTGACATCATGTATTATCTAAGCACTGACTAAACGGGCGCAAGATAGAGTAAGGCAAGCAATATTTATCTTACATAGTGAGATGTAATTTATATTACATTATATTCCATAGTAATGAAAAGTGCGTTTGATACCTATGACCCAGTAATTGGGCAGTTTTGCCTAGAAATTTTTCGGGAGTTTTGAAAATTGGCAAATTTATAGATAATATAATGTATGTTCTTTCTAGATAATATAATTGTTCGATTCCAAATCGATATTCGATCGATGGTTTCGGAACGGCCATTTTGAATTTGACGTTGCTGCCAACCTAGCAGTTTTTTGACAACTGACAGACGAAAAGCCCTCGCAATGTAACGCGTATTGATTGGGGTATTGAAATTAAATCGCAAGCCATCTGGATTGTATTCGGGGTTCCCTCAGGATTGTCTAGATAGCTGAGTGTGTTGTGATTCCCCGAACCAGATAAAGTTCGCATTTACGTGGCCGATTGGTTTTTCCCACGTAACATAACCTGTGTTGGAACACTGTGCTCGTCGAAGCTGGCCTGCCAGCCATACCTGGTTGGCTGAAGAACCTGTCTACCAAGAAGAGCCTAGGGTGCACCCGGGCCTTGCAGAGAGACAGGAGTTTGACGGGAACGAAGCACAGACCAGGTCAGATAGATTCATAATTAATAGCTCGGTGAATCGCCGACGTTCTCACTTCTTGGCATCTGATCGCTACGCTACCTCGTAGCTGATGGGCCCCTGCGAGGTCATTGGGTGCCGAGAAGCCTGAACACTTTGGTAGCAAGAGCGTGGTTTCCTGAGATTTGCAGCCGTCAAGGGCTCCAGGAACCCACGATTTGGGACTATCAATCTGTAGGTATAGGCGGTTATTAGCTAACTTGGTGTTGTTCCTGTATCCACAGAGATTGGTAGTATTGTAAGCTATAGGTCTATTGCTGGTAGTAGACAGACAGATATTGAGTTGAAATTTGCATTGAAGTACCAGTTAGTCAATCTATTAGTGGTCTAGTAATGCTAATGAATGTTTGGTTAACATAGGTAGTTACATCTATTGATAGCAGGCTATTACATTGTTTTCAGTTATAGCAATT
The DNA here is from genome assembly GCA_949825045.1 of Argyresthia goedartella. Taxonomy (NCBI): domain Eukaryota; kingdom Metazoa; phylum Arthropoda; class Insecta; order Lepidoptera; family Argyresthiidae; genus Argyresthia; species Argyresthia goedartella. Next base: position 10,494,447 of record OX463809.1, read on the forward strand.
TATAACTTGAACTAATATTGACTATCTGTGTGTGTTGTAGTGATAAAGGGAAACTAAATTGTATTTACAAAATTTATATAGATATAAAACTCGGTTCCTATTGTTTAAGGAAAACAGCATTGTTTAAGTTGTGGTTTAGGGTTCCCTCGTTTGGGTTATAGACTGGAGGGTCCAATAAAATTGAGTTACTGCAAATTGTGAGTAAGTATCGTTCCGATCATGTCGTTATCTGAAATCCAGAAGGGTGTTTCTAAGGAACTCAGATGGTTTTCCTCCGCACACGGTCTGATAGACCGTTTAGATAGGCATGATGTGGTATTGGAGCGGTCTATGGACGTTAAGGAACGTTACAACAGGGTGCTCGAATTGTCCGCGCAGGCGGAATCAGTTGATGGTTGCGCACCTGACAGGCTGTCAAGGTTGCTAGGGGATGTCGACCAATGTATGGAGATGGCAGCTGCTATCACGCAGAAGGCTGCGGACATACGTAGACAGCGCGAGTCCAGCCATGGTGGTGACATCGAAGCACCTCTGCCGCTTCAGGGTTCAGGGTCCAGGTTACCGGCCATAACTATGCCTACTTTTGACGGAGTGTCCGGTGAATGGATGAGCTTCATCAATCTGTTCGACAGTTTGGTGCACATGCGATCGGACATTACCAAGTCTGTCAAGATGGCTCAGCTGGTGGCAGCATTGAGGGGTGAGCCTAGGGAGCTGGTCGCTCATTTGACAGTTACGGAGGGTAACTATGAAACGGCCAGACAATTGTTGGTCAGACGTTACCATAACAAACGGAGGTTGGCCGATGCCCAACTGAACCGTTTGTTTAGTATCCCGGTTGTGAACAAGGTCGGGGCCATACAGACGGAGGTTTTGAACCCATTGTTGTCCGTCACCAAGGCTCTAGAGAATCTTGGACATCCGGTTGGTGAATGGTCGTACCTACTGTTGTACATTGTACTTTCCCGCCTACCCGCTGACGTGCAGACTCGTTTCGAACAGTCTCACGGGCGGTCGGCCGAGGACCTGCCCGCCTTCTCCGACTTGATCGGATTTTTGGAAGAGGAGGCTCGACGGGCAGAGAATTTGGGGTTGACGGTCACCCATCCTTCGGAGCCACAGAGAGCTGCCGGGAGCGCTGTGAGTAGGGGCCCTCCGACGAGGAAGGACCGCACCAACCGGCAGTCATATGGGACTGTGAGTGCATTGACCCCACATAGTGAGACCTGCCCATGTTGTAGGCAGATTGGCCATGCTGTGGCCAATTGCAATAAGTTCGGGGAACTTAGGGTTCAGGGACGGCGCCGGATGGCCAAGCAGCGGAGCTGGTGTTTCCTGTGCCTCGGGCCACACATGGCTAGGTACTGCACGCGCACAAAAATGTGCGGATATTGTGGTGGGGCCCACAACAATCTGTTGTGCATGAACCGGTCCGGCCAACAGCCACCACAGGGCCGTACCCAGGGTGACACGGCATGGGGCCCTGAGAATTCGTTTGCGACTCGGAGCGCAACTCAGGGGCCAATGTCCCCACGTGCACAGGGCGGTACTAGGGTGCAGGGCCGCACTCAGGGTCATCACATGGGGGGCCCTGAGTTTTCGGTTGCGACTCAGCATCCGACTCAGCGGGCAATGGGGCCACAAGCACGCAGCCACCCAGGGGTGCAGGGCCGCACTCAGGGTCATCACATGGGGGGCCCTGAGTTTTCGGTTGCGACTCAGCATCCGACTCAGCGGGACATTGGGTATGTTGAGCAGGCCGTAACGGGCGGGTGGCATGGGACACCTTCGAGCTATGCGGATGCGGTTCGGACGCCGCCTCAGTTGTCGCCCCGCTCGTCGCCTCGTCCTCGTCGGTCGCATGTGATGTCCCCCCCGCTCATGGAGCGGCCACGGTTGAATTCACGCCCACCCCCCTTCGGGGGGCGTCGTAGGGTGGCAATGGAACCGGCGCGTGGGCCATTTGTACAATGGGACCCTCTGGCGTATAGCTGCCTACCTGATCGGTTACAGGCACAGTGGGGCCCTGGGGGCCCTCGCTAGGAATTTGCGGCCCAACAATTTGTTGCCCCCCAACCGGAGACGGTGGTGTTACCGATCGCCTCTGTGCTTGTTTGGGATTTGGCGGGCAACCCAACATACGTTCGCGCCCTATTAGATTCTGGAGCTCAGGGCTGCATTGTGTCGAATGATTTAGCAAAATGGTTGGGCCTCAATATAAATAATGTATCGCTGCCGAGGAAATTGGTCCCTGCTGGGGATTACAGGGCAACCCTTCACGGGTTTTGTGATGCCTCTGAACGAGGGTTTGCGGCAGCGGTTTATTTGCGAACCGTCACCTCCACCGGGGAGGTCGACGTGCGTTTGGTTTTGGCAAAAAGCAAGGTAGCGCCTATTCGGACAAGGATGACGATTCCAAAACTGGAACTGTCCGGGGCTGCTCTTTTGACCAAACTTTTGAATCACACTCTAACAGTGTTGCGTGGGTCAGTGGTTTTGGAGGATACGGTACGCGTGGACGGACAGCCAGATTGTTTTGTGCTGGCTGAAGGCTTCGGTCCATAACTTAGAGGTTTTTGTTGCGAACCGTGTCTCCCAGATTGTGTCGTCTGAGGTCCCACTGACCTGGAGACATGTACCAGGAGAATTGAACCCGTCTGATTGTGCATCCAGGGGATGTCGGGCTCCTGAACTCGTTAGACACCATTTGTGGTGGGGACCACCCTGGCTTGCCAGGAGAGAATCGGACTGGCCCCACAGCCATGTAGTAGTATCTTCGGATCATGGCCCCAGAGCGGCCGTGCATGTTACCCAGAAAGCTGAGGACCCTGACGCCGGGTTTCTGCTGGACCGGTATAGCTCATGTGTGTTTGTTTGTTTATCCACCAAGGCGGTACATCTCGAGCTCGTTGCTGATCTCTCGACAGAGGCTTTCATTGCTTGTTTGGATAGGTTTGTTTCTCGAAGGGGACTTACAACTTTGATCCGCTCTGATAACGGCACTAACTACGTCGGTGCGGAACGATACTTACGAGAGATAGACAACTTTTGAATGTAAATAAAGTGGATATTGGAACGGCCCTCTCCCGTCGGGGTATACAGTGGACCTTCAGCCCACTGAGTTGCCCCCACTGGGGTGGGATTTTTGAGGCCGTAGTTAAGTCAGCTAAGACGCACTTGGGGCGTATAGTAGGTCAGACCGCGCTGACTTTTGAGGAGCTCGCGACATTGTTTTGTAAGATCGAGGCCGTTCTCAATTCGCGACCGTTGTGTCCGCTCAGCTCGGATCCAAATGACCTGGAGGCTCTGACCCCAGGCCATTTCTTGATAGGACAGCCACTTAACGCGTTGCCCGAGCACCCCTTCGAGGGAGTGAAATTGTATCGGTTGTCAAGGTATCAGATGTTGCAGCAGTTTACTCAGAATTTCTGGAAGCGTTGGTCGCTCGAGTATCTGCATATCTTACAACAGCGCCTTAAGTGGACTGACAAAACCAGCCCCCCTAGTGTTGGTGACCTCGTTCTGGTTAAGGATGCTAACCTACCGCCACTACGTTGGCGCAGGGGGCGCATTGTTAACTTGTTCCCTGGCAAGGACGGGACCCCCCGGTCTGCGGAGGTTCTAGTAGGAGGCTCGGTTCTAAAACGAGCGGTAGCAACGTTGTCTCGGCTGCCCGTAGATTAGGGGACAGGTGGGTGCCTGTCCGGGCGGGTGATTGTTCGATTCCAAATCGATATTCGATCGATGGTTTCGGAACGGCCATTTTGAATTTGACGTTGCTGCCAACCTAGCAGTTTTTTGACAACTGACAGACGAAAAGCCCTCGCAATGTAACGCGTATTGATTGGGGTATTGAAATTAAATCGCAAGCCATCTGGATTGTATTCGGGGTTCCCTCAGGATTGTCTAGATAGCTGAGTGTGTTGTGATTCCCCGAACCAGATAAAGTTCGCATTTACGTGGCCGATTGGTTTTTCCCACGTAACATAACCTGTGTTGGAACACTGTGCTCGTCGAAGCTGGCCTGCCAGCCATACCTGGTTGGCTGAAGAACCTGTCTACCAAGAAGAGCCTAGGGTGCACCCGGGCCTTGCAGAGAGACAGGAGTTTGACGGGAACGAAGCACAGACCAGGTCAGATAGATTCATAATTAATAGCTCGGTGAATCGCCGACGTTCTCACTTCTTGGCATCTGATCGCTACGCTACCTCGTAGCTGATGGGCCCCTGCGAGGTCATTGGGTGCCGAGAAGCCTGAACAATAATACTGCCGCTCGCGCCGCCATATTGGAAAAATGGCGCCTAAAACATTTTTTTGGCAATGTCTCCTGTCCGGCTTATTTTACGATAAAACAGTAAATGACCCTGTCATGACATGAGTTCCTTGTGTATTATTTAGTAGTAATACTAATGTTGATATTGACATGGCAAAACAAGGTAGTTATATTCTCCTCTCAACCTTAAGTGCTGACTGTCAATGCTTGGAATGAATGTTTAGTCTATCTGTGATACTTTGCTAGTCCAAGAGTGGCTACGTTAAGTTGAGTTGACTTAGTTTGTACTTTGGAAGCCTGTAGAGACGCTGGGAGCGTTCAACTACTTTTCAGCTCTCAAATCGAGCAGTAATTTTGTTACGAAGGGTTAGTGTAATAGTAGTGTAATTATCCCCCGTAACGGAAGCTTAATAAAGGAAATTTTGCAAAACAGCTGTCACGATTTTGGCAGGTGTCACGATTTTTGACATGTTTCACCATTTTGATGTATTTTTTTGTTTGACAGCTGTCATCTGAAATTAAGATCTCGCCGAGAGCTGTCATATCTCAGTAGTTTCCGAAATATGACAGGTTTAAGTTTGACACCTGTCATCCTAAATGAAGAATCTCATCAAGAGGTATCATATATCTATACAAATCAGTGGTCTAGAATCAGTTGTTTCCGAGATATGACAGTTTTTAGTTTGACAGCTTTCATCCATCATGAAAAAAATTAGAATAACTTAATCAATTATAAATCCCTCCCATTATAAATACAGGGTGTATCAGAAAGGGGGTTACAAGCCGAAAGAGTTTTGTTAGGGACATCATTCTGAACAACTTTCACTAAGGGACCGACTTGTTCAGAGCCACTTTATTTTTAATAACTCTTTCCATTTCGGGTCTAGCGCTCAGCTGATCTGTATGGTGGAGTGAAAAAAGTTGCTCTGATCGAGCCGGACTCAATGAAAGTTCTTCAAATAATGTCCCTAACAACCCTTTCGGCTTGTATGTAACCCCCTTTTTGTTATACCTGTATACTTCAATGTATACCAAAGAGGTTTCATCATGCTTTCTGTAGGTATTGATACTACGTAAATATGTTATCCCCTTCGAAGTACAGGCCACTTATTAAAGCTTATTTTTATTATCTATGATTAATTGATCAGATTGATGTATGTCATCCGACAGATTGCTCAATTGCATTTTCTTTGAAATTCGGAAAATCGTCATTATGGATTCAACAAAATTTCAATTTACAAAAAATAAAAGAGATAGAGAAACATTATTACAATATGTGTACAGGTATAACTTACTTGCGCGTAACAAAGACGGAACTACTCGATGGAGGTGTGTTCAAAGTTTGTAGCTATAAAATTAAACAAACTGAGAAAGGCGATTCTTAGAAAGCCGACGCATACATGCTCGCCAAAAAAGATTGAAAACCAGATTGACTCTAAATGCATGCAAAGTGTAGGTTTGTAATAACTTGGAGCCGGTACAAAAAATATATGAAAAGCAATTTGAAAACATGAAAAGAAATTGCACGTCTGATGAAGTTGCGGATATTCCCGTTTACTCCTCTGTAAAAGACAGTCTGTTTACGGTCCGAAAATCATACTTGGAATCGGAAGAACTGAATATCAAGAAAATTTAAGAGGTAGTTGTTTCACAGAGCTTAGTCGAAGGTTTCGTTGTTTGCGAAGACGGGGACGGGACGGGATACGGATAAAATAATATTTTTTTGTTCGAGACTCGCCAGAAAAATTATTAAAAATGATGATGATTATGATAGGAAAAAATTATACTTTGGTGATGGGACTTTTCGATGTGTGCCTATTATGTTCTATCAGTTGTACACATTGCATGTTGAATGAAAACACCACAAAAGTCATCCCGGTCATATACGCGTTGCTTCCCAATAAAAGCGAGGCGACATATGCACGATTCTTTCAATTGGTGAAGGATAAATTGGGAGCAGTAATTATTGACAATTACAAATGTGACTACGAAATAGCAGCAATGAACGCTGTACAAACAGTTTTCCCGAACTGCCAGATAGCCACCTGCTTTTATCATTACAACAAAAACATTTGGAAAAAGGCAAAGGAATTAAAACTGAAAGCCAACAGTGAAGGACGAAAGTTGGCAAGGATGACAGCCTTGTTGCCGTTGCTCCCCGCTGATCGCATTTTTACACCTGGAATGAATTGTTGGAAACGGTGAAACCAACAGACGCGACAGTATTGTTTAAAAAATATTGCGAAGATCAGTGGATTGGATCTAAATTGTATCCAAAAATATTGAGCTGTGCTTACGAACGCCACCGGACAACAAATCCAGCTAAAGGATGGCCTCGTGGAATAAATGCAAGAATATCCAAAAGGCCCACATTCTTTGCATTTGTAGCTGGTCTGAAGAAAGAGGCGATACATTATAATTTTGTGATCAAAAGGAATATATTTGTCACTCCAAAAATAAATCGAAGACTGCAGGACATTCAATTTGATAAAAAATTGAAGCAACTCTTGCAAGAATTTGAAAACGAAGCTATTTCCAACATTAATTTTCTCAAGAAAATTATTTATTTCAAACTACGTTTCTCATAAATCAAAAAAAGAATTGTTATTTAATACTAAGGAAAGTTTGTTTTATGTTCAATGATGATTGATTACTATTAATTATTATTATTATTTCATTTCATTAATACTTTATTGCACAAAAATATAAAAGTCACGTAACACTTACAGAAAGATTAGTACAAAAGCGAGCTTATATCTCTAAAGAGATTTCTTCCTTCAAATCTAGACATGACAGTAAAAAAATCAGTTTAAGAGAATATCCACTTTGGGCTCATAGTCTTAATCTCAAGTGGTCAAAACAAGAAGTGGTCAAATCCAGAAGTGGTCAAAACAAGATGTGGTCAAATCCAGAAGTGGTCAAAACAAATAAATGGTCAAATCCAGAAGTGGTCAAAACAAGATGTGGTCAAATCCAGAAGTGGTCAAAACAAATAAATGGTCAAATCCAGAAGTGGTCAAAACAAGAAGTGGTCAAATCCAGAAGTGGTCAAAACAAATAAATGGTCAAATCCAGAAGTGGTCAAAACAAGATGTGGTCAAATCCAGAAGTGGTCAAAACAAATAAATGGTCAAATCCAGAAGTGGTCAAAACAAGATGTGGTCAAATCCAGAAGTGGTCAAAACAAATAAATGGTCAAATCCAGAAGTGGTCAAAACAAGAAGTGGTCAAATCCAGAAGTGGTCAAAACAAGAAGTGGTCACCAACCGTCAAAACGTGATCAGGATCCAGGTTTTGCAGAAAAGCGGTTATCAGGTTCAGACTGTTTGCCTCGTGGACTTCCCATTCATTTATTCGCACTCCACGCGTTGATAGAGTCAGGTCGATGTTCGACTCGCCGTTAGGCCCCTTGAAAGTCGATGGCTGTCCCTCGACGTTGTGGCTTGGATAAAGCCTTCCATGCTGGTGCGTCGATGCATTTGATTCTGGCCGCCACCAGAGTATTGCCGGCGCTCGCAGAACCATAACGGCGAGTGAGCGTTAGAATATAGTCCCACGACTATCTTGGTCCCATGGAGCGCTTCCATGACTCTATCCAGGTGAGCAAGATGGACGTCGATGTCGTGTCCGTATTCGCAGTAGACAGAGATTACGTGCAGCTCAATGTCTTTCGACACGACGTGGGCGACAGTGCAGTGCGTGTTGCATAAATGGTGGAGCACGCAGATGGCAATAGAGCTGAAGGGGACATATATTCCAGCCATAGGGCGGTCCCCGTACTCCACGAGGTCTAGCGTCCCTCTGTATTGCTCCTGGACAAGGACGACATCCAACTTAAGCTCCTTCGCGGTAGTCCGTAGTTGCATCTTACATCCCCTGCAGATTTAGCTGGCCCACCCTGATGTAGATCTTATCTGCCATAATTGGTGTTTCCTAGTAGCCCCTGCTCAGAATGACGACGTGCGGGGCACTTGCGCGCGGCGGTGCTGTGGTCCGTCGCCTCTTTGCGCCCAAATCGAGTGCAGGTCGCACATCGTTCTTGTTCCTCCTTGCAGGTGTCCCGGCGATGCCCTTCTTTGCCACATTTACCGCACGTGGTTTCCTTAGCACGACAGTATCTCTCAGGGTGCCATATTGTTGGCATTTGGAGCAGCACGTCACGTTTATGTGATCTTCAATATTGATCACCTGCCAGCCTATGTAGACGCGTCCACGAGTGACTAGATTTACGCGAAGAGCCGGTGAGCACTCAAACACGCATGTAGAACATGAGCGGCCGCTCCTCCAGCGCACCGACCACGGGACAACAGTTGGGAATATCTGAGATTGAAGCAAGGTGAAAAGCATAGTCTCATAAATCACAGAACTAATGGTAAAAAAAAAACCCAGTGGGTCTGCCGATAGAACTACTCAACAGAACAGGTGGGAATATCTGAGATTGAAGCAGGGTGTAAAGCATAGTCTTATAAATCACAGAATGGTAAAAAAAATCCCAGTAGTTCTGCCGACAGAACTACTCAACAGAACAGGTGGGAGCAAAGGGCAAAAATGACGCCAGTAAAAAATGTTTTCGAAATATGTCTCTCCGAACGTCCAGGTACTCATGTCTCCGTACGAAGAAAAGAAAAGTTCTCTATATAGATCAAGACATAGGGCATTGAAACAACATAATACTGAATTTAATCGATTGGCAGATATTAAAATTCCGGAACTGTTGTCAAATAGTTTAGTAGAGGATAAACAATGACAGATGGATGACGTAAGTGCGGTTTCGCCGGTTTATGAACACGGGAGAATGCGGGCTATTTACGTGCTTACAATGTAAACCTTATCCCCTCCTTTGCCGAGCGCCCTTCATAGTCCACTTTTCAATAACGCCATATTTGCGGGCCGCCCTATACAGACCCAGCAGCAGCGCACGCTGCCGCGTCGAGCAATATGAGTAATTTCAACCAATGGGGATCGGTGTGACAAGGAAAGTAACAAAATTTCGTTATGTAAAGGAATGAGATAGGTATTAAAACCGTCGGACCTTAACCAATCGTAGTAAAAGTCCATCAACGGAATGCATCATGCGGCACAACTTCAGTCCGGTTCAGTCGTGGGTTTGAGGCAGCAGTGTTCAAGTTTTTTTGGTGAAAAGTGTTTTGTTTTCATCGCAAAAGGAAAGAAACGTAAGTAACTAGCATGTCTGTTTAATCCTGTAGGTTGTTTGCGTTGGATTTTGTACTAATATCGATGACCTAAACTTGCACGGCGAAAAATTTCCGCCTTGCTGGTTTCGACAAGACAACAATTGATGGCTTTTTGTTTCTATTTACGGATAAAACGATGTTATATTAATATCTAAGATTCATAAACTCGAAGTGAAAACAATAATTTTGTGCGTAGATCATTTCTGAGAGCTGAAATCGTTAATCGAAAATCTTGAGTCATCATCTGAACTATACACCAATGTATGTTTTGAAACAAAATGGCGGTCGGTGGCCATGAGATAACTTAGTATGGAGACGCCTGTACAGCTATTGATTCTTGAGATTTGGTTTTGATTAACTCTTAGTCTGCATTTTGTAAATGTTGCATGTTACTGTTTTTAATGGGTTAGTGTTAGCGAAAGGGTATGCGCAAAAGACTTAGATATTTATTTTTATCTTTTTTTTTATTTTTTTGTTTTATCGAATCTTTAAGGGGGGGGGGGGTTGTTCAATGCGTTAATACAAACATATTTTGTCATATAAACTTTTTTCTTAGACGCGTATTTTCGACTTTATTGACACTTTACGGGGTTTCACAGGATTTAGATTATTTTTAATGTCTTTTATTTTTTTTATTTCATATATTTGCTTTTTTGTTGATGCATAGATCTTATTAAAGGTCGTCAATACTTAAGTTTTTGTTTCATACACTTTTCTCTGTAGTCAGTAATTTAGCCGTAATTTTTTACTTGTTTTGTTCTTTTAATTGTTTTTGTATGTAAGTTTTGTTGTTAGTGTTATTGGAGACGAATAAATTTACTTATATTCTATTCTTTTTTGTATATATTTTATTTTTATAATTTTGTTCTTTCTTTCAGATTTTACTGCGGTAATATTGTCGGAGGCGGACTCCCAGAGGGAGAACCGTTGGAGTCCCTCTTGCACATTAAGCGCCAGCGGATCTGGGATCCCCTCCAATCCCTGATCACAATACACGAGATGCCACCTGCTTCCTCCGCTTTGTTGGCGCCATCACCAGTGATGTAAGAAACATTTTTTTAGCGTAGTATATACTGTGTTTTTTTTTATTATTTTTTTAAGATATTCCAACAATATGTTCGTAAAAATCTCTGTGTTTCAAAAAAAATCACATATATTTGAACATGTTATTTGTTATCTTACCATTGCTAATTAATTTTATTGATATTTTAATAAGTATTATTTTTTTACAAGTAAACGTTTTTGTATGAAGCCAGGCTACTTGAAACTTCAAATAGGTACCTACCCTAAAATTTTGGTTTTTCGTGTACTGTAATGTAATGTTTCGTGTAATGAGAATTTAATTACAAACAACAAATGTTCTATTGACACAATATAGTAAATAGCGTAGTAGCGTTTCTGAGATAATTCAGTTTAAATATGTAATTTAGTCATTTATTTAGTAGTTTTTATTTTTATTCTAATACGGTTCGATACTTGTCAAATTTATATATTTATGTAATTTCTCATTACAATATACATTAAATTGTATTTTGTATATGACTATTGAACATACCTAAAATAAAAAACACAAAAAATACAGAGAATTAATTTGCAAAGGCAAGCTTATCTCTAAAAAGACATCTCTTCCATCAAACCCATGATGTAACCCCATAATTGTAAACTATTTTTTAAACATCTGTCATATCTACCAAAGATCAGAATTTCAAAGTCGCATCCATACTTTTTTCGCCAGTGGTATTTCTGTTTGTATGAAGAAATTGATCATTTTCAACTCTTCAAAACTTCTTGTTTCTAGTATGCTAATTAGATTGTGTTCATTGAATTACTTAGGTAATTTAATGTAGTTTTTGAATTAGTTAGTTAATTTAATGTAGTTTTTGAATTTATTGACCATTTTCAGCAAATATGTCAAGCCCATAATTTTACTATGTGACTGGAGAGGTGTTTAATATCGGGTCATACACACCAACGACAAATCATATCTGTAGGTTCTTGATTTAACTAGTTAAAGACCTAAACTCTCTAAATTAGCTTAGACAAGCCACTGTAGTCACAAAGAGGGTTTAGAAATAAGCTGACAACATAACCTATTTTAGAACACTTTTTTGATAATGTTATTTTAAGGTCATGGCTTTAAATAAATTTTTGTCTTAATTTTTCCATAGGACCATGTCATGTTTATATGTAACTGTGTAAATCAGATAATGTTGTAAATAAAACCAATAATTCAAGCTGTTCCTGTGTTTAATTTTGAAAATTCAATAGTTTTTGACAAAAATTAGAAGAAAAAATCCCTATTTTCAGAATACTTTCTTTGCTCACACCTAGACTGCTTGACCAAATCTAGCTTATGTTACATTATTAGAAAGTATGTTTAATGCAGTTTTCAAATATATACAGGTTGTTTCTATTAAATAAGTAGTTTACGCCTCTTGGAGGCTAGAAGAAAGCGCGGGGCGCGCGGCCCGCCACCTGTGGTGCGCACGATTTGCGCCGCGGCAAGTGACCCTAGATGCGGTTGCGAGGCGTGTGGCAAGGGAAGGGAACTTATATTACTCTTTGATGTAAACCAGGGAGTAAGTATACAACGATTGCAGTGCGAACAATTGCGCATAGTAAATCGTACCGTCTGCTTGCATAAAGAAGGATGCAACCTCTTTGCTTGCTTGTCACAGATAAATGTCTGTGCATCTCACTCGTAATGAGAAATAGAAAGAGACAAAATATTTAAATGTTTTTGCTTTAGACCTAAAAACGCTTGGCGACGCGTTTCCATTGACATTTATTTTCTGTTGACGGAACTAAACCGAGTCTACTGCCCGCAGGGCCACTAGTTTTAAGACAGCCACGGAAATTTTGCATATCAAATTAGGTTCGTCGTTCGACATTGTGGTAACCCCCCCTGTACCTGCTAATAAAAGGTACTGCATAAGACCAAGGAACGTCAACGCCAAGCAGCAGTCCTGAAAATCTGGGAATAGAACTTCAGGAGATAGCCCAGCCACACCGGACGGAGAGGAATGGATTCGACTTGAACGGCCTGCTCTGAACGAAGATATTGATAGCGACAGTGTCAAATATTTAAGTTTACCTATTACTTTATGTTTTGATATTTAACTTAACTTTTAACTTGTATAATTGTTTGCTTTTCTCGTCCTTGGCAGCATCTATCAACGAGTACATATCCCGTGTGCGTCATTCACCTACTCTTTATATCTTAGGTTGCATTTCATAGCTTATGTTATGGTACCTCATCGTACATATAGTATTATTTAGTTACCAATTAATACTAAAATAAACTACTCGTCTCTACTTGGTGATCATCTTCAACTACCACAACAACTTCAGACACACCTCATCTGCGAAAATACGTGACGTCAAACCTTGTTGAATTTGTTTACGTGCTGTTGGTGTATCTTGAAATAAACAAATAGTACTACAGTAATATGGTGAGCTTTGGATTTTTATGTATCAGTAGTACCAATGTCTTTAGCAAACAAACCCGGACATTTTAATTAGTGTAGTTTTTAAAGGTACTAGCGATACACAAGTGTCTTACTAGATCCATTAATGGTACTGTCCAGTGGTACTACAGCAATAAAGGGACATTTACAGGGCATGTTGGGACTAATGATTCCATACACCAGAAATCATCTAGCAAACAACTTTTTGCTTCTTTTTTGTTTACTAGTTGTTGGAATTTATTATTTATGCAGATCTAAGAACACAGGAAAAATCTTTTGTTCAGTTGTTTTAACAAATAATAAAAATATTATGGATTAAGAAAAATATTTTGGATATTTTCACTATACTCCAAACATCCTGTAAATTAGCTAAGAAAATGTTAGTATTGCGGGCGAGGGAAAGGGGCAAGGGGCATGCCCCTGACAAACTGACAACAACCTCAGGTCTCAGGTCCCAGAGGTTTTAGCTCAATCGCCCGCAGCTGTGTTCTGTTGTTAGTTTGTTTGAATCCTGAGGTTTGAATGAGACAACTCAGCTCGGTCATAATATTTTTATTCGCATTTAATAATTGATTATGATACATGGAGCGCTAACGCGCGCCGGTCAGCTACGCTACGCGACGTACCACTTCACCTTCGCTCCAATTAATTACTTTTATATTTATATTGCATTGAAATTCATTCTGCAAAATCCCAAGCTACGTATTCACTAGTGAGAGGGCATAAGGCAGCATCATTCACCTCGACGTGTCGTCTCGCGATAATACGTTACATTTCAGCGAGGCCGCCGACCGTTTGCGTTTATACTTAAATATAACAGTCAAGTTAGACAGTCAAATAAAGCTGTCGGATCAATATATTTATATACAATACAAACGGACCACCTCCGTCACGTCTGCGCGGCCGCCGTCACGCGATCGCGGAGGGGCCGTGTCGCCGCTACGTACTACGTACATGTACTTGTACATACAGTCTCTCTGCTTTCTGCACTGCGCACTGCACACTGCACACTGAGCGGGTGCGCGACCGGGATATATCGACACCCGGCCCGCGCCACTTAAATAATCTTAAAATCACTTCCATAATTTACGACTTATAATACCGAAAAGCTACATGTATGAGTTCACTCGGGCTTCGCGTCGGGCGCGGCGGGCTCGGGCACCGCCGCCGCCTCGCCGTCCGCCGCCGGGGACGGCTCTGCGCAGGCGCCGCCCACCGCCGGCCCCGTCCCGGCCTCCGTCTCCGTCGCGCCGCCGGAGCCTCCGCCACCGCCGCCGCCGTCTGAAAACACATCTGCGTCAGTTGCGTCACTCAACGTACAGCTCCACCGATGAAGTCAACAGGGCAGGGGTGCACTCACTGCTGTGGTGCTGGTAGTAGAGGTGCTGGGCCGGCCGGCGCGGCTGCTGCTGCTGTTGCTGTTGCGGCGGAGGCGGGCCGGCAGTGCGGTAGTGCGCGTGATGCGGATGCGGCGCGAGCGGGCGCTGGATGGGCGCGGGATGGTAGCGCGGCGCCGTCATGTTGCCGCGCGACATGCCGCCCACGTTGTTGCCCACGCGCCCGTTGTTGCCCATGCCGATCATTTGCTGGAAGATGACTTTGAGATTATAGAAACGTGAAAAGGCTCCGTGGTCCTCCAGTAAGCTCACCGGATGAGATTGAGCTTAAATAATTATATGAATGACTTTTAATGTGTTAGTTTTACAAATTAAAGCTTAATTTTTCCACTGTTTGGATCATTTACTAACCTGTCATAGGTCGAGAAACAAACAACTACAGTGTGGTTCCCCAGAGGGCATACACATGTCACCGTAAGATAATCAAAACCGTAGTTGATAAACTATCGCGTTAGTTGATCAACTATCGATAGATAGTAAACCAGACAGACAGGGTTTAGAATTTACGTTTCTTTTGTTCTTACATGTCAACCTAACATGAAGACTTTTCGGGGGCATCGCTGCGCTCGCTCCCCTCTACTCTTCACCTAATCTACCAGTGTTTGCCCTGGTATTTCGTTTGCAACTCAAGTTTAAACCAGTTTACTAACGGTTTTAACCATTAGTTTGTCAACTAACGCGTCATATAGTAAGCAGTACGCTACAGTTTACTATCTGTCGATACCATGATGACGATGACCAACTAACGAGAAAAACAACGTTAGTTTATCAACTAACGGTTTTGACAATGTTAGGGTGACATACATACCACTCGGGCGAGGTAAGTTGGCACCTGGCTCGAGTAACGTTTATGCTGAGTACATTGTATACAGTACGTTTTTACATATAGAAATGCAATAATCGATATTAGGCTTACTCACACACATATATAGAGTAGACTACGCAAGCACGGATAGATGACAGGGGGCTAGTAGCCCATCGCTGCAGCTATGGAGATAAAAGGTTTCCTCACGATGTTTTCTGTCATCGTTAGAACATTCCATCATCGATGTGTTCTGTTGAATGTACCCATTAGTGTAACACGCTAACTGACTGACAGTGAGTGACAGACGACGCACAGCCAAAACCTAATATCGATTATGTACATCGAATTACGATTTATTAATATGTAATACTGTACTGTACACACTGTACTTTGCCCAAACGTCATTGGCGTCTTTTTTAGTAAGTAATTTCGTCTGCAATAATCTCAGCGTATTACGGTGAACTCTGAAAAGGTCAATTGAATGCAATCGACAAGAAAGTGCGTCCCTTTTCACAAAAAGTCACAACTAAGTGAGTCGTCCCTAGTTGATCAAAGTAGGCAGGCAGCATACCTCACCATCACCACCATCATATGGGACTATATGGTATACCAGAAAAAACTTTGAATGTATTTTCTTCACGCCTGTACTCACATTAACTTGCTGCTGATGATGGTGCTGCTGTTGCTGGTGATGATGGTGTTGCTGCTGCTGTTGCTGGTGATGTTGTTGCTGTTGCTGCTGCTGCTGTTGTTGTTGCTGCTGCTGCTGCTGTTGTTGTTGCTGCTGGTGGTGGTTGGGTGGCGGGTGCTGGTACTTGTGCTGAGGCGGCGAGTGCGGACCCTTCGCCACCTACAAGAAAACGTTGAACATGGTTATAATTTTCTGTAACACCTACAGATCGGTCAACTAAATTGGGCACGTTCAAAGTACTCACACTAATGCAATTTCACTATACAGTTTGTTTAAAAATGAATGATTTTATTCTTAACTCGAAATATGTTAACAATCACAATAACGCGCGTCGATTGACACGTGAAACAAATGCAAAAATATCACTCTATATTTATATTATATTTGCATTAACAAAAGCAAAACAATAACTGTCTCTGCCAGCGTGGTGGAGGAGTAAGGCTAAATCTTGATCATATCCGGGTAAAGGCCTGTCCCTCGGTGGAGACATTAATAGGCTAGATTTATTTAATAACTAATTATGTAGCTGAATGACTTAGTTATCATAAATGTAGTTGAATTTGCCATCTTTGTGATATCCAGTATCTGCTTATCCCACTTTAAGTTACTCGCCACTGTAACTCAAAGGTCTTGTTCTGTTTCCATTGGTTTTAATGCGACGAGTCCATGTCATATGGAAGAACTGGGTTATTGTTTCCGATGTGTAGGACTGTACATTTTCCTGAGTTGAGGGTTAGAAGCCATTCGCGGGTCCATTGGAAAATACGATTCAGATGCTCTAGGATTATATTATAGAGTTATGGGTGGATTACCCATGGTTTTTGTGTCGTCGGCAAAGAGTGAAAGTCCCGATCTAATGAGACCCTTCCAGTCGGTCAGGAAAATCCCAAGAAGGATCAGGCCAAGTACTGGTCCTTGGGGCACGCCGCTCAGTACTTCATGTGTCAGATAGCTCACCACCTTACTTTGAAGGTTATTTTACTGAGAAAGTTTTTTACCCATTGCAGGAGGTTCCCGCGTATTCCAAGGTGACAAAGCTTTGCAACCAGTCTTTTGATTGGAACCCGATCAAAGGCTTTCTTATAATCCAAATATATTGTATCCGTAAGCGTGCGCTTGTCACAGTTTCCCCTCCAGTCATCCAGGCAACATAACAAGTTGGTAACTGTTGACCTTATTGGCACATAGCCATGCTGTTCATCAATTATTATACACTCTTGTAATAGGAACTCTCTGATTTTCTTATGTTGTTATTGTATGTTAATTATGTTTGTTAGGCTTGTAGGTCGGAAATTAGCTGCTGTGAATTTGTCTCTTTTTTTGTATATGGGTGTTACTTCTACCTCTTTCCATTCCTGCGGCAGTGATCCAGTCTGAAAAGACACCGCCATAATGCGGGTCAGTTGACTGCTCAGTACTTGGCTACATCTGGTTAGTAAGATAGCAGGTATGCCGTCTGGACCTGTTGCAGTAGCGTCTCTAAATGTTTGAAGAGTCTTGCTGTAAAGTCGATGTGCTCCTTGGATTCCTCCACAATAGAGGTGTTAATAGTTGGTATTGGTTGGTGCTGGAGTTCTTTTACAAATGATTTTTCAAATTGTTTAGCAAATATAATTGCCACTTCCTTGTTATTATTCATTATGGTTAGGGTAGATTCATCCCTTAGTGATGGCGGAATAGACACCTTTGAGGACAGATTATGACACATATAAGCATAGAAACACTTACACACTGTGTTAGCACAAAAAATATTAAACAGCGTTCAACCTCAAAACAAAGGTCAAATCCTATATGTTTTTGTTTTTAAATAAGTGTTGAGCAGTAGTTTATTTTTTTGTGGTAAGGCCTTAGGGCTGCCGTTGACTATAGTCAATGGCAGCCCTAATGTCTTTCAAAGTCAATTCATGACTTTCTGACTTTAGCTATTATAATGTTGTTGACCTTTCTGTATTCATTATAGTATACGGACTTCGTAAGATGATATTTCATCCATTTTTGTTTTTTCTCTTTTGTTAGTTTCACAATTTCTGGTCCTATCCATATCCACGGTTTTGTAATATTTTTCTTCTTATTCATTCTCTTCAGTGGTATGTTTTCTACTATTACATTACTCTGTTTATGGTTAACTTGAATTCTTTCCAGGTTTCTGCAGTCTGATTTATTGATGTGAAAAATTTCTGTATTTAATATTTATCCATAAGGCTTCCACATTAGGTTTGTAATTTAGCGTAGATTGCAGAGTTGGGACAATAGGTAGATTTAGGTGTTGGTGTGCTATATGAATAGCTACTCCTCCCGATCATTTTTCACATCTGAATAGTGTGTAATCTTTTTTAGCTAAGCTATCTAGTATTGTAGGTTTTAAGTGAATTTCATTCATAAAGGTTGGTCTTAGTTTGTCAGTTTCCGATAAGAATAAGTCTCGTTTAGCCATAATAGGTGCCAGGTTCATATAGAAAAGAGTGAGTTAGGTGAATTCTGTACTACTTTTTTGGGGCGTTTACACTTTGGTTGGTGTTTGTTATTGATAGTCAGGCCTCTCACCTTTCTCGGTCTTTTCGTGCAGTTCTTGGCGCAGATGTTGTAGGTACTTACGCTGACTCGGGATGAAATCATTTTTTGCAGAAACTCCAGGGCACAACTTTTTTCTGTTGTATTTATGTATTAATCGGCAATAAATCAATATGCCGTCGCGATTACAATAGTTTTCTCTTAACAAGTACAGCAAAGGAACCAAAGTTGGCAAGTTCTTGCTTAATGATGCAGTTTACGCCGTGACGTATTTTACCTAATTTAATCATGGGCTTTAATGATTATGTGTAATCTGAAAAACCTCTTACTTGTAACCCATGGATATTCATAATAATCTCAAATTGATGGAAATATCGAAACTTAAACAGACGATACACGAATCCGACCGGCCCATTCTACAGCTATATGACGATAAATCAATACAGCTTAAGAATAGCGGATTTGATTTAGTAATATATTTACAAACCTTCGAAAGTCTCAAACACTCGCTGTATGATGCACGAAACAAAAGCACAAAACTTAATAGAGGTAGTTGTTCCGATCAAGCATAACGAAACGATAATTATATTGTTTTGCAAGTAGGATTCAAAGGAACAAATTATAAAAAAGTGAATTTTTCATGGACGCAGCCTTAGAGTTGGCCGTCTCCTTTTTTTGTCCAAATGGATACACTAGACAAGCGTGTTAAGTTTTGTGCTATGTACGTGTTAAGTTTTGTGTTAGGTACGTGTTAAGTGTTGACGTGTGATTGGATTTAAATAAACCGATATAAATAGGAATTCTGTCTCTTACTCACCCCTAATAAATTAGGTAGTGTAATGGGGACCGCTTATATATCTATTTTTCAAATATCTACGATACTACAGGAGCAGACTACTGGGCTAGTGCACAAGGGAAAAAATATACCCACGATACTACCAGTAGTGCGGCTTAGTAGTGTGGTAGGGAAGCAGTGAAAATATTACATGATTACTGAAATTACAGTATTTTTTTTTTGCATAAACCTGAGATGAACGAAACTTTTTGGCACGTCTCGTACGTCACGTACCTTGGCGGGCGCGCCCTTAGGTGTGGGTGATTGCGAGTCGCAGAGCGGCGCGAACCCGTTGGCATGCTCGTGCAGCGGACTCTTGAGCTGCTGCGGCTGCGGGCGCTGCTGCGGCGGCGGCGCGTACTGCTGCTGGAGGGGCTGCCGGTACTGCTGCTGCGAACGCACCGATACCGAATTTTAGACAAACGTTCCCGACCAACATTTTACTTTTGAAGACAAGAACTACTGGCCGAAAGGCATCGTTTACCGACGATTTAGGGAAGCGAGACCGACGACTAAGAAAATGTATTCCCAACAGTAGCAGGCACTAATCTCTATGGCGCACGAAATCATTTCGATACGAAGTCCAAAAGAAAGCATGGACAATAACGCGTCCGTAATTCTGTATCTCTAGCTTTTCACGGATGCTCAGATCATCCGAAAAGAAGTATGATATCCGAAACAGTGATGTGATAGTGCCGCACGCCTAGTGTGGGGTCTTATGGTTGTGGCTCGTGTTTGGTACCTGCTGCTGCATCTGCTGCACGGCGGCGTGCACCTGCAGCTGCGAGGCGGAGAGGAACTGCGAGCCGAAGCCGCCGACAGCGGACTGCGCGGCGGCGGGGAACTGCAGCGGGTAGCTGGGCGGGCCGGCGGGGGGCCCGGCGGCGGCGGGTTGGTAGGGCGAGTAGTACGAGTTGGCAGGCGGCGCGGCGCGAGGCAGCAGGCTGGGCAGCGAGTACGAGTCGGCGACCGGGCCCGAGTAGCCGAGGTACTGCTGCTGGTACGTGTTCACGCCGCCCACGCCGACGCCCACGCCCACGCCGGGGCCGGGCCCGCCACCTTTGCTGCCTGCGGGGAATGGGATCCTTTTTAGTATCGGTAATTTTGTCGGAAGGAGGTCCTCATGTAATGTAATAATAAAAATATACAAAATTATTGAAATCCATAAGGTTAAGTGCAACAAGTACCGTATTTTGTACAAACCTATAGCTCCGATCTGTTGCGTGGTAGGCTTCACGCTAGCTGACATGAGCGAGTTTGACGTGCTGGATATCAGCACCGTACTGGGACTGTTGCCCAGCTGGCCGGTCTGGCCGAACCCGGCAGCCCCGCCTGCCGCCGCCTGCACAAATAAATTCAAAGAATCATTAGTTAGCGGATCTGTATGTATTGAAATATGCACTCAACTCGCCAATAAATAACTCGCTAAATAAAACTAATTGTTCGGAACCAACGTAGTGATCGATTCCGTGATCGAATTAGCTCGCGTCGTAAGAGTATTTTTTGAACGCACCCTTCATCTTTTGTCTATGAACGGCTTGAAACTGTCACTTTGACAGAGCGAGAAGAAATTGGGTTCGTGGTTTAGGCCCCCAGTGGTCGACGCAGTGGTCGAAGCCCCCGGTCAGTTTAATTTGATTCATAGCAATTTTTCATCAAATGTACAGGCAGGCATAAAAATGTTTTACAAAACGAATAAATATATATTGAGACTAGATGTATGTAATAGATTATATCTTAGTGATACTTTAAAAGTAGAAATGATTTTATTTTGTATGTATCTTTGTAGATGTTGTTCAGAGTATTGAAAGTTTTTTTTATAATTTTTGGAACATCCAAACGCTTATGTTTGGGGCATCCCTGACCAACCCAATTGGGATAAAAAAGGTCGTGAATTTATCTATGTATGTATTTTTTAATGAATAAAAGTTATTTCTTATTATTTATTTATTTTGTAACCTTATATTTTGTTATGTTGGGAAGTCCCTACCCAATAAAAACATTTACTGGTGGTCAAAGTGATGGCTTTGGGTTGAAACTGACACCACCGCCAACTGGAGATGAAAGAAGCACCTCAGGCGAAATCTCTGTCGCATATTTCCACGAAACGCACCGCATTTTCTAGAAAGCGGTTTACCAACTCTGGCGATAAGAAATTCTCAACTGTGACTTTTTTGATACAAAAACCGAAAAGTGTTTAGAACTTCAAAAAAATATATTAATAAACGAATATCCTAGGTTTTAGTGCACAACCAAAACATTTATCGCTATATAGCTCATCGGACAGTTCATTGATGCAAAACGGCATTAAACTAATAACCATAACTTATTCCGACCAGTTTTTAATAAAAAAAAATCGTTATTTTCCCACAAAATCACGGCGAACCGAAACGTTTCAATAATGCACTGATTCTATAACATGGAAAACAAAATATGTGTCTTTACTAATAAATATTTATTCTTTGTTATTTTATATTATTTACGTTTACTGTATTTAAGGGCAAAAGCACAAAAATAATAATATTTAATTTATTAGAATCGGGGGTGTCGATCACAGGTGCGTCGACTACTGGGGGCCTAAGCCACGGACCAGTGGCGGCTTTGGCCCTCAATACTTACTGAGGCGCCGCGCCGTCCGATAGAAAAAATGGCCAAGTGCGGGTCATACTTGCGGACTTAGGGCTCCGTACTATGGAAAGTTTAAGATATTAAAAATAAACGTTCTATTTTCACCGATCTTAACGTCTAATAACTTAAGTGACGATGTATGTGTAAGTGTATAGTCAGCATACTTTATAGATAAAAATCTCTCAGTCAGACATTTTGTCATTCATATCCATTAAATGAAAATGTAGATTTAAGACGGCTCAAAAGAACGCACGGCCAGCAATACAATTTTTGCAAGTAGGTTCTTCCGCATAGCCAAATATAACGATCATACCACGAGCTTCGAAATGAACGGAAGAACGTTTTCCTACCATTCTTTAAGTCATTTTTATACAATTTTTTTTATTCAGGACAGGGGCGGAAACACGTTTTAATGATATCAGATTTTTCCGATTCATTGCGCAATGCAAACGGGGTTATTAGTAATAAAGCTACAATATCAAATCTTGGGTACATGACAAATTACGCACCAACTGCCGCGAGACTGGCCTACCTACAAATTATAAGAATAAAAACGCGTCAATAGCTAGCCGTGTCCGGTCCGCGACTGATGGCGATTCTGGCGTAGCGCCGAACCGTCTCGGTTGGGGGTTCGGGACTCGTCGGTGTGACATGTCTTCTCACTCTACCCAATACAACGAATATATCTCCTTCCTTCGTTAGGCGCTCGACTGATGGCGCCTCTCTGCCCCTCGTACCAAGATAATGATTAACCCGGACTCATAAAAAACGACTCTGATACAAGGTAATAGGATTCTCCTAATTCGTCCCGTTAAATTTGTAAAATCTCTGTTGCTTAATGCTAAAGAGGCGCAAGATTTTTTTTAAAACATCCAGCCTCACGCAAAGTAAATTGTTTGCTATGGCTACGTATGGTTTTCGGTGCAGCGATGATCACGGGAATTTCGGCAGGATATCCAATTTTGAAGTAGGCTAGTTTTTATACTATAGATTAATTCATAAAAAAATATTGTACCGTACACTAAGTGTATTTATGTATTTGTATTTTGATGTAGGTGGTAGGTATGGTGCATAGTGAGAGGTGAGGCGCAGCCTAAGTTACCTCCCCTGGAAAACCACCACTGCCTCGGACCCAAGAAATTTGCCTTTTGGATTTGCTGGTTTTTTCACGAGGGTTTTTGAGGATTTTTTTTGGGAGAAATCTGTCTTCCAAACGCGATATTTTGTTACCCGGGATTCGGCTCCGCGCATGAGCATGTTGAAGAATATTTCGGGTACAGCCAGAAGGTGTACTCCACGCCTCGCATAGTGAAGGGTCCAGGTGCCCACCGAGAGGATTAGTCGTGATTACTAGGGTTGATAGTAGCGTAATATTTGCGTGTTTCACTGGGAAATAACCACGCATAATTAGAATTAAGTGGAACATTGTGTCACTTGTTGTCGGCAAGGAGACGCAGAGTACCTACTTCAGCGAAGAATTAGGACTTACCGAGACGCGCGAGTCCGGTACCTCGCTGGGAAGAAGGTCGTCATTACAGCCGGCCACATACAGGTGTCTATTAGCATTTAAGGATATAGCGCGGTGTATCACCGTCTGTTAGACTCCACTACGGCGGTGAGCCAGGTTACCAGCTGTCATATGGGCCCGCAGCGAGGAACGCCACTCTGGAAGCTAGTCTAACACAACGATATTGCGCACTCACCATCCGATATTGGCTGGGCAGACTCTGGAACATGTCGGGCGGCGGCTGGTAGTTGTAGGGCGCGGCGGAGGCGGCGGCGTAAGGCGCGCCCGGGAACCCACCGAACTGGCCGCGCGACTCGAGGAAGGCGCCGTACAGCCCGCCCTGCTGCTGCAACTGCTGCGACGAGCCCAGCAGCTGCTGCGACGAGTTGAAGAGCACGGCGGGCGGCGACGGCACCGACAGTCCGCCGTAGCCACCCTGGTAGCCCATGTGGCTGTAGTGCTGCGGCGGCGGCGACTGCAGCTGCTGCGTCGGCTTCACTTTGCAAACGTTGGGCGGCGCGTTCTGCTCGCTCGCCTCCTCGAAGCCGGCAAACTGCAGCTCCTCGCCGCCCTCGGCCACGGCCGGCATCTCCCACACTTTCTTCACGCTCGCGATCTTAAGGTTGAGGTCGGCGGCGAGCGGCGAGATGGTGCTGGCGGCGCTCAGGTGCGCGCCGCGCGCCAGGCCGAGCGACTTGGCGCTCTTGTCCTCGGTGAGCTGGCCGAGGTCCGAGTCGAAGGCGAAGTCGAGCTTCATGTCGGACGAGTCCTCGGCCTTCTGGACGGCCTCGAACGACATCTGCAGGCCGAGGCCGGTCTCGTCGGGCCCGGATCGGCCGCCGTCGATCAGCTCCTGGATCGTCCTGGGCGGCGGACGCGCGTCACCGTTGTACGCGAGCTGGCGCGCCTCCGCGTCGCCCGGCGCCTCCTCGTGCGGCTTGGCGACTGTTGCACCCGGCTGGTACTTCTGCTTCAGCGCCTCGGCCGGCGGCGCGCTCTTGTAGTTGGTGTTCTCGAAGATGATCGTCTCGACGGGCGGCGTCGCGCCGTCTAGCACGCCCGCCTTGTCGACGGCGGCGGCGACCGCGGCACCGGACTCGAGCGGCGGCCCGACCGCCAACGTCGGCGCGGGCTTGTGCTCGAGGCGCTCCTGCGGCGGCTCGTCGACGCCGCCGCGCAGACTCTGCGCGATCGGCTTGTCCCACGCGTTGATGGGCGGCGGGGGCGGCGGAGGCGTGGCTCCCGCGTCTGGCCCGAAGCCCGGCGTGAGCCCCATCTGCTGCTTCTGACGCTGCTTGACGAAGCGCGGGGCGAGGTTGGACTGCCGCGGGCGCTCGTACTGCGGCGCGCCCGGCTTGCCCGCCGCGGGCGCCGAGCCGCGCGGCTTGTCGGTCGCGTTGCGCGTCGAGGAGCCGTTACGGCCGGCGCCCTGGTTGGAATGCGAGCGCGGCTGCTTCGGCCCGAGGCTGTCTTCCTTCACTTGCGGCGCGCGCGCATCCCGCGGGGTCTTCTTCTGTCCGACAACCTGGAAGCCGTCGTCGACGATGTCGTCGCTCCTGCCCGTCAGCTTGAGATCGGCGACCGCGTCGGCGAGCTCGCCCGGCGCGGCGTCCCTCCTCTGCTGCGGACCGGGCCGGGCGCCGCCGCGGGACCCCGTGTGCGGCGCGCGGGCCCCGCGAGGCCGGGAGCCCGGGTCCCGACGGCGCGCCGTGCCGCCCTCGGAATGTTCTGACGTCGTCTCCCAGTTGTCGTCCTCGCCGCTGGGCGCGCCCTTAGCTCGGCGCTCTCGGCCCCGGGCGGGCGGTGGCGCCGGACGCGGCAGCTTGCCGTCACCCGTGACGACAGCGGCCGACGCCGTGTCCTTGCCGTCGTCGTCCCGCACGGCGCGCGCAGCGTGGCCGAAGGGGCTCTTGGTGTGGGGCGGGCCGTAGCCGGCGACGCGCTTGGCGGGCGCGGGCGCAGGCGGGCGTCCGGCGCCCTGGAAGCCGCCGCCTCGGCCGCGCCGACTGGGCTGGCCGCGCGGCGCGAACGGCTCGCGCGGCTCGGGCGCAGGCGCGGCGCCGGGCTCGGGTTTGGCAGGCGCGCCGCGCGGCGTGCGACGGCGCCGCTCGGCGGGCGCGCCGTCGGTGCTGCCATCACTCTCGCTGGCACGCGCGTCGCGGTGGTCCCTGCCGCTGCGGTGCCGGCGGCCGCGCGAGTCCCGCGGGCCCCAGCCGCGGTTGTTGTACACGGCGAACCCGCCCGCGCCGCCGCCGCCGCCGTACCCGCGGCCCTTCTTCTCGGAGCCGGAGCCGCTGGACTTGCGCTCGACGGGCTCCTTGCCCGACAGCTTGCAGGCCTGCTCGCCGGCGCCCCGCTCCCCTCGCTTGTCGTCCGCGACGCCGCCGGCGCGCTTCTGAGACTCGACGGCCCCGTGTGCGGACTCCGTCGGCTGCTTTTCGCCGATCTTCGTGATCGTCGACGGATCGGTGCTAGATTTCGAGGCTACCGACTCTGACTCCGAGAACTCCTTGTCCGATTTCTGCGACGAGAATATCGGCTTGCTCGCACCCTGCGACAGCTGCTCGGGCGGCGGCTGCTTTTGAACGGGAGCCGCGTTCGCAAGATCGTTCTGGGTTACGGGGTTAGAAATAGAAGGATGGGAAGGTTTAGAGATCGTTTGGTTATCACAGAAAGAAGTCTGGTGTGGGGCGGTTTGGGGCGCAGCGGCGAGCGGCTGCGCATGCGCGGCGGGAGCTCGTTTCTCTTCGACATCGGCTCGCGAGCTCTCCTTTGCGCTCTGTTCGTTGAGATCCGGCTTTTGGCTGCACTTATCTTGGGGCGACTTCAGGGGGATGTATGTGCACTGTTCGTCGAGCGCCGCCTCGGCCCACGACGCCTTGCCGAAGTCCCTCTCGACGGAGTCCCGCTGCGGGGCGGCGGCGACGGGCGGCGTGTGGCGGCGCTCGGGCGGAGCCTGCGACACGTCGGAAGCCGCGAAGGGTTCCACGAGGCCGACGCTCCTCCTCTCGAACACCTCGGACAGCTTGTCGGCGGCGGACGTTCTGCTGCTGTAGTCGATCGCGCTCTCGGAAGACTTCCTGTCGTCACGCCTGTGATCGCTATGATATGACTCCTTTGAGTTCTGTCGGTCCATCTCCCGGCCGCCTCTCTCGTAATCTTGCATTTCGGATCGCCACTGCGGCCCTCCGCTTTCCTTATCTCGTCGGAAATCATCATCTCGGTCTGAATATTCTCTGTAAACAGAATGAAAAACTATGTATTACACCGATTACCACCGGGCGGCCATACACTTCTAACAATTAGACGAAATGCAGCCAAGCAGCAAAAAGAGCTAGTAATATATATTTGAAACGATTTGATGCCCAACATGATCCTGTTCAAAAACTTTTTAAAGAAAATATGACTTTAAGCTCTCTAGAGGGCGCCATATTGAATCAAGTGTGTCGTCACATAGTCTATCACCATTGTACGATCAATACGCTTCTAACGATGCCTGTTTTGTGAAATTCTTATAAGTAAGTCGTTTAGATGTTCTAGTGACACAAATGAACGCTGTAGTGGGGTTAGTAATAACGATTAGCTCAATATGATCAGTTAGGGCTGATCTGATACGGAGAGTAGTCCGCTGTGGCTACGTACCTCGGGTAGGAGCGCCTCGCGTGCGGCGCGTGCCTCGGCGCGTTGTAGGCTGACGGCGGCTCCTGGCGGCGCGGCGGCTGCTTGTTGCTCTGCTGACCGCCGCCGCTGGTGTTGTTGTTGTTGTTGTTGAACCCGGAGGACCAGCCCTTGTTGTCGTCCTGCTGGCGGCTCTGCTGCTGCTTGAGGAAGCGCGGCGGGATGTTCTGCTGGAAGGTTTTCGAGAAGGCGGGATTGTTGGAATCGCGGAAGTCTCGGTCGCGGTTGTCGCGGAAGTCCCTGTCGCGGTCGTTCTTGTCGCGGTCGCGGTCCCCCCCGTCTCGGTCGGCTCGGTCCCTGTTCCTGTCGAAGCGGTCGCGGTCGCCGCGGTTGTCGTTGCGGTCTCTCTCGCGTTCGGGCCGCGCTTCCTTGTCGCCGGCGTCCTGGCGGTCGCGGTTGTCGAGGCGCGCGCGTTCCCTGTTGTCGGTGCGGTCGCGAGCGTCGCGTGAGTCTCGGTTGTCGAGTCGCTCCCTGTCCCTGTTGTCGAAGCGGTCGCGGTCGCGGTCTCGGTCCTGCTTGTCGCGCACGTCCTGCCGCTCCCGCGGCTCGCGCTCGGGCCGCTCCCGCGGGTCGCGCTCTGTCTTGGTGTCGTGGTCGCGCTGCTGACGGCGCTGCTCGTCCTCCTTCCTCTGGCGCGCACGCGCGACGGCGGCGGCCACCTCGTTGCTCTGCTTCTGTCGGCGCTCCGCCCACAGCTGCTCCTCGTCCCCGTCGTGCGCCTTGGCGTCGAGGCGCGATGCGTCGGCGCCGCGCGAGCCGCCCGCGCCGCCCGAGCGACCCTTGCCGGCCGCCGGTGCGGGGGACTCCCCGTCGGAGAAGTCCAGCTTCTGACTGCGAACGAAGGAGAGGTTTGGGTTCATGTCGGCACGCCACGACTCGGACTACTTAGTATTTAGGAAGCTCGGATGAGTACTGACTCGTAATCAATGTCGTCGTTCTGCGCCCAGCCGGCGTCGCGCGCGATGTCGTCGAGCGAGGAGATCTCGTCGTCGCGCAGGATGGGGCGCGCCGGCTGCGGCTCGGGACGCGGCGCGGACGGCTGGCGAGGTCCGCGCGCACCGCCCGCGCCCGCGCCCGTCCGCGAGCTCAGCCCGTGCAGCCCGCTCAGCCCGAGCCCGGCCGCGCCGCCGCCCCCGCCCCCGCCGCCGCCGCCGCTACCTTTCATCAACTGCGACACGGTATCATTCATTAGTGAAATAAGAAGATTATGGAATGCCACAAGTACAATATCAATATTTGTCAAAAATAGCTAATCTTAATCCATTATGTATATCAACAATTGGGTTTAGAAGTGATTTTGAAAAACGGTTTTATAATGCCCGAATACATAATAGATATATTATTCGATTATTTCAATCATATTTCAGCAATAAATAAATGTTGAGTGACAAAATAAATACATTTTCATTTTCAAATTACCTAGTCTGTCCCAAGTCCCAAGCTTTTGAACTCCTATGTTGTAAATATTGAATTACAATTATTGCTCATTTGTTTATTTGTGACATATATAAGGTCGGTTCTTCTGGAAAAACCTTACTTGATCACATCAATCCCAGCTGGAGAGATTCGAGTGTGGTGTAAAAGAGAATCGTGTCGCAATAAATTTTAACATAA
Organism: Argyresthia goedartella; assembly: GCA_949825045.1. Lineage (NCBI taxonomy): Eukaryota > Metazoa > Arthropoda > Insecta > Lepidoptera > Argyresthiidae > Argyresthia > Argyresthia goedartella. The sequence goes on from OX463809.1 coordinate 10,523,048, forward strand.
CACCAGTCGAACTTTTCAACTTGTTGGAGTCTCTCGGTAAGTAATAACAGGGAAATCCGTGACCCGTATTATCAAAAGGTTTACCGAGATGTCCTCTATCGATGACAGACACAGAGATGGACGTCCGACAGTTTCCAGGACGCCAGTAGCAATCAACGCCGTTGCCGAACGAATTCGTCGAAATCCTCTTTGGACAGAAAATCGTGTACAGGAAGATGAGAATACCACCCAGGACCATGTCCCGCATTAGCCGAAGTACCGGGCATCGCTTGACAAGGCTCTGCGCAGGAGCGACCAGACCCAAGAAGTTGAGGCAGCAATACGAGAAGGGCGATAATCAGCGAATGTTGTTTACTGTTGAAAAAATTCAACCGCCAAAAAGATCGAGGACACATCTCAGAAGCCTCCGAGAAGGTTGGCAAAGTGGAAAGAGGCCACCACCCAGCCTTAGTGATGGTTTGGGGGGGGGGGGGGGGGGGTTGCTTACGAGGGGTTACTGAGGTTCATTTTTGCCAGCAAGGTGTAAAAACAAAGGCAGCGAATTATCAGTCTGATATTTCCGAGTATGTTGTCAAGCCACTGACCCAAACTTTATTTCCAACCAGACAGTAAAACAGGACTCAGCAGCTGCAACTAACGCTGGCTAAAGAACAATTTGCCCCATTTTATTGCAGCCGAAGATTGGGCCTCATTGTTTTAGAGGAGAATGCCTGCACAAATCCTCATCGCAACATCATAGTCGTTAAAGAGTGACTTGTTGGCTGCAGCGGCTTCTAAACATCTGCAAAGAGTGCCGGCGGCGGTAGACGCGTGGCCCGACCGACTGTAGAAGGTGTACAATCGGAAGAGATTTGTTTGTACACATTTCTTCAGTCGGTCGGGCCACTCGTCTATCGCCGTACGCTTCGAATAATTTACATCTTTTATCTTATCAAATAGGCAATAAAGAATATTATTTGTTGTAATTTGGTTATATTTTCCTCCCGATTGGGACTAGGCATCATTTGACTTGAAACAGAATGTATGGCTACTAGGGTACAACTTCCGCCGAAAACGCTTTGCGCGTCATGGCGTCGCTTGTGACGTCATGAATTTGTAAATGAGTTCAAAGAATTCAGTTCATCAGAGACAAGATAACAAAGAGTTGAAATGTTTTTTTATTTATTTATTATGTTTACCAACAGATGATACACCTTCAACATAATTCTACAGTTAAGTTTGAAAAAGAAGTATAGGTAAACCCAATTACAGGAAAACATTGCATGCACAAGTAGCATGAAGAGTGGACGCTAAACTAGGTAATCCTATATTAATGCTACTAGAATAAACTTTAACTAAGTATTTTTTTTATAAAACTTTGAAATTAAACAAAAACATCTAAGCAACTTTAGGTGTCTTAAATCTTAATAATTGTTTACGAAAACTATAAAAACTACAGTTGAACAAATCAATGTCTTGAATACCAAATAGAATATTAAATTGATAAGGTTAAATTTTAGGTTTCATGACGTAATTTTCGCTCTGATGGAGTTCAACATAACGTGCCGGTTGGCTGTATTTTGTTGTTTTATTTTTTATCAAAAATATAATTAATCTAGCTTCTTATATAAAAATAAGTCCCTTTTTCGGTATTTATTTATTTTTTTGATTAGTATTGTGGTTTTTTGTTGCAGTTATAATCCGAATTTCGAGTTTGATGTGCCCACCCCAGATTCCCATCAAAATCGTCAATCGCGATGTAATATTATTATCTAGCTCCTTATATGAAAATATATATTTTTTTCGTAATTTATTTATTTTTATTATTCGTTTGAATGGTGATTTTTTGTTGCAGTTATAATCCGAATTTCGAGTTCGATTTACGCACCCTAGATTCTCATCAAAAACGTCGATAGCGATGGTTATCTTTTTACACACACAATGTCCTCCTCGCAAAAGCAATATAGTAATCTGTACTCACGAAGGAAGGCAGTATGGCCCGGAAGGCCGGAGTCTGCTGCGAGACAGGCGAGGTCCCGACGGCGGCGACGGCGGCGGCGGCCCCGGCGGCGGGCATGACCGCGGAGGCGCCGGCGACGGACCCACCGGACGTCCAGCTGCCTTCCGCTGGGAACAAGGAATCCAGACTTCAACCAACATACATAGGAAATACACTGAATTGACGTCTAGTAGCATGCATTATTAAATAGATCATCAACATTGGCCCTCATTGTGACCTAGAATTTGAATGGTATAATTTCAAATAAGGGATTTTTGTATAAGGGATATTCTTTCACCAACTATATGTTGTGAGCAGTGAGACGATATATAATAGTAAGTAATAATAGTTTTTTAGTTCATTATTTCATCTCAGGGATAAGATGAACTTGTACCTGGCAAACCTGAGCAGGTTTTTTAACTTTCCTGTTAATTGTTGCTCTATTGGCACGTGTTATAAGGCATTGTAGTAAATAGATAATAATATTGTCTTAAGTCTTAATATAGGTAGCCTATTCAATGCCAGAACATTTGTGAAGATTTCTCCAAACGCCATTGACCTCTTCAATGTTACAAATTATTATTAAACTAGGTAAACCGGTCTAGTATAATAGTATTTTACTGTCCAAATGTTTGATGTAGTAAGGAAACCGCCAGTCATTATTCGGTAACCAATTGGTTCAATGCCAAATTATCTACAAGATCTTTTTTTTGGTCACGCTTTTTGAAGCAATGAACTTGTAAACTCGTGTCACATTGATTGACAAATAGGAAACGAGTGGGATGAGTTTGCGTGCGTATTACTTTGCAATTGACTTAAAATAATTTCCGGACACACTATTATGTAGTTTTTTAATGTCTGATCAGATTTATGGGTCTACTTAGCAGGCACTAAGACCCCCTGGTAGAAGAATAGAATGTGTTTACCGTAGTTCACCGTAGTAAGGTGGTCAGGAAGCAATGAAAGTCTCAGCTAGAGCCAGATACTGACACCCAAGCATTAGTTAATGCCCTAGAAATGGAAACAAAGGATTTCAAAGCGTCAGACGATGTGCGTCACAAGCTTGCCATGACTTGTCGAGTGAGTCACTATACCTACATAGATTGCTGGGTCTACCATAGTTAACCGTAGTAGAAGGGCGTCAGGAAGCAAGAGAAGTCTCGGCTAGAGTCAGATAATGACACAAAAACGTTGGTATTTTTTTTTCGTATATTTTATTGCACATGAAAATTCATATTATAAGCTTATAGAAAAGACATTTTCAAAGGCAAGCCTATCTCTAACTAGACATTTCTTCCAGCAAACCAAAGTTCGTGTCATAGGTCAATGGAAACAAAGGATTTTAAAGCGTCAGACGATGTGCGTCACACAAGCTTGCTATGACTTGTCGAGTCACTATGTTTGATGACTCTTGCCTGGTTGGACCAAGCCTGCGTATATACGAGGGCACAATGACCTACCCTACATATTCAGTTCAGTGCAAGGTTACATATTCAGAAACACATATTTAAACCCCATTAAAATGTATCGTAGTGTACTATACTGTAGCGGCTGTCACAAAGTGCAGTACAAGTGGCCCTTACTTTGTGGTCTCAACTGCAACTGCGGGCCTGCCCCCTGCCCTGGCGCCGCATGCTCTGGCGCGGCGGACGCGACGGGCACGGCGCGGTGCGGCGGCTGCGCTGACGCCTCCAGGGAGGGGAACTCCGTGCGGAAGTGTGGCGACGTGGGCGGCGGCAGCGCCACCCAGCCCCCGCCCGCACCCGCATTGCCACCGGTAGATGCCGTCTGCTGAGGGGAGGGAGGAAACAAACAACATCATCCTCACATACTGTCACTCACCCCTCAGTCAGACCATTTGGTGCAACCTTGATTAGATGGCTCCAGGTCTACCCAATCTGAACTCATAGCAAACATAAAGAGCTAAAGTGGGTGGTTAATCCTCAATGTCCATGATAATCAACTTTCTGGCATCAGCATAAAGAAGATCCAAACTCACTTTTCTGAGAAATAGTTGCAATTACACATTGCATACACCACAGAAAATGAGTACGACCATTGCTATGGTGATTGCATGAATGAGTGATATTAATCCTGTTTTGGAATATATTTTAGATATAGATGAAGCAGCATTTAAGCTTATACTTACTATTGTCTGAGAATTGCATATTGGTGGTGATGGTATGCTAGTTGCAGTCGCAGTTACAGAACTGAAATGAGATGAAGTAACTGTTAATACATGATGTACATTAAATAAAACCAATCAAATCATGATTAGTGTAGAGTTATTCTCTCATAAACAGAGTGCCTGGGTTTGAGGCAATGTAATTTAAAATGCATCAAATTGGTAATTCCACGGAATGGTGGAATTACCAATGGAATGAATGGAAACAATAATTACTATTCTTCATGGTAGAAATTCTTTAGTATGGTGGCAAGCAACACTGTTGTACTTTTAATTTTCACTATGGTGTAGGTGCTACAGGTATAACTTGTTTTTTTGACATGCCAGACACATAGGTTGTTATGTCAAAAAGGAAAATAATATTTTTTTCAAAGGCCAATTTACTAAGATTGAATAGAAAAATGGTATAACTGGCTTTTTTATTTTTTTTCTTATAGACGGTGGATATTTTTTTTCCGACAGCATCATGTATAATGTGGTTGCACAGTTTGCCACAAAAAACAGATGTCAGATGTATCCATTTATCAAAGTAGAGTTTATGAAGAGGTTGAAGTTAAACTTATAAGCCTGAAAGTAGCAAACAGTGATGGTTCATTGGTTATATCAGACAAAAAGATATATCTAACGTGTCTTTTGAGGATATAGTAGCGTTATTAGTATTATCCTTAAGGACACCCAACCCTAGTATTATCTTTAAGGACAATAGGATCTATGATAATTTTCCTTAAAAATATGTTAAGTTTAGATTAAAATATTAATAGCCATGTTTAAAAGAGAGTGTGAGATTATTAAAAGATTCCAATTATATTATAATATATTTAATTTAATTTAAGTTTCAAATATTTTATTAGTGTCTTTTTGATTCTTACAATCCAAAAATAACAATTTTCAACATTTATATATCTTTAAAATGGTTTGGAAGTTATTATCTTGTGTTCCTTCCTATAAAAGGTTCCTAAGGTTTCCTTTTAAAAATACAACAATTTTGTAATCCAAAGTGAAGGTAGTGTCAATCACTACTCTAATTTGATTATAATATACTAGGGTTCTTTATTTCACCATTTTCCCATAATTTGTTTATGCAGTTCAACCCCAGATACAATTTAAAATGATAATGCCTGTAGAGAGGAAAATATTCGAAGTATAAAGACGCACACGACTGCGTTTTGCATGTAGTGTTAGACTTATTTGAGATAGGGCCGTTACGTCTACTTCCCTTTGCGTCCATGTACCGTTTTGGTCCGAATACCTTTATGACCATATCCCGATTCGACTACATTCGCATACGACTACATAACGTTACGACCACATCCTATTACGACTAAATTCCGATTGGACCACATCGTGTTTTGTTTTGTGAAGTACAGATAAGAACAAAAATTTGAATTTTCTTAGATATTTTATCAAGCCTTAGCTGGCGCGGACTCTAGGTGATGCCGCCAATGGTATAGAAATACGCGCATGCGCAGTTGGGTATTGCCCAGCTACATGTATGTATGACTACTTGGAATACCTTTATTGTTATTTTTTGTTCCGACTATTTCAACCGAACCATGGAAAACAAAAACGTAATTTTCCCAGACAGGGTGGCACTTCACATAATATTTTTTAGATATTGACAGTTGCGGCACTATTTTACTGATATCATGATTTTAACAAATATATGACAGCTGTTAAACTAAAACCTGTCATTTTAGTCTATTTTAGGATGTAAGTAGTCATATCATAATAAAAAAGTAACAAAACTAATACAAACACTTTTCGACTTGATTGTTGGTCTTATCGGTATGTGGTCCAATCGGGATTTAGTCGTAACGGTATGTAGTCATATGCGGATGTAGTCGAATCGGGATATGGTCATAAAGGTATTCGGACCAAAACGGTACATGGACGTAAAGGGAAGTAGACGTAACGGCCCTATCCCACTTATTTACATTTTGTAAAAAAAATCATATATCAAAGTTTTGAGTACATTTTTACTACAGAGTAAAATCAACTACACAACCATACTAAAACTAACACCATAAACATAGTAGTATTCATAATATGACGCAAAATCAAACCCATTTTGGGTCAAATGGAGAGTCAGTCACTTATGGAATTAATTAGCCATTTGTAATTATAATTAGTTACATAGAATTACTAAAATGAACTTACTTTGCGTTTGGATCTTGGCCAGTCTCTGTTTTCAAAGAAGGTAAGTTAGCTGGTGGCCGCCTGGCTGAAGGTACTTTTCCAAGACTTTGCATTCCATGTTTGCGGCTTAGTTGAGATTTCACTGATGATGGCTCAGAGCTTTCATTCTGAAATTAACACAAATTATTGTTTCATTTATTCATTTAAATTTTTCAAACAATATGCTATTTGTTTGTTCATAGTATAACAGGTGTGAATATACTGGATACTGATCAAATAACATACAGGTTAATGTATTTTAACAGTGTCAATGACTCCTTGTAACAAATTTTCCCAAACTGTAGCTGCACAGTGCCCTATTGTTATTTAATATCAACAAACAACAAAACAGAAAAAGTTGGTTTAACAAACAATATCCTGGATTACTGGCTACCAAATACCTCAAGCAGGTTCTGAAACTATCTACTATAGTTTTTTCCTGCATTAGTTTCTGGATTTCATCTGGATTTTATGACGGTGCACCTCCTGTCACCTAATCACGGAGCACAGCCGAAAATGAACGAACAAATGCTTACAAACTCTGGCGAAAGATTATAGTCCACGCTACCACTTATGTCCGGCGACGGAAAGGAACTAAATATATTAATTTCACTGGCAAGACTATAGTGGCGTAGTGCAGCAGGGACTCTAACTTCCGACCGCATTTGAAGGCGCAATGGGTGAGTCCACTACTCATTCAAAAGTGGACTAACCTAGCGCAATCATGGACAAAAATGATCTCGTGAATTTTTGTCTGGTTTTGTCCTGTATATTTTAGCCCGGACGTCTACCAGTTGAGTAGCCGAAATTAATATGTAACTCGCAAAATGGTAACAGGCCACTGTTATAAGGCCAATTAGTATTTAACCCTTAACAAACACTTGAAAATTACAGGTGCAACAGATAGCCCCCTCTGCAGGGGGTGTATGGAAGTGGACGAGACAGCAGAGCACATGCTGCTTGCGTGCCCGTCTACCATAGAAACCAGGATGGCAATTCTGGGAGACGTAACTTCGATCTCAGAGCTCCTTGAACATACAGGCCTCCTACTCCAGCTGGTACTGGAGCTAGGATGGCTGAATTAAGATGAGTGCAGGAGAAATGCACAAAGGCCCCACAAAAGCGGGCCAGGTGCAGGCACTTTTAACCCCTGGATTCAAGAAGCAGAAGATGTACAAAGACCCATCCACTAGCCGTACCTGTAGCTGAACCTTAAGCCAACATATTAGAGGTCACATTCTATGAAAAGCAAAAGAACCTTCTAGGTTCTCTGCTAGCCAGCAGGGCTCCATTGTTTACATAAACTTAGTTTAATATCAACAAACAATAAAACAGAAAAAGTTGGATTAATAAACAATATCATGGATATTAACAATTTATTTCTCATATATAGTGCAAAGACCCACCAAGTGGCAGTTCCTAGATAGGACCTCTGTATGTATATGCCTATTCTTTCTTAATCTGTGATTCATTCGTGGGCCCAGATGAAGGACTCTTTGCTTACTTTACTCAGTGTTTAATCTGTGTTACAAACACTTAGCATCCTCTATGTGGCACTACTCTGACAGTCTTCTCCCCATAGGTGGTCTCTCCATACCACAAAGGGGAAGCTTTCTGTCTAACCAGTTATATTGGTCAGAGTCTCGATAAGGGGGCGGAACCAACCCCTATGATGCAGTCTTTTATACAGATATGATGAGTGCAAAATGAAATACCAATTCATCAGTGATAATAATATTAAAATGATTAATCAAACCACAAAAACTAGTCTGAAAAACAATGCAAAATAAAAAAAAGAGAAGTCTTACACATATCATTATAATAACACAGGTTTATCCTCTTAGCATCTAGTAGAGCAAGTGCTAGCTTCACTATACACTCACTCTACTATGTGGGTACATGGCATTCCATAGCAATAAAAAACAAGACTGCTAATACCATAGCCATTTCTAAATTCCAAATGAATGCCCTCATTTCTTTTGACAGCATAAAACAGTATTGATTCCTAGGGTTCTTGTAAAACTTAGCAGTTAATGGTTATTAGAGTTCCTCAACCAGTTGCAGCCAAACTTTAGTTGTACATTGATGCTTTTTTGACTGGTTACATGGATAAGAAAGACACAAACCTTGTTAGCGCAGTACAGGCTATTGATATCCAACTTCTGGTACTTCTGTTTGCCGGACGTCGGCTTGGACTGCGCCGTAGTAGCTCCGCCGCCCGGCGTTGAGAGTGCAGACATGCTGCGACGTACACACCATCACCAGCTCACCCTCGCACCAACCACCAACTGCAACCAAATGCAGAACCACCAATGGACACTACACCCACAAGAATCAAACTTCTTTCAGATGACTATGCCAATATTCTGGCTGTCGGACACTCAGTTACAACTCGCAACTCTCAGAACACTAAGAACCACTGTACAATATCGAACACTTTCACAGAAGAGATTGCGACAGTAAAAAGCCCTGCCCTCCGAGGTCTTTTATTGACGTGTTACATCCGTACGTTAGAGGCTGTATCGATCACTGGCATTCCTGTTGTATATTCTTCTTACACTTTGATCCGTCATTTATTAACTCTAGCGTAGTAATAGAAATCGAAATAACGGTACTACACTGAGATAAAACTAGAAGAACGGTAATAACAAACGAAAATTCAACGGTACATGAAATAACTGTAGTGAAATAAGTATATACCTTGGTCCGTTATACTTGGATATGATAAATAAAAATTACCTAAGCGTAAACGACAACTTCTAATATAGGATTACTTTGGATTTTTATTAGTCTACGCTACCAAAACTTATATCACTTTTATTTAAGATGGCGTCGAAAGACGATTTTCTTTTGGATCAATACAGTGACGTCACAAAGACGCGACATACAGCGCCACTGTGGGAAAAAAAGTGAAGTAACGTTTTTTTTTATTCGCCTACACACACACCAATTTGCCGTTCCATTTACAAAGTTTCTGTCGTGTCGAGCACGCTGCTGCAAACCCATCGTTAGTTTCTCAAATTAGTATTGTTGTGCTCTCTTATGGACAATTTGACAAATATAATAAAGACGTTAGATTTCAAATATCTTTATATCAGATACACATTATATTTCCATTTCAGATGTGATTTGTATATGTAATACATATTTTTTAAACAATTTTACACCTGCTTCTTGTTTTGGCTCTTTAGACATAGAGCTAGCAGAAAAATGTGATTGTCACATACACTGCTTGCAAAAAAGCACGAATAAAGTCTAGCTACCTATGAAATAACTAAATATTAGTGTTCCTAACATATACACACTCATCTAGGTTCATACTACCATCGTTTTCAGTAGTACATATATTTGACTAGTATTTTTTAATGTAACTTAATTAACACGATTAAGATTTAAATAATATTCATATATAAGTTAAGTTACTTATAAAAACAAATATCAAATGCGTGTCTTTATATTACAGATTATAATGACGAGTACTTTCCGCTTTTACAATGTTGCGCGCATGCGCGGTGATATTTAACCCACCATATTGATGGAAGAAAAATCAGTAAGGGAAGATCTGCGTTGAAGTTCATAAAAGGCGAAGTGTTTAGAGAAACCAACGGCCATGGCGGGAAATGTGGGAATGGAACAATTGATTCCAATTGTGAATAAGCTGCAAGATGCTTTTACATCAATGGGAGTGCATATGCAATTAGATCTCCCACAAATTGCAGTTGTAGGCGGGCAGTCTGCTGGCAAGAGCTCTGTTTTGGAAAATTTTGTCGGCAAGTGAGTTGAGAACAATCATGAATTTACTAGTATAATTATACCTAACATATAGCTTCCCAGATGCTGAGTCTATTTCTATTTATATGACATATCCATAGCCGATTCATTTTCAGTAAAGAAGCTAATTGCATTAATTGAAATGCTACAATCAAGAATTCCAATAGACATTTAAATGATTATGCTTTTTGATAAGATATCATTTAAATAAATCTCTCAGATCAATCAATATTGTTGAACCCTGAAATAGGAGTACGAACAACTTTGAGTTAACGGAAAATTAAACTGATTTTGATTAATTTTATGTCTATGCTTTGAATAACTCTAGTTATTAATACTTTAAGCACAATCTATTTCAACAACATCACATAAGCATAATATTATATTGCATAGTGCCCTACATTTTGTCTACGCATGTCAAGTAAGGCCGTATTGATTTTCCAATGTTCATTGAGAAAAATGCAAGAGAGAAACTAGTTCACGAAAATAGATGTCTTGACGGGTTCATAATACACACTTTTCCAAAATGTGCTCTTTTTCTAAAAATGTAGCCTTTCCGCAAAATGTACCCTCCCAAAATGTAAACTTGTCCATTTAGGTCAGTTTCCAAAAAGTTCAATTTCCAAAACGCACAAATTCCCAAAATGTTCACTAGCCAAAAATGACATCTTCACCATAAAATTTTCCTTATATGCAAATCCTAAGCCATGATGGCGATGTTAACATTTTTACCTGTAGATACCTAGGATTTATAAATCCTTCGTGCTCGTGCATTTTTACCGTTTATCGAATAGTCTTTATACCTACATGAACTTTTTGAAATCTTTCAAGTTCTTTTGTATGTATTTTTTTTAATCTTATACTTTCAAGCATTTTCTTTTCAGCTTGTCGTTATTGCATATTGCATTGTGAATCTCGTCACCTTCGTATCAAAATGGATTTTACATTAATATTCAATCAAAAGGGTGAAAAATAAATTATTAAAGATGGGTATCAATATAATCTACGTAAAAAGAATACCTCCGGAGCAACGTTATGGTAGTGCACTACTGTTTCGCCACTTTGACATTGGACATCACGAAATCTCGTATTTTAAAAGAAAAACATCCACACGCCGGGATACCATATCCGGAACGAAACAAATTATCTTTAGTTGTTAATATCTTAAAAGATGAAGTCTGTCAAGATCTTAGCCCTGTGCAGGAAATTGTGGAAAATAAATGGCGGCAATGATAAATAATGGAAGACATGTCAATTTTTTAAGAATAAAAATATATATACAGAGCACGAAACAAATCCTTGGAAACAAACAGATTAGTTTTTGATCGCCTAGATGACGTCAGCATCCCCGAAATTGTAAGCAACAAGTATCTAATTGCTGATGGAGATATAGAAAAAATCATGATATTTTCTTCCTCGGCCTCCAGAGAGCTAATCAATGGTTTCGGACAAAACCCAGATTCTTTATATTTTTGTACATTTAGAAGTATTCCAAAACCTTTTTACCAATTGGTGACCATACATTTGGACTTTAAATCCAGCGACAAAGTGACTAACATGATTTCGATTATTTTTGGGCTTCTGCGTTATGAAACGGATCAAACTTATGCACGATTTTTCCGTTTGATCAGAGAAAACCTGCGTATTACCATCCAAAATTTCAGATCGGATTATGAAGTAGCTCTAATGAACAGAATAACTGATGTCACGGGATGCTTTCGTCACTATGGTTATAGTGACGAAAGCATTTTTTAACTTTTTTCCACACCGCTTGGTTACGCTTAGTGGAAAAAAGCTAAAAAAATTAACGTGTTACTCAAAGCAGAAGAAAGAAATAAAGTCCGATCAATTGCATTACTCCCTTTGCTGCCACCACTCCACATACCAGAGGCATGATCAAACATCCTTAACGACATTCCAGATCAAAATTAAATCGTATTATTCAAACGGTACTTTTGTTCACAATGGTACCCACAAATGGATCCAAATGTTCTGAGTACCACCAATAGTCGTCACCGCAAGACGGATGTTTTGTTTGAATGAGGGGCTGGGCTGTGCATCCGGCGGATCAAGACGGCGGTCTCTTTCAATCTAAATTTGGTATCTGAGACGCTGTAATGCTTCGGGAACAAAGCCTTCGTCGCAAAGCCTTCGTCGATTTGACGTGCCTGAGGGGCCTAAGCGCGCATGTATGACGGGGCACCTACAGTTTTACGCATGAAGCGGATTTGTAGAACCTGAAGTGGTTTAAGTGTGTGTGCAAAGACTGGACTTAAAACGGGTTGACCAACCCGCAGCCTTTGACGACTACGAAATGGCCGAATGTCTTGCCGATAGCCCAGAAACCTAGTGCACTCCCTCCTCTCCACCAATAGACCCCGATCATCTTAACATGTTCAACCCTGAAGTGGATCACGAAAGCTCTCTCTCCCCCCTCATTGACTCCCTTCCCGAGGTCACCCTTGAGGAAATGCAAAAAATAGTAAAGAATGCTCTGGAAGAATGGCTTCGCCTTTTGAATAGCAGGGTTCCACGTAGGCCGAATATATTTTTATTCTTCCATTGTCTTCCGAAAATTAGAAACGCCCAGCGCCGAATTTTAAAGAAGAACCGAAAGGCAAAAGATTTCCTTTTTGATCGTAACTATAAAAAAATATATCTCAAAACTTGAAGACGGAGGAATTTTCCCAGGCAACGCGTTAAAAAAAATATACTCAAGCTTCATACTTAAAATAGATAACCAAGTAATAACAAGCAATTTTTTTATATCAGCTTTAATTTGTAAATAAATTACCGATGTAGTTTTTTGACTTATTATTATTTACCCCTTTTATAACTCACACATAAAAAACTTTAGGGAATAGGCTTTTATTTAATATCAAATGCATGCGTTGTTTTTATACTGCTTTTACTATTTTACGCTCAGTACAAATTAAACTGGTACTAAGAAAGAAAAAACGTGGAAAGATTATTGACCGAGCCAGCGCAGTAAATTAGTTTCGAGATTGGCCAAAAATACTTGTGATGTCAGTCTATTCTCGCCTACAGGTCGCTTTTTCCAACCGATTTTGACGGAAATTGGCGCAAAAGATCTTTGATTTAAAAATTTTGGTCGATATCAATTTTTGATTAGGGAAGGAGTAGGGAAAGGGGGAGTTTACTGTAGGTTATATATGGATGAATTTCAATTTTTGAAATTGAAGCGAGGTCTCTTGTTCTCTTAGGGCAGTGTGCATTCAAAAAACCTTAATTTGGTTTTCACATGTGTGGTGTGCAAAAAATCTAGATGGCTACCTCGTTTTCTAATTTAGATGACGGATTTGAAACGGCTCTTTCGGGAAAGTGCACCTTCTGAGATAGTGCTCTTTCCCATTGGGAAGTACATATTTTGAGACAGTGCACCTTTCGAGAAAGTGATCATTCAAAACAAGTGTACCTTTAAAAAAGTACACATTTCAGGAAAGTGAATTTTATGAGCCTAACCCCTCTTGAATTAATTGTGTACCTGTATAAAACCTCCCCTCACCCTAATCATTGAGCGGAAATCAGCTCGTGTAGTATACGAACTAAAAACAACTCCTGTGTGTTTAAGTAATTATAGTTGGGTGTAACGACTAGCCATGGCCCGCAGTAATGTCACGCACGCGTCCCTACTATCATGGCGACAGAACGACATTGTTGCCAAAAAACATTAAATGTGCATATAATTTAAGATTTTTCAGCAGCCAAGTCAGACTCACGTCTTTAGATTGTGTAAGGTCATAACTTTGTGTACAAGCTGGGGACAAGCGTAGTAGAGTGAGGCAACTATCCCATGGTGACACGGCTAACGTAAAAAATAAAGTCCCGCTACATAGTGCCCCGAAGTGTTGTCTGAGGGGATCTGGGGTATCACAATAACTAAGTGTGTCTCCTTCAGCCTCGTGATAAGCGCTGGCCCGCTTCGCTTCATTTCGAAAATGGATTACAACGGGGAAACATAATTGCTTATTGTCCCTGCTTTTAATGGTAGTACATTTCTGGTCAGTCTCCTGATGTTATTCTACCCGGGAATAAATCCATTTTGGGGAAAAACGCGGAATGATTCCGGGAAAAAGCCTGAAATGGGTTTTTTCGTGGGTGAAAACGTTTAAACTACGTGGGTTAAACAATATGAAAGAATCAAGTCTAGACAAAAAAATACTACAACAATTCAATCACCATACATTTATTTTCCTCAATAAAAACAACGTAATGAATGTATTAGTCACTATCACTATCAATATCTGTGTCGAAATTAGCCGCACCTACGTCGAAAAATTCCACATCGTGGCTTTGTCCTTATCGTCCTTAAGATCGCTTCTTGGGAGGGGACTGGATAGTGGTTCCTCGCCATCTTTTTGCGATTGGTTCCTTGTTCAGCAAATACCAATTATATGAATTATAAGCTATTTTTGCCGCCATCTCAGTTGTCAAACGGTTTCTCTTCAAACTGTAGATGTGTCCATGCTTTCTGAAAGACCGTTCAGTAGCTCCTGAATCAATATTCGCACAGCAACTTTTCTAAGTGGTCCCGCTTTAGAAATTCCTTTCCACCAGACAACTGCGTCAATATTTTTTAAATTACTCCACACGAAGGCGTTTACCCAAAAGCCTCTATAATTCGCCAAGTCTACCATTACTTCAAGGTTTAACTGGCATCGAATGCCATGGATAAATGCCATGGCCGCAACTTCTTCAGCTTCTTGCAGTTCAACACCTTAGGTCTCAGGGTCTAACATATATGTAGGGCAAAATGTATGGGCTTAAAGAAGTTCCTCGCCTCCAGTGCATTTAAAATTCGTTCTTTATCTTCATTACTCACTATCCTGGCTATCTCATATGGCTCACTATCCACATTCTTGACTTACTATCCCTAAAAGCCATACGTCGTTAATGTTACCATCATTGTCCTCCAGCTTAAATATAAGCTCACTGACAGGTTCTTAAAGCGAGGAGCCTCTGACCCTTGACAACATGGCGATATCTTCGCTTACAACTATAATGTATTGTAAATGCTGCCTTACTGTTGAAAAGGCTTCTCAAGGTATGCAAGTAACTAACCCAACGCATGTTTCATGGCAGTTTTAATTGCTCTCCTGATCCTTTTCCCTTTATTATATGTAAAAGCAGGGAGTTTAGGATTTGAATTTTTCTTACTGCTGGACACGATAAAGTCCAAAGAAATCGAAATTATTGCTGTTATAGCTTCCAATTTAACAATTTCATGGCACAACAAATTCAATGTGTATGCTACACAACTTAATCCTATAATATTTGGGAGCCTGTCCCGTGACAATTTATAGGCTTTTTGGACATTTCTGGCATTGCCTCTTAATGGAGAGCGTGACAATTTTTTTCCTGTTGTAAGTTGTCATAACTTTTTCAAGCTCTTCCTTCAAATGTTCTGTGGTGTGACGATGACTTCCTGTATGAAAGCTTTTCACCAAAAAGGGTTCTGGCTTCGATATGATGAAGTTTATTATACCTTCATTCCGACAGTTGCTCCATCCATCACACTGAAGATGTAAATTATTTGCATATTTCATTTCTTCGGTGATTCTCTTCTCCATTTCTTTATAGATGAAATAAAAGAGTTTTGTAGACAGTGCTTTTCTGGTTGGTAGCGTGAATAAAGGCCGCAGTTCTTCATGAAACTCGGTCCACAGTGGATGATCTACCATTGATAGAGGAGTGCCAGCCATATAAATTGCTTTATTCATATTTAAATCTGTTTCACACTTCTCAACCCTCTCTATCTGGTTGCAAAATGGATGTAGATGAAGAGACCTCTTCTTCACGCAACTCAGGGGATAGTTGCAACTGCTGGAAATATACAATTCTGATATTGTCAAACGTTTTTGCTAAAATAGGTTCAGCTTTAGACACGTTTCTAGATTTATTGGACTACCTTGTCCAATACCGTATTAAAATTTTAATTTAAAAGGGCTATTTAATCGCACAACAAAAATACTGATTTGCACAGCAAAAAAGGATCAACAAAACACTTTTAATGTTTTAAATATTTTATGTGTACTTAAGTTTGTTTTAATTTTTTTTTTTGTTTATCTAACATGTTCAACCTAACACGAAGGATAAAGGGGGCTTCGCTTCGCTCACCCACTTTACCCTTCACCTAAGCCACCGCAGCATTATGCCCTGAGATTTGCTGTGCAAATCAGTATTTTTGTTGTGCATTTTAATGTTTCCCATTTAAAAGGCTTCTTTTTTATACCTCGCGCCACAAATTAAGAGCGCTGGGCGACGTTGGCGGGAATTACTGTGCATATGTACAGGTATTGAAATGTGGCTAGGCACCTACTGCGCATTCAAGGCCACCACTAACTCGTGGCGCGAGGTATATCAATCTAGGTATCTTCAAAAGTATGGACCAAAGAAGTTCGTTTCTTGTTGGTTTTATTACATTCACCGAAGACAGTAGTGAATTATTATTTATAACCGGTAATAGTGATTACTTTCACCTTCATTCTTGATAATGTATTAATAATGAATAATTTGTAGTAAAAAATTATGTTCATCACATTTGCCGTACCTACGTGCAAAAACAATAAATTCTCAGAACTAGTTGGATCCTTTAGTATTCTTGTAGCACAAGTGCTACTTAAGTACTTGCTTGTAAGTTTACTATACTAAAAGTAAATTCAGTTTAGTCAAAAATAATAAATTCTCAGAACTAGTTGGATCCTTTAGTATTCTTGTAGCACAAGCATACTGAAGCACTTGTAGTTTACTATACTTCCCCTTACTAAAAGTAAATTCAGTTTAGTAAATAACCTAGGTCTGTTACAGAGGCACAGACACAGAGCACGCTTTCGTGCATGAAGGAATTAAACAAGGAAAATAAAAATAAATTCCAATACTGGGAAACCGCACCGCCCGCTTCACAATTTAAACAGAGACCTGTCAAAAATATTGACAGTATATTCCAAAGTTTTAAAATGTAGTGCGTTCCTGGGATGTCTTATTTTTTTCTCATAAATTGAGTTATCTGTGAGGTTATTAAAAAAAACTACTGTCTTTTCAATGATTTGGTCTGTTGTCGAATCCAGCCATATTGAAATTAGTTTCTTGATGAATGATGATGAACAACATATTTGTTGGTGAATTTTAGTGTAGAAGTTTTTTAATGTATCAAATTAACGATGGCGCTCGGAAATTCTGGAATGCAACAACTGATCCCGATTGTAAACAAACTCCAAGATGCTTTTGTTCAAATGGGCGTGCACATGTCACTAGATCTTCCTCAAATTGCAGTTGTGGGTGGGCAATCCGCTGGAAAAAGTTCAGTGCTAGAGAATTTTGTGGGCAGGTGAGCAGGTTTCTATGTACCTCCGCTTCACTCTCCTGCTTGGTGTAGCCTTAGGGTGCTGCTCGTAGCGGTACCAGAAACATTATCTACAGCTGATTTATTGTTTGCTAACAACTCCAACAATTGGCTTTGTCTGCAACTGCCGGGCTGGTGTTGTGAAAAAACTAATTAGAGCTACATAATACAGCAATTGAATGTAAATTAACGATTCACCAGTTGATATCTTTGGGGTGTTCAATTTTTACTTACCCCAGCTCAATGACTCATTTGCAGGGGTAATTTACATTTTTTTTTTGTTTTTGTAATATTATACTTATCGCCATCCTGGCGATGGTGGGTGAATCTAGATTCAGTTCATAATGTAAAGTTGTCTATATACTTTTCTCCAAACCAGGACATGTATCTACATACCCTTCTGTAAATCTTGTAGCTGAAGGGCTTTTAATGGAACAACAGGATATCTGTGGAAAAAATGGTTAGAGTGTCGATAAGGGTCTACACTCCAACAGAAAAAAGAGTAGATATTTAATTACTTATTTACAGGTAAAAACTGGATATATGTTCTTGGTTTTTTTTATGAAAGTTTTTGTTTTTCTTTACTGACTTTACTCTTAGCACATCAAAGGTGTTCTAGTGCTATTGTAAATATCTTATATTTAATATAATAAGTTATTTTTAGCTCCTAACATACTTGAGCTAGGCTAACCTACTATTTAACATAGCTCTCAACCTCTGTGGCATGGTGTTCGATGCTCTGCCTCCCAAGCGAGAGATCCCTTGTTCAATTCCTTGGAAGAAAAAATAACCTCAGGTCTTGTTTATTTATAAACATTTACAAACAGGCACATACATTGCTTCTGGCCCCACACTAGGATACCCTGTGTCGTGGGAATGAGAAACAGTAATGTCACACAGATATTTAATAAACATCCAAGACCTGTCTTTTTGTACCGCCCTGGGGATTGAACCCAGGACCACTTGCATGGTAGGCAGAGCCACAACTGTTGCGCCAAAGAGATTTTCAAGTGTGTGTGAGGTTGCTGTTTCTGGTTTCAACAATATGGTGTATCCTAGTGTGGGGCCAGAAGCAATGTATGTGCCTCTATATGAATGTTTATTTTTATTTTAAGATAATTTTTCACTAACTCTACAAAATTGTGGATACCTTCCTAAATGTATGAGGGCAAAAGAGAGAGCAATGTCTCCCAAAAGCATACTAACTCAACTACAATCCAATATGTCTCTTATCATATGATCAGTGATCAGAATAGGTTGAGCTGTCCGGGTTCATTGATGTCAAATATACATAGATTATAATATGGATATGCCTGGGAATTCTGACTGCAATACCAGGTTAAAAATAAATAGAAAGTAATTGTAATGCATTGGATATGATCATGCGGTTAGTCAGATACTAAAAATAATGTTGCCCTGATGAAATAAATGAAAGTTACTCAGAATGATGTACATAACAACCCCCCCAAAATATCACTTCCCCTATAATTTGCAAACATCCTTATTTTCTGAAGGGCATGTCTATATTATTTTCACATTTCACAAGTGTCAATAAATGATGTAATTAAAAAAACCCAACATTAAAATACATACATAAAAATCTCAAAACAAGCAGATAAGACTTTTGATTAAATTATTATAGTACAGTGTTAAATGAAATGAAGTTTAAATGCAAGTGCAACACACCAATTAAGTCAAATTAATTGGTCATGCCTGCATTTAAACTAAATTTAATTAAGTACAATAATTTTATTGAAATTGATAAAAATGTATGTACCCAGTAACATTCGGGCCATTATCAAAATTAGCCATCGGGTAGTTACGAGGGGTTACCGGAACAGACATTCTATACATATACAGGTAAACACATAACCCTCCTCCTTTCCGCAGGTTCTACCTTTTCAGATGTCAGAACACTGCATATGATTATGCTACACCAAATGCACAGCATCATGCCTTTTCCCATAAGGGGTGGCAGAGGCACAAATGTAGCCATTTTTAGCCAGTTATTCAATACTCCTTTTGCATGACAGGAGGCCAGCCCTTCGCTGCAGCTGAGTAATGAAGGTTTCCTCACAATGGTTTCCATCACCGTTTGAATGTATACAGGGTTACAGGAAAAGTCGTGCTAGATCCGTTAAGGGCATGGAGTACCCATAATTTCTGACTTATTTAACTATGAAACACCCTACCCTAAACTTAACCCTTTTCGAGATATTCGACTTTTATTTTTTTTTATTTAAAATTGCCGATTTTTAGGCTACTAAATTTAATTTTGTTTATTTTGTGTGTCTTATTATTATTATTATTATTGCATTTTCATATGTGTAATAAGATGCTTTAGAACGTCAATCATTAAAATAGTGCATAAGTTAATTGAATAGGCCGAGTAGACAAGTGAAAGTTAAGAAATAAAAACAAATATTAGAAAGTTTATTTTTCTCTAAGGGATATCTAAAAAAAATATTATGGCAGTTGTTCGGCAGATGTGTTTTAAAATATCTACGTTTCATCAGCTATCTAACGAGGTATAACAATCTAGGGTTTTATTTAAATTAATTGAAAAAAACTTAGTTTCATTGGCGACAGTGGAGAAGAAAATTAATACTTAACCCTAAAAAGTAAAATAAAACAATAGGTAAGCATGTTGTCATTTATTAAATCAGGTTTTCACACAACTTTTTCTTACTCTACAGTTCATGTTCAACATGGCCGCCTCTGTTTCTAATACATTGTCGCATCCTTCTACGGAGACCAGTCTTCACTACTCCAGTGGTCAACGTTGTCCTCATTTGATTTGCTGCATCCACAATCCTTTCTCTTTATTCTTCCACAGACTAAACTGGATTTGGCTCGCTGTAGACAAGACTTTTCATGCGCCCCCACACATGAAAATCCATGGGGGTTAGGTCCGGACATCTTGCTGGCCATGGCAACGGCCCACCTCGTCCTATCCATTTGTTTGGATAATTTGTGTCCAGCCAGTCCCTGACACTTCTCCTGAAATGGGCAGGGCAGCCATCATGTTGGAACCACATGTCCCTGATCAAGTTGAGTGGCAGATCATCCAGCAAATCACTCAAGTCTCCTCTCAAGAAGTTTTCGTAGCTTTCCCCATCTAGATTGTCCGGGAGAAAGTAAGGTCCAATCAAATGATTGGAGATAATGCCCATCCACACATTCACGCTGAATCTTCGTTGGGACCCCTTCACTCTTCTTCTTCTTATTGGGATTCCTTAGTTGTTTTGGGGCCCAGTAATGGGCATTGTGATAGTTAGTTATGCTATCTTTATCAAATTTGGATTCATCTGTCCACAAGATATTTCTTAGAAAATCTGGGTCTTGTACGTCAGCATGTACCATAAATCTGCAGAAGTCCAACCTTCTTGCGGGGTCTCCTTCTTCAATAACGTGTACCGGCGTGTAATGGTACGGGTATAGGCCAGCAGTATGCACTGTAAACCACACTCCATTGCGAAAGTCCCAGATTACGGGCAACAATATTAGTGGAAGTAGTCGGATCCGCTCGAAAGCGTTGCAGTATCTCATTGTCCTGTTCTTCGTCGTCAACAATTCGTGGTCTTCCCATGTCTGTATTTCGTCTCAAAACAGAGCCAGTTTCTCGAAGTCTTCGATAAACTCTGTCAAAAACGGCTACATCCGGCACTCGACGACCGGGGTAGCGAGTTATGTATTCGTTGCGAGCTTGCGCAGACACACAATCGCAGTATCCGTAACAAATGAGCATATCAGCATATTCCTCAGGTGTGTAGGACGTCATCTTCAACACTTCCGTATCACAAGTACTAATCAGAGTCCGATTAACAAGCACGTAGTCACAAATCAGAAGAAATGGTCCAGAATCACAGCCAAGTCGAGAAAAAGAGCAAAACGATATCACATCTACTGTACGAAGCACAAAAGCAGACTGACAACCAAAACAATATCCCGTGTTGTATTCCAGCCCTAACCGGTCTCTACACATTTTTTCTTTCATTCACACCTACATAAATCGTCACTTGTCTCGCTGGCACGGTGCGTCTTAACTTGAAGGACAATAAGCGCGGGGCCGTTAGAGCTGCTACCTGGAGCATCCCAACTACTTTTATATCCACGAAATGTAATTCAAATCCTAGATTGTTATACCTCGTTAGATAGCTGAGACATGAACTGTAGAGTAAGAAAAAGTTGTGTGAAAACCTGATTTAAACCCCACCCTCTCATAAGGACACCGGTTGAACAAACTAACAATGGAGAACAAAAGACGGCGAGGCAATGAAAATGAAATTTCATGCTTACTTACCTATTGTTTTATTTTACTTTTTAGGGCTAAGTATTAATTTTCTTCTCCCCTGTCGCCTATGAAACTAAGTTTTTTTCAATGAATTTAAATAAAACCCTAGATTGTTATACCTCGTTAGATAGCTGATGAATCGTAGATATTTTAAAACACATCTGCCGAACAACTGCCATAATATTTTTTTTAGATATCCCTTAGAGAAAAATAAACTTTCTAATATTTTTTTTAATTTCTTAACTTTCACTTGTCTACTACGGCCTATTCAATTAACTTATGCACTATTTTAATGATTGACGTCCTAAATCATCTTATTAGACATATGAAAATGCAATAATAATAATGATAAGACACACAAAATAAACAAAATTAAATTTAGTAGCCTAAAAATCGGCAATTTTAAATAAAAAAATTAAAAGTCGAATATCTCGAAAAGGGTTAAGTTTAGGGTAGGGTGTTTCAGAGTGAAATAAGTCAGAAATGATGGGTACTCCACGCCCTTAATGGATCTAGCACGACTTTTCCTGTAACCCTGTATAACTTGAAGGTACAAAATATGGCAGCGAATGTGTTAAGATAAATAACTTTTCTCATTAGTACATTGACAGCACTGGGATTCGAACCCGCACCTGCGTGAAAAGCAAGGGTGAAACCCACTAGAACATGGAGCTCTTTGCGAACACCAAAAGTATTCGTTTTGAGTTTCTTTTCCCCATGGATAGTAGAGATCCCACACGGTGTCTCTCCTATCAACTCCTCGGCATAACACTGCCGCTTAAAAACACTCATTTTGGTTAAGGGAAATCCGACTGTGGAACACACTTCCCTGCACTTTTAGGGATGGTCCCTCCATTTTCACTTTTAAGAAATGATTGAAAGCATATTTTCTTTGTCTTCCGTAATAGGTATCATATTTATGTAGGTATATGTATCATATTTTATAATTTATGTATGTGCATGCTATCTATCGTAATTTATATAGTTGAGATATATATTTTATTTATTAGGTATATTCTATTTATATTTTAAAAGTAATTTTCGTACGTTTGTATATATACAGTTTTATTGCGCATTAGGACGGTACTGTTTCATAAACACTCCTGTCTTGCCTAGGTTTGCTGGAAGAAATCTCTCTTTAGAGTTAAGCTCTCATTTGCCTATAAAATTTATTGTTACTTGTCTGTTTTAGTATATCTTGTATATTTTAGTTACTTTCATAGTGTCATATCCTATGTTATCTTGTTGTGGGGGAAAGCAGCGGATATTCAAACTATTTTTATTTTACAGAAAATAGCTTTTCGAGCAATTTATAATTTAAAACGCACAGACTCCTTAAGATAGCTTTTTAAAGAAATTGACATACTAACAGTAGCTAGTCAATTTATTTTCGAAAATATAATGTAGGTATGTACGCAAGAACCTTACAAAATTTCCCAAATTTAGCGATAGCTGTAATGTTAACCTAAGAAATAATCACAGACTACTTGCGCCTCGGTTTAGACTCGCGAAGGTTAGCAATTCTTTCAAGGGTCAATGCATTCTCTACTACAACAAGATACCTCTGGAGATCTTGAAATTGCCATTTGAGCAATTTAAAAACCATGTTAAAGCGACTTTATCGAAAAAGGGATATTACAATGTTCAAGATTACTTAAATGATGGGACTGTATGGGGTTAATTTGGCTCAACACAAACCTTGCTGTTAATAATTTTGTAATTATTTATTCCTGCCCATTAATTATGATAATTACTAAATATTATATTTTGTATTAGTTAAGCATAAGCAATTTTTAAAAAGAGATCTAAAAATCAATGTGTGGGAGTTTCTACGCCCTTCTTCTCCCACAGTGGTCCAATGTAGAGAAGTGGCAAAAAATGACGATTGCTAAGTATATGTAAATATCTACAGTAAAAAAGACATTTGGAATTTTGGAAATTTTGGAATTTTATCTATATTTTCTGTCCAAAAAAGAATATGAATAAGTATTCATTCTAAAATTTACTATGGCGCTCTCAAGAGGGCATGGCGAGGGGTCAGGGACAGCTCGACCCAAGTCAACTCAACCTGAATAATAATATGAGAAACTACATCTAAAAAAGTGGTTTGTACCATCGGCTTGAAAATAATCGTCCTCTTAATTTTGAAGATTGTTTTAATTTATTGTTGGAATAATATTTTTATATAGTATAAATATATTTTTTTAAATTAAATTGAATGCTATGAATTTGTTCTGCCATTGAGTCTGGTTTATGTACCTATTTAGGTACTTAATTAGTATTCCAATGAGGCTTACAAAATAGAAAAATATTTTAGTGTCATGCATAAAACAGGTATTTTTTACTAAACATTACAAAAAATAATGATTCACAATTGTTTAAATAAATAAATCAACATGGTATGCATAGAAACAGCTGTATAAAATCAACTTGATATGCATAGAAACAGCTAAATAAAATCAACATGGTATGCATAGAAACGGCTGTATAAGGTGACTTTCATTTATATAGCCAAATTCTTACTGGAGACTCGATAAGTGATCAGTACGAAGATTCTATGACCAAAGGGTCATGGAACCTTTGGTCTCCTCCTAAAGAGGAGAAATTCTAAATAATCATTTTTGTGTCCCTATACTAGTTCAAGACCAAATTTTTCGTATTTCACATAAAGGGTCATTGAACCAGGCCTTCACCACTTACTAGTTTCCAGTATGAATTTTGCTATTACTTATGTAGGTATCATAATTTAAATAAGCATTATATCATAGATCATTATGTTTTCCTGCTTTGTAAAGAAATAAAATAAAAAAATAAATAAAATCTATTCCAATTATCAATCTGCCTGCCAAATCGCAGAAATGGAGGAATGAAATATCTGGTATTATTATTCAGGTCGAGTTTACTCGGGTCGAGCTGTCTCTGACCCAAAGAGAGGCCTACTTAAAAAATATTTTTTTAAATTAAAGCACATTCCAAAAAAATAAAAAAACTAGCTCTTGCTTGCTACTTTGCTTGCATGGAGTGGAATCGTTAGCAGTGTATTAACTGTCCGATGGCGGTTTCGTACTCTTGTTATGGTAGGCGGGTATTAGTTTTTAAACTTATTGTCTTCATAATCATATCAATATTATTTGTTTCAGAGACTTCCTGCCTCGAGGCTCTGGTATAGTCACTCGACGACCGTTGATCTTACAACTTATACACGGAAACGCAGGTATAGATAGACTCAGCTTCATATGTTAAACTACCAGTTACCTACCTACTTCAACATTATCCACAACCATACTGCATGAACTGAACCGAAGATTTTTGAATATTGCGGCTTGAAGGGTCGCCCTTTGAAATTTTATCTGCCGCATTAAGAACCTTCTTTAAGGAATAGTTAATAAAAAGTTATTCCAAATTGGAAATAAGAAAACTTATTTGCGTTTCATGGTTAGCATTTGTTCTTAAATATGCAATTTCAGTTTCACCTTATATACACTATATCAGTTTCACCTTGTATATAACCTTAAATAGGTACCTAATCTGTAATAATGAAATAACTATACTTTGAATTATACTTTCACCACTTACTTTTACAGTAATCGAACAACGAAAACAAAACCTTTTTTTTTGTTTAAATGGCGGATTGTGAAGGATTACGGAAAGGTCACCACAATGGTATCGGATATCAATATTCATTATATCACAATAACAGTCATCGATAGTTTTGATTTCAGTAAAACATATAATTTATTGTGACATTTTTTTAAATATCACGAAAAATTCATAAATTTTCATATAACGTTTTTAAAGTTAAAACTTGAAACATGTTTGTTTTTAATCGATTACTATGAATTTACAATCGATTATTTATTAAGATATCTGTGTTCAATGGGCACATTGCGTAAATGCTACATGCCAATGAATAAATAAAAAAAGTAGCATTTTGCTCCCTCTCGTTGTGGAGCAAAACTTACTTTTCCGAATGGAAGGTGTGAAAAATTATTTTCGTCATGGGCGTAAACGCTTGAATCCTTACGCTACGCTCAGGATTATATCGTAGATTCCTTCGCTTCACTCTGGATTCAATGTACCGCCCTCGTCGCCGTAAATACATCATTTTGCTCCTTTGAGACACAACCATTTTAGGTCTCAGTCAGCAGATGGTACAGTTAGGCCCAATGGGTAAGAAAACTGTCAAAGTGGTTCCCCTAGGTTGTAATTTACAAATAGGTTCATTCATCCGAGGTTACAAACATTTCATCATAGAGTAAGTAAGTAAAGCAAGTTTAAGCAAAGAGTTTCGAATTAGAGGAGTGAATTGCCAATATCCATAAAACTTTGCTTTTGATAATTAAGACATTGCCTTCTACCAAAAATAATTGCGTACTCTTCCACATTGTTCATGCTGTTACTCTGAAGCTAAAATATCTCATGTTTGCACATTCTCTGTCAATATTATATTTCATACTCTTTAATTATTTAGCTTGTTGCCTTGAAAATTACATAGATTTAATAAATCTCAGAACATTATTCTATATTTGTCACAATCATAGTGCTCCCAAATGAACCACATTCTCAAATTTACTTTAACATTGTTTATTCCACAAGAGATGCCATAATAGTGTATTATTTGAATTCCTTTTGACAGTAACACAGTGACGTTGTTTGTCCTTGTGATTCATGACTAAATTGCTCATCATTAACCTTCCACAGTTCTACAATGCCTAATGCAAAAACTAAACAAGTTAGTGCAGATTTCGCACACAAACTTGTGAAAACTTCAAACTTCAAAATGTTTATTTCAAAATAAATTCTTACGAACACTTTTTGAATGTCATTTGAATCTATGTGATGGAAGAAAAACTACTACCGCTTCGGAAAGTTTTATGGCAGCGGAGAAGAAGCGGCGCAAGAAACTCGTACACTGAACACATGCCCTACTTTTCTTTTATTGTTTCTTTTTTTTTTCAAAAATAGGCCTTGTGTTTCAATCGTGTGCGTGGTTCTTGTGCTGCGCTGAAAAATCAGAGTCGTTAATGTAATCATCTAATGCCAAAGTAGGTAGGTAGATATTTTCGTAGAAACCATGTTCTTCATCGCAACGCATTTTACTGCGGCTGATGCAAATCTGATTGTTGCATAGCGTAAAAACACAATTCAGTGATTCTACGTCGGTGAAATAGAAAGTGCGGTACGTTAACGTGCGTACGCGTCACTATCGTGATCAATTGTGTTCTGCGAGGCGAGAGCAACACATCCTGCAGATAAGAAGCAGATGCGAGCCAGTCCAGCAATTACGATACTATTTCCGCTCAATTGCATTCGCCATTCATCGACGGCCTCGATGTCTTCCCTTCAAATGCTCGACATATACTCTATGTCTCTAATTCACTATTTGAGAAGTGATGGTCCTTTTGATATGGTTTACCTCTAAGTGCAACTATTCCGAACGCGAGTTAACACTAAACTGGAGTAAACTTTTGACTCCATACAAATTTATATGCTTAACTCCACTCGACTAGCTAGACGGAATCTAGCTAGTAGACCCATGTCTGGTATACACTATTTCGCAAATAAGGAGGTACAGATTGTTATTGAAATTTGTGTATTCGATACCCGTTTTCGATAATGACTAATGTCTTACAAGGGCTATGAATAATTGAATAAGAGTTATGATTTAAATAGGCATGTATTTACAAGCTTAACAAATATTCCCCGATTTTTTTATCAAAATATCTCAAAACTGCAACAAAAATTCTGAATGCACCTCAGAATTTACCACAAACCAAAATAAATTTTGCAAACTGTTTAACGACTTATGTAAAACCGTTAAACTAAGTATTTATCTGATATCCGAATGAAAACCTAACAATTATTTTATTAAGTACAAAAATTTAAACCCAACTTTACTTGAAACAAGCGCCTATTATTTTTAATAATGTAAACACCAATAATCAATCGTTATTATCTATTAAATCAATCAATATATCACCTAAATGCACTCATATCAACAACAAATAACGATAAATCAGATTTTGAAACATATTTTTTTGCAATTGCAATATAAAAAAAACATCTTTAAATCGGGTAATATTTAATCGCACATTAAATATGCTCTTACATGTTCAAACATTTTATGTTTCTTTTGCTCTTACATGTACAACCTAACACAAAGTTTAAAGGGGGCTTCGCTCTTATCTTCTATCTAAGCTACCACACCACTTTGCCCTGATATTTGCTGTGCAAATCAGTATTTTTGTTGTACGGTTAATATTTCACAATTAAATCTAATTAAAGCCTCAAACTTTTCATTTTATGATTAAGGCAGGGGTTGTATGGTTTACGGTAGGTTAATCAGTCAAGATAATTCGTTTGCATAGTTTTATTTTGAGCTACAGTTAAATATTTCCCATTTAAATATGAATCAATATATCCCATATTAATTTTATTTTAAAAGTGTTTAATTCCCGTGGTCTCGAGTCAAGTTTCAAGTTTCATCCTAGTATAGAAAGAGATCATTGGATTCTTCCATATATTAATTCAGCTATTCTTGAATTCGAATATAATGTCTGATTTTAAGCGATCTAATTAATTTGAGTTGAATTTTGCTTTTGTACTAATTCGTTTGATTATCACTCAAAATTGAGTATTGCTTAACTGGCTGAACGTGGGCGAATGCCTCCGCCAAGCCGTATAGGAAATAACGTGACGCTACGATATGTCAATAGTTCGTCTAAATGCCTACGTAATGTTTGTACAGAATATGCGGAGTTCCTGCACTGCAAGGGCAAGAAGTTCGTGGACTTCGCGGAGGTGCGGTCCGAGATCGAGAGCGAGACGGACCGCATGACCGGCTCCAACAAGGGCATCTCGCCCGTGCCCATCAACCTGCGCGTCTACTCGCCTAATGGTACGTCATCAATCTACTAAATTATATAAGCTTTATTTCAGGTAAAAAAAACCCATTGTAAATAAATACCTTAAAAACTCGAGAATATATACAATCTTTGGTTTAATTCCTAACCCTTTTCTGTGGTGTGGGGATTCATGCGTCATCTATCTATTCAATTCAATTCAATAAACTTTATTTCAGATTAAGAATCCCATTATCTTAAACTAGATATATATACTATTCTATATAAATAAATACCTTAAAACTAGAGAATATAAATATGTGCATATGAATATGTGCATCTCTGGTCTACTCACTCGCCCCTTTCAGGGGTGTCGGGGTTAGATCAGATCAACTGTTCTCGAAGAATCGCCTCTGTCCACTCCTATGGGCAGACCATCACGAAGCCTTTACGGGCAGTGGACTTCTTAGCGGTGAGGCGATTGATCGAACGAAAACAAAGCAAACAGTTGAAATTTCCTATATATTTGTTTTGAAATTTAGTCTCAACGTATTGCAACATAATACGATGTCATGACATGAGGTCATCCATCACGCGCGCAAGAAAATGAGTCACTATTGGAAGAGCTTCCTCACAATGTTTTCTAAGCCGGAACGGAGGCTGTCCTACAAGGTTCTCCCCGAGGCGTCATGCCCCTTTAAATTGGTCACCCATTCAAGTAGCGACTTATGCAAGTATTACTTGACCCGAGTGACTATTCCTTCTCACCGCAGACGACAAAGGCACTTTAACACATTGCCAGTCCAGGATATTTCGGGTAACGTAATAACAACCCGTACAAAAATGCATTACATAATGCGCGGACAGTCCACGTGTTAATAAACCTGATATAGTTACAATGGACAATAATGCAGCTATCTATCTTGCTATAATTTTTCTCTATCGGTCGTTTTGGGACTTCAACGGAGGTATCGGTCAATGACACGAAAACATATTTATAAAATGTGTTATTCCCTTGCCCCTGCCACACTATGCTGCTCGGTCTGCTGCGATTTTGCCATCTCTTTCTTTGACTCGCGCCAAAAAGGGAGAGCATGACGTGCGACATGATGAATATCCACGTGACTACACTACGTCCTTGCCTCCTTCCCTCGTTACTACTTGGCGAGTGTGTTGCAGCGTTATTAAGAGCTCTGTGAAGTTAGCAGTACAAAGTCATAGAAAACGGGGCTCAAATTCAGGGGATTTTGAGCTTATTTTGAGCTCCCAGAATACGAAGTTTCAGAATTTGAACTCGAGCGTTTTTCGAAAAAAAACGCAATAAAACATCAGCTGTGCAAAGTCCGAGTAGAGAAGTGAAACTCGCAGTGTATTTGGACATGATTTTGAGCTCCCATAATATGCAATCAGAACTTCTCTAACATACTGTAGTTTGCGAGAAAAAAAATAAAAACCATTTACACAACCATATCATCTAGATAGAAGAAATTGATATGTTTTTACACTTTTTATCTAAACCGCTAAAGCTAGAAATCTGAAATTTGGTATTCTGGAATCTCTAAGCTTTTTCTATATATGCTGCAATTTTCAACTCTCTGCTCTGTAAATTCGCGACATTTTCAACTAGAAGGTACTTCCGTGAACCTGTAGTTTTGAATACTGACACCTTGAAAGTCATAGAAAACGGGGCTCAAATGCAGGGCATTGCGAGCTTATATTAAGCTCCCAGAATACGAAGTTTCAGAATTTGAGCTCAAGCGGTTTTCGAAAAAAACGCAATAAAACACCTAGTTGTAAATATAACTCTAATTGAGTGAGAGAGTCCAGCCTTAGAAGTGATTTTATGTCTCTAACATGTAAAAAGTGATTTGTTAGTGAATAGCAGGCTAGCAATGCGCTGAATATGAGTCCCGTTTTCTATGACTTTATAGGTGTTACAATTTAAAAATACAGCTTCATGGATACCTTCAAGTTCTCTCTAGTTGAAAATGTCGCGAGTTGACAGAGCAGAGAGTTGAAATTTGTAGCATGTATAGAAAATACTTAGAGATTCCAGAATACGAAATTTCTGATTTTTAGCTCTAGTGGTTTTGATAAAAAGTGTAAAAACATATCAATTTTATTTATCTAGATGATATTGTTGTGTAAATGTTTTTTTTCTTTCTCGCAAACTACGAAAGTTGGAGAATTTCTGATTACATATACTGGGAGCTCAAAATCATGCTCAAATTCGCTGTTTTCGAGTTTCACTTCTCTACTCAGACTTTGTACTGCTGGTGTTTTATTGCGTTTTTTTCGAAAACCGCTTGAGCTCAAATTCTGAAACTTCGTATCCTGGGAGCTTAACATAAGCTTGCAATTCCCTGAATTAGAGCCCCGTTTTCTATTAATTTCAAGGTGTTTTATATTTAAAAAAATAGGTCACGGATCTTCAAGTACCCTCTAGTTGAAAATGTCGCGAATTTACAGAACAGAGAGTTGAAATTTGCAGCATATATAGAAAAAGCTTAGAGATTCCAGAATACAAAATTTTAGATTTCTAGCTTTAGTGGTTTAGATAAAAAGTGTAAAAACATATCAATTTCATCTATCTAGATGATATTGTTTTGGTTTTTATTTTTTTTCTCGCAATCTACCTAAGTTAGAAAAGTTCTGATTGCATATTCTGGGAATTCAAAATCATGTCCAAATACGCTGCGAGTTTCACTTCTCTACTCGGACTTTGCACTGCTGGTGTTTTATTGCGTTTTTTTTTCGAAAATCCCTCGAGCTCAAATTCTGGAACTTCGTATTCTGTGAGCTCAAAATAAGCTCAAAATTCCCTGAATTTGAGCCCCGTTTTCTATGACTCTGTACTGCTAACTTCACAGAGCTGTTATTAAGGGTACCATTAAGCGAGACAGGAGGAGCGGCAGCAAGCAACCAACTACGCTCGCTCTCTCTCGTTCGCACACTCTCGCGACAGGTCGTCATCTGCAGTTGCGGTCGACTACGAACTTGAATCTTTACCTAAATATTGTAAAATATGCATATTGATTTGTTTATTGCACTTTATAGGAAAAATCTGCAACTAAAATCTAGAAGAAAAATGGCGAGCTTAGCCCTACATATCTCTATCCTTTTGATCATAAACAAATCAGAGTTTTTAAATGATAATGGTGTGCTTGCTGGAATTTCATTCATCGATTCTACGCACTCAATGGAAAAATATTCTTACTATGAGTGAAATTTCTGATCGGATGCGTCATATATACGGCGCATGATAGCAATCAACTAATTTGAAGGAACTATCGCAATCCTATAGGATTATTCACGTCTTACAAACGAGAATGGTAATTAATATCTTGTGGAATATGCAAACAGCCGCTGTAGGTGTAGGAATAAGGATGAATAAAAGTGCGGTATTCGGAGTCTTATTACCAGGATTTTAAGTGTCACTCTATAATCCTGATTTGATAACTGGTCAACAACACTGTGATCCTAAGCTGAATTCTGGGTAAAATGACTCACTCTTAATACAATACTTTAGATAGGTTCAACTCTAAATGATGTGTATCAAACTAGATAATACGGGTATGTGTGCACGTACGCACTTACTTTATTGTAGTATTTATAACAAGCAAACAAACAGACATTTATATACAGGCAAATATGAACATTGCTTCTGACCCCACACGTGGGAAACAGAAACAGCGACATCACGCACATATACAGGCAAATATGAACATTGCTTCTGACCCCACACGTGGGAAACAGAAACAGCGACATCACGCACATATACAGGCAAATATGAACATTGCTTCTGACCCCACACGTGGGAAACAGAAACAGCGACATCACGCACATATAAACACCAAGACCCTGGGTGTTTTCTTTCTTTTATCCCCAGCCGGGGATTGAACCCGGGACCTCTCGCATGGTAGGCAGATTCACATACCGCAGCGCCACAGAGGTCGTCAAAGTTATAGAAAATACTTTGTTATCTAGCAATAGCAAAGAATATAATTAATCCGCATATTACGGTTGACGGTAACGTAAACAGCCATGTTGTTGTGGAAACAAGGAACTTGGGCCGGTACAACATTCACAACAGCGTTCGAGCCGGGAGCACGAACATGTGACAGATCGCAAAAGTGTTCCGAGTCCAGATCAAATGAACCTTGTGACATTGTACATAAGAGCCACTGGCAGGTCAACTCGACTACTTTTTCGATGCGTAATTATTCGTGCTACCCACCCACGCAGATTGCTTAGAGCGGAATTCAGATCGGCACATGCGATCCTCACTACGCTCGTTACGCGCGTACCAAATGGCCACTGGCCTTCAATAGAACCATTTTATTATGATTTTTCTATTCATATATTATTTCTTGTACATTTAAAATTCAAATACATTTATGAAAATCTATTAATGTCTGGCAAATCATGTATGTGATATTGTTTATAGACGTAAATGTAACTAACTTTTATATTCCAGTTCAATCTACTCTGATTCTTATATACGGTTGTGTTTGACGCATGCAGCAATACTAAAGTAGGTAGGTATTACACATGTGATGTATAATCCCTGTCGGATCGAGTGCTTCTTAGAAGCAGTAATAGCTCTGCCGTGGGAAACAATAGACATCACCAAACAGCGACGTGCAGATCGCCAAGCATACAGCCCCGTGCCTACTCAGAAACACACAAACGTATGGACAATCAAGGCACAATTATATCCTACGTCTTGTTTCTGAGATTATGTGGCTAAGCGAGGCCATGAGATGAAAAACCAGCAAATAGGTAGCTATTTGCTGGTTTTTCATCTCAAGATATTTAAAGAATTATTGTACTTTAGCTACCTAACGTACAATGATTCTTTAAATATCTTATCTTTTTATGTTTACTTTGCCCACAGCTATAAGTTACACGGCACGGCAAGTGTATAGAAAGGAGTCATAAGTCGTGAAAGATACTGATTTGCTGGGTTCTGTATACTCAGTATTTACTGCATGATTGCGATTAGTTAATTTTCGTAGCTAATGGGTCCAAGGTTCATATTTCTTTATATACTTAGCAAACGTCATTGTTTGCCTCTTCTCTACATTGGACTACGTGGGTGAAGAAAGGCGTAGGAACTACCACAGGATTGATTTTAGATCTCTTTTAAAAATTGGTTGCGTTTAACTAATGCAAATATTACAATATGAATTATTATAATTAATAAGCAGGAATAAAAAATTACAAAATTATTAAAAGCATGTTCTGTGTTGAGTTAGATTAACCCCATACAGTCCCGTCACTTAAGACACCGGCGGTCAGCCGCTCGAGTGCAATTCGAGGCGTACGCCAATGCTCGTTCTACATATCGCTGTCTCCTGACGCGGGCGCGGGGGGAAGTTAACCATGCGCCGCGCCCCGCGCTCCCCGCTCAGTAGGGTAGGTATGTGCGAATAGTAACAAGTCCTAGCTAGAGACCGAAAGGGTATTTATTTACTACCAGGGTACCATTTCCCTTACCCAATATTTATTATAGTTTTATGAGTTTATGGAATTTTTGGGCTGTTTACCTGTGAACTATAAAAATTAGCTAATAGGTACCTACCTGTTGCGATTTATTCCCAGCCAGCTATCCAGAATAATGCGTTTTTTTAAACTATATTGGCTAGTAATTAGGTTAGTTACTTAGTGATCTACCTATACTTACGTCATTTGTGTATGATTCATAAATATGACGACCTTTGTCACGTTGCGGTTCGAGGCTTTGCCACCCGAGAGAGAGGTCCCGGGTTCGAATCCTAGCTGGGGTGGAAGAAAAAAATCCCCAGGTCATGAATGTTTGTGTGTGTGACGTCGCACTATCTGGTACCCACGATGACAGGCTATCCTAGTGTGGGGCCAGAAGAAATATAAGTTTATATAATAACCCCTCGAGCTCACTTGTAGTACACAAAAACCCTTTAGAGGTTTTAATTTTTATTACCATGGCATGAGGTTCAAAATCTCGACCCTTCAAAAAAAAATATCGAGGGGATAAATGTTTAAAAACACCGGCCAAGTGCTAGTCAGACTCGCGCACGAAAGGTTCCGTACCACCGTACAATGGTAGGGAAGGTGTGGAGTGAATAGTTTGGATTTTACATAGCAAAATGTTGTTTACAGAGTAATTGGTGCGGCTACTTTCACACTCCATGCACGTCACCAGGTGCATTCAGAAGTTTGTATGTGATATTGGAAGAATTGTTGCATGGGATCCCCTTAAATATTTATTTTATTCTGTTTTTTAGTATTAGTATTTATAGCGGCAACAGAAATCACGGTTCATGAGATACAGCTTGGTGACAGACGGACAATACAGACAGACAGCGGAGTCTTAGTAATAGGGTCCAGTTTTTACCCTTTGGGTACTGAACCCTAAAAATGAGCCAGGGTGAATTGGAAGGTAGATTAAGCGTTTCCCATTTGGAACTGTCCAGGAATCAAACCCGATACGTTGAGATTCCGACGAACAGATGTGCCAGTATCGACCTAGCTGCTGCAACACGGCAGGCCGTCTCTCTGGAAGTCAGTAGGGTGAACATACCGACTAGACGATTTACGGACATATCCAGTTCCGGTTATTTACATATACTCGTCGTGGAAATTATACATAACAGTAACAACATTACTCGACTTAAGTAAAATAAACAATTTATTTGATTTGACTTCTTTTCGGTAATGGTCGTGACCTTACACTTGTAAGGTGTAGATGTCATAAAAAGAGCAAGAAATATTTAGATTATAACATGCAAGGGCGAACTCATATCCTGTCGTTATTATGGGTCAGAATACCGGTTTAAATTTCCAATACCGTTTTTTTTTCAAAATTCAAAATTCAAAAAGAGTTTATTTCCATAAGAAACACATAGGTAACATTTGGAGAATGTCAAATCTTAAACTAACACATGTATAAGGTACAGGGAAATATAGAACTCAATTTGAATTCCGTCACCTCAATGTTTTAGATGCTGGAGGCAAAGAGGCGACTAGAAACCTCCAGATTTATACGTTATTTTTTACAGAATTGGAGCAAACACCTTCCCAAGCTTTCTTGTCTTCTAAATAATCTGATATTTTGTAGTAACCTTTTTTACATAAGTGATTTTTAACAACATTTTAAAATTTATTTACAGACAATTCTTGTAACTCAGTCGGCCCTTTAAAAGATACATTAACCTTATGGAGCCTAGTAGTAGGTATAGCTAGTTTATTCCTATTTCTAGTATTGACATTGTGCCTGTCGCTATTCTTAGGAAATTTATTAATATTTTTGTGGACGTACATTAGGTTTTCATAAATATACTGACACGGCACTGTCATAATGTTAATTTCCTTAAATTTACAACGCAGTGACTCTCTGGGACCCACATTGTAGATTGCACGAACAGCCCTCTTTTGCAGCACAAATATTATGTTAATGTCTGCAGCGTTCCCCCACAGCAGTATGCCGTAAGACATAATGCTATGGAAGTAGCTGAAGTAAACTAGTCTAGCTGTTTCCACGTCCGTAAAAAGACGGATTTTTTTAACTGCATAAACTGCGGAACTGAGTTTTTTTGATAGCTTTTCTATGTGTGGGCCCCACTGAAGCTTATTATCGAAGGTGATTCCTAGGAATACCGTGCTATCTACAATTTCTAATTTTTCACCTTTAACATTAACATTAGCCGAGACTTGTTTAACATTGGGGAGTATAAACCGAATACATTTAGTTTTGTTATTGTTCAGTAAAAGATTATTAGCACTAAACCAATTGACTACCTTTGAGATTGCATTATTCACATCGTCAAAGTTCAAACTGCGTCGTTTCATTTTAAACAAAAGTGAAGTGTCATCTGCAAACAGTACAATCTCATGATTATCTCTGACAAGATGTGGCAGGTCATTAATATAAACCAAAAACAGGAATGGCCCGAGTATGGAACCCTGCGGTACACCCATAGTAACAACAGACCCTGGAGATCGTTTTCCATTAATGTCAACTCTCTGTTTCCTGTTATTTAGATAAGAAGAGAGAAGATCTAAAGAGTTATCCCTAATTCCATAGTGATGTAATTTCCTGATCAATGTCCCATGGACAACGCAATCAAAAGCCTTAGACAAATCGCAAAATACTCCTAGAGCATCATGCGACTCCTCCCAGGCATCATATATATGTGATAATAACTCAATACCGGCATCAGTAGTTGATTTGCCTTGTGTAAAACCAAATTGTTTACAGTGGAGTATGTTGTTGGTGTTGAAATGTGTAAGAAGTTGATTTAAAATTACTTTTTCAAATACTTTACTAAATGTAGGCAATACCGATATCGGTCTGAAGTTAGAAGGGTCAGATGTACTACCCGATTTAAACAAAGGTACTATTTTACTGTGTTTCATTAAATCAGGAAACACGCCAGAGTCAATAGATGCATTAAATATGAAAGCTAAATCAAGAGCAATAACATTTATTAGGGGCTTCACAACATGAACAGAAATATCCCAGAGGTCTGCAGTTTTCTTAACATTTATTGATTTAAAGGCTTTAATATGAATGAATGAATGAATGAATGGTGCTTCTCCAGCCAGGGTTCTAAACCTGTTCCGGTCTTTCGGCCGGCATACCAGAGGGCACAAGTTTTGAGGGGGGGCGGAATGACCTGCTCTGTAGGAAGGGAAGGATAGTGAATTCAATCGACCGACTCTTCAGCCTGAAGCCAATATAGGATATGTGGAATGGGGAGGATGTGGGATTTGGAGAGCAGCTGTTGTTTTCTTCAAGTTCTTGTTTTCCTTCTATTTTCAGTTATTGTTAATAGTTGAGTTTCCTGAGTCGTGTTCGTTTGGGTTAGCCGGTAAGTTTCCAGTTTCGCTTTTGCTGTCTGTTTCTGGGATACGGTATATTTGCCTCTAGGCCATCCTGACTTCGTCCCTGTTGTGTGATGATTCTGTCCAGTAACTGTGTTCTTCACCGTAGTATTTGATGTCATGCTTAAGGAAATCTTTCCAGGTGTATATAAGTCGGCCGACTTTCTTCTTCCTTGCTTCGTATTTGAATGGAGCGTGTAGTAAGTGCTGTTGTGGGCGTCGCAGAATATGTATAGTAACATATCCGGTGGTTTTTGATTCGTTTGGTTATCGTTTTGCCCTGTAGTCAGTCATGAATTTTGTGCTATCTTGGATAGCTTCTGGCGTTCTCAAACATGTCTCTGAGGATCAGGCATTCATATACTGACTGTCAACTGTTTGCTTTAGTGAGGGTTGCCGCTTTTTGTCCGTATTTACAAACAGTGCAATGACCATTTTGTAAATCAGACGCACTATAATTCAGTCCATGTTGGATTTCTTTATAAAATGCATTAGGGCCTTGGAATTGCATATGGCTCTTTTTTATTGTGTCCTATGTCCTGCCGTAATATATGTGCCGAGATATTTGATTTCGTTTACGGTTCGTATTGGAACTACGTCCAATTCACTGGTTGTTTATGGGGTCTCTTATAAGAATTTTCGTCTTTCTACTTTTAAGTTGAGCCATGAGCAGTTCTCCGATGATATTTAATTATTCACTTTTAGCTACTCCGCGGCATAGCAGCGCTGCGTATAAACGCTTTTTCAGGTCGCGGGCGGTCCGACTCTGGAACGCACCTCTTTGCACTATAAGAGACAGTCCGACTCTTTTTTCTTTTAAGAAACATATCAAAGAGCTCTACATGTCTCTTTCGTAAAAGTTATTGTATTTATTTTATTATATGTAAGGTTTATGTATATATCGGTAATTATTTCGTATTTGCTATCTGTATTTTACAGATATTTTAATTTATTCCTAGGCATTTTAGTTATAGTAATTATTGTGCACTGCCTACCCTTTTATGATAGCAATTCCTGTAATGCCTTGTTTTGCTGGAAGAAATCTCTTTCTAGAGACAAGCTCGCCCTTGTACATGCATTTTCTTTTGATGTAACTTTTAAAATATTTATGTGCAATATTGTGAAGGAGGTTTGTTCCTATAATAAATTCCCTTTTTCCTGTATTTCTTTATAGCGTCTTGTGCGATGCGAGCATACAGATACCAGAGATAGTGTTTTGACATATGTATCATGTTTGTTTACTGTATATAGGCTATGTGTATGTTTCTGTTAGTCAATTCCGCATCAATGTTGAGTCTTTTAGTTATGTGGAGATTTTTTATGTACTCAGTGAAAGCTTCTGCGTTTGGTGCGTCGATCGCAAGTTTGATGCGTGGATAATTGCTGTTAGCTTCCACGTATCTAGCTAAGTCTCTTCTGATGTGGGTATGGTTGAATGTCGCTCCAAACAGATGGTTGATTTGGTCTGCAATTGCATGGAACAGGCAGTTTCCATCTCTGGGCATTGGTAGAGTTTCCATTGTGAGATATTACTACAGCAGAAAGCCTCATGGTATTTTAGCTAATATGAATGTGTGTGTGTGGGTTGTTTCTAAGAGGTGTACGGCCGGTATGATGAGAGACGCTGTTTGGCTTTTTACGATCTATTTTTATTCTAATGTTTCCCGGTATTTCCAAGATGGGCTGACACCATAGAATGGGTGCCAGATGTGTGAGGGAACGTTGTGAGCCTTTTGTGCTTCGAAGCTTTTTCAATTGTTCCTAAATAGCAGTCAATTGTTTTGTCTAGTTTCTGGGAGTTTGGTGAGATGGCCTTTTTATGACATGCACTTGTTTAGTTTTTGTTTACTGTCGGGTTTAGTATATTTGCAGTTTAGCTACATAAAAATAATTCTAGGATTGTTAAGTTTTGGGTTGGCTTATTCACTGAGTTTCAGGGTTTAGTGGATGGTTATTGTTAATGACTGTTTTGAATGGTCTTTCGAAGATGAGGAGAAAATAAATCTCGAGGAGAATTATCTCGAATTTATTTTCAGGCAAAGCAATATAAGTATGTATGTAGCTATAATAATGTTTTATTAGTTGATTTTGATATTGCGTAGGTAGGGAATTGTTATATCCTGCCTATGACGCACCTATAAATGTGATTATGCCTTAGTCAATAGGGGCGACCGCGGCCGCAGTAAGTGGTGGTTTATTATTGTCAGGCAGCGAGTGGTGCTGAGAGAAATAAAGTTAGAGGTAGGTAATCACTATCAATGATGTCCTAATCGGAATGATCTCACCAGGTTGGTGTGTTTAGCGGCGGTGGTGGTGGAGGCAGTAGCGTTGAGGGTGTGTTGCGTAGGCGTCGCTCGCTGCCGGCCTGTCGCTGCGTGGTTCAGACGTGCACCTGGCCTAGAATAAATTCTAGGGCTTGCACAGATGGGATGCCTAAGAGTATCGCGCAGTTCTCTGGGCATTCATTACACTTGACCGCACTAGTATCATCACAATCACTGAAATGCGCGGTATTGCACAGATGGGGTGCCTAGATGGATCGCGCAGATTCCCCAGGTAACCCTTACAGTAACACGCGGTATAAGCCAGCCTATAAGCCAGGCTCGTTTTCGGGCCTCCGGAGGCAGAACAAAAGGCGCGCGCCGGGGATGAAAACTATTGTTTGTTTAAATGCGTTTGGGAGATCTCGGGGGGACACGTCCGTTCGGTCCGGCAACACAAACGCCACTCTTATTGATTTAAAGGCTTTAATAATATCTTTATCGTCTACATAATTAAACGAGAATTGATTTTCACATCTAGGTACATAGTCTTTTAGCAAAGATTCAGCGACTACTTTGGAAGAGTCTAAAGACTTTGTAGAAGAGATTGGGATGTCAGTAAAAAAAAAATCAAACGCTTTAGCTACATCAATATCATTTTTGAAAGTAATATCATTAATTTTTTATTCATATTCATTGTTTTTAATACTGACCTTTCCAGTCTCACTTTTGATTATATCCCAAGTTGATTTAATTTTTTTATCACTTTTTCTTATTTTAGATCTGATATAATTTGATTTCGCAATTTGACAAACTTTTTTAAAGATTTTTGAGTACTTTTTTACTTTATCCATGAACTCTTCACTATGATTCCATTGTTTTTCACTATATAATTCATATAAATTTTGTCTAATTTTAAGTATACCTACTGTGGCCCACTTACTAAAGTTAAGTTTGTCTGAGACCACAATCGATCTGGTAGTAAATACTGCATTGAACGCATTGCTGAATTTGTAAAAAAAAATACAATATGACTCATTAGAGTAATTGATAGGTAGTTTGCTATCCCAATTCAATTTAAACCTTTCAAACCGATGTGCAGTCACAGGTATGTATTGTATCTTTCTTGTAGAACTTTTTTTAAGTTGAATTTCTAGTCTAGTGAAGTAATATATTGACCTAAATGGTCTGACTTTAAATTACTTATAATTTTTTTAAGTACATTTTTTTCATTTGGATAAGCAAATATATTGTCTATACAATTTGCTGAGGTTTCAGTTATTCGAGTAGGTTCCATGAAAAGAGGCTTTATGTTGTGAGAATTAAATAAGTTAGTTAGTCTCGTACTAAGGGAGTAAGTTTCTAATAAATTTACATTGAAGTCTCCACATATCATGAGAGTTTTATTAGATTTTGATACTTTAAATAATATGTCATCCATGAATTTTTCAAAAACATCAAATGGACCTGATGGTGGGCTGTAAACGCTTATTACAATTATGCGCTCCAATTCAACACATGCTACTTCAATGTGGCTTTCAACTGATAAACATACTATGTCATTACGATTTTTGAACTTTATGTGTTTATTTAGAAATATTAGAGAGCCTCCACGAACAGCATGTGATCTGCAAAAAGAACTACCAACCTGGTGGTTAC
Source organism: Argyresthia goedartella (assembly GCA_949825045.1). NCBI lineage: Eukaryota > Metazoa > Arthropoda > Insecta > Lepidoptera > Argyresthiidae > Argyresthia > Argyresthia goedartella. Next base: position 10,564,441 of record OX463809.1, read on the forward strand.
TGAAATTGAACATGAGCTCATGGCTTTTTAGCCAATGTTCTGTTAGATATAAAATATCAATATTAAAAGAGTTCATGTACAATTCCAACTCTAATAATTTACTGTTAATACCTTGAATATTTTGGTGGACCAGATTAGTAAACTTTGCATTTATTTTACAATATTGAATTTTTCTGTTTTTATTATGTACTTTATTAATATTATTTGACGGGCTAGAGACTTCCTCTATTGTCGTTGTATCTAATTAAAATGACTTGGAAAAGCTTCCAAGGTTTTGTTTGAAACATCAGTATAATGCTCAATAGAGGCATTATGTGTAGCCAAATTTTTGGCTGTTATATTAAAATAATAGGACAGCGAATTTGCTACTTGTCTTTTGTAATAACTAGGAAGGTAATATTTACCTTTAATCAAATAATATTTATTTCTACTAACAAAATTGCTAGTATCCATTACATGTATATTATTATTGCATGATATAGTATGCAAGGTCATATTCAGCTTATATCAAAGGTTGTTTTCTGATTGTGGCAGGCTGTCGCTGTAAGGGAATGTGAACATAACAATTTGTTTTACTTTTAAAGAACAGAGCTTGTCTAAATATTTAATTAAGTCAGACTTGTTCACATTACCCCTATTACCCAGGCATATGATTAAATAACAGTCATTACTATATGTAGCGTTATCTACTTTTTGCATAATATCATGCAGATTACAGTTGGGTAAACAATTATTTATTACCGTATGGTCCATATACATATTTAATAATTGGCCCATATTTTTTATAAGTTCATCGCTGTACATAATTGTTTTTATACCTGGATATGAAGTGCTAACATCCAGAAGGGAAGTAGCTGACGGAGCACAGTCCGGCACACAACAGCAGCTCTCCAATATTTTAGTTTCTAGGCTAACCTGGCTACTGAGAACTGCATCCATAGCTAGATTCAGTTCCCTGGTTTCCTCTCTGGTTTTGTCATAGAGGCTAATGTAGTGCCCCAGGGAGCGCTCTGCCTGGTCAAGTTTGCATCTTAGCTCATGCATGTTGTCCTCATAGCTAATCTGATTATAATTAAGCTGAGCAGTACACAGCTCCAGTTTATCTAAAACCCTTCTTTTATTATGAAGCTTTGTTACAACCTTTTTTTGTTTTTTTAGCATATTTTTGTTTTTTTTTATAAACTTATTAATTTTGACATATTTTCTTAACTTATTTTTACTTAGTTTCAATTTGTGTGTGCTGTCCCTGCTGCTGGCTGCCACATTACACACTGAGTCATCCTTAGTAAGGTCAATAGTCATAGTGGGCAAGCTACAGCCCGCAACAGAGACATGGCCCAAGGAAGTATTTACTACTACCAATTCATCAAATAAGCTCTGCGTGGTCACTGTGGCAGAGCTAATAGCCGCTTCTTCCAGCTGTGTGATATGTTGGTGTGCATCACACAGTTCCTTCTCCAGGATTGAAGTTCTGTGCAGGACGGACTCAAACTCAGTGCCACAGTGCTCATCAAACCCATCTATTATTAGTTGCAGCCTATCCCGTTCCTCAATAATAGAAATATTAATGGAATGTAGCGCGGACAGTTCCCTCTTTAATTTTTGATTGTTTTCTAAGGTTTCCAAAATAGTTTTTTCATTTTCATCTCTTTCTGCTTCTAATTGTTCCACCTGTCCCTTTGCTTGCTTTAATTCCTGCAAAACCAGTTGGAGCCTGGACTCCGCTTGGCGAGACAAAGCATTGCGAGTCATCATTATGATTAGTAATGTGAAAACAAAGACAAAAAATACTCGCATGTAGCAAGGGAAAGGCAAGACAATGTCAGTTGAATACAGTGTCAAGACAGTTTGAATCGTCCTTTGGTCTGTTGGCCCGTGATCGATTATTTTATCACAATTATAATTCTGACCACGTTTATCACTGGGACACTATTAATTGACTTAACAAACACTAAAAACTAACACTACATTCACAAATAGACGAATTTAAACAAAATTATTTAGTTAAAATACAGCACAGCTGTTTTTGACGTGTAGCCTCGGGTGCGGTCCGATTCTGAATCCCATAACTATATCATAAACAAATAACAGGTGGTGTTTCGAGAAAATCACTTTTATTAAAGCTTAATCTTACAGCCGTTTACATAAAAACGTATTCTTCTTACTAGGAATTGGTATAATAATATACAAAAATGTTGGTGGGCAAATAATTAAATCTTAGCACCAACAAAAACGAAATTACACAAAAAATATGTTTAAATCACAATAAAATAAAAAATGAGTGAACTAAAGGCTCATACTCTATCTCTGATAGGCAGGATTCTAGGTAAACGGGATCTATCAATTCAGGTAAAATGGACATAAAATAGAATTCTTCTAATTTGGAGACAATATAATTCCAGAAGTCATTGTGTTTTTCTGTTCTTTCATGTGGCAGTCCTTTGGGCGTCCATACGATGAAAATACTGTATTTACTGTTGGTTATATGTAGTTGCCCTTGTATTTGGTAGTAATAATTATGATTTCGATTTAATTATATTTTATTCAAGTCATCCTTAATGCAAAATAGTAGTTTATGTGACTGCTGCATAATGGAGGATATTAAAACTCGAGAGTGGGTTTAATAATATAATATCACTCGAGAGTTTTAATGCCTAATTATGTACAGTTACATACATTAGTTTATCTACACACATATCATAAGCTCTCTTTGATGTGTTCAGGAACCGCATGTTTGACCGGCATTGTGGTTCTGCAATTGTTTAGCTTGTTCTTTAGTACCAACTTCACGCAGACGGGCGTCGGCGTTCGAAATTTGAATGTCAGTCAGTACCAACTTCACAGACAAACTAGGGACGGCACGCGGGTGGGCGTCGGCGTTCGAAATTTGAATGTCATTATATGTAGAAAAACTACACATAATGACCATTATGTGTAGTTTCCCAGATACGAAACGAGTTTTTACCAAGTAGTTTAACATAATGCTGATCGTAACGTGCGGTTTTTGAACGCAGTAAAGAGGGTTTATGATACGTGTGTAGATAAAGTATTTTTTTTATGATCTATCGCTTCAGCTGGTGTAACGTTCGCTGCGCTCGCAGGACATTTTATTTCAACGATTCCATCGTCACCTATCAAACCATCTGGGCTCGCCCCAAGAAAAGGATTTTTTTTCTTAACCCCTCGCACCCCCAGCCACTTGGCGCCGACACAGCTCGTCCCCCAGGCACACTTAAGCCCGCGCGGCGCGCGACACTTGACTGACGTATCAAGTGATTATGTTGAAATGGTAACTCTTAGAACTATGAGAGTGCTAAATATGAGTAGCTAATGAAACCCTCTCTTAGTCAATGCAAAACTTATGTCACAGTGACCTTCCTTTATTATTGTACCGACATGAGAATCACAGACATCTATGAAAATGGTCCTTCTCGACAAATCTAGCAGACATGAGAAAAACATCAACAACATATACATGTTATTTGATACCTACGTAATCTAAATAACATTACCCTTTCAAAACAATAAAAACATTAGTGTGTTCTTATATAAACTGTTCAATATTTCAGCGTTTGAAATTTTCCAAAAATACGGAAATCGAAAAAGTGTTTTTTTTGAGGCACGTTTGGAATATTTTTTTCTATGAATGACCATAGACAATTGTATCGGATTATAGACTTTGTCTTATTGAGCGTCTGGAAAATCTTTAACAGTATCAACATGACAAAAATTGGCCTAAATATACCGGTTTAAAAAAGCGCGGGAGCGAGAGCGTCATATGACGCTTGGGGGACGGACGGTACTCGAGGCGAGCGTCATATGAGGCTTGGGGGATTGTAAGGTTAAACGAGAAATCCAGATGGATCAATTTGAAGCCCTAAAAGTTTCTCAGCATATTTTAGTGCTATGGGTTCGGTTTCATGACCGTATTTTGTTGCAGCATTGCCTTTAAATGTCCTATATAAAAGTTGCCACTATGTTTTAACAAGACGTCGTTTGTTTTAATTTACACACTTGGAAAGCTAGGAATTTAACTATCTTGACCTGAGGTCCAAAAAAGGTACAGGTATAAAAATATAATACAAAGGTAAATAAATATAATTCACCATGTTAAAAACTTCAAAACCGACTTCAAGTTCAAGCCCTATTTCTTCCTCCCCGGTCCTGATGCGAATGAAGTCTATATACATGAAAGGCCTCATCAACATTTGCTGAACGGAACCACAAACCAAAATGTCATCAGTGTATATTTTTTTTTGTTTTGTTGATTTTTTCAAAAAGTGCTAAATTTATTTTGATAAAATTTATATGGGACCACTTCTGAAGTATGACCTACCAATCAAAATAAGAATCATCAACATCGCTTTATAAAAAAAACGTCCAACTATTTCGAAGTCTGTTGAAAATACTTACTGTGTGATACATCCCATCGTTCGGAGTCCATTATCAGGAAACAAATACCTATGCGTTTATAGTAGAATTTTGATGATTTTTGAACTGTTTACTTTTGAACAACAACGCACGCACTCAGTAGTCTAGTCTCACTCGGATATATAATTATCATGGTATTAGGTTTGTATGGAAAGTTCATTCTTCGCCGGCTTCTTAAGTAATCTTGAACATTGTAATATCCCCTTTTTGACAAAGTTGCTTTTACGTGGTTTTTAAATTGCTAAAATGGCATAAACATAAACATTTAAAAGGTATTTGAAAGGTAGCAAAACTATAATAGACATCCGTGGTGACTCTGATTTAGAAGCAAATATGGGAGATTTACATTGAAGATAAGATAGCTCTATCATTTGATAGATTCGTCTGTAACGTGCGAACGAAACGCCGGTCATGCATTGAGTGAAATAGATGACACATCTAATTGATATAAGTGATTATCTGCATTCGAATCGATGTTATAATTCTCACTTGTTAGATAGTATCCTTTGGGCAGACCTCTATAAATGAAAAATGTACATTTTCACTCGACTCTGTTCGGAAATGTGGCGAAAGATGGTCTGTAATGGGGCAAAGCAATGAATAGTTAAACAGGACATCAAAAAAAAATTTATCCAGGCCAGAACAAATGGTTCAGTCCATGTTAACAGATGGCACTTCAGTCAGATGAACGAAATTCAAAAACTCAAAACTAAAATCATTTATTGCAAGTAGGCAAAATAATTCACTTTTACAAGTCAAACATTTACTTAAGTCTCATATAAATGAAAAAAAAAAAAAAATATGATCAACTAAATTAATGAGTACATAACTGATTATGGTTTGAGTTTGAAAAAGGTAATTTCTTCTTCAAGTGGTGATTCATGGCTGAATCTCGCACAGGAAAAAGAAACTCCATTAACTCTACCAGTGCTTCGCAAATACGCCCGTCAGAGAAGATAGCACCAAGAAACTCTACGGGGATGTAATGTCATTTTTTTTATTACACAATGTACGATATAAAAATTATCTAATCTTATGACAATATTATAACATCGTATCCATAAGTGCCAATAAGATGTCTCAAAATAACAATCTGACAAAATAAATAAATAAGAACAAAGACAAGCTGATGAAATGAACCAAAATTATGAGAAACCAGACTGGACCAGTCCCCCCAAGCAGCACCCGTTCACGAGTTTGACTTGTGCACCAGCTCTTGGAAACGGAACAAGTCGTTCTCTACATAATTATGTATGAGTGTGACAGGAATATAATTTTTGGCAACATTGACGTCAAAACATAACAATTATTTTTGGAAGATATTGACCTTGTTTCTATGTTGTTTTGTTGTCTGTAAATGATGTTTAGTGTAAACATACTTCATTCTTATTAATAAATCTTACTTATTTTGACCAGCTTCAATATGAATTTAAGGTAACGGGAAACGAAAAGTGTTTTAAAACATCCATCAGCGGAAGTGACGTCCTGGATGCCATTGTGACACTTCGATGTAAGGGACAGAGCTATGCGTCTAGTCTCCCTTCCCTTTCCAAGTCAAAGAAGGAGAACAGATTAACGTATACTTATGTAACACGTACTTACGCGTGTCTCAGTTGCATTCAGGACGTCACTTCCGTTGATGGGTGTTTTCACGCCAAACTGTCAACTGTCAGTTTGAACTTCCGATTTTTGGCAATAAATTGTAGCAGATTTTTTTTTTTTTAATTAAGCTCGTAATGTATTCGACATAATATACGTGAAAGTGAAAGCAAAAATAAAATCACTTCATATGTTCTGTTTGTTCGACGTCTGATCCGCAATCTGTAGGGACTGGTATCGAAACCAAGTACCTACAAACATATTTTAGGGTTCCGTACTCGAAGGCTGCCAAACGGGACGCTATTACTAAGCCTCCGCTGTCCGTCCGTCTGTCAACAGGCTGTACAGTTCCCCAATTTTGATAATGCGCATAGGATTCTTCGCCACTGTTCGTTAAAGTTCGTATTTCCGAGCGATCGGGAGATGATATCTACATAGAGTGGTACAACCTACCAATCGTCTGAAGGAACACTATCTTTCTATATCTTAGTTATGAGCTTTCTTATATGTATTAGTTTAATAGTTATATATGCTATAAACATATGTATGTACTGGTGTATGTAGTGTATTTATTTAAGTTATTTTAGAGCTTACATTGTGTATTACATTTGTTTTCTTTATAATATCAAATATATACAAACCTGAGGGAAAAGAAAAATAAATGATAAAGCAGGATTTAAAAATCTATATTATTATTATTATTAATCGAAGTCAGAGAGCATCTCTATTCCTGACATCGGAGAGGCATCGTATAAATCATTGTATTGTTCTTGGTCACTTTCCTCACTGGTATCATCACCTGTGTAAATAATCATTTCATCAGCAAAATTATCCATCCTTGGGTCGATTTTCCTAAATTCATCTTCGCATTTTATGGCATGATCACGAACTTTTCTCCATTATTCAGACCCTATCATATTGACTTTTTCTAATATAAGTTTTGTAATGGACGTTACATTCATTGCGATATTTTTTGTGGCCACATATTGTTTTATTTGTGCCCAAATGTTTTCAATAGGGTTAAAATCGGGATGGTATGGTGGTAAACGTACAATTTTGTGCCCATGTTCCTCCATTATATGATCAATAGCAAATGTGGTGTATTGTTCTTTATGTATCTTTATGACTTCGTATATTTCGGGTTTCAATTTATTTGGGTCATGTGGAATATTATGTTGTTGCAGCCATGCTATCATTTGTGGTTTGGGTGTGTTTGAGTTTGGTGGTTTCACAGACAGCTTATTATGATACGGGGCGTTATCGATTACCATCACACTGTTAGGAGGCAAGTTGGGAATCAATTGATTTCGTAGCCAAGTTTGATAACATTCCGCGTTCATTTCTTTATGATAATCACCCTCTGAATCAACACATTTATGCAACATTAGAGCCCCTGGGACGAATCCTTTTTCATTGCCCGCATGGACTATAATAATTCGCTCTCCTTTAGAAATGGGTTGTTTTATACCTTTTTTGTTGCAATCTTGCCAAGTTTTACCTTTAGTATGCGATGTGTGCACGTATGACTCGTCCATAAATACTATGTTTCTACCAGCGTCCCTCAGCTGTTGTATTTCTCTGAGATATTTGATCCTTTTTAAACGTACATCTTGCTTTTCCATATGTAACCGTCTGTTGGTATCAGTTCTCAGAAACCTAAACCCCATTGTTCTCAAAATGATCCTTAAAGTCTCTGCACAGCCTTTGAAATTAATAGCTTCGATTAACTTTTTTCTCAAATTATTTATAGTTGGGAGTTCTTTGAGTGTTAACTGTAAATTGTATATTATATCTCGAATAACACAGTAGTCGAAATCATCAAGCCCCATCCGAAACCTACTTTTAGGTTTTCCTTTTTTTGGTGATGTAAATTTCTTTGATTGATTTGTTTTTTTTTCATTTAAGATGTTAGTCAAAGTCCGCCGTGAAATTCCTGTAGCTTTTGTAACACGGTCTTGAACTTTATTAAAATAACCATCATGGTCTTTTTTGAATACATTCGCTTCATTTAAGAAATAAAGGTATACATTAAACACAATCTGTCGTGTTTGTGACTTAAGCGGCTTCCCACGTTTAAATTTCTCCATTCTGGAAGAAAATAGGAATGATAATTTACATTACATGATCAATAGACACTCGTGGATATTGATTGTGCCGCTACATGATAATAGTTGAAATTAAACATACCTCTCTGGAAACAAAACTAAGAAGGGTGTGTAGTATGAATGAGCTCTATATGATTCCACTTACAAACAGCATGCGTCCGGTCGCCGTCAATATTCAAAGACAACTGACTCAAATGTGTGAGGGAGTGGCAGGGGAAGCAGCAGCGGCGACTTTCGATTGTTTGTAGATGACAATAACACCTATTTCTTTAGGGCAAGGTACAAATTGCAAGTGCAATGTTTAGGGCTCATACAACTATTCGGTGTGTGTTATGATTCGGTAGTTTTCGGCATACGAACATTGGCGAAGATTCGTATGCGCATTATTAAATTTGGGGAACTGTATCTCATAAACCGTGATAGTAAGACAGTTTAAATTTTCACAGATGCCGCTGTACAACAAATACTAAAAACAGAATAAAATAAATATTTAAGGAGGCACCCACCCATACAACAAACGTGATTTTTTGCCATTTTTATAGATGATGGTACGGAACCTTTCGTGCTCGAGTCCGATTCGCACTTGGCCGGTTTTTATCTTTGTTTTTATGTTATGATTTTTTACAGTTAAGTTTTCTTGTACGATGGTTCGGACGGAACCCTTCACGTGCGAGACCGACCTGCACATGACCGAACTTTAATTTTTATTATCGCCTTATTTACTTTATACATAAAAACTTCAGGAACACTTGAAATCAAAATGCCAGTACAGACAGATATAGATCTTTTCAGATACCTTGTCCCTTCGCCGTTAAGTTGGTAGCAATGAAACCAGTGTTGCTAGTTTTTGAAAATGCAAAAGTTAGGGAGAAAATATCATAACTACAGTTCATAAAATATTACAAAGAGATATGAAATATAGATAACACAATACTTCATGAAATCCACTTTTTAAACCCCATGTATATGTATATGTTATTACCAAAACAATCGGAAAGAATCAAAGTAGAAAAAATAATGTCAAAATCTATCCAAATTTGCTGCATCCAATTTAAAAGTGTTTGAAGAATGAATATGTTCATTTGAATAATCGATGTTTTTAAGCAATATCCCCTCACTAACAGGCTAAGACTGACAACCGACAAGGATCACGTTATCTTTTTTATACTGTAACTCATGTTTGTAACAAATGTTTATATATGTTTCCGATTCACATATGTATCAGACATCTCCAAAAAACTCCCTCAAACACGATATTAAATACTACGGAAAGAATCCTAGCTACTGGATGGAAATAGCACACAATAGGGATGAAGTTAGGGCCCACCTTGAATCTAATATATCAGGTCCCGGAAACAGACAGCGAAACTGAAAGCACATCAGACAACACAGCAGAATAGAACCCAGAAAATCTACCAACAACACATGAAACAGAACATCAGGAAACATGAAGAAACGTTTTTCTGCTCTGCCATCACACATCCTCCCCTGTCCAAACTTCCTATATTAGCTAAAGGTTGCATCGATCGGTCGATTCTATTCACAATCCTCTCCTATCACATTTAGCAGGTCACCCCTTCCCTCAAAAGACGTGCCCTCTGGTATGCCGGCCATTTGACCGGACTAGTTATTACCCTGGCTGGAGTGGTACAATGCGTTCGTATTTCTTATTGTAGCTACCTACAAACCTGCTATATTATTTTTTGAAAGCGAGGATTTGTGATCTGAGTCTGGTAACCGGATATTGCTTTTCCCCATTTGAGTTGTTCACTACAGCCAATTTGACGGCAGACAAAGTTATCTGAAACGCACAACAGTACATTAGCCCTAGTCGATAATTGCATTAATCGATACCTGATTATGGGTGTAGATGGACTATCCAATTACTTTCTCTGCTTTCTGCTCTACGCTACAAGAATTGCCATGCCCGACTACATATACAACTTTGCATACATACGTGAAACACCAACGTTGTACATCCTAGTAGCACTTGTAAGAAAACTTCAGCATATTAGAGAATCTTCTAATGCAACTCGTTGGGGCCACCATCGATATCTCTAGAATGTGTGGACCGCTATAGGTTTTGAAAACATACACGGAAATGACAGACAGGACACTACACAAAAATACATAATAACGTAGATTTTGAGTATGTATTATTATAGAAATAATAATGTATTCTAACGTTACTGAGTTAGACTGACTTATGTCAACGGTTTACTCTTTGTGTTAGGAAGTTCCCTGATCATGGGAATTCGACTGTAATTTGAACACTTACGTTGCTCGCCAAACAATCGAAGACCCGATTGTAGATTGTAGGTAGACCCATATCCGTCAGATAACACTTTTCCGAATGTCATAAAAACCTACTTGTTACCAATAGACAAGTTTTGCTTAGTTTATTTACTTCCCAATGGTAAAAGAAGTACATAAATATATATGGCCTTACCACAAAAAAATATACTACTGTTCAACACTTATTTAAAAACAAAAACGTATGGGATTTGACGTTTGTTTTGATTTTAAACTCTGTTTAATATTTTTTGAGGTAACATCGATATAATTCAAAGTTACCAATAAATTGCCGTGTAATGTACCTTCTCCTGCGAAAGTGTAATATTTTTACCAAATAATTTCATCTAGGGGTTTTCTGACGGCTCAGTTATCAAAGCGGCTCGCCAGATGGCGTCATTGAAATTGCGGATCTACCACAGAATAATAATAAGTAAGAGAGACAGAGTAATATTACTGTAAGTTCGCGCTTACACTTTTGCATCATGTCGGGATGCAGGGTAATCCTCAAATTATCTCACGTCCCTCTACCGATATATTTGGAAGCCTTGATTTTTAATCAACCGTCAGAAAACTGCTAATTCAATTAAAATTCTGTATTTGCAATTGTAACATCAGTACTTTAGTTATATTGAAACGCATTATTGGGCCTAAACAGATATTATACATATTAGGAAAATTACTGTATTCTTTAAGGTGAATAACTGGCTAAATGTGGGCACGGTTGAGCCACTGCCACGCCGTAAGGAAAAAGGCGATGCATCCATGTCTATAGACCGTTGTACGTGAACTTGCTCTCTATTTCAGTGCTGAACCTGACCCTGATCGACCTGCCGGGCCTGACGAAGGTGCCGATCGGCGACCAGCCCATCGACATCGAGGCTCAGATCCGCAACATGCTGCTGCAGTTCATCAAGCGCGAGTCCTGCCTCATCCTCGCGGTCACGCCGGCCAACACCGACCTGGCGAACAGCGACGCGCTCAAGCTGGCCAAGGAGGTCGACCCTCAAGGTGAATATGACACTATTAATGTGAAGGTTAAGATGTTACGATGGATGGATGGATATATGTTTGGATGTTTGTGCTTCAACCACGCTAAAACGGGTTAACGGATTTGTACCAAATTAAGCACACACGTGGTTTATGAGCCAGAATAACATAAGATACTTTATATGTGACTGCACCGGGAGGAGTGTAATGTTATCTCGGTTAATGATAATTCTTAGGTACACGCAGACGAATTTGCGGGCACCAGCTAGTAACACTACATTTGCTTAATCAATATTTGATTGGATCAATCTGGAGCGATTAGTGGAGCAATCTGGAACAATTCCAACAAAAATGCGGTAATTGTTTCCGCGTTAATGCTTGCAATAGCTCCATATATTCCATCTTGTTCAATATCGCCAATACCGCATGCGGAATACCCATTGGAGCTGCGGTAGCAGCTTGCGGGACAAGGTCTTCCACTCGCACGACATCAAGCTGGCTACCAAAGTATCTGTTTACATGGCGATTGTAATACGTAACCTGATGTATTCCTCTGAGACGTGGTGCTTGTACCGCACATATTCGCACATTAGACAAAATCCATCTTCGATGCCTAGTGCCTACGCGACATTATGAACATCAAATGGTCGAATCGTGTGAGCCACACCGATGTACTTCGACGAGCGAATATCGGCGGAATAGAGGCGTATCTGATGTGATGAGGCGACAGCTACGATGTAGTGGACATGTCACCCGAATTAACGAGGAGTGAGTGGCGAAGCGCATCTTTTACTCTGAACTGCAGGAAGGCAAGCGGAGATCCGGCGGCCAACTCCTCAGATTTAAGGATGTTCAGAAGAGACATATGAAGAGATGCAACATTGAGCCCTCCTCGGGGGAGCGACTGGCAGGGAATCGTCCAGAATGGCGGCGCTTGGTGCAACAAAGCGTTTACCGCTTCGAATCCCAAAGACGGGCTGACTTGGACGCGAAGCGCGACCAACTGAAGGCTAGAGCACCAGCATCCAGCATACAACAACCTGCACTCTGTGCGGGCGCACGTTTTCATATTATATTAATAGTCATATGAGGGCACATGATCGACGCCTCACAAACAAACCAGGGAACCTTTAAGGAAGTCGCCGAGGCCGAATACAGCTTGGAAGATACCCCACAACAAGATACCATAGGACATGACACTATGAAAGTAACTAAAATATCCCTGCTAGCCTAGATGTAGCCACATCCGTATTTTGTCTGATGTACCTAACAGCGTAGCCGTATCCGTATTTTGTCTGATGTACCTAACAGCGTAGCCGTATCCGTATTTTGTCTGATGTACAATCGAACCAACTGAATCATGACCCATTTGCCTGATAATTCGTTTGAAACTTTCAAACTTGTAAGATCTATCTAAATGTCAGTGTCTAATCAAATGATAACAAGTTCGTTACCAAGGAAATAAACCTTCAAGCGAATTTCGACCTACTTGCATTTAAGGGGTTTAGCAAAATAAGCTTATGGTGGGTCATGATTCAGATGGTTCGATAGTACCTAACAGCGTAGCCGTATTCGTATTTTGTCTGATGTACCTAACAGCGTAGCCGTATCCGTATTTTGTCTGAGGTTCCTAACAGCCTAGCCGTATCCGTATTTTGTCTCATGTACCTAACAGCGTAGCCGTATCCGTATTTTGTCTGAGGTTCCTAACAGCGTAGCCGTATCCGTATTTTGTCTGATGTACCTAACAGCGTAGCCGTATCCGTATTTTGTCTGAGGTTCCTAACAGCGTAGCCGTATCCGTATTTTGTCTGATGTACCTAACAGCGTAGCCGTATCCGTATTTTGTCTGATGTACCTAACAGCGTAGCCGTATCCGTATTTTGTCTGATGTACCTAACAGCGTAGCCGTATCCGTATTTTGTCTGATGTACCTAACAGCGTAGCCGTATCCGTATTTTGTCTGATGTACCTAACAGCGTAGCCGTATCCGTATTTTGTCTGATGTACCTAACAGCGTAGCCGTATCCGTATTTTGTCTGATGTACCTAACAGCGTAGCCGTATCCGTATTTTGTCTGAGGTTCCTAACAGCGTAGCCGTATCCGTATTTTGTCTGATGTACCTAACAGCGTAGCCGTATCCGTATTTTGTCTGAGGTTCCTAACAGCGTAGCCGTATCCGTATTTGGTCTGATGTACCTAACAGCGTAGCCGTATCCGTATTTTGTCTGAGGTTCCTAACAGCGTAGCCGTATCCGTATTTTGCTGATGTACCTAACAGCGTAGCCGTATCCGTATTTTGTCTGAGGTTCCTAACAGCCTAGCCGTATCCGTATTTTGTCTGATGTTCCCAACAGCAGTCACAGAACGGTGGCCAAGGGGAGCGACAAGGCCAGGGGGCAGACCACCTTCCCGATGGTCCGACAAGTCATCAAGTCGACAGGATCTCAAGGGATACCGTTGACTCAGGACCGTGAGGATTGGCTCTATAGAGACGAGACCTAGGTCCAGCACTGGGTTGATTTGGGCTGAGTATGAGAAACTATAAATGACCATGGAAAAGGTTTTCTTGCGGAAGCGGCTAGTGATTTTAGTATCATGAATTCAGGAGTTTAAAATGTAAAACAAAAGGACGGCTTTAGGTGCGAACATATTTAGGAAGCCAAGTTTATTGTGTGTGACTAGCTTTTGCCCGCGGCTTCACCCGCGTTGTTTTAGTTTTTGTGTAGTCAATTGAATGTGTCAATATTTTTCGGACCAATTGTAGATTTTGGAAACTGAGGATAACATTTCTAGGTTGCTTTTCACAGTTACAGTTAATACTACTAACCTTTTTGATTTTATCCTTAAAGTACCTTTTTTCAACATCAAAATCAAAAATATTTAATTCTAATTAACATTTTTACAAATCATTTGTCGAAGTCAAAGCTATCATGGATGGCACGTTCGCTACCAGTGTACGTATCTTTTTATTTTTCTTTTAAATATATAAATAATCATATAAGGCATAATTATAATCTATTCCACTGATTTGGGATAACAGTTGACCAGACGTTTTTATCATCTAAGTAATAATTTATCGTAAATATATATGTATACTACATTAGAGGTTCTGCCCTCTGATCCTTGTACGATCAGGCTCCAAGGTGAGCTCACTCTCGAGCAGGCCACATAAAACTGACCGTGCGAAAAGCAGTCTCCCCTAAGATCAATTCCTGCTGTTTTCAGTGACTGACCCTGAGACAAGCTTTGTGTGATGTATTGGACAATAAGTTATCCAAAAACTTCTCCAGAATGTCCCAGGGTGATTTTATATTACTTTTTAATAAATAATAAATTATCAAAGAAATAAATAATATGCGGGATTCAATTTCTGCACCTACAAAACCTGCCTAAAATTAACTAAACTTGATGATGATGATGATGCGAATTGCCATTTGAGCAATTTAAAAACCATGTTAAAACTACTTTGTCGAAAAAGAGACATGACAATGTTCAAGATTACTTAAATGACGGGACTGTATGGGGTCAATCTGGCTCAAAACAGATCTTGCTGTTAATAATTTTGTAATTATTTATTCCTGCTTATTAATTATGATATAATGATATTAAAAAATTTGTATTAGTTAAGCACAAGCAATTTTTAAAAGAGATCTAAAAATCAATCTGTAGGAGTTTCTACGCCCTTCTTCTCCGAGAGTCTTCCAATGTAGAGAAGTGGCAAAAAATGACGATTGCTAAGTATATGTAAATGTAAAATCTACAGTAATAAAGACATTTGGAATTTGAATTTGGACTGGGTTGGTCCTCCGTTCATCATGCCGTCTAGCCAAGCTTCCCGCCCATCTTCGACCTTGGTTTTCCGTCGAATTTCGACTTTTGACACGCGTTCAACGAGAGATACCTTGCATGGAACGCTCCATTGCTCTTTAGGTCACCTTATTTCTGTGCATAATTTGCTTAGTGAGTGCCTATGTTTAGGCTCCATAGGTGAGGCTATACTCACATATGGAGCCTATTGTCTATGCAAGACACATTGTATTATAGTCAGTGTTTATACACAGTGGTCTTCAGGCATTGTGGTAGTTTGAACTTCAAGACTTTGTCTAGTTTCCGGACATCAGCCCATCCTAATCCGACGCGTCTGTCGAGCTCCTTTACCTGTGCTCGGTCTTAGGATAAACTATGAACAAGATAGACGTAATCGCTGACCACCTTTATGGTGTCAAAAGTCAAAAGTCAAAGTTCTTTATTACTGTAGATATTTACATATACTTAGCAAACGTCATTTTTGCCGCTTCTCTACATTGTACCACTGTGGGAGAAGAAGGGCGTAGAAACTCACACAGATTTATTTTTAGATCTCTTTTAAAAATTGATTGTGCTTAACTAATAAAAATACTACAATATTAATTATTATGATTAATATGCAGGAATAAATAATTACAAAAATAATAACAGCAAGTTCTGTGTTGGCGCCATTGCGAACTATGATGGTCGGTACATTTAAAGAGCGATTCGTCATCTTGGTCTTGGACATGTTAGTTCTGAGACTGACTATCAGGAAAGCTTCATGCAGTTCTGCGAGCATATTTTGGACATCTGAGACGCGTTCGGCGACGATCATGAGGTCATCCGCGAACCTAAGATGCAACATGCGCGTCCCGTTAATTGACTTCTCTCTCGCTCCCATCCAACGTATTCATGATATCCTCCAGGACGTTGATGAATAGTTTGGGCGAGAGAGTGTCCCCCTATCGGAAGCCCCGGTCTATAGATGCGCATGCGGTGGAGAGAGTGGAACACGGCCCAGTGCTCAACGCTCGCAAATGCCTTCTCATATTCAACGAAGGGGCCGGTTATATTCTCTGCATTTTTCCATCAGCTGCTGACAGCATGGCATTTATAGTTGCTCAACTGAATTGCCTATTTGTTTTTGTTGCGGTGTGGCGGTATCTAGCAATAATTGCTATTTGTTGCCATTGCCGTAAATTGCTTGATGTATTCAGAAGTTTCGGGACGCCATATTTGCTCGGAGTCGGACAATTTTAGTTGCCTGTAAAAGCACAGCTTTATAGCGTATATATTGTTAAATCCGGCCTTTTTCTACCATTAAAGACATCTGAAGACGGGATATTGTCTCCAGATCGCCCTGATAGTTCAAAATCTTTGTTAGGAGACGGTATCCAAAGAAGAAGATGTACATTAGGACACCTTGTCTAATGGAAACCAAAACCATGTAAACATCCAAAACGTGAGATTTCATTTTTGGATTTAGGATGCGAATCCGGTATCCTTTGGCTTTTGAGATTCTCCTACTCCTCGCGAAGTATTGAACGGCTATTTGCACCCAGGGGTGAGGACGATCGGCGTGATAACCAAGCTCGACTTGATGGACGAGGGCACCGATGCGCGCGACGTGCTAGAGAACAAGTTGCTGCCGCTGCGGCGCGGCTACATCGGCGTCGTGAACCGCTCGCAGAAGGACATCGACGGCAGGAAGGACATCGGCGCAGCCATGGCTGCTGAGAGGAAGTTCTTCCTCAGGTAATCATGGGGAGAGGGATGGCTTTAGTTGTGCGCGTCGTGGGCAGTTAGTATGTGAGGCCAATAGGGGATTTCGTGAGTAACTCGAGCGCGTCAAATTAAGATATTGGAGATACCTTAGTGGCGAGGGAGTGGGTGGGTCACCAAAAAAGTCCCTCGCGTTGCGCTCAAATTGTTTGATTTATTTAAATGTACACTTTTCAGTATATCATTAACTCACCATTCTTAGCCTGACTTACTTAACAGGGTGTAAGGAATCTCCCACATCTTACTGACTCGCTTGAGTTACTCACATAATACCCCGTGGCCTTCCGGGCTCAAAGGAATAATTTTAGATCTTCCTTATGAACTCGTGATCATGACCTGATGGTTGTGCTGGAGAATAAGCTGCAGCCTAGAATGCTTACGATGCGATCCGACCAATCAAATTAACAGGGCGGCCTATTTCGAAGGGTCACCACGGCGAAATCAGAAACTATAAGAGATAGAAGTTTTTGTTGTTAGGCAAAATAAGTAAAAAAGGCATTTTTTTGGGGGTTAAGTAAAAAAAATGGCGTTCAGTTTTGGGCATACATATAATGCTATGTTTTGTTTGTTACATAACTCATAGTTTGGTTGATGGCCAAACAAATAGGCACTACTTTGAGCCATTGCTCACCCCTCAGTCGTATCCACTTTTCGATTTTCACGGCAAAGGAAGTTAGTTATTCGCTTCAGAAGTTTCTCCACGTTGATGTTTATTTTTAATTTGATTACTTATGCAGGTTTCTGTTGAGAATTGCTGTCGCTACAAAATAGAACTTCAAAATTCCGCGGAATGTGAATGGTGATGTGAATGAGAACGAAAACGAGACGTAGGTGTCTCGTTTTCGTTCTCATTCACATCAACATACGCGAACACAGCTATAAGTTAATAATTTTCTTAGTTATGTATTTTAATCGTATGGACATTGAATCATTTCATTAAAAAAATGAATACTTTCCACTCTTTTGCGATATGACATTACTTCCCAGAAAGTTATTCTTATCAGCTGCAGCACTATTGAATCATATAATAATAAAGGATGTTTTTTTTCAAAATGTGCGGGTTTGATTCCCTGCAAGGAAAATAGCTTTTTTAAATAGAATGATGCATTTTTGCTTTTTATCAAAATCGATGTCATGGTTTCCAACAACAAAATCTTCTATCTCTTATATTGTTTGGTTCTCAGTTTAGCCTAGCGGGTAGTGACCCTGCCTACGAAGCTGACGCTCTTAGTCTCGGATGTTTCCTATGGATTTACATAATTATTCATCTGTATTAATTACATCGTGCAGTGCCCATAACACAACCCTGTGTAACCCTGCTCATGTATCTTTATATAAATAAATAAATAAATAAATAAATAAACACAAACCTTGTTGAGCTTGATTGTCCTCTAATATTTATTATTATTATAGTTTCCGATTTCGCCCTACTGACCGTTTGAAATGGGCCACCATGTATAGCTAATGATCTCCATGTCTCATTTAGCAAAACTCTGCCATAACCACCCGCTATCATTCGCAGCCACCCATCGTACCGCCACCTGGCCGACCGTCTCGGCACGCCGTACCTGCAGCGTGTGCTGAACCAGCAACTCACGAACCACATCCGTGACACACTGCCAGGGTTGAGGGACAAGCTGCAGAAGCAACTGCTCGCCTTGGAGAAGGACGTCGAACAGTACAAGCATTTCCGCCCGGACGACCCCAGCATCAAGACCAAGGCCATGCTGCAGTAAGTACCAGCTGCAGTTAGTACCGACAGCAGTAGTAAGTACCAACAGCAGTAGTAACATCCACGTCGGGATACGCTGCCAGTACTCCGGGACAAGCTGCAGAAGCAAGCATTTCCGCCGGGACGACCCCAGCATCAATACTGGATGAATCAAAACAATAGGCCATGCTGGAGTAAATACCAGCTGCAGTTAGTACCGACAGCAGTAGTAAGTACCAACAGCAGTAGTAAGATACGCTGCCAGGACTCCGGGACAAGTTGCAAAAGCAACTGCTTGCTTTGGAGAAGCACGTCGAACAGTATTTCCGCCGGGACGACCCCAGCATCAGGACCAAGGCCATGCTGCAGTAAGTACCAGCTGCATCTGGTACCAACAGCAGTAGTGAGTGACAACATTAGGAATAAGTACCAATAGCAGTGACAGTTATCTACCAAAAGCTCACGATGAACATGCTGCCCCGTAGAAAGACCGGAAGAGAAGGAGGCTAGATTTCAAGTGATTTCCAATATATTTTCTTCGTGTGCCAAGCCAGTACAGTAGGTTCTAAATTGATATGGTAGCTTTGAAAAACTGCTTCATGTCTTCCAGATACAAGGGATACAGTAGAATCAGCTCCATACGTCGAACGAGGTTTATACTAACATTATACAAGTTTTCAGTACCGCCATTAAGGCGATGTAGAAGGCCAATACATCCTTGTGTAAATCTTAAGTTTCGCAAAATAGGAGTATTAAAGCAGTTGTTTTTTTTCACTCGTCTGTGGGTATATCAAAATATGGCCCGCGATTTTGAACCTTATTTATTTGTACTAAAGTTCAAAACCTATGAAAAATGTATGGCCGCACAGCTGAACTTATAAACGTAATTTCAACCTTTTTTTCGATTGAAAAGTCCTCCAAAGTTATCAGAAAATCTGTTTTTAAAAGCTTTTATTTATCTTGCAATGATGTTGTATGGATATATGTTCGGGGAAAATCTTCCGGGTCAAAATTGACCCACTTTCCGATTTCCGATTGAGCTGAAATTTTGTTAATATTTTGTTAACATGGAGCTGATCTGATGATGGAGCCGGAAGGTGGCCATGGGAACTTTGTTACAAAACGACGCAAACCTATCGAGTTTTGGCGCGTTTGATTTGTCTGGACATGTCCTTTGCTGCTATTCAATATTTTCATGACGTGGAGCTCCATGTCTTGAGAATCGGCTGATCTAATGATGGAGCCGGAAGGTGGCCTTGATAACTCTGTAACAATACGACGTAACGCTATCGTGTTTGGGCTCGTTTGATTCCTAGTTTCAACGTTAAAATCATATGACCCTGCTTCCGTAGTGCACAACCGTATGATACCGAAAAACTATCCGTCCGTGTAGACTTCAGTAAAGATGGAGTGCACCTTATTCAACCCTGTACAATTTCTGGCAAAATATAGTCACGGTACTGCTGAAAGAAGGATTATCCTATGCCAATTAAATTATGCTGGGCTTGCACAGCACACAAAATGCATGTCAACCAATTGTCTATGTAGGCTCAAAGCTCGTCGCTGCAGCGTATATTGACTTAAGTAGAGTCAAATCACTAGAAGGTCTCCTTTTGAAGAATTAGACGGTACTAAATTAACGGGAACATGACCAGTCAACAATGGCGCTTAAAATGAAATGAATAGGCTACGAAACATTTAGATACTTAACACAGCGATAACTAGTATTTACTATCGTAATTCATGACTCCTAGAGATTTAGAGGCGGCAATCAGAACACCGGCTTTGTGGTTTGCAAACAGTGCAGTCAGTGCCTCTTAATGTCAAATGAGTAAAATAGGTAGGTAACTACATCTACACATGTAAATCTCGCAGCAAGCTTTTAAATGATAATAAATTGTGTGATGTGATTAATTGATGGGTTTGATTCAATTTAAAGATAATTTCCTTCTTTAAAAGCAATTAAATAAAAGCTTTTTTAAACGTTTTTTACTTTTATTTTTTTGTTTTCGCACCGGATTTGAATTTATTTACATGTTATTTATTTATCTTCATCAAACATGCAGTTTTGTTGCACCATTAGTCCTCTATAGATCGGTAAAGAGCCTTTTCTAAATCATGTTCCTCAAAATGTATGCTGAAAGTGAAATTCTAAGTTCCGTTGTCGGGGTGCCCAGCCTCACCAAATCACCCGCACGCATTCCAGAATGATCCAGCAGCTGCAGACGGACTTCGAGCGCACGATCGAGGGCTCCGGCTCTGCTCAGATCAACACCAACGAGCTCTCTGGGGGCGCCAAGATCAATCGGCTCTTCCACGAGAGGTTCCCATTCGAAATCGTGAAGATGGAGTTTGACGAGAAAGAACTGCGGCGGGAGATCGCCTTCGCCATCCGGAACATTCACGGTATCAGGGTATGTACAGAATTGATAATCTGCTTACATTGCTTCCTTTTCCTTGCCCGGGATAAAAATATAGAATTAATGTCTTCATTAGTTGTTTAGGGCTTTGTCAAACTATAAGTTAATAACTTACACGATAAAATCTCCTTATTCCCTTATTCGACTCCCATGACACGCTTGGGAGTAACTGTCTGTAAATATGACGTATGTAACTGTAAGTACAAATAATCCCCGATTTTTTAACAAAATATCTCAAAACTGAAACAAAAGTACTGACTGCACATCAGAATTTACCCACAAAACAATATCAATTTTGCAAACTGTTTAACCAATTATGTAAAACCGTTATACTAACTGATTATCTGATATTTGAATGTAAACCTCACAATTATTTTATTAATAACAAAAACTTAAACCCAACTTTACTTGAACCAAGCACCTATTAATCTTTGGGGCCCATAAGTTTTAATAATGAAAACCCCATTTAATTAATCATTATTATCTAATCAATCAATCAAAAAATCACATAAATGCAAACATAATAACAACAAAGAACAAAAAATCAGTATGAAACTAATTTTTTTGCAATTGTAATATAAAAAATGAAAATTTACGCGCTCCACAACAGCGGCGTTGTGCTCGTAGTCGGCGATGGGGTTGGGCTGGAACTGCCCAGCGAAGTGGTCCGCCAGGATGGCGGCTCGATCTCGTGCGGCGTAGCGGCGCCTGCCCGTGTGATCAAACATGGGGCAGACCGGCTCGGGAGTTGATGTCAGGCTGCGGTTCAGGCGGTGAAGGGCGGTGTCATCTTGGGAGGCCTGGTCGATAGTGCGCTCCCAGGACTGTCCCCTCAGCTCGATGATGCCCGCGCGCAGTTCTTCTCCGAGCCGGTTGATCTCCGCCCTGATCACAGGGCAGCGTGTGTGGTGCCAGGTTCGACGAAGACGGCGCTTGAGGTCCAGCTTCTTGCGGAGGTGTGGAGGGAGCCTCTCCTTCCGCAAAACCGGCGGTGGCTTGGTGGTGGTGGCTGCGGCTTGAGCGGTGGTGATGGCTGTGGTGATGGCCACTGCCGCGGCTTCTACCTCTTCCTTGGTAGAAACACCGCCGGGGAGCTGCGTTGTGTTCAACTCCAGCTGGTATCTGTGCCAGTCCGTCTTCGTTCTTGGACGCGGTGCCGACGTGAGATCGGCCTCCACCCCGAGGACCAGCAAGATAGGCAGGTGGGGGGTGTCGATGTCGTACAGCTCCCCGATGGCGATGGGGAACTGTACGTTATACCAGGGCGACGTCTAGTACATCCGGGCGATGCATGGGGTTCGTCGGGTAGTGTGTCGGGGCCCCCGGGCTGAGAACTTCGTAGTTGGAGTTCTCAGCATCTTCCTGTAGGGCCCTTCCGGCGGAGTTGATGCTGTGGGACCCCCACTGGTGGTGCTTGGCGTTGAGATCGCCTGCGACCAGTGTGGGGGTCGCTCCTTCCATCATCGCTCGGATGTCTTCCGAGTGGAAATGGTGGACGTCGCCGGGAGGCTTGTAGGCTGCGAAGACTTTGAGCTCCGTGTCGGCCGTCTTCAGACGGACGCCTATGGACCGCGTCGTCTTGAAGGCGGGCAGCTCCAACTCTTCGTGGACGAGATCCCGTCTCACAAGGACCGCCGTGCCTCTGTACGGCACGTCCCTCGGAGATAACTCGTCGCGGCGGTACACGAAGAAGTTGGGCAGTCGGAGCTCTCGGCTGGGGTGCAGCTTCGTCTCGCACAGAAGCACGACATGCACATCATGCTCCTGCACGAGTAGCCTCAGGTCTGTAGTCTTGTTGGTGATCCCGTCCGGGTTCCAGTACACAAGCCTTAGATCTTTAGGCATTGTGTCCGGACGAGATTGTGGCCTTCAAAGTGGATAACCCCCGCAGTAGGGCCAGCAATGGATCGTGTCTATCCACGATCGCCTGTATGGCCGCGCTGATAAGGTCGATGGCGTCGAGCAGCGCGGCCATGAGTGGAGCTTCCTGGCGCTCCGTGGATAGGGCTGCGGGTGCTGCCGGCTCCCGTGGGCGGGGGCGGGCTGGCAGTGGGGGGCGGCTCGTAGGTTGGGCGGGCTCAAGTGGCGGCTCGGCGGCAGGCTCTTCAGACGCCTTTTTCTTATTGCGGCGCTTCTTGCCCCGCTTCCTTCGGGGTTTCGCCTCTTCGCCTTGGGTGGTGGGCGGGTTGGCTGGCGTTCTGATGGTGGCGCCCTTGGTCTCGCCCGGCTGGGCAAGGCGGGGGCGCTTTATCGGCGGCGACGTTGGTGACCCCAGCGGCTCCACATCTGGGTGTGTGGAGGGGCCGGGGCGGGCCTCGGGTTGAGTGGCCGCATGGGTCGCAGGTTGAGGGGCCGTGCGGGCCGCGGGTTGGGCAGCCGTGCGGGCCGTGGGTTGGGCAGCCGGGCGGGCCGCGGGTTGGGCAGCCGGGCGGGCCGTTGGGCGCGTGGTTTTCTTGGGGCGCTGTTGTTGGGGCGGCAGTGGCGGCGCGATGGTGATGCCGCGCTTGCGCGCCTCCTCCTTCAGCGCCTTGCATCGGCGGCTGTTGGCCGGGTGGCCTTGGCCGCAGTTTGCGCAGGTGGCGGCCGCTGGCAGTCAGTAGCTGCGTGCCCTTCTCCACATCGCACGCAGCGTACAGGGCGGCGACAGTTGGTCGAGGAGTGGCCGAACGACTGGCATCGATGGCACTGCGAGGGCCCCTTTGGGCCGCGCCATCCCTCGATGGTGATGCCCGGCATGCAGAGCAGCTCCTTCACCCTGTAGAGCCTCTCGATGCTGCCGGGGGTCTGCTTCTCCGCCAGCAGGGCGAAGAACAGGCAGCCGGCGCGGCCCATCCGGCCAGGAATCTGTCGGACATGCTGCGTCGGGAAGCCTACGCTGGCCAGCGCTGCGGCGACCTCTTCGGGCAGGGTGGTTGCCGGGAGCCCTCGGATAGCAATCTTGAAGGGGCGGTCCGCGTCCAGAGAGTAACAAAACCATGAGATGGTCTTGTCGGCGCGGGCCGCCTCGTCCAGATACCGGACGATTTGCCGGTATTCTTCCGGGCTCTGCGGCGTAAAGCGGACCCCCTTTCCAAAGGGTCGCGCGTTGGGGGCATGGCCTAGGGCTTCCTTCAGCCGGGCAAAGTGTGTAGCCCAGGCCGGCAGGTTCTCCACGACGATTGGCGGGTGGTTCCTCTTCGGCTTGGGCTCACCGGTGGCGGTCGCTGGTGGTGTGGTGGGTCGCGGTGATTGGGGCTTCGGCGGCTGCGCCAGGACCGCGGCGTAAGAAACCCCGCTTGGGGGCGTGGCTTGCGGTATTTCAACCATCTCGGCTTCTGATGTCTCCCTCGAGTCCGGGGTGTCGGCGGTGGGCATGGTTGGTGCGACGGGGGTCGTGGCCAACGCTGGCTCCGCCCACTCACTGCTAATGCTGGGGTCGCGTGACTCTGTATGAGCGGGTTAGGGGGCCTCGGGACGGCCCCCGGTGCGTTCCCCAGGTTGAGGTTGGGGAACTTCGTCGGCAGCGTCGGCCGCACCGGGCTTTTCTTCATCGCCGGCGGTGGTGGCGG
Organism: Argyresthia goedartella; assembly: GCA_949825045.1. Taxonomy (NCBI): domain Eukaryota; kingdom Metazoa; phylum Arthropoda; class Insecta; order Lepidoptera; family Argyresthiidae; genus Argyresthia; species Argyresthia goedartella. The sequence goes on from OX463809.1 coordinate 10,589,112, forward strand.
CGATAAGGAGGCGAGCAGGGCGGTTGCCGCGGCTCTGCGGGCTGCATCTTCATTTGCCGGCACCTCGGCCGGGAACTCAGTTGGTGAGTCGGGGGGGGGGGCGGAAGAACTCTTCCCTGCCCCCCTCGTGGGTCGGTGTGCCCGTGATGGGGCTGGAGGTGGCGCCGTGTTCTCCTCGGGTGAGCAGATTGCCGGCGAGGTCGAACGTCTCGCCGGTAAATATGTCGCGCTTCACGACTTGTATTACACGGCGCCGTCGTCGGTCGATTTGGATCCGCACATCAGGCGGATCCGGCTCATCGGGGGGCGGGGGGGGAGGGTCCTCCGGCTTGCGGCTTCTCTTCATCTCGTTTATTTTTTTTGGAAACGGGGTCTTCCTCTTACTTCTCCGGAGTTATGCAGGCTCTGTGGTGCCGACTTAACGCGGTCTTCCTCCACCGGGTGAGACCTCGAATAAATCCGAGGAGGCCCAGTGAAGTGCCGGCGAGCAGTCGATCAACACCACAGGTGCTGCGTAGGGTCAACTCCGGAGACGGGCGTGTTCTTCTCCTTCTTCTCCTTCCTCCTCTCCGTTTGGGGTCGGTCCGTGGGTTGTGGTGGCGGCACCGCGACGTGTCCTGCGCTTCTAGCTTTAGAAGCACGTAGGCAGCCGCGATGCGATGACGTCACTGCGGGCGCAGTGAGCACACGACGGGCGGGGAGAAGAGCCGAAGAGAGAAGAGCGGGGGCGGCGAGTGTGTGAATCCGCTTCACAAAGTAAAGTAAACGCACAAACAAACACCGAGAGTGTGTGAAGTGAAAACTTTTAGTTACAGCTATTACCGTGTGTGTGTGTGTGTGTCGCTTCGCTTACCCTCTTTACCCTTCACCTAAGATACCGCACCACTTCGCCCTGATATTTGCTGTGCAATTCAGTATTTTTGATATGCGATTTAAAATTTCCTAATTAAATCTAATTTAAGCCTCAAACTTTTCATTGTATGATTAAGGCAGGTCTTGCTTTAGCAAGGCGTCCGCGTTTTCGCTTTGTGCCAATTGGGATGTTTTTTAAATAATTTTCATTTAAACAGATAAGAAAAAATGTGTTTAACTATTTTAGTAACCTTTTTGGTATAAAAATGATAAAACTGTTAAATATAATTTGGTAAAGTAAGTGGTATAATAGTAATTTATTAGTGTGGTGCAGCAAAAGACACGAATTTTAGAATTTCCTTTATATGGATGGATAATTTTGAGTGCAAGTCAGTATTTATGTTTGACTTAGAATGTTTTTGTATCGAAACAGAATTTTTGTTCGACAAGTGTGTAAGAAAGATTAGCTTGTTTTGTTAGGAACTATGATTTAGTTGGTGGTGCATATTTTATTAATCAAATGGTATATTTTTAGAGTAGTCATTTTTTTGGTACACGGTAGATTAAGTAGTGAAGATAATTCGTTTGCATAATTTTATTTTGAGCTACAGTTAAATATTACCCATTTTGTTTCAGGTGGGTCTCTTCACGCCCGACATGGCGTTCGAGGCGATAGTCAAGAAGCAGATTGCTCGTCTCAAGGAGCCGAGTCTGAAGTGCGTCGATCTGGTGGTGCAAGAGCTCTCTAACGTCGTGCGATTCTGCACCGAAAGGGTAAGTTAGAGCTCTTACACACGAGCCGCATGCGCGTCGGCAGCAGACGACGGCAGCCTCATAACGTGACGGGTCGACAGCAGCCTTAAAAGTGTCGACGGGTCGAAGTATGCTGTCGTTTTAAGGCTGCTGTCAGCTCCTGTGCAACAAGCTGCTCGTGTGTCGTGCTCGTGCCCTTAATGGATTTTTTACACTACGGTATGGTGAATTGGCCGTTAATAATGGATGGGCATGGCTACTGCTATCTGTAAAGGTTTATACCAGCGAAAAAATGCGGCTGCGTGACGTCTTGTAGGATAGAAGGCCAAGTTAAGGATCACCTAACATTTGGTATCTTATTGTTGCAGATGTCCCGCTACCCGCGACTGCGCGAAGAGACGGAGCGTATCATCATGTCGCACGTGCGTTCGCGTGAACAGAAGTGCAAGGACCAGCTCGTACTGCTCATAGACTGCGAGCTCGCCTACATGAACACCAACCACGACGACTTCATCGGGTTCGCCAAGTGAGTGTCGCTCTAACACACACGTACACAAGTGCAACAGCTCATGTGCTGATAGACTTTGAGCTCGCCTACATGAACACCAACCACGACGACTTCATCGGGTTCGCCAAGTGAGTGTCGCTCTAACACACAAAAGTGCAACAGCTCGTGGGCTCATAGACTGCGAGCTCGCCTACATGAACACCAACCACGACGACTTCATCGGGTTCGCCAAGTGAGTGTCGCTCTAACACACACGTATACAAGTGCAACAGCTCTTGTGCTCATAGACTGCGAGCTCGCCTACATGAACACCAACCACGACGACTTCATCGGGTTCGCCAAGTGAGTGGTGCTCTAACACACAAAAGTGCAACAGCTCGTGTGCTCATAGACTGCGAGCTCGCCTACATGAACACCAACCACGACGACTTCATCGGGTTCGCCAAGTGAGTGGTGCTCTAACACACAAAAGTGCAACAGCTCGTGTGCTCATAGACTGCGAGCTCGCCTACATGATCACCAACCACCACGACTTCATCGGGTTCGCCAAGTGATGAATTAAATTCAAAACACGTCTAATATATCCGGTTTTGCAATGTTAAAGTACTAATTAATACATTTACAATTATTCGGTGGTGGTGTGTAAGTATCAATATTAAACGAGCGATGGTTTCTAAAATACATCATTAACTTTCCTGTTATTCTAACATTGTAAAAAATCACTTTGACGCTTGTATTTTTTCAATATGATTGAAAAATATTTTAGCAAAAACATAATTCCTAAAAACGTTCATCCTTCATAAATTGTTCCTGTATCATGAGTATCCTAACCTAAATCATTACAACTTTCGGAAGACAAGTTTAGGAAAACACATATTTTGGGAGGTGTTTTAGGAATGGATAGCTTAGGCGGTTTGGAGTTTATATTCATAGAGACAAATTTGTACTGCAATGGAATAGCATAACTAGAACGCTACTGTATATAGCCACTTATTGCCCGAACAGCGGCGCCCACAGTGTCTCTCCATGGTCAGTCAAGAACGAATCCACAAAATGGCAGACGTAAGTCGAAGCAGATACAACACACTGGTTCAATGTCTAGCTTGCATTCAATGTTGTAACTGAATCATGTGTCTACTCGTGTATCTGTTTACATATTTCTTGTGGTCACATCTGCTCTACTACTTATTCAAGCATTAACAAAGGGCTTCTTTATTATCCATGGGGCGCTCTCATCTAGTGTATAACACGAACTGGGCTTATGTCCTTGCTCTAACTGTGGTATGTGCTTATAGTCAGCTAAACTCGTATTTCAAACAACTGCCTATCATTGCCATAGTGTTGTTGGACCTAAAGATGAGACTGGACAACACCACGCTAGAGTATATGCCGTGGCCATATCATGGAATTGACCATGATCGGCCATTTCAACTCCCACTGGCCATCATGAAATGGCCATCACCATGGCCTGGCCAGATCAATTAACGATCAGAGTTTGATTGGACTATTTCATGATATGGTCAAACATTAATAATAATATCGTAAAACAGTTAAGCCGGTAACTCACGATGGGATATAATATAGATTACATTTACAGAAAATCTTGGTTTTGTGAAATATATATTCGACGTATTTATATGTAAGTAGAAGTATGAATTACGGCTGTTTTTAAATAATGCAAATAGCCGCTGTGTTATTTTTATAGCAACCGCTGTTGTAAATGATTTTTCGATTATACGCTGTTGAGCGTTTCTTATATTTTGCCACATTTTCATAAATTCGTGTAAAATTTAAATATCAATGATTGACCCTTTGTTTCATGAACTCCGACAATTTTTTGTGTATTTATGTGAAAATTTTAACAAAAACTAAATGAAGGGAGCTTAAGTGATCCAATTTTGTTACTCCTTACTTAGGTGAAAAAACTTTGAAAGCCTTAATTATTATGTCCAGTTAATACTTTTCTTTAATCTCTAGGATCCGTTTTAATCACTATCGCCAAAAAAGACCAAGAAAAGTTAAATATACCTACTAAATTATGCGCTTTTATTTCTGGGTTGTTACCTACGGGCAAAAGTTCACCTTAGAATTTGTGGTACTTGAAAAGTAATCAAGTTTGATAAATATTACTTCCTTTTGAGCAAAATGTTCAGCATTCTTAAGATACCATTACAGGTTACATTATTGATTTATATTGAATAAAAACAAACAAACATAAAACGGAAAAATATGATGAGAAATTATTGGAACAATAACAAAAAAGATGGCATTGGTAACAAAAAAGAAAATATAAGGCCACAAAAATAGTCAACAAAGACCGGACTGTACACTAGCACTAAATGCTAGAAACTATCTGTTTATCTTTTCTGTAATGGCTGAACAGATTTGCATTTGGAATGAAATAAGTATGATACCCTTGAATAGTTGGAAACCTAACTTTCTTGAATAATGAAATACAACATGTTAAAAGTCTCTCTCAATCTCTACTCAATCGTCATTTATTATGTATGGTAACATTACCAATATCCATTGTTTTATTTTCTTAGTTTCTCCTCCTTAGTTTTTTCTACTGATGTTAGCGGCAATTTCTTGAGCTGTGGAATGCAAATGCACCTTTATAATTCAGTTATTGTTCCAAAAAAATTCCGCGCAATACGTGACCACGCCGGAGTAACAAAAAAGACGGTAACTAATTACTTCGCCAGCTTTTCAAAATATGATTGTGGTAATTAAAACATAACTTACGCCTATAGCTTGGCATCTAACTTCGGTATGAGTAGTTATAAATTAAGTTAATTGATAGAAATTAACGGAAATTTAGTCAATTTACCTTAAAACAGCGGTTACAGAATTGAAAATCTTGCAGAAACCCACTGGAAGACTTCTCTTCACATCATCGTTGGGAACGGCAATGGCACCGAAATTAAACATGGGGGCGTTGAATGACTCTACAGTGTTGTCATATTCAAAATAGTTCAGATAAATGGTAGTTCTTTCACGTTTGAACTCTAAAATAGGTATCAAAAACTGGAACATAGATTTGGATTTGGAACTAGTCCCAGCTAGTTTAAAATTAAGATTTCTCCCAATTTTATGAACGATTTACTAAAACGGCAATGCAATTTGGAGCTTAATACCTCGTAATACGATATGAAAGTAAAATGTTGGTATGGTTTCATGGAAAATTATCGAGTTTGACTAACGGATTACTAGTATGGGACACACGTATTTTCATAGAAATAAATTTTCGATGTTTTATAGTTGGCTGATTATTTAATAACTACTATGTATTTTTGATTAGATTAAATGTTGTCTGTGAAATTGTTAGGTACATTAATTAAGCATTAAGCAAACCAATAACCGCGATTCATTTATCACAGTAGAGATATTTATCTTCAAAGTGGACTTGCCTCAAGTGTGTTGTGAAAAAAAATATAAGCAACGTTCTATTGGTGATTAAAATTATTTTCGCAGCTGCGTGTCATTGCTGTAAGTTATTACCAGTGGCCGGAATACCTTGGAGCGCAACGAAAGCAAAAGTATGGACATGGCCTTTTTAGCGGCACTCAATTTCCTGAACTTAATTTGATATCATTTTTTTTTTGTACTGTTAAAAATAAAGATGTGACGTGTAATAGGAACGTTGCCATAACTATATGCCATACGGATAAATGAATTACTGTTTAGATGATCTTACTTATAAATGAAACACAGTTGTAGATATTGTATTTTTATTTTAACATTTGCATTCAATTGATTGATAACATTGATTATATTAACGATCTTATTTATTCAGCTATCCGGTGAATTCCGAGTGCCAAACATTTTAAATGTTTCTTGCTTGCTTTTACATGTTTACTGCGGAGATCATATACGCAGCTCCATCCGTACACATTAAAACATTATTTACATTAGTTTCAAATTAGAAGGAATTATACCACAAAATCTACAAACAGTCTATCTAAACAAATTGAAAAAATGTATGCCCGTTAACAACTTCTTTGAACAAGCAATTAAATAAGATGAAAATTCCAAATTATTTATTTATGAAATTGACGAAATTTTCTAATAGATTCAGGAGTTCATAATTCGTGTAATTCAATAGCTATTTCCATTATTTTTTATTGTTTAAAAGTACATTTTTAAGTTTTACATCTACATATATTTTTTTCAGTTTGATAACTAAAATTTAATCTACATATTAATTTCGTCCTAAATGTCATCCATTTTCATGATAAGATTCGTAATATTTTAGCAACCGGCTCTTCAAAAATTAAATCAAATTTGCTATGAGCTAAATGTTGTCTAATTCATAGACATAAAGTTGTAAAAAATTAGGATTTTTCATTCCTAAAAAAAATGCAAAAATGTTTGTACTGAAAATTGATTTTCCTTGAATTTCTCCATACAAAACGCTGATTTAATACGTAAGCTGATTTAATAGAAAAGCTTAGATATTTTAATATTAGGTATATTAAAATATTTTTAGAACACGTCATTATTTGCCTCTTCTCTACCCACTGTGGGAGAGAAAGGCGAAAAAACACCCAAAGATTGATTTTGAGATCTGTTTTGAATAATAGATTTGGTTTAACTAGCGCAAACATTACATATTATAAATAATATGCAGGAATAAATAATTACAAATTTATTTAGTGAGTTCTTTATTGATTTAGATTAATACCATGTACTCGTTGTCATTTATTTAATATTGAATATTGTAATATCCTTTTTTAGATAATATGTTTTTTACCTGGTTTTTAAATTACTCATATGGAAATTACAAAATCTGTGGATGTATCGGTATCCTGTTGTAGTAGAGAATGCATTAACCCTTGAAAGAATTGCTGACTCTAGAGTCTAAACCGAGGTGCAACTCGTCCGTGATTATTTCTAAGGTGAATATTACGCTACCGCTAATTTTAGAAAGTGTTGTCTTGCGTACATATATTATATTTTTGAAAATAAATTGACTTGCTACAGTCAGTACGTCAATTTAAAAAAAAAACTCTTAGGGAATCTGTGCGTTTTAAATTATAAATTGCTCGATACTCTCTTTACTCTTTTCTGTAATATAAAAATACTTTGAATATCCGTTGCTTTCCCCCAGAACAAGATACCATAGGATATGACACTATGAAAGTACCTAACTAAAATAGACTAGCCTTGCTCTAGCCACATCCGTGATTTGTCATATGTTCCTAACAGCATAAGCCGTAGAACGTAATCTACCAGCCAATTTACCTATGTGGGGTCCCCACTGCTATTTGCTACGTATTTTGTTTTTTATTTGTTAAAAATTAAAACATCAGTCAGTCAGGTCAGTTTGAGTTAGCCATTTCATGAAATGCAACCATCACATCATGAAATGATAAATTCTATGATATGGCTACGATAAAAGATATATATTTCGATTGTTGTCGCTTTTGTTAGGTCCCACTATGACAGGGGAAGGTTACATTGGATTTAAGTTAAGTTACCTCCGGGCAGTCTTGCAAGCCGTAAAAACTTAACCCTTCTGCTTCCGAGATAGATAGCCACAACAGCAGATAAAATTCTCTTTATCGTCCGATAATAGTGTTGTGATGGTAACGATAAAGAGAACATGAATGCCAACGTGGTTTAGAAAACGTTAAAAGGTTTTTTGGATATCTATTTTATAAAATATATTCTTTCTAAATACTCTGTAACTAACACTCTTCTAGCATCATCAGGTATTAGTTAGTTTCAATGCTATTCTTCATTGCATTATTACAGCGCACAGAATCAGTCGGAAAATGCAACGAAGTCCGGTCATCGCGCGCTCGGCAACCAGGTCATCAGGAAAGGATACATGTGCATCCATAACTTAGGAATCATGAAAGGTAAGGTTCCTTTACAGTCACACGGTTTATTTCGAGTACCGCTTTTAGGTAGAGAACTACAAATTTATGTAACATGTGCATCATTATTCGATCTCATAAAAATAATCTAGCTAGCTTCCAAATCTCATAAATATGGTCTTGCTACCAAACTCACCAATACTACACACGTAAATTTGCAACAGTACGTCATGCCGCCCGGCTTCGATAGGTCTTGCAATAGAAAGCCTGCCAAAACACTTTAGAAGTGCAAAGACGTCGACAGTCTAGTAATACGGGTATTATAGTAGTTTATCTACACACGTATCATAAACCCTCTTTACTGCGTACAAAAACCGCACGTAACGATCAGCATAATGTTAAACTACTTGGTAAAAACTCATTTATTATCTGAAAAATTACACATTATGACCATAATGTGTAATTTTTCTACACATTATGGCATTCAAATTTAGAACGCCGACGCCCGCCTCGTGGCGCCCCTAGTTTGTCTGTGAAGTTGGTACTGACATTCAAATTTCGAACGCCGACGCCCGAAATTGGTGATACAGAACAAGCTAAACAACTGCAGAGCCACAATGCCGGTCAAACATGCGGTTCCTGAACACATCAAAGAGAGCTTATGATATGTGTGTAGATAAACTAGTGTATGTAACTGTACCTAATTAGGCATTGAAACTCTCGAGTGATTTATGAAACTCGCCTTCGGCTCGTTTCATAAACCCACTCTCGAGTATTAATGCCCTCCATTATGTAGCAGTCACATAATAGTATTTATGTGACTGCTACATAATGGAGGGCATTGGAGGCCACCGCAAATTCGATAGGTATGTTTATGGTTATGTAACACGTTCGTGTTTGGGTCACATAATAGTAGTTTATGTGACTGCTACATAATGGAGGGCATTAATACTCGAGAGTGGGTTTATGAAATTAGCCGAAGTGTATATTAGTTTATCTACACACATATCATAAACTCTCTTTGATGTGTTCAGGAACTGCATGTTTGACCGGCATTGTGGCATTGATCATTGCTCTGCAGTTGTTTAGCTTGTTCTGTAGTACCAACTTCACAGACAAATTAGGGGCGGCACGCAGGCGGGCGTCGGCGTTATAAATTTGAATGTCAGAATTTGACAAATTTTGGTACATTATGGTCATAATGTACAAATTTTCATATAAGAAATGAGTTTTTACCACACAGTTTTACATTATGCTGGTCTTAACGTGCGGTTTTTAGACGCAGTAAAGAGGGTTTATGATACGTGTGTAGATAAATACTTTTATGTATATATTCATCCAAAATTGCCACCGCAAATTCGATATGTTTATGGGTTACGTAACACGTTCGTGTTTGGGTCACATAATAGTAGTTTATGTGACTGCTACATAATGGAGGGCATTAATACTCGAGAGTGGGTTTATGAAATTAGCCGAAGTGTATATTAGTTTATCTACACACATATCATAAGCTCTCTTTGATGTGTTCAGGAACCACATGTTTGACCGGCATTGTAGCATTGATCATTGCTTTGCAGTTGTTTAGCTTGTTCTGTAGTACCAACTTCACAGACAAACTAGGGGCGGCACGCAGGCGGGCGTCAGCGTTCGAAATTTGAATGTCATAATTTGACAAATTTTTGTACATTATGGTCATAATGTACAAATTGTCAGATAAGAAATGAGTGATTACCAAATAGTTATCCCTTTGAGCGCTAAAGTGCCACGGACAGACTGACAGGCACACAGATAGACGCCTCAAACTTGTAACGAACCTTAACGAACATTTTCGTCGCGGGGGTTGAACAACATTTCTCAAATCACTGAAACCCACCGAGCATACGCATCATGCTGGGGGAACTTCTCTATGTGAGGACGTCTTTGTTCCAAGGAGGTTCCCGCGACTACTGGTTCGTGCTCACCGCGGAGAGCATCTCCTGGTTCAAGGACGAGGAGGAGCGCGAGAAGAAGTACATGCTGCCGCTCGACGGACTGAAGCTGCGGGACCTGGAGCAGGGGTTCATGTCGCGGCGCCTCATGTTCGCGCTCTTCAACCCCGAGGGCAGGAACGTTTACAAAGTGAGTCGTAAGTTGCTAGCAACGAAACTGTTGTAGTTAGCTTAAAAAAAATGCTACCCGAAAGTTAAAAAATATCTTTTCAGTGACTGAAATATCAAGGCATCAAAAGTAAATCGATAATAACTATCGATTTACTTTTAAAAGCAATATTGATGCCGCAACTACACGCTATCTTATTTTTTGAAAGTGACGGCAAAGGGAATGTTTCAATACACGCTGTCGATATTGACAATATTTATTAATGACCTCTGTGGCGCAGCGGTTGTGGCTCTGCCTACCATGCGAGAGTTCCCGTGTTCGATCCCCGGCTGGTGGTAATAAAACCCCAGGTCTTGGATGTTTATATGAGTTTGACGTCGCCGTTTCTGGTTCTCACGACTCTGGGTATCCTAGTGTGGGGCCAGAAGCAATGTATGTGCCTGTATGTAAAATGTCTAGCAGATTCTAACTGCTACCCAAGCGGCACAGCCTTTTCTTTGTTCAAGTTTAACCAATACCATCATCATCATATCATCATAATTTATTTATTGCACACAACTAATATATGGACAACAAGACTTACATAAAAATAGTGTACAAAGGCGAGCTTATCTCTAATAAGAGATCTCTTCCAGCAAACCAAATTAGGATGGGAAAGGTCGATTGCTGAGCAGGGGTGACAATGTGTACAACAATATAATTTAGTACATATCTAAATAACTAACATATGGTTAGATATATGTTGTATCGAAATAACTAATATATAACAATATTAACTGAATATACGAGGGCTTACATAAATACACAGATCACCCCCAATAGATACCGCATGATGAGACATTTGCACTGGACCGAACTCACCGAATTCGGAGGAAGGAAGGGTGTGCGGGGAACAAACAAGCGGGCGTGTGATTGGCTAATTCAAGGTCGCGCTAGAAAGCACCGAAAATCTAGTGATGCGACATCGAAATTACTGAAATAGCCACTTATCGATACATACGGTGTCAGTCAGTGACATTGAATCAATTCCGACATAAGACCTACAATTTTCTGAACCACAATTAAAGTCACAGATTTAACATTATATTTATATATAATAGTATAAGTTATGTTAAAAAATCAAATAAATTATATGCTAGAAAGTAAAAAAAAGTTTTTATTCAGCAATTTATTCACATAATTATATCAAAAACACACTTAAAATAACTGTGTAGATAATATTTTGAGGGTACAAAGATACATATTAGTAGCTATTCTCAACTTACCTAATATGAGTTCTGAGTACCGCATGGTAGGCAGAGCCACAATCGCTGCGCCATAAAGGTATTAATAAAACAAACGAATACAATTATTTCGCATTAATCTAGCACTTTCAAACTAAGATAATTTACTTGGCGAAATCCCAACATCATTTATATAAAAAGATCGATAAAAACTTGAGCGCGAAACACTACACAACACTAGTGATATCGCATGATTTTGCTAAAAAAGACAAGTAATTCTCATCACCGCAGGTGAGAAAGAGACATTTTCAAAAGACATCAACGGGTAGTGCAAGTTCTATTAATTGTTGAATGTTATGAACCGTTGTATCTTGAACTTTGCTTCACTGGCAAAATAAAATTATTTTTTGAGGATTTTACTTACCAGTGGAATGTTATACCATCTTTTTGGAAGTTTGAAGCTTGGTAGACTTCCCACACCACTTTACACTACAAAACGGCATTAAAATGTTTTTTTTTTTCGGAAAATATTTTTTTAAGGTTTAATTTTTGACAATACGCACAGGTCTGACACTTGGTCGCGACTGAAGAAGCGCATTCAAGCTTTGTTTCGTATAATACCTATTGAGCTAATGCGTGGTGCGCGTCGCTTGCCTTGTATACGGTATCTATTGGGGGTGATCTGTGCATATATATTATATAATATACTCGTACATGCTAAACATAAATACTATATAAATATACAGTGGTGGTCATATAATTAAGAACGACTATTTGAAAACAAGCTTTTTTCAAACTTACGAGAGTAACACTTATTGCATATCATTTTGTATCTCTCTCGGTATCGTAAAACTGTTTTACACAATCGTAGCATACAGTTATAATATGATAAATTCAACAATATTATTATATAAGTAAACTTTTTGTATATAATATATCTTAACATGTTATTGCAAACTTACTGGCTGGCCACATAATTAAGAACGCTGGATAGTTTATTTTTTTATTCAAATTTAAATAGAGAACACTCTGTAACTAGGCCACTATTCGAGTAATTTTGGCGCCATTTAGTTCTGTAAAAGTCAAAAAGTTGATCGTTTCATAATAAAAAAATGGGAAAAAATAAAAGTTGTGATGCATCTACAAGGGAAGTAATAATAAAACTTCGCGATATGAATTGGTCATATAAAAAGATTGCCAATCATTTGCAGTGCTCAAAAACGATGATATTCCACGCTGTGAAGCATTTTAACACACATCAAACAACTTTAAATATTCCTCGTGTACCTAAACAGAGAAAGTCATCTCAGCGAGACGATCGAAATATCGTGCGTTTGGCAAAACAATACCCTTTTAAGGGGTCTAATGAGTTAAAAAAAGAATACTTTGGTGAAAATAACCCTTCAGCGATCTCAGCGCGCACTATCCGAAGGCGATTGGTAGAAGCGAAGTTGAACGGAAGGATAGCAAGAAAGGTGCCCATGTTGAAACAGTGTCATAGGCAAGCCCGGCTTGCATTTGCTAGGAGGTATGAAAGCTGGACAGCAAGACAGTGGAAAAATGTTCTTTTCTCTGACGAAACAAAAATTAACAGAGTATGTTCTGATGGGAAACGATATGTTCGAAGCCCTCCGAATACAGCATTCGACCCCAAGTACACAAAAATGACATTAAAGCATGGTGGTGGAAATGTGAAAATTTGGGGATGCTTCTCTGGTCATGGTGTTGGACCTGTTAGACTGATAGAAGGAAACATGGATCAATTCCAGTACAAAAATATACTCGAAGAAACTATGTTACCATATGCTGAAGACGTACTTCCGATTATTTGGACATTCCAACACGACAACGATCCGAAGCACACTGCACGCACCGTTAAAGAATTCCTCACATCTCAATCAGTTTCTGTCTTAGAATGGCCACCGAACAGCCCAGATTTAAATCCCATAGAGCATCTTTGGTGCGAAGTCAAGAAAAAGGTTTCAAATCGACGATGTGGTAACCTAACTGAGTTATATAACGTTTTTTTAGAAGAATGGCGCTCTATTTCTCTTGAAAAATGTCAAAAATTGATAGAATCAATGCCTCGTCGGTGTAAGGCAGTTATTAAAAGCCACGGTCACGCTACAAACTATTAACTTAGAATAAAATGTATTAAATTATAATTTTTAACATTGTCACTGTCTTATTTAATGTGATTTGTAAAATCTAAGTATCTACGAAAACAACTCTCGAGCAGCTTAATAATCGTTCTTAATTATTTGTCCAGCATTTTTACTACTTGAATTTGTAATTATCGATAGTCAATTAAATTTGTAAAAAAAATAGTAAATGTTTTAAATATTTACTCCTAATCCCGTTTACTTTATCGATGTAGCTATTTCATAACACAACTAATTACTTTTAATAAGGAACTTAAAAGTACACATAGCATAGTTTTGAAAAAAAATATCTGGTACTACAAATCGTTCTTAATTATATGACCACCACTATATATATATTTTTTAAATATATATACTAATAAATACATACATACTACCTATATTTCTAAAGAGGAAGGTAATGCTTCTTCACGCGAATTTTAAATATATTAAGAGAAGGACTGTCCCTGATAGTGCAGGGGAGTGCATTCCACAATTGAATGGCCCGGAATCTAAACCCATGCTCATAGGACGCGGTGTTATGCTGTTGAAAGCGCGTGAGTTCTCCGAGGCCTGCTGGAAGAAAGAAATGGAAAACGGTCTCGTAAGAAGGTTGGATAGCGTGGATTGCGTAAAATGTTGTAGAGGATGTTGAGGATGTGAGAATCCCGACGAAGATGTATTGGCAGCCACTTCAGCTCTTTGCGATGCTGTGATACATGGTCGTATTTGCGCAGCCTAAAGATAAACCGAATCCCGAGATTTTGAAGTCGTTCGAGTTTGTTCAGTAATTCTTCGTTAGCACTGACCCAGCAGACATCAGCATAATCGATGAGGGGTAGAAGGAGAGACTGAGCGAGAGTGATTTTGGTCTGTCGAGGCAAAAAGTACTGAAGTTTCCTGAGAGAGTGAAAAGTAGCAAATACTCTTCGACTGACCTCATTGACATGCGATGGCCAGGACAGCTGGTTGTCGAAGATAAGACCCAGGTTTTTAGCTTTATCGCTATACACGATTGTGGTACCATTAAAAGTGACAGGTGGAATGGGCTGTTGCTGCAACAAGTTAAGAGATTGTCTGGTGCCTATAATCATGGCCTGGGACTTGCTCGGGTTAACCAGGAGTCCGAAGGATGAAGCCCAGCTTCTCACCCCCTCCAGATCAGCGTTCAATGCCTCCACAGCAGCGTTAACATAGTTATGAAAGAAGTGGCGATAAATCTGGAGATCATCAGCATAAAGATGATATGAGGAAGACAGGATGTCCGAGATGGAGTTTATGAAAATCGAGAATAGAAGAGGAGAAAGAATACCACCTTGAGGGACGCCTGAAAGGAGGTCACACCATTCAGTGGATGTCTCTACCGTCCTGATACGCTGTTGCTGATCCCTCAAATAAGAGTCGAACCAGCTGGCAGAGAAGGAAGAGACGTTCAGGGATCTGAGAAGCTCAACGAGAATGTCGAAATCTATGCTGTTGAAGGCACTATTGAAATCAAGTAAAGCCAACACGGAAAGCTGTTTGCGGTCCATGGCTAGCTGGATGTCATCTGTGACTTTCAGTACAGCCGTGACGGTGCTATGACCCGGTCGGAATCCTGACTGGATCGTGTTTAGCAGATTGTTTGAGGAGAGGTAATAGGAAAGCTGGTTATGGACAATGGTCTCAAGGACTTTGGAGAGGATGGGCAGGATTGAAATGGGACGGTACTCTTTGAAAGAGGTGGGACTGGAGGTTTTGGGTAGTGGGATGACTAGTGCTTTCTTCCACACTGTGGGGAAGACACCATTAGCTAAAGAAAGTTTAAAACGTGTGTTATTGCTGGTAATAGTTCGTCAAGGATTGTCAGTAGCCTTTTAAGGCAAATTTTGTCATCGCCTACAGCTTTCGAATTGACTGCCAATAGCGCCTTCTTGACCGCATCGATTCCAACATTACTCAAGTTGAATGGTGTGGTGTTGGGTAAGGACTTAGAGCGCAGGCTCTGAAGCGTGGCTTGTTTGACAGTGGGATCCAATACGTTACAATGCTGGGTCAGTTGGTTGACTGTTGATGGATGGTTGAATTATGATGTCACCATTCGAAAGCATTAATTGTCGGGAAAACACACAACGAATTAGCGGTGTGTTTTCCCCAGAATTTGATAAGGGTAGTAGAAATGTAGCATGGCGCAGTACTACACTTTGCATTACTTAATTGTTGTGTTTTTTTTTTGTTACACGATTCTGAACTGGAAACACCTAGCTACCATAGTAAAGTTTTTCGTAATAAATTGCTAAGGCCTCATTAATAGGAGAACGATTCGCTTTTATGAAGAACGGAATTTTTCAAGATTCATATTTTTTGCCGTAAGCAATGTTTTTAAATTCCCGTGCAGGGCCGTGTTCACACGAATCACGAATCATGGAAAATGACGGATGCATCTTAAATAACGAATCGTCTTCTGAATATCGCGGTAAGTCACAATAAGTGTCGACGTCTATTCGGTTATTTTGACGGATTGTGAAACAATACGATTCCGTTTGCAATGTGAACGCATTCGTCATCATGACATACTTTTTTTGACGAATAGTCAATATCGAATCCCGTGCGAATGCGCTCTAACATGTTATATACCTTTTCAGGATTACAAGCAACTGGAGTTGTCGTGCGAGAACCAGGACGACGTGGACTCGTGGAAGGCGTCCTTCCTCAGAGCTGGAGTCTACCCGGAGAAGAATTCGGAGGCAGCCAACGGCGAAGAGGTAAGAAGCTCATATACTATCTGACATCTGCCTGCCTCCCTTTATCCACTTATACTAGTATCAACCCCCTCGCCCCCTCCTTTTTTTCTCACGTTATGACTTATATTCTATCACTATTTTTGTTTTACTTTTGTTGTATTATCTGTAACAGAATAAGTACTAAGTTTTTGCTAATGTTAACTAGTTTATGTATTCATATAAATGCGTATATGTGTTACGTTACGTGTAATTTACGATGTTTTATATTTTGTCATGCGATTCAGGGTGAAGGAAACCAGGTTTGTGAAGGGTTCAGAAATGTCAGATTTTTGTGATAACACACGTAGTTTATTTTACAATCATCACAACATTGATGGAGTTAAATACTACCCTAGTGATGACATTATGAGTTTCCCTGTCCTTGTAATGTTCAACAATGTTGTAAAGAAATCATTTTGTTTGATGCCGGTTATGAATACATATGTTTTTGATATTATGCATTATTATGTACCGTGGCACGAGGCATGTTGAAATGCATTGTCCTTACTTTCTGTTAGAGCTAGAGGTTCACTCCTTCACAGAAAATGCAATTACATTGCGGCCATTCATATAAGTCCACATTTTGGACTATCACGCACATTCATTGGCTCATCATGCTTGAAATAAACACGTGATGTAATTAAACCGTTAAATAATTTTTCTAATACCATGCAGTCTTTCCATCATTTATATTTTGCCCATCCTGTTATTGATGTTTCGTAGCAAGTGCTCACAACTAACTGGTCGTCAGAGACCTACCATTGTGTTTCTGTCTATTACCCTTCGCTGCGTCTGATCGCTCCGAGTAGCAGTCACATAATTTACTCTATGGTAGCGGCTACACTCGAGCCTGAATGAATCCTTGTTTACTGCCTAGAAATCGTGACGCTTCAAAAGTATGGCTGAGAGTGGCTTTTTTCTATAATTTATTCATGTACAGGTGTTATTCTGCCGTATTATGATTATTTTATTTTTTCTATTTTTAGTTATTTTTTCCTGGGTTGGGAGGAAATGTTCGTAGAAAAGTAAGTTTTGTCTGAAACCCTTTTGTATGATGAATGTTGGTTAATTTGTATGGAGTAATATTCAGAGATTTTACCACATTGCTTCACGACACGCGACGACGCATAATTGTATTAATCGCATGCGCTGAGCAATAGCCTAAATATTTCTGAGATAAAGTTAATGAACTCTTAGCAGACTGATGTTTAAAGGTATGATCTTAAAAACACATCTTGTACATACTTAGTTACACAGATAATACCATACCATACTGAGGATTGAATTGAAATCTTTATGGGTGAACGGTATATGAATATTTATTTTAACATTCAAACATACATGATGTTAGCTGTTTTGTTTATATATCCAATATGTTTTCAGTTTATTTATTATATGTAGAGGAATATTATTCCTACATTTGTATTTATTTAATGTCACCGTTTCCAAATTCTGTTTGGACTGACTCTAACGAGTCTAACCCTATACCTATACATACATGCATTTATCATTTGTCATATATTCAAGGTTCGCCTTTCAACATCACTATCAGCCAGTTGCAGAAACTATCTTTAAAATTTAAAGCGCCGCAAAACGCTTATGGGCGTAACGTCAAGGCGTGTGACCGTGAGCTGTCATGCAAATTATGCTGAGTCCATGCTCATATACTCAGATTCCATAAAATATTGTTTCTTTTTGATAAAACATGGCTCTTATTTCTAACTACATATTGTTCATGACAGTTCCCACGCCTTGATGTTAAGCCCATTAGCGCTTTGCGGGGCTTAACAATTTAAATATCGTTTATGCAACTGTTTGTATAAGTGTTTGATTTCACAGCATGATTTTATAGTGTGTGTTAGTGTGTATATGATAAACAAAATGAAGCTTTTGTTGGATATTAATATAAGAAAAGTTCAACTATCAATACAATTAATTCTAAGCCAATATGAATTTGAGCGTTAGAATAGAATAGCAGCACTTTATGAACACGTCAGTTACTTTTACAAGTTAAGAGTAATTCGCTTGTTTACAACAATAAAACACACACGACTCATATAAAACGGCCCACGTCTACTGTTAACTTGCTTGACTGTTGCTGACCACTCTTTTATATCCGTTTTGGTTGTCTCTCCATACATACAGTACACAACAACCTTAGTGCAGACATTTGTGTCGTCTTCATTACAAAACCCGCTAAAGCGTCCCCCAAATTTTCATTGGTTTTGGACTTTATAACCAACTCAACTTATAAGGTTGAAAATATGGGGGGAGTTTTGAAACTAGATTACACATATCTTGCCGGTGAAGGTAATCACAATATTGATTATGGACTTTTTCACTCAGGTAGTACTTATCGGCTTTCATCATCTGTCGATATAGCAGTGCACACAGACACATTCTGGAGCCAAAAAAACAATTTCCTGCCCAGCCCTGCCATGTTAACCCTTTAGTTCGCAACGACAATCCTGAACGACATGCGAAATAAAAAAATATTGATGTTTTACTAATATTTTTTTAAAGACCTTTGTAGTGGATTTAATAGAAAATACGATTATGAATAAGAAAAAATATTATGAACCTCAAGCGAAGACATTTTCTGTTTATTTTGACTTAAATTTTGATACTATCATAAATCATGTGCGGCGTTCAGTTTTATGGTATTGTACATTTGCAATTATCTGATAGATAGTGTTTACACATAGTTAGACAATAAAATTATGAGGGTTATTGTTACTATGTTGTTTGTAACCCTCTCTGCGAAACAATCGAAGAAGTAGTTTGGCTGTTCACCTACAACATTTCGCGCTGGGCAAAAAGTACTAGACAAGAAATTTTGATCAAAAATATTATTATTCCACTTTTTTGCATGGAATATCGGTTACTATTAGATTTGATAATTGAATTAGATATGATTGAAGTGATTCATAGAACGTGTGCCAAAATGTCAGTTTTTCACCGTAGCCGGAACCGTTATCAGAAAAAATGTCTCTGGAGATGATGTCCACATACAGACTTCTAAGATTTTTCAGGCCGTTAAGACCTCTTTGTGGTTTAACCCTTCCTGACGAAGATGTAAGAAAAGGAATCCGATTTAGGGGACCTGAAACCAATCTTTCATAGAATAGTCCCTCTTGACATAAATCCGTAATTCCAGCTCGTTCTAGCTGGTTATGCCTACCAATCTCCATCTCCCGCTTCTGTATGCGCCCACGAAACCATCGGAAGATATCAGAGTTAACTTTCATAACTGTATGTTTTAATTTGTATTTTACTTTACGTTTATCCTTTCTATGCAACATACTTTTCGATATGTTCTTTTCGATGGCTTCGCAATGTTTAGTGTCACCGACATATGTTTATTTGGCAGGTATATAAGTAAAGCATTAAACTTTGAGTTATTTCTCGTCTGCCCACAGAAGGGTTAACCCAGCAATTAGTTCAACAAAGACAAACTCACTCACCGCAACACAACCCACCCAACCAAAACGCAAACCCAATCTTACCCACCGTCAACGTTCCTCAGAACTCGGACACGTCGAACACGAGCAGCATGGACCCGCAGCTGGAGCGGCAGGTGGAGACGATACGCAACCTGGTGGACTCGTACATGCGCATCGTGACCAAGACCACCGGCGACCTGGTGCCCAAGACCATCATGATGATGATCATCAACAACGCCAAGGACTTCATCAACGGGGAGCTGCTGGCGCATCTGTACGCTTCCGGCGATCAGGTGGGTGCTGTTCGTTTATTTTGTAAGGATTTATTGGGACTGTAACTTGGAAATAGTTGTTTTTTAGGGTTCCGTACCTGAAGGCTGCCAAACGGGACCCTATTACTAAGCCGCCGCTGCCCGTACATCCGTCCGTCCGTCTGTCACCAGGCTGTATCTCATGAACCGTGATAGTTAGACAGATGATGTATTTCTGTTGCCTCTATAACAACAAATACTAAAAACAGAATAAAATAAATATTTAAGGGGGCTACCATACAACAATTCTTTCAATACCACATACAAACTTATGAATGTACCTGGTTCCGTACATGGAGTGTGAAAGTAGCAACACTAATAACTTTGTAAACAACATTTTGCTAGGTAAAATCCAAACTATTCACTCAACACCATCTCAACCATTGTATGGTGGTATGGAACCCTTCGTGCGCGAGTTAGATTCGCACTTGATTGGATTTCATTATATTTTATGCAGTAATGTATGTGGAGACTGTTTCTGGCCTCACACTAGCATATTCTGTGTTGTGGTAATCAGAAATACCGACGTTACACTCATGTAAACATCCAAGCCCTGGTGATTTTTGAAGCAAGAGAGAGAAGTGGGTTACCTTATTTAGAATCTAACTAAAGAGTGCACTGAAGGCAACTATTATGAGATAGGAAGTTACATTCTAACAGTGTTAACACTAGGACCCACTCGAAATATCATGCCTCCATCTGTACACCTATTACATATGTTAAAATATTCCTGATCGAAGCTCAGAACCGGCGCTCTATTTGCTTATTTGCAGGCGCAAATGATGGAAGAGTCCCCCGAGGAGGCTCTGAAGCGCGAGGAGATGCTGCGCATGTACCACGCGTGCAAGGAGTCGCTGCAGATCATCGGCGACGTCACCATGGCGACGGTCAGCACGCCCGTGCCGCCGCCCGTCAAGAACGACTGGCTGGAGGGCCGCCTCGACACCAACCCGCGTCTGTCGCCACCCTCGCCGGGCGGTCCGCGTCGTGCCGCGCCCATGCAGCAAGGTACTACTCGCGACATCTACACTGCCCTGTCACATCGGCACTACACTAGGCATACTGGCGTCACCATGGCGACGGTCTTGTAAGAGTTACTACCACACTGGTCCCTACGCAACAGTTTCCGCCTCATCCACCCAGCTGTGGGCTCAATCTGATGAACATTTTACAATAGAGCGTATATCAAACGTGGTATGGTATCTTGTCCGTAGGCTCGCTAGGCCAGCGAGGCGCGCCGCCGCCGCCCGGCGCCGCGCAGGCGGGCCGGCCGGCGCCGCCGCTGCCGTCGCGACCCGGGGGCGCCGCGCCGCCGCCGCCCGCCGGTCGCCCGCAGCCCGGCCAGCAGGGGCTGCCGGCGCCGCTCATACCCACGTGAGTGCACACACTGCCGCCTGCCGCCTCCACCAGGCACACTAGTTGAACCGACCTCGATACTTGGATGCTTTCTGACCCGACACCAGCATTGGCTGGTGGTCAATATGGAGAATTGTATTGAACTTTTGGTGGGTTCCAAAAGTCATTGTTGATTCTAGATTTAAAACGAAAGCTTAAAGTTTTAACACCCACGGACAGTTTTAAATAAAACTGAGTGGTTTTTCAATTGTTACACATTTAGACTGATTTAGAATAACATGATATTATCAGGAATGTGATATGAATCATTTTAGACAAAACATGACGAAATCTGAATAGACTCTTAAGAGTATTACGAATGAATAAACAGGTTTATTTCTCACATGAGTTTTGAAGTACCTACATTATATGGTTTGCAATAAAAACACTTGCATACAACCAGTCTAGTACAATTGTGTTGTATACAGCTTGAGCAAGTTTATTTTATTAAGCTGAGAGTTGGTAATCAACACCATAAAGCAATCTGCAGCACAAAGTTATCTGCTTTAATTCGAGTACTTTGCCTGCTTCTGCTCAACACAGGAGCAATTATAATAATTGTCCCGTGGAATGTGTTGTGTGTGAGCTTTGCTAAGTTGCGGTTATAGAGGCATCTGCGTGGGTTATGTAACTGCCATAATTTTTATTAACTTTACCGTAGTTACATAGTGACGGTGTTGCTTTATATTGACGACGTATTATATGCATATATTTAATATTCTGCTCAGGAGTTTACTAAATAATGTTCATATTAATTATTGAGTGATTGTGTATCTCTATAATCTTGGCGTGATCGTGAATGCAATTCACCGGAATAATAATACTAATAACGCCTCTTTTCTTACCAACAATCAAGAACTTCACATACGACTAATCGTGGTTCTAACCAATCAGTATTGTTTCAACATACGATGTAACGAAACCGTGTAAAGTTATGTGCGTGTGGATAGACGATCTTGTTCGTTATTGACGAGAAGATCAGTAATCGACACTCCCAAGTGTAGTCTGTTCTCGACTCGACTGATTCTCTACACAGTTTCGCTATCCTCTGTATGACCCGGATGCACGACGGCCAACTCTGATTTTAACTGACACTCTGTCTCTCTTTGTGCCAGTATGACAGTTAAGTAAGTTGCCCTTAACTTGAGCAGCCTGTTTGTGCTTACGGCCAACAAATGAGCGAGTGTCGTGTTGTTTTCGCAGACGGCGCTAAGTCTGCGGGCGCGGCCTCCACTCTCTATGTAACTAACACACGTTGACGATGACGGTACCATCTCTTACCCTCGAGGTACTGGCGGCTAGACTCTTGTTAACTTAGTACAGCTTCTCGGGCTTGCACGGTTTTACTTCTCTGCTGATGGAAACTTGACTTGAAGATCCTCAACACCGTGAACGCTCTTCAAATATAACAATGTGCTTAAAAGTTACCTACGGAATCCCTTAAATGACAATTGTGGATCCAGAACATGTCGAAAAGTTAATAATATGCTTTGAAACGTCCCATCATCAGAATTGTATACTTCTGTCTAGAGACAATCTGAAACCTTGATGAAGTGGTTACCTAGTCCTGTTGCTTATAAGACAGGATCTTCGAAGAGACAGAGTTTCCACCAGCGATCGATCCGTCGTATCGTTACGAGAGTATCTTACGTGGTTGACTCCTGGTGTTACTAACAAAATGGACTAACACCGGAATCATGTGTTTGTTGTGGATTTCCGAATTGTGTTTTGCACCAAATAGTTCGGCACCCGACTGTAGTCAGTTAACAAACTACAAAGAGTTTATAAATATAATTATACATATGTTATATACAATATTACTAGTTATGTAAATGATCAAAATACTTATGATACAATCAGAAATAATGTTGCTTCCATGAGTAATAAATAGTGAATTTGAACCATATTTCTCGTAGCATAAATTACAGTATTCGCTTTGAACATTTCCTTTGGGCAGTCAAAGATACTTCACATTGATATCCCTGTATTCACTAAAGCTACTCTAAGAAAGGACGAAACGCAATATATTTTTGTATTATATGAATAAAAGTATTCATTCATTTTAAGTTCCAACACAAACTAAACTATCAAAAGGTTGTAAGAATCATCGAAAAATCATCTGAGCGTCGAATGGCTGCCTATAGGGAAATGTAAGAGTCTCCTCCTTGGAGATGAAAAGTAAATGTATTAAAGTAATAAAACCCTCAATGATGACATTTCTTTCGATTCTATGTTAGCATCTTTTTAATAGAGATTTTATGTTATCGGATTCATCGAGGGCGCTCTTAATAATAGTTCTTCAGGTCCATATACGTAGGATTCTGTATACAAATTATATTCGTAGATCAATGTATCTTATACGCCGCTATGAGCCAGTGTGAACAAATAAATATAGCGATGTATTTGGAAAGCAACCATCAAAACCCTTTGAAACTCTATATGTATGTATGTACTTAAATTCGCAATACAGTCCTTCAAGCGTCACAACGGTGTAGAATTATGTTTATTAAAACATCATGCATGTTGCACTGTTTGTTGTTTACTAACCTGTGCGTGGTCCTAGCTAACTAACTAACTAACACTAGATATGTGGGTAGCTGGGTAGTGATAAATGATTAATCTGACAATGCCAGCGAGGTCTATTAAAAATGTAACCAGAAGTAAAATCAAGACAACTCGTTAAAATTAACTCATACGATGGGTGCCATTTATGAAAAACCATGAAAAATATAAATATTAGGCGATTAAACTTGGACTCAATATTGTGTTTGTGTAGTATGTGTGGGCTGTCTTATGCTCATTTTGGATATAATCTTGTTATTTAGTAGTAGTTGCCTTCTTAAGTGATGTAGTTTTAATTATATTGTACAGATGTATTTATATCACAGTTCCCCTGTAAGCAGCATGTGTGTAATTGTGTATTAGTAGTTTCGTCTATACAGTAAAATATATAAACATTATGGCGGTTACATTCCTATGTAATGTCTTACAGAGAAGCTGTGAGTGTCTCCACAAATTTGTTTCATATGAATCCGCGGGTTATACTTTTCTGTTCTTACAACCATTGCTGAATCGCACTGTGAACCAAAACATTTTAGAAATGGAGAAACAAACTGTCGAACACTTAGAGGGCGCTAAAAGAAGTAGACAATAAACACAGTGTGAGTAAGCAAAGAGTTTCGTTCATCTGAGGTTACTCACAAATAAATCACAGAGTAAAAGTAAGTAAAGCAAAAGTTCTAACATTTTTGTATGGAGACTGGCATACCGTTTATTTTTTAAATCTTGATATATGCGGCCAGAGATGGAACCGATGTCCATCGATATAGTAAATGGGTTGGTTCTTATATAAGACACATTGAAATTTGAAGATTGGAGTACTTAGGTGGTTAGGGGGGGTCCTTAGCTATCCTCTGATACCATTTTCTGATTTAGGAAACATCATTTTAGCACTTTAATTATAAAATATGTTTACGCGATTTTTACAACTTGGCCAATCTCGGAAAGACAAATGTCAAACCCAAAAGCGCCAACGTTGGATATTGGTACATGATTTTAGTACAAATTACAAGATTTTGTTGTAATGGTAGAAATTTGCGTCAGCAATTTTGTATTTTCTGACATATTGACTTGCTCATTTCATTCCGATTCCTTCCGTGTTTCTTGAATGTTCTGTTGCGCTCTCGTTTTATCCGTGATTCTCTGGATGACTTTGGCTTTGTTTACTTACTAACTACTTTATGGAGTTTATCAGAACCAAATTGGTTGCTTTAGGTCACTTCGTGTTTAAAAACTAAAGATAGGTTTGTTAGGTTCACACGTTACAGCAGACCCGGGAGCCGGAGCGAAGCGGAGCGGAGCGAGGCGACCCCCTACTTGCTCATTTCATTCCGATTCCTTCCGTGTTTCGTGAATGTTCTGTTGCGCTCTCGGTTTATCCGTGATTCTCTGGACGACTTTGGCTTTGTTTACTTACTAACTACTTTATGGAGTTTATCAGAACCAAATTGGTTGCTTTAGGTCACTTCCTGTTTAAAAACTAAAGATAGGTTTGTTAGGTTCACACGTTACAGCAGACCCGGGAGCCGGAGCGAAGCGGAGCGGAGCGAGGCGACCCCCTACTCTTGGCAACCCCTCCTCCAACCCCTCTCCTCCTCCAATTCCCCCGAAATCCAAAAAATGTAGGCATTTTCTTCAATCTTTGGACCTCCATAACATAAAAACTAGTGGTTTCCTAAAAGGGGGGGTAGGTGGGGGGACCTCCCTTCCCCCACCCCTCCCCCCCTCCACGCCCCCCTCCCCCAAATTCAATGTGTCTTATACAAGTACTTACCCTAGTAAATTATTGAAACTCACGTGTGTAATTATGGATTTTTAAAACGATATCCTTCGCGAGAAATCGGATTCAAAGTGCAAAAATTTGTTTTTGTCGCCCTTTGAAGTCAGATTTCTCGAAAAGTATATCGTTTTAGAAATTTAAAATTACGCAAATTTGTTGAATAATAAAAAATATCGATCGACACTCGTTTCATTACTGGCTGCAGAAATCATGATTTTTCGACAGTAAGTATGCCAAAAATGTTAAATGGTCTTTATGCAAAGAGTTTCCTTATTCAGAGAAATAAATTGTCAATATCCAGATATCCATAGAAAGTTTGATGAATGAAACTCTTTGTTGCGGATCACAATGTTTACCAAGATACAGGACATACAGCGCCCTCTACCAAAAAGGGATTCGAGATCTTCCCCATAGATCGCACACAATCACAACAAATCTGCGCATCTTCACCGTGTGCTAGGATTCATAAGTTATTCCCGCTCACGCACACTAGGCGCCCCGGCGGCGGAGGCGGCGCAGCGGTCGGCGCGGCGGCGGGGGCCATGAACCAGCTGCCCCCGCACATGCGCCAACAAATCAACCAGGCGGTCGGCCAGGCCGTCACGCAACACGCCATCAACGAGCTCAGCTCCGCGTTCGCCAAGTTCAAGTAAACAGATACGTCGGGCTTGCTTGTACCACGCACCTGCTGCACAAGAGTTCTGGCTGTCATCGTCCTAACACTTTCAGATAGCGCCTTATCGCAGCGGTCGGTAATTCTGGGGTCTCTATAGCGAGTATAATGACTAAAGTGTCTATGGGGCTGAGGCGACGGAATGCGTGCGTCAAAGCAAGTCGACTGTACACTGTTGGTCATTGTACGCACGAGATCAACTAAAATCCCCATCTATATGATTAAATATATAGATATTGTAGGCCGTAGAGCCTAATACCCGTTTAAAAATAATTTCAGTGGCTTGGAAACTCGGCCTAATTTAATGCTCAAACTCAATACTTTTATTTTCTGTATAATGGCGAGCTTATCTCTCAAACCAAGGCTTAACAGGAAAAATAACGATGTTACGACGATGATAGCAAACGAACTTGTGTTGTGGGGTAAGTGAAATATTGAAAAAATAACTCTGGACTCGAGCTCTCGTGACCTTTACGTACAAAGAAGTAAGTAAGGGTCAGTACAACTCGATCCACTTTTAGGACTCGTGATTTTCGTTGTTATCCCGCTGCACTCATAACCTGTATGGCGTGTTCGCTTACATTTGTTGTTGTGTCCAAAAATAACAAAATTAATGCTATATTGTGCTTGTGATATAATGTTACCTTATCGCAACGTAACCTATAGATAATTACAGATAATATCTTAATGAGAGGGATATCTACTGGTGTAGGTACTCATGTAATTGGTACCTTTGCTTTGTTATAAACACGTTGGCAATAATGTAATGCTCAAGAAGCGGCCCGGCCTCGATGGAGGGCGGCCGCCGCCGGTCCGGTCCGGTCCGGTCCGGTCTTGTGCGGCCTCGATGGAGGGCGGCCGCCGCCGGCGCCGGTCCGGTCCGGTCTTGTGATCGAGTCGAAGACCACGACGCACAGGTTTGGTAAACATCAAAAAGTCTTTTATGAAAGAACATTTTTATAACTAACGAATATATCTTTAGGATAACAATTAAGTAATGCTTGTATATGAAATGAACAAGTCACATTCCGTAAGAATAAAAAGTTTTGGTTGACAAATAAAGAAATTCTGGTTCAGTATTAATCGACAAATGAAATTTAAGAAACGATAAGACGCTATGAGATGTATATTTGTATTGTGTATATTACTTAAAGATTGTTACAGTTTATATAACCGGCTATGCTATTAGATGAAATACTTTGTAAAATGTTACATTGAATACTAAGGCTAGGCGTATACTGAATTACCAGTTATGGTTTCTGGTGGTGATCCTGTCTACTGCAAGTTACCCGTGATCGGCAATATGCATATCACATTATTGTTTTGTAAATGTGCTAGCGTTGTATGTACACGATATTATAATAATGAAAGGTCTAGGTGAAGCGCGCAGTACGCACCAGTGATAGTGCCTGACTTCTTCTGCAACACGTGCGCATTCTGCATAGGTAAAGCAATAACAGGACACGGGAAAATAATCCTCTACAATTGCAGCTAAGTCCGTCTTTGCTCCCGCTTGGTGGCGCTGGCGTAGTTGGAGGCATAACACGTCACGTGATCTTTCAAATACTCTTGACACTAGCAAATTCCCTCGTCCTGTCAATCTAAACTTCCTTCTCACCTTATCTCACCCATCCTCTGTCAATTTACTTAACAAATTTATATCTACCAACAATATTAAATTATAGTCTCAGCTTAAAGTTCTCTTTTTGTTGTGCACGTCTGTCTCATCACGTGACATTGGAGAAATTATTGTGGCAACACACGATAGAAGCCATAACCAAAAAACTTAACTTAAAATTGACCCCAAATGAGGTCAGCACGCCGTATATTATATGAAGAAGTACATAGAATTTGACAACTTTGACAGATAAATAGCTTCCAATTACACCAGCGCCATCTCCAATGAGCTTTTGAGATTAGCTGCAATTTCGTCGAATCACTTTTAGGGCTTGCTGGGAAAGAGGGCGTCTAATAGTACTGCCGCGTTCGACACTCGACTCACGGGCTATTTGCCGTTCTCCAATGTAGGTGATCGCTGTTCGTGGATGAGATCCGGTCGCTCGAATATCATTTTTGCATCATCATGTTAGAACGACATTAGCTCGCCGCGTAATCATAGGGTTTGTTGATGCAACATGTTCACTCAGTGTCTAGATGTTCTCCGTAGGTTAGACTTGGACTAGTCTCACTTCGCTCTCTCGTCCATATGTTAGCCGTACTTTTAATCGTAACATTACCGCTTCATATAACTCAGCGGAAAACACTTTTCTGACATTATCGTATATCAGTAACAATTACAATAAATATAAGAAAGCCATAATTCATAATTTTGAAACTTTACCTGCACAATTGATATATTTAAAAAATGAATGTAAAATATGTAATTATTATAATGGCAAATGTGAGACCTGCCGTCTACTCTTGCATCGTTGCTGGTAGCAATATTTTTGGTCAATTATACTTAGAAGGTTTCATAATAAGTTGAAAGGAATATGTTGTTTATATGATACCATTAGAGAGAACGTTGCATCATTGTGTAATCAGATCTTATCGTTTATTTTCATTATTCATTAGGCCGTTGAAGAAACAATACAATAAACAGTTAAACTATTTTGTTAACGAAGGCTTGCAGCTATATCTGACAGCTATCAACCAGGACAACCAAATCCAAGTTCCTATAAATGTTCTGCACACTAGTTGATCCATACTCTCTCCATATTAGTGTATTTAACTAATAAAACAAGTCATCTAAATTTTGCTCTCTTATCTTGTTATTATAGCGTTAGTACCATCGAAAAAAAAGGTATAGACAGTGATTGTTGGATTTGATATAGTTTATGAATATTGTTAATCTTATGCTGTATAAATAGAATAATTAAATGCTATATGTGTACTAAAATGTTTGATTTTCCAGTAATAGTATCGTAAATAAATATGCGTACGCTATTTTTGGCCATACCCTACTAACAGAATACTTAAGATCCCTGGAATTCTTAGGTAAGCTTTTCTCCATATTGTTAGCCCACATTGTATAGTCTAGTATTTACATAGATTTTTCGGGTTTTATATAATTGTTTGTAAAATAACATTGAAAAAGAGTTTAGTTATCTTTATCGTGACACTATTGCCTGCAGTATATTATAAAATAGTGCATGTTAAAATCGTTACATTACTAAATATGATAAGCTAAATAAATGGCATGTAATAACTTAGACTAGTCTGATTGTGCTTATTGGTGCATGCTGCATACATTACTAATTTGTTATATGTACTTATATGTTTCCTTTGTATCGCTCTTACCTGCCCTGTATCTCGCCTTTGTCTTTTGTTACTTTCATCGACCGCGTACCGTCTCAAATGCTTAACAAATAGGCATGACTACAAATTGCCAATGACAATTCACTTGCTAAAATTACTGTATCATTCAAATAGCACTGCAAATACTCTTACGGCCACTTACGCCAAGCTTTTGTGACAGATCTTCCTGGTTATTTAGTTTTTACCTGGTTAGGTTAACCTAACTTACGACACGCAGTCTCTGTAGTTAATAGAAAATTAAGCAAGTAGTCTCTGTAAAAAATATTGGCGAAAGTGATCCTTAGCTGAGTAATATCCATGAGTTCAATTATTTTTCTTATGTTTTCAGCCGTCCCAATGCTAATGCGCCGCCGAAGCTTCCCGACAGACCTCAGAATGGGCGGCCATTTTAAATGCCACCATCCGCCATTTTGTGATAAGTTGAACAAGCAGGCTCTGCAGTTGGATACTTCGTGGTAATAAAATCACAGATCTACATTAGTCTTGACAATTTTAGGTGAACTATCTAATTTAATCGGACTACTATTTGGAATCGAAGATTGATGTGTAAACATTTAGTTTTATTCATGTGCTTTAAATCAATATTCTGTGAATGTATGACGTTGACTGCAGCGAAACTCAAATTAATATTCTTATAATTATTTCTATATATATCCTTTCATTAGCCAGTACAAAATATTTGACTTTTAAGTCCATATTATATTTTGTACTGGCCACTGACAAAATTCAAAATACAAAATAATAATAAGATTAGTAATTTGAGTATGGGTGGTTTGTTAGTACCACAGGTAATATAATATGGTATTACTATAAACTATAATCAGGTAGTTATAATATAAAATTTACCACTCTAGCTTGTTAATTCTTAATTCACGCGTCAAAATTATAAAAAAATACTGTTATAAAAATAAGTAGATTTAAATCAAATTACTTTAAATAATAATATTTGTTTGATGTAAATAATAAGAATAAGTATACCGATGTCAGGGCCATTATTACATTGTCATTTATATGGTCATTTATCTTGGATCCAATCATAGTTATTTCTGTCTCACTTTTATGAGTTATGTGTGAAAGATAAGAATATCGGATCCAAGACAAGTGATAATTTAAATGACAGTGTAATATGCCTCTTAGTGTATATATAATATTTGGGTGCTACTAAATCAACCGCACTATTACCAACAAAATAGGCTAGTGAGCCATTCCAGGGCCCACGCACGACGGAACCCGGTCTGAAGAGCTCATAATATAACCCGGGTGTGTGCATGGGTGAGGCGAAATAAGTAACACCAGAAAAGTAGCTCTGAATTGAACTAGATCCTACTGTTCTCCCTGCACTGTCGCACTGTCGCTCTGTCGTAGCGTCCTCTCGGCGGCTCACACTGCCGGCCAGCACCCTCAGTCTCAAATAATATTTATCTGTTTATACCTACGTCTGATAAATTCAAACTGCCGATGTCCTACTGGACATGTCCAAATTCAAGCAATTATTGGCCTTGATTATAGTTTTTCATACACAGGTCCATTTCAACATTGGCCTGAATTTGAGACTGCTTGTACAGTTGTATTTTAAGACAATAAATCCAACAGTCCCAATGTCGCCTTTAATATTGTCCCTGCGACAGTAAGTACGTGATATTGTATTGGTTGGGTTAGACTCAGCAGCTTCACTGTTACGCAAAGTTTGACTGATTTACGTTAAAGTATTACTATAATCTTGCAATTTACGAGCGCGCATAGGTGTTGCTTGTATTTCAACCTGTAATGAGCAGTTGCATGTAGACCGACTGCACCTATATGCTCCGGTATGTAAATGGTCAGAAACCCGGTCCACGCAGTTGTGGTTTGCAAGTACCATGTAAAACGTTGTGATAGACGAGGTGCTTGAAGTGAAATGTTCTCTTCTTTGTATTCAACGCCTTGGAGATATTGTTAATCATGTTAACTTTGTTGATCGATTTTGTGGCATTTAGTAATAACACTGGCTGGTGGACAACCCGCCGATCTGAGTCGGCCATTGCTGATTTGTGCAACTAGTCATGCACGAGTTTTTATTTGTATCCTTTACGTACCTACCTTCTCGAGTTTAATTCGTTTCTAGAAATGTCGCCTTTCACACTGCTATTTCATCGTGGTAGATAAATGGCTTGTCACTTATGAATGCCTATTTTATGGGAAATTAGTAAATAGCTGAGGAGGAATTATTCGAAATTCGTATATAATAATAGTAAGGATCGTGCACTTTGTGCCAAGTGTTTGAAATTTGGTATGGTCTTAGATTTTTAGCAAACAGTCCACCAGAGGTCGCGCACATGTTGCTTGCGGTGGTTTCCTAAATCCTTAAGACCATGACTAATTTTAAAGACTTGGCCAAAGTGCACGACTTATGAATTCCCCCTCAGCTAGAAAATATTAAAATTTAAATGTTTGAAATTAAAGTGAAGGGCTCTATCAAAATTTTAGTCTTTATTTAGTAGCCTTCGAGTACTAAAGAATCCTACTATTAAAATTCCTATTCTAAAGCCTTATTGCACCAAGCCGTCAAATAAATCAAAATGTAATATTTAAAAATAATTTCATAAAGAAGAATTAGAAAGTTATTAGATTTGGGATTAAGGCTTTATGCGATTAGCCTAAACATGCCTTGACATTCTGCGAGAAACAATTTTCATAACATTCCCTTAGCTATTGTTGTTCACTTGCCAGTATTGTATATAAATAAGTAGATATCTTATTATTATAAATTGTAACATTGACTTATTTATATTTTTTGTGTATAGTCGTATACAAAGGTAATAAATGTGTAAATATAACTCAGTTGTTTGCTTTCTGTAAGGGTTGGAAGTTGAAGCCTAATCGCTAACAAATCATTCCTAATATCTGTAATATAATTTTATTGGTGATCATCTTCGTGGAGAAATACGAAAGGGTTAGGAAGTTTTGTACTTAAGCTCAATATCGTTACATAAAATTGAGAAACTGTCATCGTCGAAAGTGTCATCGTTCATCCGCCGCTTTCTTCTATTCAGAATAAAATAAGTGCTCACATAGGACTTGCGATTTCGGCAAACCGGTACAATATTTTCTCAGGAAAATAGAGATCTTTAGGTACAGTTGACAATACATAAAAAAATGCAATTCTCAATTGGATTTTGGTTATGATAATACCTATAGATATGTAAAAAACGACGTGAATTCAATAGTGTAATGTTAGTTCAGCTATTGCTGTTGATTAAATTTAAATTAGCTAGTAAGAAGGCCTACAATAAGGAATGAATTGTGCGATAATCTACCACCCCGTATCGGAAAACTCATGGCTGGCATGGATGAATGTTAGTAGATACTTACCTACTAACTATCTTTCACTAATTCTAAAACTACCTGAAAGCGGTCGGTCCCACGCAGCATGGGGGGCGTGCGTGATTTAAAATCAATACCACTTCCTTCCCGAGCCCGTTGCAAATCTGTAGACGGTCACCTTCAATTTGAAATGGAAATGTTTTGAAGGGGCACCAGACCCTCGGTTTATTGCTAACAAACAACTTAGCGAAGCAGCGGACGTGATCGGAAGCGGAGTTGGGGGGGAGAAGTCAACGGGCTTCGGATAAACATAATAGTAGTTTATGTGACTGCTGCATAATGGAGGGCATTAAAACTCGAGAGTGGAATAATATCACTCGAGAGTTTTAATGCCTAATTATGTACAGTTACATACACTAGTTTATCTACACACATATCATAAGCTCTCTTTGATGTGTTCAGGAACCGCATGTTTGACCGGCATTGTGGTTCTGCAATTGTTTAGCTTATTCTTTAGTACCAACTTCACGCAGACGGGCGTCGGCGTTCGAAATTTGAATGTCAGTACCAACTTCACAGACAAACTAGGGACGGCACGCGGGTGGGCGTCGGCGTTCGAAATTTGAATGTCATTATATGTAGAAAAACTACACATAATGACCATTATGTGTAGTTTTCCAGATACGAAACGAGTTTTTACCAAGTAGTTTAACATAATGCTGATCGTAACGTGCGGTTTTTGAACGCAGTAAAGAGGGTTTATGATACGTGTGTAGATAAACAAATAAATATCTATCTTTAAGGCGTAACAGAACGTGTTCCTACCTATTTTTTGTAACTACATAAAATAGGTAGTGTAAAATAAATGTAAAATAGGTGTATAACTATACAGAATTGAGGGAGATAGGTCTTAACCTCTCGTCAGTGGAGCTGGCATCTATGGGAAATGACAGTTCTTTCGCATCTGTGAGCCTGGTCGTTTTGGGTTTTTTTTTTAGGTTCGTATTTAGCGAAACTGTAACAGTCTTCGTTAACAGATCTCTATGTTTCTTGAAACAAACCAATCAGGAAAGAGCAAGCTAGCTAATGAATGAAATGAAATTTGAACTATGTAGTTGATAATTAAATTCATACTTTTTGATGGTTTACAGGAGGGGCTATATTTGTACCATTCTAAAAACAGGTGGTGTATAAAACAAATGTATGAAGGTCATCGATGTTTGAGTTTATTACTATTTTGGACACACTAACGTGTAATTATAATAATTCAACGAATCCAAATAATGTTTGAATCAGAAATAATACATAAAAATATACTAAACTTTGGGGTACTATATATTGAACATCACCATTTTGGTGCAATTCAATTGGAATAAAAGCGCAATTTGCAGAGAAAGGCAAAGGACTTAGTTAAGATCAAGTAAGAATCCAGTTACTTATTTCCATAATTCTTATTAGATCTAGAGAAATTCCAATTAAAATTATAAAAGGGGGGCCCAAGGTCTCCGCCTGTGAGCCTGGTCATTTTGGGTTTCACAGACGCCATCTTTCTTTCAAAATTCCCCCCACTGACGAAAGGTTAATGAATATCACTTTTAATTAACCGGTGTCATGAGTGAGGGCATAACCGGGCGCCCATTTGGTGGTTGTACATTTTACTTACATTTAACCTCGTAACTCGTGGGCAAGCCCAATGCAAGTCTAATTCTAATATATAGAGAGAATGTAGGTCGTCATCAAAATTGATTAACGTCCACCGAATTAATAGTTCAGCAATTTTTAAGCACCTGTAATAAATAATTTTCAAGCAACTATTATAATGTATACCTAATACTTACAAGCGGTTTATGTAAAGTGGTATAAGTGTCGAATTGGGACGTGGTCGAATTGGGAAGAGAGAGGCCAAAACGAGAGCTTTTTATCATGAATCTGAGAGAAAAAATCACTCACAACTTACAAAATAAGCATTGTCGATTTTTTGTTGCTTCTAAGACAATATTTACATAGTTACAGTCTCTCCCATAGACAATCATTTTCGCTTACTGAACCTTGTCGTAATCTAAACTTGGCGAATTGGCACAAATTCACATATATCTGTTATTTGCAGGTCCTAAGATGATAATGTTAGAGTAGGTAGAGAAGGAAATCGTAATCTTCCTGAAAACACGAGTTAGATTGAACTGGAGATCTTGAAATTGCCATTTGAGCAATTTAAAAACCATGTTAAAGCGACTTTGTCGAAAAAGGGATATTACAATGTTCAAGATTACTTCAATGATGGGACTGTATGGGGTTAATCTGGCCCAACACAGACCTTGCTGTTAATAATTTTGTAATTATTTATTCCTGCTTATTAATTATGATAATGACTAAATATTATATTTTGTATTAGTTAAGCATAGGCAATTTTTAAAAAGAGATCTAAAAATCTCTGTGGGAGTTTCTACGTCCTCCTCTCCCACAGTGGTCCAATGTAGAGAAGTGGCACAAAATGACGATTGGTAAGTATATGTAAATATCTTCCGATCTTATTTACCTCTCGTTCAAGATAAGGCCTCCCAAGCGTGCAGCTAAATTCCTAGACATTCGAAGCTTTAAGGGCATGGATATTACCTCCCTTAGATCAGACGGTAGCGAGACCGTTGATGACAAGCTACGGACCTTTAACTCTATTGTCCTGAGATTGTTTGATAAACACGCTCCGGTCAAGAGGGTTAGAGTTAAGCATCTTCGTGCGCCGTGACTTACTGACACCATCAAGGGTCTTATGACTAAGAGAAACCGTGCCAAGTGTGGATGTGGATGGATCCGACCGATGAGAAACTCTTACTTTTCAAACGCCCCCGTAATCGTTCCACTTGCCTGTGTCGTGAAGCGAAACGCCGTCATATCTACTTACGAGTGTATTGAGAGCTATACTCCAGGACATGTCTGGAAGTTCCTGAAGGCTCTTGGTGATGGTAAGTCCCAGGACTTGGCTTTCGATAATGGCGACCTCGACCCTCAACTCACCGTTTAACTTCACTCGTGTCGGAATCGGCGCAATAAGGAGGGCAATACTAGCAATCTCGTCGAAGGCCATAGGTGAGGACAAGATCTGTTCTCAGATGATAACAAGTATCATTGATGTGCTGTTACCTCTCATCACCCACATAATTAATGTGTAGCTTAGCCAATGTTGCTACCCCAGCCAGTGGAAAATGGCACTTGTGATTCTTCTACCCAAAACGACCAATCCCGCCTCCTTTAAATAATTCCGTCCCATAAATTCTGCCTATCCTCTCTAAAGTCCTGGAATCAACTGTTCACTCCCTCCTGAAGTCTCCTCCTAACTTTCCTCAAGAATGTTACTGGATCCCCACCAATCAGGATTTAGGCCGGGTCATAGCACTACGACGGTACTGCTCAAAGTCACTGACGACATTAGCCATGGATCAGAAGCAGCTTACAGTCCTTACACTGCTTGATTTCAGTAGCGACTGAAACTGCGTCGATTTCGATATACTAATTGAAATCGTCGCTTAATTGTCTCCTCGCACTCGGCTTGCTCGTTTGACTCCTACCTGAGAGACCTCCAGCAGTGCATTAGTCTGAGGAGATCTCTAGTGACTGATATGATCTCTCCGCAGGTGTTCCGCAGGGTGATTCATTCGTATCTCTGACATTCTTAGTTCTTCTTATCTCTACGCAGCTGATCTTCAAATATATCGGCACTTCTCTCCGTGTGATGTGAATCTGACTGTAGAGGCGTTGAATGCTGATCTCGGTAACATCAGGAAATGGGCTATTTCATATGGTCTGCTTGTCAACCCGGGCAAATCGCAGGCCATGATTTTGGGTACACGTAACTCTCATAGTTAGTACAAAAAATGCCCGTCGACCTTATATTATATGATGGTAACATAATTACATACAGCGAGAAGGCCAAGAATCTTGGTGTTGTATTCGGCAAATTGTTGTCCTGGTCGCCCCATGTTTGTGAGGTCAGTGGACGAGTCTTTGCGTCATTTCACTCCCTACGGAGATTGCAGTACTTCCTGCCGCGGCAGACTAAAATCACCCTTGCTCAGTCCCTCCTACTACCTTTAATCAACTACGCGAATGTTTGCTGGATCAGTGCGAACCAAGAACAACTGAACAAACTCGAACGACTTCAAGACCTCGGGATTCGGTTTATCTTCGGGCTGCGCAAGTATGACCATGTCTCACAGTATCGCAAGGATTTCAGGTGGTTTCCGATCCCTCTTCGTCGTGATATGTAGGTACATTTTCTCCTCTGTTCAACATTTTGCGAAATCCCCGCTACCCCACATATCTCCGAGAACGTTTCAAGTTTCTTTCCCCCAGGGATAGCACTGGAGATCCCACACGATGTCTCTCCTTTCAACTCTTCGGCATAACACTGCCGCTTATTAACACACGTTTAGGCTAAGGGCAATCCGACTGTGGAACGCAGGGAACGCACTTCGCTGCGCTTTAGAGATAGTCCCTCAATTTTAATTTTTAAGAAAAGATTGAAAGAACATTTCCTTTCTCTTTCGTGATATGTACTTATCTATGTACTTATATATAAATAAGTAAGTATATGTGTGACATATATTTTATTTTATATAGAAGATACATAAATTATTATGTTATTATTAAGTATTATGTTTTAGTTTCGTAAATAATCAGAGTTATAAAGTTTTATTGCGCACTAGGACTCTCCTGTTGCACAAATTTTCCTGACCTGCCTAGGTTTTGTGGTAGAAATCTCTCTTTAGAGATAAGCCCGCCTTTGCTCATTTTTTTACCACTAAGATTTCTATGCAATAAAGAATATGAATGTAATGGATGGATTCACAAGTAATAGGCTAGTCTCGTGATTAACCAACTTTATTTAATTTCATGGTTTCCAGCAAGTCTCCACCGCTTGACTTCCACTTGGCCGCTAATAGCCGGATCGCATGATGGTGGACGAGCTTAGGCAACAAAACAATGTTCAAACGTTTCCGAAAACAAGCTAGTTTTTCTTCACGAATACCGTCCGCTTCCGAAAGAAAACGCTCTTACAATAAAATAAGAAAGAAATGATGCGGTTCGCCTACACCTAAATCGTAGAAGCAAGCACGCCCAAAGAGCACGATTTCGTTTGGAAAAGTTAAAACTTCCATTATTACAATTTAATGAAGAGCAAAAGCTATTAGGGCATGGGACTTGATTAAATCGTTCAAAAGCAATTGTCGGCGTCCTGTCCGGCGGCGGCGGCGGCGGCGGCGGCGGCGGTGGCGGTGTAGCGACCGCCGCGCCCCCCCTCTCTACGAGCTGCCCGCTACGCAGCCAGGTGCCTAATCGCACCGACACGACTCTGATTACGTGAGATTGTTGTATCAATCATTTCCTCAATCAAATTATTCAGTGGTCGCTGTTATTGTATCGCCTGTCCCCCGTAATGACAACGAGACGGACGGAAACATTTTCTACTGCACTTAGTCTCGGTTTGTTACTCAATGAATTGTAATTCATATGCTATTACTATCAAAAATTAGAGAGAATTTGTCTGCTTGATGCTTTTGTTGTGTTATTTCGGCAGGCATCGGTACAATGCGAAGTGAGACTTCTTTTTGTGTCCTTATTTACATTCTAGTGAGGCGGGCAGTGTGTTTTGAAACGACCGCTAATAGACGGTCTGTGCAAGCGTTCCTGCACTCATTAGGGCAATAAATTTAACTGTTTAGAACTAATAGATAATTACATGTAAATGTAGTGGCTTTAGGCATGAACGTAAATCATTGAACAGCATATTTACCTTATCGCGGGCTGCGTGTAAATGCGCCGATTAGCTATGCAAATCCGGGTATTTACCGCGCCGGTTAACCCGGCCCGAGCGGGTCTTACCGCCACCGACACCGCGCTGTACACACAGTGAGAACAAAACGATACATTACTTGTACCTAATTTTATTATTGATTGCGACACCAGCAACTTTGACTGTGATCCAAAATAAATTAAAAAATCTGTGGTCTACAACTATGTACTTCCAAGCTTCAGCCTTTTTAGGAGTAGTCCCCTGAAAGGCGTCAAATAAACTCCTCTCGATACCCCACTGCCGCTACCGAGGTGGTGGGGTGTGTTAAAGGTCCCTGTTTCCATTTTTGCGCTCCTAACTTGAAAACCATTAAAAATAAACATTTATATATGTACTTACAAGCATATATATTGCTATTTTGATCCCACACTTATACCCACACAATACTCTTTATCGTGGGAACCAGAAACAGCAACATCACACAAATACACAGATACTTCTATAGTATGTGTGTGTAGAGGTACACAATCCTGAAGGTTTTGGAACTAAATAGTTTTGTGCCGCTAATTTCCCTTTTTTGGTTGAGGCTGCTTGAGCTACTGTTACCAAACCAAAACGACTTATAATTTAAAATTCATACTCGACTTACTTCCATAATTACGCCCCGTGAAACACCGACTTCTCCGTCCAATTTAACTTATTTAAAATCTCTCCACATGTTATTAGAGAACAGTCGAAAAGCGCTATAATTCGGTGCATAATTAGATCTAATTAAAAGCTAACACGAGTGACATGTACAAGGAAGGTAACGTTAACAAGGCCCGTGAGGGCCAGGAGTCAGTGCGGTTACAGTATTTGGTATAATTAAACAGTCAGTTGTCTAATTTAATTGGCAATAGGCGCGTTCCCACACGCGGGAAAGTCACCCTCCGCTCATTAGGGCGCGGTCCGAATTCTCCCAACAATTAACGTGCTAGTTCGGTATCGTAGATGTAATTGCAGGTGTGTGCTGTGCAGCGGTAAACGGAGTGTTCAATCACGCCACGACCTATATTGTAGAAAATAGAGATAGATACTAATGACTCTGCTAACAGAGCACCACACCATTAAGTGTAGGTTGGTTGCACCTAGGCAGAGCTTCCCATCACGACGGTGACGGATCAGGATGAAAAGTTTGTGACCTCTCTATCTCGGCATGGCCTCAACATCTTTAACTGTAGCCGGTTTTATACACAGAAAAAAGAACCTGGTACGGGGGCTAGCCTATCATCACTTTTTCCAAATGTCTGATAATAATAATATCTGAATAAGTGTGTTTGTACCTTCTTAACATATTTAATATTTGTAAGTACCTGCTTAATTAATATCACTAAAACAGTCTCGTTGATTGAAGTAAGTAATATAGCGAAAAAAACTGATGCATTAATTTTTCATTAGGCGTTCGGATGGCGACACGATATTGTGACTATAATTACACTACACTCAGCCTAGCTGCCATATGTAAGTCACGGCTATTACGACGTAATTGAAAAACTTTTTCATCGATATCGTCGTCGTCAACAGCCGAAAATTACGCCTTACAACACATTTATACGACCAGATTTTCATCAGTTACACTCAGCAGTGGTTTAAAAGTTACTTAAGAATATTTGAACTTTTCGTGGTTAGTTGATAGGTCAGATTATTTTTCAAAATCCGCGCTATTTACGTTTTTCGCCGCGGCTAAGCCTAATTTAAAAAGTTGTGCTGTTATTACGTTTCATTGTATTCAAAAACTTTGTAGAGCTGTTGGAAATTGGAAGTAATGTAGAGCAAAATTGCTACCGACCACTTACATATTTGATTGTATTTGAAAAGCAATTTAACTTTTTTGTGAAAGTGCAACACTTTCCCAGCCCCTCAAAGTGGAGAGCCCTTCGAAACGTTACAGACAAATGAACAGCGTTCTACCCTCGACGAGCCGACGCTAGCACGCGCCGCTCGCCGCTCGAGTGTCATACAACATTGAACACAAAACCACGGTACACATGCCTGAAGCGGAGCATTCTCAACCTTAATACCAGCTGCATACGACTAAGCTGTTTAGTTGTTTAGAAGCAACTGAGGTCCAAAACTATACACTCGACACAAAATGGCGGAACTCATAGAGGACACAATAAATCAATTGGAGTGGGTGGTTGACTTTTCACTTAAACGTGTGGTTAATTGTAACCGAAAATGACTGTTGATCGAGCGCCCACATTTAATTTGAGTGGTGCTTTAGTGGTTTACTGTAGGGGTTGAAACGCTGTTATAGAGTCAGGAACGTTACGGTATAATTTGTTATCGGAAATTTAGGGTAATTTGATAGAATTTTAAGTTTTTTTCAAGTGAGGATTACTTTTCATGAACTGCAGTCTACATAGGATGTTGATAAAGTGCCCATCATAAGATTATGTCATAGATTTATTATGTTATGATGTCGTTTTAAGATAAAATAGCAAATTGCAAAATCGATTCTCGTGTCTAGCCCGCAATAAAACAGTAGGTTTTGAAAGTAATTTGTAGACCTGGCAAATAGTTGGGTGTGTGTAGTTTCCTAGTCCTGCACACATCCGGCCGGTCGCCCGTCGACCACCCGGCCACTCCACGGCTACTACAAAACCAAATTACTCTTTAATTGTCCATTTACATCATTTGACTTTGTCGAATATTTAATTCTACAGCGATCACTGTTTGAAGTTTTAAATGTGTTTGTTTCAATTCGTTGCCAAGTAATAATGTGTGTAGTACATTTACTTTAGTAATTACAATAGTAGTAATTTATCTTTAGTACATTATGCGGACGTTCTAACGGTGAAGGAAATATTCACCTTCACACCTTCTTATCTCCACAGCTACGGCGATGGACTAGGCCTCTGTCACGCAAAATGGAGAATTTAATAATTGAAAATGTCAACTAAATGTCAACACAGTTGTGCTTCTGCCACCCCATACGGGAAAAGGCTTGACGCTATATTCGTTTGTTTTTTTAGTAGTTAAAGCTTCTATACCGCAGTTAAATTGCGGGCATGTGTTTGAAATTACATTTTTTATATTTTTGACTTTATTTATTTAGTAAGTTTAAGTTATTGTATTACGATCTATTGTCGCGAACTATGCTGCGGACTACATGTATAAATTTTATCTATTTATATTCTTGAATTCCATTAGCAAGCAAAGCTCAAATCTCTTGTGACATCGTACTTCGATAGTGTAGTACCTGCAAAATATCGAACTTATAGAACCACGAGGTCATAAGGCCGACGTAATTTATTAAGCGTTTGGGGAACTCTTCTGTGTCTTGCGCCATACATACGCCGCCCTTCACTCGTCATCAGGCCAGTAGACATTGATCATCTGCTTGAGGCGCTCGTCGACTTGCCCCTTGGGCGTGTGCTTGCCCAACAGGAACACGAACTTCTCATGGCAGTCCATCAGGGCGAGGTACTGGTCTTCTATAGGCTTGAAGCGCATCGGGTAGCGGTGGAACTGCGCCAGGTCCGGCTTTCCTGTAACATGGCCATCGGCTGTGTACTGGCTCTTTATTGTGATAGATGAAATGGTTTCAATAAAGACCATTCGCCTAGTCAGTCTCCTACACCCGCACGCAAATGTGGTTATTTTCCTTATACGGTGCCGCTTCTTTCCTTTGGTAAGAAGCGGCACGTGGCAAGGCAGCACGAACTTATATCTAAGATCGCAATTTGCTCAAGTTCTCCATGGAGAACCTGGAAATTAACGTCTTGAGAATAGTTTGTTGCTCCTTAGCACTACCCAGGAAGGCCGTGAAGGGCTGGTTGATCCAACTATTTCCTTCGGACTTGAGCAACTGCCTCCCTCGAGCGCACTATAATGATGGTCAAAGCTGATAGGTATAGATAATTATAATATGGATATCTATCGATCGAAGTTGTCTTCGAAAATAAGGCACATAGCCACCTTCTACAAAAGTAGAAGTTACACCACAGCCTCTGTCACGTTTGATTTTACATAATACTCGACGACCGCCAACAGCTGTTGTGTACAAGTGAATTGAAGTTATCCCTGCTGGTACTTACCATACGTTGCCGGTATCTGCAGGGTCCTGTAGGAGCCGTCATCAGCCAGGCGCTCCAGGAAGAACACGCGAGTGTGGTTACTCTTCGCCGCCGCGCAAGGTATCTCCATTTTGAGGGTCAAGTTGTTCCAGTTCAGATTCTCTACGTACTGGCCCACTTTGTCTGAGAGGCTGTTGCGTTCCTACAAAGTGAAAAGATTTAGATAATTAACGTCTGAAAGTTGGCATTGGCAACCGCATGGTGGTTCGTTCGTACCTTCATAGAACGAATTTCATAATTCATCTCTTGACTATGTCAACGCACGCATGCTATTAGGTGAAACTTGAAGTTGTTATAACATGCATTTTAGAGTTAAACAAAGCAGCCCTTTTTAGAGAATTGTCTACCTCAGCAGTAGTCGGTGTGAACTGCAAGCAATGTCCATCAGTGGCCCCCGCAGCGGCTT
This sequence comes from Argyresthia goedartella, assembly GCA_949825045.1. Taxonomy (NCBI): domain Eukaryota; kingdom Metazoa; phylum Arthropoda; class Insecta; order Lepidoptera; family Argyresthiidae; genus Argyresthia; species Argyresthia goedartella. The sequence continues at coordinate 10,632,364 of OX463809.1, forward strand.
TCTCCTCCACATGCATCGCCAGAAGGTGCCATGTCCCAACGACCTGGTTATCCCTGAGCTGCACCCCTTTAGAGAAGTCATGGCAGATGCTGTCGTGCTTCTTGTAGTCATGTCGCATCTCCTTCTCCGGTATTGGGTTGGGGAGGGTGAGGGCGGTGACCGCTGATAGAGCAAGAGCTGAGGAAAACGGTTGTTAATATTATTTTTCGATGTCTTCTTCATTCGCGGAAGCGGAAAATTCAAAGCGGAAGAGATACAGTACTGAAAAGAAATAAAGAAGTCGGAAAAAGTAATATAGTGTTCTCTAATAAAATATATCGCACTGCAATTTAAAGAACGTCAAGAGATTTATAAATATACCTAGAATTACAAAATGAAGAGTTCCCATGTTGAGACGCGTTTCTTCCACAAGTCTTTTGACAAACTGGTGGAATTGGTTCAGTAAGTAGGCACCAAGCGAGGTATGAAATCATGCGAATTGACGAACAACTACACAAGTGAAGATGGTCGAGAGATTTCAGAATCTTTTAATATCAAAACTTCAACCTGTCTAACACGAAATTAAAATAGTCTGGATTCAAATCCAGTTATCCTTGTAAATATTTTTCTTGTTTTAGAATCACCGATCTTATAGTTTTTTTAATCATCATTAATGTACAGGTTATTAGTTATTCGATAGACATATTGTAAGGGGGTTAAAGTAGAGTCCTTTACCAGAAAATATATTATTTTAATACCCTATCCGAAAACGAGTAATTAAGATTTTTAACTTATTTTCCCCTAATTTTCCATAAAGTTATTAATTAGGAAAAAAACATAATATGTAAGTCTTTGACTGTCGTTTGTTTGTTATATCAATGATTCTGTGGATTAGATTAAATAAAAAAAAACTCCATTTTTGATGCAGTGTGAGGTGAGCCCATCAACTCACTAGACGAATAAATTTTAAATCTTATAACATCGATTTTGTCAAAAATATTGAATGGAACTGAGGGATTGACTGAGGAACTTTCTTGTTGTATCAGCTATCCACCATAGTAAATTGTTTTACACAAGCTTTAGAAACGAAAAAACTTTATAAACAAAATAGTTACAAAGTAGTTGGAGAGTATAATTAAGGAAAGAAGGAAATTATAACTTTTGTGTGGAGAATTTAAAATGGTCGCAAGAAAATGTTAGCCATACAATAAAATATTATATCATCAAATACCTGTATCGCAGTATGCCTAACTAGTTGGCGAAAGAGTGGTACTATCTACAGATAAAAGTGACTATTGTTCTTCTGGGGTACGCTCCACTACTTTGAAATGATTGCAACAGTTTTTTTTGTTCTAAAGTATGTTTGTAAAAACAATTGTAGTGTTATGTTACTTACATGCTATTTTCCAGTCTGTTCAGCTGGATACTTGCTGAGCTGTACAGCTTGATATTTGGTATCACCTTTATTTTCATAGGACCCTGTAACGTTTTAAACCATAAGAACACAATAACAAATCATTTTCACTTCGTATTTTCACACTATCAGCACTTCTAAATCGATAGCGAAGGGGTGCCACCTTTGGTGACCTTGTATTTGGCTTTCTCCGAAACTCTGCAATCTCGGGCTTTGTGCGCGCTGGTGCGCTACCCTTTTATCTATCGCTGTTATGTAATTTTGGCTATGTGAACTTGTTGATTTTTCTATTACGAGCCTGAAACCAAAATCAGACATTTACTTTGTTGTTGTTTATCTGGTTGTCATGGCAATGTCCATTCAAACTCGTTAGCGGTCTGATATGTTTGCTTCAATACTTTTACAAAAATACTTTTTCTCTCTTGGCCACTCACAAAAATTGCTTTTAATTTAAATAAATTTTAGAACTCTCCAAAAAAGGTATAAGAGCGGAACATTTCTGAAATTCGAGAGTCTCACTTCAGGTAAGGGTGGAGTTCACATTCAATGACTACCACTCTAAAAGTGTGTTTTCAAAAGGACATTCAGGCTTACTTAAGGAGTTGTCATCCGCTCCTGCGTGGAAAAAAAAAATAAGTGGAGGTAAAGAGAAACAAATTAATCCTAAGGTAGCTTTAGTCGCTACGACTTAAGACAAGATTAAGAACGGCCAGAGCGGTAGAGCCCGAAGCCAGAGATCAGCCACATCGCCAACGAGATGTGTCTGAAATAAAGAATATACATATATACAAATTAACAGTTAATAGAAGTAAAGAAAATTTATGCTACTTACATGCAAAAATTTTATATAAAGATTCGTATCACCTTCAGGACAGAAGTTTGAGAAACAAGAGGGGGTTCCATGACACTCGGATCAGCAGGAAGGTCAAGTGATGGAGAGTCAATTGCAGTTGAAGGTGGAGTCAAGGATTCAAATTGTTTAGAAAATTTTACCTCTTTCCATTGTTATAGTTAAGTGTAGAGTCAAGTGTTATAGAAGTGAAGTGAAGTGAAGTGAAGTGAAGTAATGTAAGTTAAATGTAGGCCTAAATATAATCCAGATGAGTTGAAAAACTAGATGAAGTTTTGTTTTAGAATTTGGAAAATATTTAGGCAAGTGTTATAGTTAAGTGTAGAGTCAAGTGTTATAGAAGTGAAGTGAAGTGTGTATTGTGTATGTGTTTTTGTTTTTATTATTTTCCTATAATTTAAGTTCTTTTGTAGTTGCATCTTCGTATCACTTTTAATTTGTATGTGTGCTGCTTTGATGGAATAAACGTTTATCTATCTATGTATCTTAACTTCCCAATCATTCTAATGACGACCTTTCAGAACCTGAACAACTCAGCGCTTGCCCTGCAAGTACATGAGCGACACGAGACGACTCCCTTGGCCAGAAAAATCGAAGCTTTTCAGAACCAGACAATCCAAGCATCAACAACGACAACGATTACGTTAGCAACCCTAGTATATCCTATTCAAAGCGGGCTTATGGATAGTAAATTGTGATCTGAATCAGAGCTCACTGATTGTCTCCTTCCACGCTGCTAATTGGTTAGAGTCATACCTGAGAGGTCGTCAGCAACGCATTAAGTCTGAAGAGAGCGAAACTCATTGATGTGATATTTCCTCAGGTGTGCCTCAAGGTGGTATTCTCTCTCCTCTTCCTTTTTTCAGTCTTTATCAACTCCATCCCCGACGTCATCTCTGCTTCGTATCATCTGTACGATTACACGAAAAACATTATTTTTCGGATAGGGTATTAATAGGAATAAAGCTGCAAATGTACCGTCTCCTTTATCCCCTGAAAATAAGTATTGAATAACCAATTTCCCTGATTGTTTCTTTCTAAAACGATTTATTTTGTTCACCCACTAACATTGAGAACCTCGCAAACTTTAAGAGATAACCTTTAATATACCTTTAAAATGAAGTAAAAAAGCCACTGTTATCAAAATTCTCTCGTGTACTGGGGAAAAGGTGCCCACGCAAGCTGCGTGGGCGTAGAGACGATGACAACTTCTTAAATGAGTAAGTGGACTCGTCCGGTGTAAAACGCTAGACGCTAGTGTACCAGACTGGTCACGGGAGTTCAGTATCATTAGCCGAAACAAAATCCGGCGGACCTCGATAGGAACCAATTGCCCTTTATTTATATGCACCTAAACTCGTAAACATGAACTTTAGCCATACCTACTTTGGTGATTAGGAAGCATGGTGACCTTACCTACCTATATCTGACTTTGCAGCTTCTCTACTATCGAATTGTGTACCTAAATAGTCTGTTAACAAGACCAAATGGAGAGAGAACAATAAATAATAATAATAATAACAATTATAATAATAAAGTAGCCCCATTAATGTCCCCACCGAGGGGCACGGGCCTATACCCGGATACGAGTACGATTAAGCCGTGAGAGTGAACAAATGTAAGGCAAATTTATTTCAATTTACAATTTTGCAAACAGCTTAAACGGTGTGTTTTGAAAAGGATGTGTTAGTGAAGAATTGCGTGCATTGCATATAATATTACGGTCGGACCACAAAAGGTGCAGATCCAGGAGGAGAGGGGAGAAATGGGTTGCCCCTTCTGTATCCATATTGATTTATCTCTCCTATACTCACATAAGTGTTTTTATTTTATATATTTTTTATGATAGACCATTATTCAGATGCTAGTATAAAGTCCATGGACTAATTCATTTTGTAAATTTTCTGGAAGCTCGAGTGGGTCTGCTATGATCCCCCCATTCTCTGAACAAAAACCTGGCTAAGATTGTCCCCATCTGAATCAAATCCTGGATCCGCAACTGGACCACAAGCAGGGCCAGTCTTCTTGTGTGGTTAAAACTGAACTGAAGGCTCCTGAGCCCTTTGTTCTCGGATCCTGCGCTAAGCTACAAGCACTTTGCCAATTTTCTTGCGTCCATGTGCAGGCTCGTTTAGAAATGAGCGTTTTGTAGGATGCATAAGAGTATAATTTACTTTGAATGTTATGATACCGATTGCAACATTTTGTTTTTAAAGTCCAAAGCTGCGGTTAGGATGCACCTGCACTTATCTTTCTGACGTTTCTTAAGTCATCCTTTGTTGTGCTCGTGTCTGTGTAGTGAGGAAGTGACCCTGTCTTGGTCAGCTTTCTTGATTTAGAAACAAACACACACAGCCTACCTATATTCAGTCTGCTTTTATAGGTTATTTAAGTTCAATTCATATAAGAATAACGATCAACTGACAATTAAATAAAAATGATTGATGTTATTGGTTGTATACGTCATAACATTACTACATACTAACATAGATATGACATGCATAATAATTCATGTCATATCTATCTGGCTTTTATACTTCAACAACTTATTTTACATTTACTGAAATACAAAAGTCATGCAATAAAGTAATGAAGAGGAAACCTCTATTAATTTTTCAACACACTTGCACGTAAAGTGACTCTTTATGGCAATACGTTTAGGTTCCGAGGTGATATAGGGACTTTACTTTTTTTTTCAATCTGCGCTAAGAGTTTTAATGCCTAAAATAATAATATTTTTGTGAATAAATAAACTATTTTAGAGTACATATAATTTGTGAATAAATAACGTTTGATAATGAGGATAATAAATGTCCCTAAAATATCATAGTCGGATACCCAATAGTAGTCCACCGACTCCCGTGTGATGGTCATCCTACTTTTCTTGATTTCGTTTAATAACCTAAAAACATATTTATTGACAATTATTTTTAAATGTTACAGAAATAGTCATCTAGCTTACGTGTAACAACAAAAAAAAACATTGTAAAAATGAAATAGATTTCTTTATTCGTAAACTTTGAATTATTTTACGATGTGACGTTTTATCAAACTCAAACTCAAACTCAAAAGTTCTTTATTACTGTAGATATTTACATATACTTAGCAAACGTCATTTTTTGCCACTTCTCTACATTGGACCACTGTGGGAGAAGAAGGGCGTAGAAAAACCCACAGATTGATTTTTAGATCTCTTTTAAAAATAGGTTGTGCTTAACTAATACAATTATGATTTATTTTTATTTAATAAGCTGGAACAAATAATTACAAAATTATTAACAGCAAGGTCTGTGTTGAGCCAGATTAACCCCATACAGTCCTGTCATTTAAGTAATCTTGAATATTGTAATATCCCTTTTTCGACAAAGTCGCTTTAACATACTTTTTAAATTGCTCAAATGGCAATTTCAAAATCTCCAGAGGTATCTTATTGTAGTAGAGAATGCACTGACCCTTGAAAGAATTGCTAACCTTCGCGAGTCTAAAACGGGCCCTATCCTTTGGCCATATCATTATGTGGCAAAGCGTTTTGTGGGAATAGCGAGAAACGTTTAGTTGTCATCGATCTGCCCGATTTTGGTTTGACCACATCATTATGTGCCCTATAGACAACGGCGTAGTTTAAGGAACGCCGCCATACCTTAAGGGCTGAACAAAGGCCAATGGCATTGAGAATTAGACAAAGAAAACAAATACCCGTCGCATCGCGTCGAAGCAGACTGACGCATGCTCCCGCGCAGAGCCCCGCGGGGCAGTCCGAGCTCTGAGACCAAGAAAATTATAGAAAATATTACCAAACTCCTTTAAAAATAAAATAAAACAACCAAAAATTTCCCTTTTTTTTACCTATTTTTGCTTGTAAGTTTCATATAGGAAACTGATTTCGTCTCCGAGCGCTTTTTCATTTAGTTGAATAATAATGCATTGCGAAAAATATTTTTAAGAATTAAATATAACAGATATCCGGTAATTTTAAAAGTCCAATCTTATCTCTAATAGACCTTTTATAACATATATTTATCCTACATTTTTATGTTGTCTAGTTTAGCCTAGAATTGAAGCTAAAGATGCATTTCTGGCCATATTTAATCCCTTAATATGAAGCGGCACATCTCTACAACCGGCCGCCGAAAGAGCAGAATTCTGCTTTTTTCCTCGCAAGTGTATTTAAAAACATCGTATGAAACTCGTTTGCTTTGACAAAATAGGCGACCTTGCCGAATGATACCGGCTCGTGGGTAATTACCAACTTAGCATGCACACTTGTATCCTATTTTACTATTACACTCCTATAAAAATAAGTCTAAACTCAGAGTCAAAAAAAGCTTACAGTTTTTATGTATACAGCTTAATCGATAAAAACAGTATTATTTCATCAAACAAATAAGTATGTGACTATTAAAGTCTGAGTCTGTATCAACTGGGTATTAGGTATAGATAATCTGAGTAATTATAATTAATGGAACTATGCCTTTTACAAATGTTCACCTAAATATATCATAGACTTCCTCAAAACTGGCCTTTAATTTACGAGCTCTGGTGTGGAGAGCTGAGCATCGCCCTCCTAGTTTATGTAGCCGGCTTATCTGCAGATAGCACGGAGCTATCTTTCGATACTCGCACCTAAGATGCGCCAAGGCAGAGTTGCCACGCTATAATATAGATAGGTTTTACCGAGTTTTACCGTACACCTTTTTTAACTCAAACATATCTAATAATAAACAGACTTAAAATTACTACTTGGGCCAGATGTCCCTTTCTAAACCAAGCAGATCAATGAAATCGATAGACGTATTTCCAACGCCCGGAAGAGCTACTCGTCCATGAAAGAGCTGATGAAGTGGAAGCTCATCGACAAGTGTATCCTGCCTATCCTTACCTACGGCGCCCAGACTTGGTCACTAACCTATCATATGAAGTCCAAACTTAAGGTTTGTCAAAGGGCTATGGAGCGCACTATAGGAGTCAAACTGACGGACCGTGATAACTCGTGACAATCGAAGTGGAGCTAGGTCGGACATGTATGACGTATGGATCCCAATAGGTGGGCAAAGATTGCTACCGATTGGGTACCTCAAGAGTGAGGTAGGCCCAGGAGGAGATGGCGTAAGGATCTGAAGAGGTATTTGCCCTGATTGGCAAGAGAAGGCAAAATATAGGGAGGTGTGGACTAAAAAGTGGGGAGGCCTTTGCCCAGCAAAGGGAATCACCACAGGGAAAAAGGAGTAAAAAGTTATGATCAAACGAAAAGTCCTTGCAAGTCCATATAAAGAATAGCAACAATATTTCAGGATAAATTGATCACGTCAAAATGTGAATCAAAATTATGCGAGGGACAAGTAAAACAAATGTTAAGTTACTCGCGACACGTAAACTATCATCAACAACAACCTCTATATGTGTAGGTTATTTTTAGCAAAACGTATTTCACCAGCGCGAGATACAACCCATGAAAATAGCGTCACGCCTTTTCCCATACGGGGTGGCAGATGCACAGTTATGCCCACTTTGAGCCAGTTATTCAATACTACATTTTGAGTGACAAGGGGCTAGCCCATCGCCGCAGCTATGGAGATACTAATGATAATAAATACGAGTGTAGCTCGTTATATGTGTTACACTCGCATTGCATATTACATTATTAGGTACTAAACGGGTTTCTTAATTGCTCTACATAATTTTTCCCTATTTCCACTTTTCACAATCTGGCAACACTGCTGCCCAGCCGATCTGTGCAGTCTCGAGCGTGCCTGCCCACCTCGCATACTATACCTACCTACATCACCTACCTTTAAGTTTTATTTATCATCGACAATTACTTAGTTTACGGCTATCTTTTTATTACACGGCGGGGTGGCTGCAATAATGTACCAACACGATAATAGCACTGTAAAACCTCCATTTAAATTTGAGTTTAAATACATATTTTTGACGATAAATTTAGATGAGAATACACCATAAAGTTTTTATCTGATGAGAGCTCTACTTATCATACAGCCTTACACCTTATTTAGATGCCAATTGCTCCATATAAACCTTGAAAGGAATGTCTTCTTCTAACCAAGCCGTTGTTAAACCTGATCGAATAAAATAAATATTAAAACGTGTGTCCTTCTTCTCCGAATTACTAATTCTTCCCAAAACATCCTCCTTATTCATAAAACTTATCAAACCTATGATAGATAAAATGTGCTTTGTCCTTTTCTCAAAAACACAAATCTCAAAGTGACAGACAAACACAAATGAATTATAGGGGCATTATAGTTAAAATAGGTTTATTAGACGTTTATGAATAAGGCAGTAAGTATTCTGTGCTAAAACTATTGGCGAAAGATTAGTCATCAGCTAATGAAGCGCGCTTAATTGTCGAGTTCCATCCTTTGTTACCGGACTTCCCGGCGTGGACTTAATTACTAACGGTCCGTTAATGTAATCAAAGCTCGATACATCATACTCGCACTATCGCCCCGCCTCGGCTTGATTAATAATTCTAATGAGAGCCGGTGCCTAAACGAGTTAATAAAGCGTTCGTTTTTGTGCCCAGTGCCACTGGGAGCGGTAAACGGAGCATCAATCACTGCCTTTGTGGGACCGCCGAAGTCCTTAATGATTGAGTCGGCGGCTGATCCCTGCTTCACCCTGCCCTGATGGAGCTGATGGAGCCCGCACCGGGTACTGTGGGCAGGTGCAGCGGCTATCAGGTGGGACCGGCCCCTGATGTGTGTAGCAAGACATTAAAAACATGTCAGTGTATTTAACATCAAATTAAACATTATCATAGTTTTTGTCCGTCGCCGTCTTGGGCATGCATATTTCATTGCAAATCGGAATATGCTATCATCAACATCGTGTAATAGTTGTAGAAGTCCAAAGCTGATCGAAGCTTCTCCTAAAGCGCCTATCAAAAATTATCTCATTATTGGTCCCAAACATACCTTTGCAATCGTGCTATTTTTAGGGTTCCGTACCCGAAGAGTGCAAAACGGGACCCTATTACTGAGCCTCCGCTGTCCGTCTTTCTGTCCGTCCGTCCGTCGACGGGATCTATCGGATCAACCGAAATAGGTAGAGAGCTGAAATTTTCACAGAATGTGCATTTCTGTTGCCGCAAAAAATAATGAACTACACGCACTTTTGAAAATTAAAGGAGGTCCCCATACAAGCGACTGTTTTTTTTAATGCCTGCCCCTGCGAAATACCTCGTAACATCATGATTCAATATCACCATACATTTCGCTGCTCTTAATAACTTTGAGTGGCTCAGTCGGTTTCGTATCGGTCTTGCAATCTTGAAGTTCCGGTTTCTATTCCCAGAGAACACATATTTTTTCTTTTTCTTTTGGTTTTATTATTTAGGATTTAGTGTTTTTTTCTACTTTTTGTTTTGGTTTTATCACGATGGTTCGGAACCCTTCGTGTGCGAGTCCGACCCGCACTTGGCCGATTTTTTATTGTTGATTTGCTTCTAATTTACTAAGTTTACTACCATTACATTTTGACGTTCCCATTACTTTACACAGATATCCATACAGGGTGACATTTAATTAGCTGGGTATCATTCCCCAAAATATGATCAGTTTTTTATTATACATACCAATGAATCGGTAATTGAGTTGCGGTTGGACCGATTTGGACGAACTTTTTCAAAACTATTCGTTGTAGTCTAAAGTTTCAGGAAAGTTTTTACAAAGAAAAATAAAATAAAACGCAAAGGGAACAGCCGAAAAATTTAAAATCTTGGGTTTAGCTCATACTTCTGTCAAAAGATGGCGTTGGTAGCGGACCGTAAACTGAGCGAACGTTATTTTCAATTTGACAATAAAACATTAACCGCCTACAACCCCTCATGTAACTTAATCAATAAGTAAACTTTTTTAATGTCAGATTTTTGTTGTCGTACTAACATTATTCATCGACAATGTTACACTTGGTCAGAAGTACATAGTTTATGGACAATGGCGTTGTCATAAAGAAATAGCGTAAGATTGTAATTTCTATGTTTAAACATTAACTTTGTAGCAATGTAACCTAATCTATCCTTATCTTCAATGCGGTCAACCTGACAACACTTATATTGTCCCTTTGATAACTGAGCGTTGTCTCTGTAGCAATACAGTCTAACTTAACCTTCTATTCAACGTTCTTAATCTTACATATATATATATTATATTTTTCCTTTGACAACTGAGCGTTGTCTTTGTAGCCATTGCTATGCAAAATTATTTTTATTTTTGTTTAACAACGTTGCCGTAGAATGCGTCTACGGCAACGTTGTTAAACGGAGAACTTTTTAAAAGAGCTAATGATTTTTTAATGATATTTGCGCAATAATGGTTGCTGTCAGAAAATATTTAATGCAAACAAAAATAAAAATAATTTTGCAAATAACATTATATAATTATTTGCTCTTTTTGCCGTTAAACAACGTTGACGTAGGATTGCTACAAAGATAACATCGCTCAGTTGTTAAAAGGACAAACAAATATATAAAAAAGTATACGAAATCAACATTGAAAGCAGTCGAGGGTCCATAAATATTAAAGAAAATAATGAATTATGTAGATATCATATCATGAAGCATCCAAAAGCTCCTCTCCTCGAAACAGGACCTTTTACAAGATACGTTGGTAGTTAGTAGTGAATCAGTATGGATAAACATTAAGTATTATTTTGTGTTAATAATTAACCGTACTAACAACTATTAAAAGGTTTATTTTTTAACCTTTATTATTATATTATTATACCTTTATTTTTTAATTAAGGATAAGTTTAAGCGATTAAGTGTTACAAATACTTTAACATTTATTTTAATAATGTCAATTGTTACAAATGAGGAACCTTTCTAGAACATCTTAAAAATACTTTTACTAAACGTAATAAATATTAGTTTTACTTGATATACAACGAATAACTGAACAAAAACATAACCTTATACACCCCAACTTATTTTTTAAAAATAAAAATAATGAGAAAGAAAAAACAAATTTTTGCCTAATCTTGTAGAAAATATTTGAGACTTAAGTTGTTGTGTCATTTCTGACTAATTCCAAACTTTGTGGTGCATGCTCATTATCAAAAATTATCCGTCACATTTTTAAGGTAGGTTAGTTAGTTTACCATAGCAACATCATAGTACGTACTTGATACGTACGTATTTGGAAATAATTCAATGGAAAGATAAAGTAATACTAAAATTTAGGTTAGGTTCTTACTAACTACAAAACATCGAAAAAATCTAAGCACTTCGATTTTTCCACCCCCGCCCTCACTAACCGTACAGTTCGCGCCAAGTGTATTTGGCTCTGAGAGAGCGGCACTTCTGTGTCACTCACCCCACCCTTACCCTATGAGTGAAAGTGAGTCCCCGCTCGCTCAGAACCACAAAAACTTAGCTCAGCTTGTATGAAACGGGACGAGAGCGCGGGCCGCGCAATCGTTCAAATGCCTAGATAATTCCCGACTTATTATTCTTACTTGTACGTACATACACTCCATATGTAGGTACATTACCTACGGGCTTTGTTTGTATGAAAGTAACGTAGTAGTCACTTTGACACACGTACTACGAATCGCTCAAAGTGCACTGCTTGATCGATACTGTCATTCATTACATTGTGCAAGTACAGTACTCTTAGCATTTCACAATATTCCGCATTTTTGTATCGAAATGAAATTGCTTGGTACGTGCCACATTACGCTCTCGCACCAGTGCGTAGACGGACTACACATAACAAACAAAGATATCTCCGCGCCCCTCAACCCACCTATCCCTTCCCTTTCCGCGATTCTCACTCGATCGAAATTTTCGTCGACGCGACCGTCACGCAGAGGCTACGAATTTATCCTTTCGTTCGTGGGCGGCCACCTGTGTTTGATTAGCTATAAAGAGACAAGGCAACAACAAAAACTTTTTTCTTCAAAAATATGACCTATAGTCAGTCAAATCGACTCTGCTCATGATTCTGAACAAACTTGTTTCTCATTATGAGTTTATTCGATGACACTTTTTATAGAAAAATATAGACCTATTTACAAAGAAGATTGACTAAAAAAAAAAGCGCCGTTAACTCTAATTATTTGAGTCTTTGTTACTTACTCTAGCTTGATAATATTGACACTTAATCAGTATCTAAAAAGTATAAAATCACAACTAATACACAGTTTATTATTACAATACATATAAACACACAGGTCTTTTGGTCGGTGAGTACTACTACAAAAAATTAAATATTATGTAGAAATTGCTCCATTTTTCACTTTTCTTACACACAACACTTTACCACTAAACGTCAGAGGAATGAACGATTAGACAATGTGATAAAAACACCCTCCCCCTCAGGCGCCTCATACCGGACATGTTATGCCTGCATTTATGTTCAATAATGAACTTTGTCAATGTGTTAATGTTGCTGTAAAAGTAAAATGTCTTCTTTTGTCAATTTCTTTATGATAACTTTGACAATTTAGTTTTCTCCGACATAATGTTAAACATAAACTAATTAACAATGTTTTTTTGCTCGCCCGGCAATATGGTTATACTCTCTTGAAATTGACAACATTCAAGTTGTTTGTAGCTCAACGTGAGCTTTGAGATCCGCGAAACAAGCCCTTTCATTGGACATGTAAGAAGATAAAATGATAATCAATTGGAAATCTGGATCAAAAGCCTAATGTTTGTACTTTGGGCACATAAATATTGCGCTGGTTCAGAGTTTGAAAACTGGATGGACTTAAATTATTTGCAATAATTATCGAGGGTTCCGTACCCGTAGGGTGCCAAACGGGGCCCTATTACTAAGCCTCGGCTGTCCGTCCGTGCGTCCATCTGTCTGTCCGTCAGTAGGCTCTATCTCATACGCAGAGAGTTGCAATTTTCACAGAATGTGTATTTCTGTTGCCGCTACAGCAACAAATAATGAACTAGACGCAATTTAAAAAAATAAGGGGGTCTCCATAAATGAACTGTTTTTTTGTGCGATTTTTCTTACACGATGTGCGAGTCCGAATCTCAGTTGGCTAGTTTTTTTTTAATTTATTATTTATTTTCAACAAAAATGACGAATTTAAAATGAAACGGTCGTGTTTTGATAACAGCCATCAAGAGGCCAGTAAGGGACAGACAGTATGCGTCATTTCTTTCCAATCTTCATAATTTCCTTAGTGCCCAGAAAACATATACAAAACAATAGGTACAAGAACATAGTGTACTCAAGCGAGCTAATCTCTAATAAGAGATTTCTTCCAGCAAACCAGAATAAGATGGAAAGTTTCTTTGCGGAAAAGGAGAAGGAGATCGATGCATACCTCTGTCTCTTAAAGTGTATGTCCGTTTTCGTGCAAAACTGTCATCCGTGAGATTGAACGGCGATTTTTGGCAATGCATTATAGTATTTTAATTTTTAGAGTTCCTAACGTAAAAAAGGAATAACGGAACCATTACAGTAAAAGTAATATTAAACGACCTAGCCACGAAAAAGTAATATTAAACGACCGAATTCTGAACCGATATGTTTTAAACTTGATGTACTTATGTATCTAAGTGACGCAAATTCGAACGTGTGACATGTCAAATGAAAAGGATAGTTGCTATATATTAGGTCCTTACATATAAATTTGGCGTTTCGCCGTACTGGCCACTTTGATCTCAAATATCTCCTCTATGGTTAGGAATTCCAAATTCAAATTTATACAGCTATTTAGTCATGTATTTCTGTTTCTAAAATTATAATTCATTTGCTTTTTCCTCAATTGTTTTTTTTCTTGCGTCACTCAGCTTACAAAATGGAAAACTTGAAATATCGCGTTATTTACGAGTATGAGTTCTACCGTGGCACTAGTGCTGCAGAAACGGCTCGAAGGATTAATTATGTGTATGGCAACGGTGCCGCAATAGAAAACACAGTGCGTTTTTGGTTCCAACGTTTTCGTTCTGGAAATTTCGACCTGCAGAACAAGCCCCGTGGACGGCCGGAGACCAAAGTTGATAATGAAGAATTGAAGGCTATTGTGGAAGCGGATCCTTCGCAAACCACGTCCGAGTTAGCTGCAGGCTGCGGTGTTAGTGATAAAACTGTTTTAATCCACTTGAAGCAAATTGGGAAGGTGAAAAAGCTTGAAACGTGGGTACGTGGGTACCTCACGAACTGAGTGAAGCAAATCAACAAACGCGCGTTGACTGCTGCGTTGCAATACTCACCCGGCACAATAATGAAAGGATTTTAAATCAAATCATTACCTGTGATGAAAAGTGGATCCTGTACGATAATCGGAAGCGCTCATCGCAATGGCTGAACCCTGCCGAACCAGCCAAACCATGCCCCAAGCGAAAATTGTCTGCAAAAAAGTTACTTGTGAGCGTTTGGTGGACTAGTGCTGGTGTCGTTCACTACAGCTTTCTTAAATCTGGCCAGATGATTACGGCAGATGTCTATTGTCAGCAACTGCAAATCATGATGGAAAAGCTAGCTGCTAAACAACCGAGGCTGGTCAATCGCTCTAGGCCACTGCTGCTTCATGATAACGCTAGACCACACACTGCACAACAGACGGCTACCATATTAGAGGAGCTTGAATTGGAATGTCGAAGACATCCACCGCACTTTCCGGACCTTGCTCCAACAGATTACCATTTTTTTCGAAATTTGGATAACTTCTTGAAAGGGAAAAAATTCAACTCCGATGGGGCAGTCCAAACCGCCTTCAAAGATTTTATTGATTCCCGTCCGAATGTTTTTTTTAGTAAAGGGATCGAAGAACTACCTATGAGATGGCAAAAGTGTATAGATAGCAATGGTACATACATTGATTAAATAAATATATGATATTTAAAAGAAAACGACTTTATCTTCCTCCCATGCAAAACGCCAATTTCATATGTAAGGACCTAATATATGTTTTCGTAACTTTGAAAAACTAGGTTAAAAAAAAATAACAAAAAAGACCATTCCCTCCCCTTAATCTCCATAGGTCTTTTAATAATACAGAAAAATAATAAGAAATGTATAGTTAAAATACTGTGGGGGCACAATTGGGGGGCAAATCAGAAAATAAAAATTAAAAGTATTTCTAACTGTATTGTAATTTGGCACTGGGCTGATATCATATGGGTAAACCAAACGTAGACAGGTGTATCCATTAGAATTCATTAGATAGAAAGATAAAATAAACCACATCATGATTAAAATATGATCGTAGATTTCGCGTCACATGGTTATAGTGGCGCAATTGTTTGACATCAGTTGGGTAATCTTTAAGTTCTGGGTTCGAATCCACTGTCGGACATAATATTTTATTATTTTTGTTTTATTATTTTTAGTGCTTAAGTTTTCTTGTCCGACGGTACGGAACCCTTCGGGTGTGAGTCCGACCCGCACTTGACCGATTTTATATTTGGCCAAAGTTTCCAAAGATTCTCAATAAAGTTAGGGTTGATTTTTGATAATTTATATAGTGTTCCATATTTGGGGCACCTATTCCATTTTTGGACACCTTTATGTTGAAGCGTCTGTTGCCTAGAGAGTCGCACATCGGATACGATCGTGCAGGTAGCAACATCTGGCTGAGACGGGTACTGGATGGGTGTCCGTGTCGATGTGGCATTTGTTTTAGGCGCTTCCGTGTTTCGGATGACACGTTAAGCTGTTTCCCGGCTATTATCGCTACTTGGTTGTGGAAGTACTTAGACGTAAAGCTGTGTTCTGACAATAGGGCAGCTTGATAACTTCTGGCAGTCGGGTTGGCCACTAGCCCCACACTCCTCCATCAACCCGCACTGAGCCAGCGTGGTGGAGTATGGCTCAATATTACACGTACCCGGGTATAGGTCCGTGCCCCTCGGTGGGGACATTACTGGGCTACATTTATTTATTTACCTTAACACATATATGCCCCTTGCTTCGAACAACAACGAACAAGACACGAATAATGCCCAGAATCATTTTGGACTTTCGTTTGTTGTAATACTTGAATATGTGTGTGCTGATAGATCATAATTAACGTTTAAACTAGTTTCATTGAGTTAGGTATTCGATAAATACCTATTTTTTTACTGTTCGAAAGCGAGACATTGGGTTATTATATTACCTATCCTATCCTACTCTTTACTGTGAATAAATAAACAATAATATTTTTCTATTTATTCATTTTTAATGGCACAATTATAATCATTAAACAATCTAAACTGAAGAACGCTTATAATATTTAGAAATGAAACGAATTAAAACTTTTGGAATGTTAGTTAACCTGCCACTTTCGACAGTCAGGCTTTTGCAATAAGCACAACGGACTCGGCTCGGTGCTTTATCAATCATGTGATCAGCATTGAACTTTCGCACTGAGAGAGGAGCAGTGGTAAAACCCTTTTAGATGGACCTGGCCGCCGCTCATCAATGCCGTACCTTTGGAGTCAGGTCCGTTCAACACTACGCCGAAACTCCAGCGTGTCTACACCATTGCAAACTTCCCGTGCAAGGAGTGTTGCGTTGTAAACAGCCACATCAATTAACCAGAAAGCTATTGGAATGAACCATTTTTTGCCTCTTATTGCAATTCTGTAAGTATCAACATTAGTACATGAGTCCAAGCGATCCACTCCGCCCATAAAGCGATTGTATTGATATACAACGTCAGGTTGTGGCACATCCACCATTTTCTTTTGCGCAGGTGAGTATCTATTTGCTGTTCGCAGAGGTGGGACGCCATACTCACTGGATAACAACGTAACAACACTGTTGTCGTTCCAGCGTACGGCACAAATTCCACTATTTTGATCCAACCGACTATCGTGATAACCTCTCTGTTCTTTCTTGCATAAATTCACATCTTTCAATTGACACTTCTCCGTTCGGTTGTTTTTTACTGTTCCCGTCACTAGAACATTCTGTACCTTCGATTCAGAAATCAGGGCAACCCTGTGAAAAAAGTTGTCGATATAAACGGAGAACTTTGTATCTTCGTAGAACTCAAACTCAAACTCAAACTCAAAAGTACTTTATCACTGTAGATATTTACATATACTTAGCAAACGTCATTTTTTGCCTCTTCTCTACATTGGACCACTGTGGGAGAAGAAGGGCGTAGAAACTCCCACAGATTGATTTTTAGATCTCTTTTAAAAATAGGTTGTGCTTAACTAATACAATTATGATTTATTTTTATTTAATAAGCTGGAATAAATAATTACAAAATTACTAACAGCAAGGTCTGTGTTAAGCCAGATTAACCCCATACAGTCCTGTCATTTAAGTAATCTTGAACATTGTAATATCCCTTTTTCGACAAAGTCGATTTAACATGCTTTTTAAAGCTAGACAGCTTTGACCTCATTCATCATTTTTTGTACGACGTGTTGCCCTAATCCGACCCTGACTCTTTTGACTCGAAGATCCAAAGTCTGATTCGCGGTCTTGTGTAGATGAAAGTGGAACATCATCTTCTTCGTCAAACAGACAGTCATCATCATCATGAACCCCTTAAAGTACCGGTTCGGCAGGTGTCAGAAATTGTCTTCTTGATAAGTTCTCCAAACTTACATTTGTTTCATCGCCAGAATCCGATTCTGAAACTAATCCATCGCCGGGAGGGACTATATATACTTCCACACCTGTTTATCATTAATATAAACTATGCATTATCGTCAACGGCTCGCTCCTCCTGAAATTCAAAATGCATATTTGGCATAATGCATGCCGTGTATTTTCCCAATGTATCGTTTTCGAAACACTGTTTATTTACAAGCTTTTTAGGCATCTATATACAATTATTTACTTGTCACAAGTAAACAAACAAATTCTACACTTATCTAACTTTATTATGAAATACACAGAACATGTAAACTTATGATAATTTGGATAGTTACTCACTTTTTTGTCGCAGACGCCATGATTCCCACGAATCTAAATTAAGTCACAACTTGCACTGACCCATATTACCGAAAAAAATAATGGCCGTAGTCCTGATATTCAATCACAATAAGAGGGAAGTACCTTAACCTTAACCTTGACATAGATGGCGGTAAGATGCACTTTTCGAGCGAAATGTACTAGTTGATGAACTGCAACAAAAGCGCCAATTTTTGTTTCGTTTTCGAAACATTAGGTGTTGGAGGTACCAAATAAAAAAATAGTTCTGGACATATATGGGATAACGGAGCTCCGTGGTTTAGTGGGTTCCATGCTTGCTTCTCACGCCAGGAGGTGCAGGTTCGAACCCCGCTGCTGATCATGTACCAATGAGTTAAGTAATTTATCATAAGTACTTTATACGGACGTTCCAACGGTGATGGAAAACATCGTGAAAAAACTTCATTACTCTATAGCTGCGGTAAAGAGTAAAGCTCCTGCAACGCAAAATGAAGTATTGAATAACTGAGTAAAAATGGCCACAATTGTGCCTCTGCCACACCATATGGGAAACGGCGTGACGGTATGTGTGTGAGGGTGTGTGGGTGTGTGTGTGAGTGTTATTTTCCTTATTGATTTAGTTTCTCAGAAATTATAGTACTATTAATTAATAAATATGATACGCGCCTGTTACTAATTCGAAAATATATGATGGGTAAGAATTACAACTAAAAGTTTTTATTTCTATTATTAATTTTATTTATGCCTGATACACAAAACGGTTTCCTTATTTGGTTACATTCCTCTAGCATTTAACAGAACGACATGTCTGTCGGGTCAGCTAGTGTCAATATAATATTAAATACATACTAAAAAAAAATAGAGGACAATAATCTGTACAAATCGAACGTCCATAGGCTCAACTAGCACAATGGGTACTACACGACGATATATTTAATAGAGATAAATACATATGTAAATACATAAAAAACATCCAAGACTAAGAAACTTACCATTTATGTTTAGAAACAAAAATTATATTTCCAATAAAAATATAACAAAAAAAATAATTCATATTTTTACTATCATTTGTTTTAGTAGTTAGAAACAAATATTCATGCTCATCACACAAATATTTGCCCTTACTGGGATATATTTAACATATAACTGTTTTATTGCTTCGTTTATTAACTTAATAAAAATCTCACGATAATTTAATCTATCATACGTGAAAGTAGTTCTGTTATAGCTACTCCTACGTATCTACCTCTCATGTTTTCAGACAACCTCATACATGATACGGTATTTATCGTAGACGGGTAGGTACAATCTCTTTTATAAACCGAACCTCTAAGTTCCTAGGTCAAAGACACACAAGCGTCTGTAATTTGATCGAGAATGCATCAAATAATCCAAACGCTGGCACGACCTCATTGCAAACATCATCCATTATTATCTATCTGCAGGCTACTAATCAGGCTAATATGCAAATTGGAGCTCCGGCTGTTGGGAGTTTGGTTGAAAAGCGATTGCCAACCGGTAGCCATGTTTGTAGCTCAATACCTCGGGGCGATGCAGCGCTACTGGTCAAGAAAGTAAAAAAAGTTTAATATCTCTTAAACCTCCCGCCCAATGCTTGTTCTCTCTTTCATATATGCGATCCAAATAATTAGATTACAGCCATTTCTGGCAGCTTCATTGTACATAATAATATGGTGGTTCTAACCAGGGGTGCAGGATATTTTAAAACATATCATAAAAAAGGTATCTTAGCTTATTTTGTGTTACCGAATATGGAGTTGGATAATTGAAAGTACTTATATTTGATTAACGGTTATAAAATAGTTTAAACATTTTTTTTTAGATTTTTCAAATATTTAAACTCCGAAAAAACGTTTTAGACAAATGGCGTAGATTATTTCGAATCAAAACAGTTTATTCTGTAAAACTAGCGGGTAGGTGAGTGGCGAGGCGAGCCGACAGCGTGGCTCAAACACCATCAAACACTATCAATCACTTGGCTGCCCGCGGGGCGGCGGGAATTGCTTTAATTTGATAAAACGCAATTAGCTACCAAAAAGAAATCTAATCTTTATAAAAAATGCAAATGCTTCTTTGACTTCCATCTTTTGGAAGCGAATGCGAATGAGAGCCGAATCGAACGGTTAAATGAAGTTTTCAAGATACCTTTATATGATACTCTCATTTCAATTTAATTCAATTCAACGTTCGTAGTTTAATAGATAATTGCGCTGCGTCACACCGATATCGCTAAAAATATTAGCTATTGATGTAAACTGTAACAAACAAATGACGTAAATTTTAACGGCTTATGTTTAAACGATTACCAAAAACGCACCTATTTTACTACCAATAAATTCGAAATGACTGCCAGAATGGATAACCACCAAATTGTGTTTGGATAAATGATGACCAAACTTCTTTTTATGTTTTATGTACTTAAGTTTATGTTTTAAGTATTTTTTGTTGTTCTTACATGTTCAAACTAACACGAAGGATAAAGGGGGCTTCGCTTCGATCACCCCCTTTACCCTTCACCTAAGCTACCGCAGTATTTTGCCCTGATATTTTTTGCAACTTTTGGTGATCATTTATCCATTTTGGGTAGGAAAAAAATATTTTGGTGATAATTATATTTGTTGCCAATTTTAACTACAACTAACTACAGTAGATACCTAAACAAACATTTACGGACAGGTGGTATGTAATGTATTATAGCATAATCACATTGCCTACATTGCCTGTCTGTTTCCATTTAGTGATGCAGTCTCTGGTTTTGCTACTCAGAGCAAAACCAGAGACAGCATCACTAAATTAGCTACTTACACGCAGAATACTGAGGAGTGAGCAGCAGATAAATTATAAATTTATTGCCATTTCAAAATATTTCATGCATTGAATTTTTGGCATTCTATATTAGGTATTCATTGCCTAGGCAAGCTATACATTACCTAGGCATTGTATACAATGCCTGGATTTCATAGATTGCCGTTAACATGTATATATGAATTTGATATAGAGCTGCCAGGCATAGGTTGCATGGACTGAGTCATCAAGGGTCAAAGGGATCGCATTAGAGCAAGTCATTTTAGATTCAGTGGCAAGTGTAGCGGCGGCGGGGCGGCGGCGGCGGCGTCGGCGGCGGGTTTAATGTTTATTTCACATTCAGCTCGCTGTCGCTACCAACAGGTGGCAGCGCAGCGGCTTCTCAAATCTGACAGACGCCATTGCCTTCACGTCAGAAAGCCGCGAATAAAATTAATGATGTTCGCGCCTTAATGACGTCTACCGACGCCGCTCCATTGTATCCGTAATGCAACAATTATTGAGATCATTTATTAAGTTTATTGATCTTTTAACTTAATCTTTTATTTTGTAATTTAGTTGCCCGCGAACTCTGAAAAAATATCTCATATGCGGAGGCATTTTTTGGACTATTTTTGTCATTATACGGCGTGATGTGAGCGGTTGCTTGAATGTCGAGGTAATTACTGCGCCGCATGTGGTTTCATTATGTACGAGACGCGGGCTCATTCCGTCTAGAGCGTTGTGAAGCGGAGTTGGTAAAACAGACACTAAAACCTTCGGTCGACGGTAGTTTTTGAGCTTCCGTTGTTAAATTGAGCCATTGTTGTACTTTAGTCATAGTTTTTTATTTGTTGCAAATGAAGACTTGTATTGTAGACTATTCGTTACTTGTGACTTGGGATAAGTATAATATTTTTTGTTGCCGTATGACCTCATCACATTTTGTGGTTGACACACATTCTGCTACTTGGCGTGTCCATCAAACAAAATGTTTCAAATTGCTAAACTAACTAAAAAGTTAATGATAAAACAGCGTAAATATTAATTAGGTTAATTTCTTTGCAAGTGGTTAGACGTTAGATATTCTAGGTAGATTATCTGTTAGGTACTTATTTGAGGCTCTTCAGGGTTTTCTGAGTAAGTAATTGCAATAACCTAAAGATTGTTAATACAAATCCATGTGGTGGGAAACACGTCTTTGCAAAATAATACCCGCAACGTTCCTTGGCTAGGAAAACAGCGATTATCTATCTACGTGAAACAATTTAGCCAACGAGCAACGATTTCACAATAGGTAATTGTGAAGTATAGTAATTCCAAGCGATGGATTTTTCAAGTAGTTATCGTCTAGCGATCGCTTCTAGGAGGGTGATTCTTAACTCTACCTAAATACTCTATTCTATGTACCTTCATGCTAATTGAAACATGGCTAAAGTTTCTTCCCAATTTTCATCCATTTAATAAATAAGATCGCGAGGTCCTTTAAATTAAGTCCCAATTATTTTTAAGGTGATACGAAAAAAATATTTTTTTTCGAATCCATTTATTCCACCATGAAGTCATCTAATAGATTTGATTTTCGGGTTAACGTTTATTGAATATTTGATTAAGATTCTTACTAAAGGAAAACGCAATTGGATGAAATTTTCTCGATATAATTTAATTACGTAAATACCTCTATTTTTATTTTTTTTCCTGTAATTCTGAAATCCTAACTTATTACATTGTGGAACTGCGTTCAAAATATAGATATTAAGTATTTGTAAACTCTCCTTGATTTTTTTTTAACAAAATAGCGTAGTCTATTTTCAAACAATTTAATGTGGTTAAGTGCTTCGTCATGTCATTTTTCACCGATTCCGTCCCTCCCACACTACGGGTCTTCCCGCGTGGAGTAACGGGGACCTTTGCACTGACCAGGTACCTTAATCAAATCGGCTAGTTCAAACGACCTCACAACACTTCTTTTAAAACGACAAAAATATCACAACCCGAGAGCTAAATATCCAGTTTAATTTAAGTTTAGTCAAAAGCTTTAACCAGTAACTGTATCGCAATCGAATTGACATTTTGAAAGATGGTAGTCGTTTTCAGAGCACATTTCGATTGCCATTACGACTGTTTTTGAAGAATTTGAGTGATATAATCGGTAGCTTGACAGTTATTATTTTAAAATTGCAACATTCTTCACTTCAAACTAATGCAACGGGCTCCAATATACATACAGTACGTACATACATATACAGTACACTCACTCACCCCACATACATGTTGCCATATTCACACATTTATGAAGCATTTTTGCAATTTTAATTTTTCTTTGTTTTACTTATTTACTTTACTACTATATACTACTTTACTTTATTACCCTATTGAACGTTTATAGATCGCACTGATTCGTAATTGGCATTTAATGTTTTTAATATTGATTGTATTATTTATTTACATATGCTGTGAATTAGCAAATAAACAAATGAAATGAAATGAAAATACCTCTAGCAGAATGGACGATCAGGGTCACATCGGCTATCCGCAACTGTTATATGGATAATACAGACAATAACTCGTGTTCGGGCACGATCGTCGGAAACCGTCGCAATTAGATGTAATCGCATGTAGGATTATTGTAATAACTAAAAAGAATTAGTGCTTAGCCTTTCAGCATTTCAACCTGCTTGATGTATTTCATATCTCCGCCGATCGATATCCCAGGTTTACTGTTGCTCTTTACGTTGGTGGGTTGGGTTATTGAACTGATTTCAATTAAAATAGTGCATATTATTTTTACTTATCCATATCTACTTTATTTATATACTAATAAAGATTGACCTGACCTAGTGACCGTTCTACCCATCAATAAACGAATGAATATTTTCTTCCTTACAAGTATCTACCAAAGCGCATCAGTAAAGAATACTGATTATGTATAGTGTGACCGGCAAGTGAGTGTTCTTTTATAAAAGTACAAACAAAAAATGGTATAGTACTAATCTCAAACGGTGTGAGTTAGCTATAGATTTAAGTAAATACTAGTACGAGAAGTAAAGCCACTTTCCTCGAGCTGGATATTGCCTATAATAGGCAATCTTACTACGCGGGATATCTGCGCCCTGATTGGCGGACCGCTCGCCAATGCGCGGGCGCATGATCGAACAATCGTTAGATCTCGAGCGATAAGTTAATTATAGTCCTGTGGGCCCTGTAGCGGACGATGCTCGTTGCGCCATCAGCTTGTATCACTTTTCAGTTGTTCTCTTGAAAGTCGTTTTGTATTCCTAGTCTCTGTTCAGAAGATAGTCATCCTTGGTTGTCTAGCTAGTCCATTTGTCTAGTTGTCTAATTTAATTAGCTGACCATATTTTAGGGAATGATAGTAGCCATAATTATGAGCAACTTTCACAATGAAACATATGGTCGCAAACGAAAAAAAAATCTGGGTCTCCCATAGTAACTTGTTATCAGATCGGGTCAATATACTGAGGGAGGTTTTTTTTTATTTGCGACCATTTGCTTCTTGGGGAAAGTTGTTTATATTGATGGGTACTATCATTCTGCTAATTAAATGTCACCTGTATAGGTATATCTGCTCTCAAGACTCATCAAAAGCAACTGGGTTTTATATCTTGCCATTATTGGACATAACTATCTTTAGTGGACATATATATTACCAATTGTCAAAGAGATTATAAATAGGTCTTGGCAAAAGGAAGGTGACTAGAGATAGGTTGACGTCATTTCAAAAACATTTATTGATTAGCACCCTTCAGACCATCCCAACAGGAATAGGTAATTGAAATTGTTCTAGATTTCGGTTGCAGAAAGTTAATAGTTCATTTATGAGGAACTATACACGCTTTCATAATTAGTTAACAGAGGGAATTGATCAATTGCCCATGCAAAATTTATTAAGGTTAATCTCATAAAGAAAGCCTATTATATTATATTAATTATATTATATATATTATATTAATAGTGATTAATGACTATTTTAAGACAAAACTGCATGGCCCCAATGCCCCAAGCTCCTTGATAATGACAATAATAATTAACGTAACTCTTACAAATACAATAATGTAATTCAATGGCCTGGTAATAAAATAAGTGTACAAAAGTGCTGTGAGGTGACTCATAACAATTTATTAGTTTTAACGTAGGATACAAGACTGTTACCAAGAAACCAGAGTTTATGGTCATGCTCACTAAAATGTCTTTGCTTGCGGCGGCGGCTGTGTAGCGAGTTGCTGCCCTTCCTCAAATATGGCGAGGGGTGATGGCTGGTGCACAACTAATACTGGTCCAGTCTGGTTTTTCATTAGTTATGTTCATTACAGCTTGTCTTTGTTCTTATTTATTTATTTTGTAAGATTGTTATTTTAAGACATCTTATTGGCACTTATAGATACGATGTCATTCGATTAGATTATTAGTATATTGTTTATTAACAAAAAAAAAAAATACGAAAATTTAATAAATGACATCCCCGCAGAGATTCTTGGTGCTATCTTCTCTTACGGGCGTATTTCCGAAGCACTGGTAGAGTTAATGGAGTTTCCTTTTCCTGTGCGAGATTCAGCCATGAATCACCACTTGAAAGGGAGATTTCCTTTTTCATAATCAAACCATAATCAGTCATGTACTATAATAATAATAATATAATAATAATACCTTGGACATCATTTACACACATTGATCTAGCCCCAAACTAGGATTCCCTGTATCTTGGGTACTAGACAACGATACACATACGATAAATATTAATACTTAGATACAACCATGACTAGGGTACAAACATCCGTTCTCATCAAACAAATATTTGCCCCCACCGGGACTCGAACCCGGGACCCTTGGTTTCGTAGGCAGCGTCACTGTCGACTCGGCCATTCGGGTCGTCAAATGTACTCATCAGTACATGTACTCATGTACTCATCAGTTTTGTTGATCATATTTGATTTATTTTTACTACTATCCACGTATATGAGACTTAAGTAAGTGTTTGACTTGTAAAAGTGCATTATTCTTTACTATTTGCAATAAATGATTTGACTTTTTTCTGAATATCTCTAAAATATGGCACTTTAAGCTTGTTGCAACGTAATGGCACAGCATAGTATTCTAGGCTCAGGTACGGAACATTATCATCAATTGAGCTTTGAACGCAGTTGTGTATCGTATACCGGACTATTATAATATAAGGCTGATAATATATTATTATTATTAACTGTTTCATATCCAACAAAATGAGACCTGTGTTAGAGCTATTACGGGCAAGGAAAATTATCAACAGTCAAGGAAAATGTTAAGGCTAAGTTGGGTATCAGACACGTAATTTTGGTGAGCAGCTCGTGTAAAATATGTGTCGCTTTTTATATCTTTCGTACCCGAAGGGTGACTAGCGGGATCCTATTACTAATAGCCTATTAAAAAATAAAGCCTATACAAGAGACGTATTTTTGGTACGGAATCGTTACTCACACTTGATCGATTTATTATCCGCGTTCGCATTCAATAATATCGATAATAATTGTTTTTATGTTTTGTTCGTTTATTCATGACTAGATTCACATTGAACTCTAAGTTCTTTCCAGGGTGTGTCGTACCTTGACGTTCACGACAAAGCTGTCACAAGTAAAACGATGTATTTAAATTGACCGACTTGTTTGAAACCCTATTCAACAAAATCTCAATAGCGATATTATTACCCACATAGTGCTGCTGCCTTTTATCAATTAAAATATCGTTATTTTTGGGTCAGGTTTTGAAACTTTTCCCCTGAATTTAAATGTCGCTTGCTAATTGTAATGAGGTATGTAATCGATAGCTGGTGTGGCTTTTCTTAACAAAGTGGTTTTCATTTTGCGAGGTAATGCGTATTTTTTTGTAAAAACATTGAAAATTTTGTGTACGATACCTCAACATTGACTTATCGAAACATTATTAGGACACAGGCAATATTATGACATATTGTCAATATTATTTTCATTATTGTACGCCATGACGCTATTCCGTTCTCTCGTATCTACGCGATTTTTTTATATTCATGTGCTCCTGTTATTTACCACGACCTTGGCTATTCTTTTGGACTTTTCTGGCTTGTCATACCGACCGCGAGTAGGTTATTGTGGCTTAATTTCAATTGGGTTAAAGGATAGGTTGGAACTCAGAAGAAGCAAAACTGGAGCGTAACGGAGCGGAGCATACGCAAATAAAAACCACATTTATGTACAAAAAATATACCATGGGATGGAGAAGTTCCCCCTCTATTCCCCACCCCCAAAATTGCAAATAATAACAACATTTATGTATACATAACCGCAAATAAACAAAATTAGACACACCAGGCTAAATTTAAATAGGCTAAATTTAGGTTAGTACTTAGAAGAAGCAAAGCACTATACAAATGTTAACAACATTTATGTAACACTAGGGGAATGTCCACTTCTATCACAATGTATTATCGTCTAATTGACAAAATATTTGCAAACCAACTCTAGATGGTGAATTATGTTGATACTTATGCATACCAATTGGTATATTTCAAATCTACAATTTGCTCTGATTTGAATAATTATGAATGTTTAAATGAATGTGGCTTTTTAATAACTTTGTAGCTAGGAACAACATAACTCAATGGTGAAGTCTGTGCTGTAGGAAGTCATCAGGACCAAATAGAACTAAACGACAATTTGTACTATAAGTTTATTTATTTATCATTTTGGAGCTGATCTGGCGGAAGTTCGAAATGCTTGGTGAAATCACAATCAGTATGGGGTTCCTTGGTGTACAATCCAATCTGGTGTTCAATATACCGAGAACTAAAGGTGATTCTTGCGAATTTTCATCTCGGTGAAACCTAAAATAGATAAAGGAAATATATGTACGTCAGATATATTTTCTTATCAAATTATCGCCATTACATTTTTAAATCTTTCAAAAATTTGTAAAACTTACAATATTATAACTTAGCCAAAATATGAGCATACATTTAAGTCATAATATAACTTATTCTTTTCTATCTTAAACAATATCATAAGTACATTAGTATGCTTACTTAAACATAAAACCACTTACGCAGGGAATGCTGGCTTCTAAGCCCGATTTGTTTATAGCCACAGCGAGATTCGCGTCTCCCAATAAGTCACAACATAGGTTCACTTTTGACCCTACGATTATATACTTTACTTCTAGCAACATTTGTGTATAGTTATATAGTATAGTTTAGTATATCAAATCCAACACTTCATATGAATATGAAGACCAAGACTATGAATTATATAAATAAAAGTTTCTCGTCTGTTTTCAAACCTGACCTTAACCTCGCATAAGGGTACTTTTACGTTGGTTAGTGGTTGCTTGGTTGGTTTTCGCTATAAGCAACGTACGCAAGTGACGCGGTATTTATCTACAAATTATGGGAGGTGCAACAAACCAATTTATTTATTCAGTCGGAGATTTATTCACGTTACGTTAAGCAGTATGGGATAAGGGTGATTTCGGCGTGTCGTTACTGATGGTATATGTGAGTCGGTTTGTAGGTCTGTCAAGACACGTATCGCATCGTCGTGAGCTTGGCTTCATTTTGCTGTACGTGTCTGGTGTTGGCATACTTAGGTTTCCTATAGGGGATATTCTGTAGCTATATAATCACATTACAACCACACATGGTCAGATGTTATCGCTTTGGATCACGAAGAAATAAATGTGTTCAATTGTTAAGAATCATTAGATTAAGATTTTGCGTCGCAGAAAGTCAAAATTAATCATATATAAATAAATTATTGGCCTTATGAATGAAATCAATACCTTCCTTTCAAATACTTTCTGTATTTATACTAAGTCTTGGAGTCCATTTTTTATCTCTGAGCAACACTAGCGTTAGCGGATGCTATTTATTATACAGTTAAGTAAGTGAGTACTTAAATGACAAATTTAGATAGACAATAAATTCATTTCTAGGATAATTTTTCATGACTGATATTTACTTTCCACTGACTTTTAGTAAATATTAATACCTTGGACACCTTGGACACTATTGACATACATTGATCTAGCCCCAAACTAGGATTCCCTGTATCTTGGGTACTAGACAACGATACACATAGTAATATAGATGAATATCATACTTAGATAGATAAACAACCATGACTAGGGTACAAA